>OX411808.1:1407729-2607729 GCA_948253155.1 Leucoma salicis | reverse complement strand
AGAGCTCTTCTTTTCCACTTTCACAATAATAATGTTCTTACTTAAGTGAACTGACTGTCTGCGGCAGGCGGAGAATCGAATATTTTGCGTTAGGTCTTCCCAACTCGGACAGGAGATCAAAATCAATCCATCCATCCATCCATCAGCCTTTCGACGTCCACTGCGGGACATAGGCCTCCCCAAGGAATTGGGGATAGTGCCCTAATCGCCACGCTGCGGCAGGCGGGTTGGCGATCGCAGTGGATGTTGTTAATACTCGAGGGAGTGCTGCTGCCCACTCCCCGGTATTCCCTTAGTCAGCTCTTACGACTCCCATGGGTGGAGAGGGGTGGGACAATTCTAAAGCCGGCCCCACACGGATCAAAATCAATACATCTCTGTATTGGAAATTCTTGGATAACATTTGCTAATTGTTAAGAGCTTAGTTTAAGATTATCACAAACACAAAATCATAGCAAGGCAGTCTAAATAGATCATTCTATACAGTAAATATTTCTAAAGTCCACGTTTTATTATAGGTTACGAGTTGCGTGTAATCGATTAGTCAATGATTTCAGTTCTGCTCGAAACGCAGGTGGTTTAACGATATGTCCGAGTAATTTTAGACAAGTTCCAGCACTAATTTTGGAATGGTGCAGCAAACATCTGGCATAGGCACTTAAAATATAGCAGATTGCGTAGCTAAAATGCTATCATGTAGTTTTTAAAATACGTTTTATATGCTTTATATTAACTTGCTATGTTCGCATATAAGTTATAAATTTTAAAATTTGCAAATGATTTTGCAATGATTTCCTGTAGACTTACAAAAGACTGTCTCTGCAATTATGCTATGCTTATTCAATCCTGGTGACAATACATGAAAATGAACAAAAAGACTCAAGATGGCGAATATTAAAACGGCAAATTACATAAAAATAGTTCTAATAAAAGACTGTCCTTAAAAATATTTTTTTTATTTTACCATAAACTATTAACCATAAATTATTGTGAAAATATAAAAAAAAAACGATTACTATGAACACCACTATAGGTGGGATTTTAAATACATATAAAATAAGAGTTAAACCGTATTATGGGGTGCGTTATTATTATTTAATCTAATATATGGAGTTGGTGTCTCTATCAGGTGGTAGTGAAACAGAACTTAATTACTGCGTATCATTACGGTAGTTTACTAATAAAAGAGTATTATTTTAATGGTTTTACATTTTTTTATTGCATGTAGCGGCAGACGAGCCACGGCCCATGATGGTAAATGGTAACCGTCGCTCATGGACTCAACTATACCGAGAGGATTGTCAAGCCACTGCTCACCATTTCATTTCACCGATATGAAATCAAAGAATAAACGGCTATCTCCTGCTACAGCCAAAACGCAACGATGTGCTTCATGGCCCGTCACACGGGAGATGGTGGTGCCAACCCGCTCGGGCCCGATACCAAGTGAGTACTCCCACTCGGTACTCAGCCCTACCACCAGTCATGCAATGGATGATAATTGCTTACTTCCCTTAGTCGCCTCATACGACACCCGTGGGAAAGAATGGGGTGGTTATAATTGTATTCTTAGTCCGTCACCACACGGACGAATACAAATAAGGCTACAGACAATATATACGTAAAATTTAATGATTATTATTGTTAGTTCATCAGTTACGGCATGAAAGTGCATTATACTTAAACAAACATCTCGCTTTCGCATTTAAAATATGAGTAAGTACGGACATCATTTCAATAGTGCGAGAAATCACGTTTTTTACGTTACTTTGAAAAATTCGAATATGTCAAACTCCTTGCTTTAGGTACCTGTTGACTAACCACCGAAGGAATGTAACATAGTTCCAGTGGCCCGCCAATAAAGGCGGAGAGACGGCACACGGCGGGTTTCTTTAGTGGGTGAGGGCCCCACACTACCCTGTTCGTTGCCCCGAACGACGGGGTGTGCGGTTAGGTACATTTTTTCCCGCCTAAACAAAAAAAAAAAAGAAAAAAAAAAGGTACCTGTTGACTAAGAATAAAAAATAATATTTTAACTTGTTTGCTGAATAAAAAATTTAGTTTTATCTATACTATTATAAAGCTGTAGCAGAGCTGTGTCTGTATATTCAAGATATTTGAGATAAAATGACTGTAATCTATACTATTATTATAAAGAGGTAACGTTTGTGAGTTTGTGACGTTGTAAGGGGTAATCTCTGGATCTACTGAACGGATTTTCAAAATTATTTCACCAATTCCGCTCGCTTGGCCTCAGGTGTGAAAGATTACGGATTGTTTGATCCCAGACTTCTATGGGTCCGAATAAAAATAGGTGTCACCAGGGTCTTCATGGTCGCAGCTTATGCTCCCGTAGGCTCTTCGGTGGCATCGGATCTAGAGAAGTTCTAGGATAATGTTATGGAAGTTCTGGATTTGGCAGAAGCTAGTGAGCGCGTGGTCGTATGCGGAGACTTGAATGGATGGGTTGGGACCAAGCGTCCAGACTTCGAGGACGTGCTTGGTTAATTTCGTGATAAGAGAGTGAATGATGCAGGTAGGCTCATTGCGGATGTATGTATGGAGAGAAACCTTATTGTGTCAAACACATTTTTTCAACATAAGGACATCCATATGTATACATGGAGAAGGAATGAACAGAGAAGTATGATAGATTTAATTCTGGTAGACAGTCGCCTCCGAAGTAAAATCCTGGATACAAGAGCCTACAGGGGTCCCACTGTCGACAAGGACCACTATCTCGTTATTGCGAGATTTAGTGGTCTGTTCAGAAAGTGGAGACACTGGCGAGAGCGTGTCCACTTCGGAGGGCTTGAAAGAATAAAGATTGAAAAGTTGCAAGATGAGAGTGTAAGAGCAAAGTATGTAGAGGGTGTCCGTGAATGGCTGACAATGGCAAGTCAGCCGGGATCTGACATAGAAGAATGCTGGAGAGTATTGAAAGATAGTATGGTAAATACAGCGAAAGAAGTATGTGGATGCTCAAAGAAGCATAGGAAAGTGAAAGGTGATGTATGGTGGGATACGGAAGTAGCAGCTTCCGTAGACCAAAAGAAGAAAGCGTGGCTGGACTATGTATCTTCTTTGAACCTGAGTGCAAGTATGAAGGAACAGAAGAAAGAAATATACCGGCAACGTAAGAATGACACCAAAGCCTTAGTGAAAGAGAAGCGTGATAGAGCAAATATGATTGCAGAAGAAAGGCTGACCAAAAACTTCGATAGCAACAAACCCAACCAAACTTTTCTGGAGGGAGGTGAAGAAATCTCGGAGTGGTTGGTCAGCTTTCAGAATGAATAAAATGAGGTCTAAAGGTGAAGACATTCTTACGCAAACACAAGATGTGTTAAGCCGATGGAGTGAATATTTTGGAGATATGTATATGGATGTTCAGGGTGATGCTGGTCCCACATGTGGTCTAACAGATCAGTATTCGGTTCCAGCATCCTCTGATGACATTAGTATGGATGAAGTTGAATGGGCGATTAGAAGTTTGAAAAATGGTAAGGCAGCGGGTATTGATATGGTGTCTGCTGAGATGATCAAGCTTGGAGGCTCATGTGTCTGGGAATCCTTCCTGATGCTTCTCAATTTATGTTAGAGCTCAGGAATGGTTCCCAAGGACTGGAGAAGCGTAGTCATCGTGCCCTTGTTTAAAAACAAGGGTTCACGTTATGACTGTGCAAACTACAGGGCCATAAGCTTGATCAGTTTGGCAGCCAAAGTGTATGGTAAGATTATTGAAAGGAGAATGAGGATGGTGTCTGATGAATTTTTGTGTGAGGCACAAGGAGGTTTCAGGTGTGGACGAGGATGCATGGATCAAGTGTTTTCTCTGCGCAACATTGCATAGGGTTTTCTGCAGTTTTGTGGATTTGGAGAAAGCATTTGATACTGTTGTACGAAAGGAACTTTGGGACATTTTGCCGGAGTATGGTGTTAACGGTAGACTGCTACAAGCGGTGCAGTCCAACTACATGGACTGCAGAGCTTGTGTGCGGCTGGATGATGCAATGTCACCCTGGTTTGATGTCAATATCGGCGTTAAACAGGGTTGTTTTCTATCAGCCAGACTGTTTATCATATATCTGATGATCTGATGATAAATGTCTAGAAAGGTTGAATGAAATGAATGTGGGAGTTCAGATGGGTGACTCAGTGGTTAACTCGCTGCTATATGCAGACGATGCGGTCCTATTAGCGCAGTCTGCGACTGGCCTGCAAACCCTAGTCTTCGTAATGGCAGAAGATTGTAAGAAAAGGGGCCTACGTGAGAATGTGAGCAAAACCAAAGTTATGGTTTTTGAAAGAGAAAAAGCCAGAACAGATGTTAGAGTAGCAATAGGAAATGGTGTGCTAGAACAAGTGGATAAATTCGTATATCTTGGATGTGGATTCAGTCGGGATGGAAGGTACACCACTGATGTAGAAAGAAGAGTGAATGCGGGAAATAGAGTGAACGGAGCATTGGGACAACTTCTCGGCAGCCACCACCTCAGCCAGAAGGCACGTGTCGCAATACATAACGCAGTGCTTGTCCCAACGTTATTATATGGAAGCGAGAGTTGGGTATGTAAAAAGGAGCATGAGAGTCAAATCAATGCGGTCGAAATGCGATCTCTGCGGAGAATCTGTGGAGAGGGGCTGTCTGACTGCATTCGTAACAATGATGTAAGAGAGCGAGTAGGTATGAGTGTATTGGTGAAAAGATGTGAAAGGGCATGCTCCGATGGTTCGGACATGTGGAAAGAATGCCGGACGAGCGACTGGCTAAGAAGATATACAATGCGAAAGTGGAAGGATGTAGGTACAGGGGGAGACCGAGACTTACCTACCTAGACCAAATTGGTCATGTATTGAAGGAAGGTGGAGTCAGGAGTCTCCGAAACCGGCGAGCGTGTATGAAGAGAGTTATGAATGTTGAGGAAGCAAGAGATGTATGCAAGAATAGAGCCTCTTGGCACTCTGTTCTTTCTGCCTACCCCGCAAGGGAAATGGCGTGATGATAAGTTACTTGGTCAGTTAGTTAGTTATTTCACCAATAGAAAGCTACGTTATTGTGGAGTGTCATAGGCTATAATAATTTTCAAAATTAATTACACATCTTTACTTAAACTTGAATAATGTAATCCAAGTTGTAAAAAAAATTGCTTTCATCGCAAGCGCTGCGGAAACTATTGAGGGTAGAACAAAACAATGTACTACAATATTAAAGAACGTATCAAAATCTGTAAAAAAATCCGTAATAGCATATGCCTATCTAATACGGATAAGTCACAATAACTGCTTTTACTGTTAAAATTGTGAATTAAAAATAATTTTTGTGAAGCTTATTTAGCCCATATGGTATTAATATACATATATCTTTATAAATATGTTTTTAGAACGGAAATTCAATGTAGAATATCGGTGCCCTTTACTCTATACAGTTTAAACAAATATCTTCAAAGATATTAGCAAAATAAAAACGTGCGATGCGCGCCGCCCCGGCCGTTTACAATAAACATCCTTAATTATATGGGACGAATGTACCATAAGTCATAGAGCTCATATTGAAGCCGTGAACCGTACGCTAAAAGACATCAGAAACTCAGACGCTGATATAGGTGGTGTTACTTTTGTTTTTGCGGGCGATTTTCGGCAAACGCTGCCAGTAATAACAAAAGGAACACGCGCCGATGTCATCAGGGCATGCTTAAAATCATCATGCTTATGGAGTTCCGTTGAAACTCTCAATTTACGAACAAACATGAGAGCCCACTTGAGCGACAACTACGATAACGACTTTCCGCCTCAACTACTGAATCTGACGTTAAACTTGACAATCGGTTAGGTCACATATTACACAGGTTAGAAGATCTCCATCCATCCATCAGCCTTTTAACGTCCACTGCTGGACATAGGCCTCCCCAAGAATGGGCGATAGTGCCGTAATCACCACGCTTGGCAGGCGGATTGGCGATCGCAGTGGATGTTGTTAATACTCGAAGGAGTGCTGCTGCCCACTCCCCCGGTATTCCCTCAGTCGGCTCTTGCGACTCGCATGGGTGGAGAGGGGTGGGAAGATTCTAATGCCAGCCCCACACGGCATGATAGACGCATGGCATGACAGAAGATCTGATAGACGCAATATATCCCGGTCTTGGAAGTTTAATAGAAAGAGATTATCATTGGCTTTGTTCTAGGGCAATAGTCTCACTCAGAAACGATTCAGTGAATGAGATAAATAAAATAATTTTAGGAAAAATTCCCAGTCAAGTCAATCACTATAAGTCTATTGACACGGTGTGTATTATTGAGGATACAGTGCACTATCCTCAAGAATGTTTAAATTCTTTGAGTCCTTCTGGCTTACCTCCCCACGTTATCTTATGCTAAAAGTTGGCATTCCTATCATGCTTTTAAGGAACTTGAGACCCCCCAACATGTGTAATGGCACAAGGCTGCTCATAAAATAGTTGCGGGTAAATATAATCGTGGCGACCATTCTCACAGGGCCAGCAGTGGGACAACTTTGCTTATATTCCGCGGATACCCATGATTCCGACTGATTTACCTATACCGTTTAAAAGGTTACCCGTCAAGGTCTCTTTTGCCCACACTATTAATAAGTCCCAGGGTCAAACATTTTCTCTGGTGGGCATTGACCTGAGAAAGCATTGTTTTTCTGCCATATACTTTTAGCTTTCAGTTATATGTTGGCTTATCTCGGGTTGGAACTCCTGAAAGACAATATATTTTAGTACCAAATGACAACATTACTACTAATATAGTATATCGACAAGTTTTGAACAATTAAAATAAGTAAACATGATGTAAATAATGTAAATAGTGTATATTAACATCAAGCAATAAAAATAACAACAAAAAACAGTAACATAAAAAACACAAAACATAAAAAAAACAAAAAAAAAATCATCATCATATTTTTTATTTATCCCGAACTTTTAACCTGAAGTATTACGCGGGACAAACGGGCCGGCACAAAAATATTTCTAACGCGGAACGGAGTCCGCGGGCACTGCTAGTAGACTATATAGGCGTGTTTTAACATAAAACATTTTTTTTAGAATTTTTGTCTGTTTCTCTGTTTGTTTGTTCGCGCATCACGCAAAAACTACTGAACGGATTTTGATGACTTAAAAACTGGTATACATTTTATCCCGCTACTATATCGGGAACCTGAGATATAACCGAAAAAGAGAGACAACCGAAAATGAATACTTGAAACTTCTTGAGGCCGAGATGAACAAAAAGTATTCAGGAAATCAGTCGATCCGTTCTCGCGATATAATCAAAAAGCCATATACAAAATGTATGAGAAAATTAATTTTCTTAATAATAATAGGTCCAGCCGTTCTCGAGTTATAAATGGTTTAAATAGCCTGACTTTATTATACACATAGGTAATATCTATCATAAAATGGAATACTTACGCTCTAATTACGATCAGTCATGCGATGTTTTGGGAAATATGACATGTTTGACTTCTCCCTTTTATCAATGATTGATGTTTTGTTTTATTTTGTATCGGTACCAGGTACACTTTACGCTTGCATTACACGCACATCCCTTAATAATCTATCCATCCATCAGCTTTTCTTCCGTTGACATAGGTCTTCTCGCGTTACAATAATTGGTCCTGTGCTTCTATCCACGGTTTTGAACAGGTTTTCGCTCCACCTAGTGAGAGGCAGAAACGGTACTCAATTCCATTTCATTTGGAAAATGAATTAATGTATGGTTACCTCCCACCACAACGAAAATTCCGAGGTGTGAGGAGACGATGGTTCCGACCCACTTGGGCTCGATAACAAGTGAGTACCCCTACCTGGTACAAACCTTGTAGTAACCATTAATGTAATGGGTGATAATTGCTTAGGTACTTTTCTTAGTCGCCTCGTACGACACCCGTGCGTGAGAATGAGGTGTGGTGAGGCACTAGTTAGTCCAATAAACAAAGTAATATACCCATTGTCATTTTAACGTACTAAACTCTATTTTTATACGGAATGTTGCAATGATCCCGAGTATCGAGAGCAACGAGAGCCCAAAAAAAGTCGCAAGCCATACAAACTTTTTTGTTAATGCGGAAAAAATTACCTAGCCGCACACCCCGTCATTCAAAGGAACAAACAGTGTAGTGTGGGGCTCTCACTTACTAAATAAACCCGCCGTGTGCCGTCTCTCCGCCTGTACACTTCCCCGGATTGGAAGGGACGCAGGTTCGATTTCCGCTCGCACTACAGTTCTCTTTTTCTCATTCACAAATAATTTGTACTTTGATCTTTTATTTTCACACTTGGAATATAGGCAACTTGCCTAAATTCCATTTTAATTTTTTTATTGTTAATGATGGCTGACGAGCCACTGCCCACCTGATGGTAAATGGTGACCGTCGGTCATGGACTCAACTATCCATCCATCTATCAGCCTTTAATCGTCCACTGCTGGACATAGGCCACCCCAAGAGAAGGTCACAGTGAACGGTCCTGTGCCGCTTGCATCCAACGAATACCTGCGACTTTGACCAGGTAATCGGTCCACCTGGTGGTAGGCCGTCCTACGCGGCGCCGTCCGATACGCGATCACCACTCGAGAACCTTTCTTCCCCAATGGTTGTCGGTTCGTCGAGCGATGTTCTCCTATGGATTTCCGTATTACGGATCTTATCACGTAGAGAGATACTAAGCATAGCCCGCTCCATGGCACGCTGAGCGACTTTGAGCCTTGATATAAGACCAACATTCAGAGATCACGCCTCTGTTCCGTAAGTCATCACCGGCTACACACACTGGTCGTAGACCGGACTCAACTATACCGAAAGTATTGACAAGCGGCTGCTCACCAATTTATTTCTCAGATATGTGTTCTATCCGTGTGGTGACGGACTAAGAATACAAGTGTCACCACCCCATTCTTTCCCACGGGTGTCGTATGAGGCGACTAAGGGAAGTAAGCAATTATCATCCATTGCATGACTGGTGGTAGGGCTGGGTACTAAGTGGGAGTACCACTTGGTATCGGGCCCGAGCGGGTTGGTACCACCATCTCCCGTGTGACCGGCCATGAAGCACATCGCACATGCGTTTTGGCTGTAGCAGGAGATAGCCGTTTATTCTTTCATTCCATATCGGTGAAATGAAATGGTGAGCAGCGGCTTGACAATACTCTCGGTATAGTTGAGTCCATGAGCGACGGTTACCATTTACCATCAGATGGGCCGTGGATCGTCTGCCACTGCAAGCAATAAAAAAAAAATGAAACAAATTTAATTTTTGTTGAAATTCTGTTGCTTATTAAAGCGCTCTATTTAGCATTATTATATTTAGCTGGATATATCCAGTGCGTAGACAGGCAATCTTATCAAACAAGCAGTTAACAGGAGTTAAAGCGCTTGGTGTTATGCCAAATACGATAATTTCTTGGGCGGTGTAGTGCTTAGATACAACGTCAATCATTATTGAAGACACCTGCGTCTGCCCGTCAATCATACATGCAGTTTGAGCTAAACGTAAAATAAATGCTTTTAGTCTCGTACTTTGCTGAGAGAGTCTCAATTTACACGTTATAATTAGTTTTCTTGCTATATATTTGTTCAATTGAAGAGTAATAAGAATATCAAGGTGTAAATGACATCGTACCGATAATTTACACCAAGGGTTCAGTACTATAGATTCTGAACTGATGGTAGAAATTTGCATCAGTCTTTTTATGAAAATTGCCATGTTTTTTATATGTTGACGATACGATGGCGGCTATTTCACATTTTTTTGCACGGACCTTAAAAGTAATTTCACTTTTTTTTGCATTTTCCGTTCGGAGATTTAGCTAGTAGGTACCCGTACAGAATAAATAAAAAAATAATAGCAGTCATGAGGACTACCGACAGAAATGAAAACTTAAAATTAGAAAAAAGAAACTTGCACCACTGCGTATATTGTATATACTTATATATATCTACATTCACAGTTGGCCCAGCGCAAAAAGTTATACTAATATGAACAGATATAGTGTTATCGTTAACACGTGACCATGTCGATGACGACTTGCTTACATGAATTTACTCCCTATTCAAACCTTTTCACTTCAAAAATAAATAGCATATTGAATGTTAGGATGTTAGGAGACTTATTTTAATCCAAAATCTCAAAACTAAACATCTCCATTACCCTTAAAAACGAAGACCTATTAATATTTGATGAACTGCAGGGACCTGTCAAAACAAAGTCACATAAATTAAGTAACATGCGTGCATGTTGCATGTAATGCTCCTGAGATCATCCACCTAGTCGGTTTAACGCATGACGAATGTTTCCTATTACGACATTTCTATTCTGAATCGTTGAACTACTTCTGGCTGTCCGCAAGCTCGGAAGCGGACGTTGAATTCATTATTTGCACAGTGTTTATTGTACGTTGTTACGGAAATATCTTCATAAACGAATGTTTCTTTTTACTAACCATTCCACTGTTTCGTATATCGATTCTGTTCATTGTTTATCACTCGACCCAATGCGAGTTGGTAGACTTTAAAAGTGCCGGAAGATCTCTTAGGCAGGTTTCCTTAAGATGTGTACTATCTTTTAAAAAAACCAGTGCACCCGACGTGCAAGCTAATGTTCAAAGTTTCAAACCACTCTTCAATATTGCTATATTATATCGATTACAGAAGAATTAATAAACAGTGGTTATGTGATAGAACATTCGCATTTTTTTCCGTATGGTGACGGGCTAAGAATACAAGTGTCACTACTCCATTCTTTCCCGCGGGTCTCATACGTGCGGGTTGGCAGCAGCGTCTCCCGTGTGACCTGCCATGTAGCACGTCGGTGTGTTATGGTTTAAGCAGGAGATTGCCGTTTTTTCTTTTATTTCTTATCTGTAAAATGAAATGGTGAGCAGCGGCTTGACAATACTCACTGTATGAGCGAAGGTTACCACTATCAGCTGAGCCGTGGCTCAATAAAAAAATGGAACAAATTATCAGAGATTATACAAAATTTCATGTTCAATTTCATTTTATTTACCCTAAGGCTTTCTTTCCAAAAATGTTTCCCACTGACCTTGCTCCAAAATGTTTATATCCAAGATTGATGTCATCATCGTTTCGGCCCAGAACAACAGTGACAAAAGAATCTTTCATCACGAATATTATTTTAACTGAAGTGCAGTTAAATACTGAGAACATCAATCGTGTAGTTTCATTCATATTAATAGTAGCTTGTTTGGTATTTTGCATTGAAATTATTATCATACTTATTTTGAATTTGCTTTTTGAAGATGCTTTTTACAAACATATCTTTGCTGGACACAACTAATATACTTTTAGGCTCGGTCTGGGAGTCGTTGTGTTTTTGTTTTTTCAGAACAGAATTTCATTATTTAATATTTTAACGCGTTAATTCATTGGTCTAGTAGTAGGTAAATATTAGATTAAATATGTCTTGTGTTCGAATTCCAAATCGAGCCTAAAAGTGCTATTGCATGTGCATTATTATAATGTTCTTGCTCGTTTGATGAAGTCTCTGTTGAGGCTGTCCAAACTTTTGTCAATAGTTTGGAGTTAATTATTCGGTATAGATATCCTGAAGAGGTCAAAAAATCTTCTCAATTACGAGTACGTGTTATGATAAACCAATTGTGGATTAGTTCCGATTTTTTTTTAATGTCCTTTTCTGTTCTTCTGTGGTATCTTACAGTGAATGATTTAGGCCATAGTCCCACTACACTGACCCAAAGCGATGTGGAAGACACCACACTTTCAAACAATCGAAAAAAGATTTAGAACGCAACTGGTTTCTTTACGGTGTTTTCCTTAACAGTGATGTCAATAAAAACATTCACATAATTTCGAAAATTTAGTTCAATGGTTAAGGTCTTGACCTCCGATTGAGAATCGAACTCGATACTATTGTCTTTGAAGTACTTGATTTCACTGCTATTATTAGAATACTATACATATAAAAAAGACTTCGCTGCCTTAAAAGAAGCTTATTCAAATGTAAGCAATGATGATTTTTTTCAATACTGTCTGCCTAATATATAAACATAGAATGCCATACATTTTTTTTATTAATGGACCTTTTATTGCCTAATTTTAAACTATAGCCATAGCTATTCCCTGTCTGGTTGAACAGACGGCGCCAATGCCCCCTCATCTCAGACCCAACCCTCAGTCGGCTGGCCGTCAGCCAGACTCACATAACATTAATTATAATGTTCGCTGAAACTAGACGCATTATTCTCTGCTAAAACCGAATATTGTTAATAAACTATTATTTAAAGATTTTAATTGAAGTTATATTATGCAAATGGCGGTAAACTTGCGAGCCGTTTGATTATAAACGGTCATCATTTCTATTTTCGAAAGCACTTACTTCACCTTTAACGCGTACCTAATATATTATTTTGTAATTTGCAAATTCAAATAATATATATTTTAAATCAAAAACTCCTGCTATTCTTACATTAAAAAAATATGAATTATGACTTTACATATCTCAGCATCTCCCACAGCTGATTCCAGTCCGATCTCAACGTCGCACGCCCCCGGACTCGCTGACGTCATTCTTTAATCGCTTATAAAACACGTGAAAACTGTTAGAAAATTCGAGGTCGATGCACGCGACGTTGATGTTTCGAATTGCTATTATTGCAGTTGCTATTATCGAGAGATTATTTCTGGATGCCATTTGTGTTGCTAAACTAAAATATAAAATGTTGGCATCCCATTCTTGCCCGCAAGCATTATATGTGGGTTGTGCATTTCTTATATTTTCATGGCTTTTTCTCAATAGCTTCCCTTCTAATTGAGGTAACTAATCGGTACGTTTTGTCTAACAACTCTTCTTCATTAGAGCTTTTGCACACTTAAATTGGTTGAGTTGGAGGCAAGTTACGAGTAGGTGTGAATATTCAACTTGACGTTCAGTACCTTTACGGTTAATAAAACATTTCCATGTGAAGATGTGCTCTATGTCACGTAACAATGCTTCGCATTAGCAAGTCGTTAGTTCATATTAATTCGTAAACTATAATAGTTAACTGAAGAATAGTTTAGACAAACAGCGTAATAGCGCTCAAACAAATTTTGAAAATCGCCTAACCTCAGATTTCAATTGAGGTACATTAGCCGAAAGCCTGATATCCACGCCATCTGTAGTCTCTAGTACTTACATAATCGATCACTATTAAGATGGCCGTGTGGTTATGTGTGGTTGTGTGCGTTCACGGCAGGAAGCGGCTATACGCGTTGCCGGTTTTCAGCTGAATACGGGTGGGGAGACAGGATATGATCATCACACTGCCCCATTGTACCCTTGACCAACGGGGCATGCAGTCTTCTGTCTGGAAAAAAGATCTAAAGTAACGGTAAGTACCTATCAACGAAGTACCTAGTTCCTTATCCTTACTCTACCACCAAATAGAATAATTTAATAATACTACACTACACATACATTTTAATATATACATACATAGTCTCACGCCTGTATCCCCGCAGGAGTAGGCAGAGGTGTATATAACATTCACGGTTCGTCAGCTATGTTTAAGTCCCGCGTAATTGGTGACGAGCCTATTGCTGTCTACCAGGCACATTTCCAAACTCCGGACTGCTATTAAGAATTTTTCTTTTTACGAAAAAGCTCAATAACACCGCCCGACCCAGAGATCGAACCCGAGACGTCATGATCAACAGGCGCTCACGCTACCACCGCACCAGTGAGACACCAATAATTTTAATAACCTTTGTTTATTTAAAAAATGGTGTCAAATCCAATTTGACACTTTTTCGCGCGTTGTAGAAGATTTGCACGCGGTTTAGCTATAATTCATGGTGAAGCGTGCAGACGTCGTCAGAATGTCTCATCGTTATAAAAATGGTCGAGTTTAGTAAATATATACTCCATTTCCATTCTTTTTAAGACGTTGATGTTCATCGTGGGAGCGGCTTGGCCGTGCTCCTAGTATTGCTCAGTCCGTGAGTGGTGGTTACCGTTTACCATTTAGGGGTGGACTGTAGTTCTATGTCACCATAACCAATAAAAAAAATAACTGAGTACCGCAAGCCGTGGACAAATCAGTGGAGATATAGTCAGGTGCATAGGTTTTCTCAACGGTTTGTAACGTCTGAGAACCCACGTGGAACTTGCTTTTTTGTTAAGGGGGAAAAAATTTACCTAACCGCTCACCGCGACATTCGGAGCAATAAACTGGGTAGTATGGACCCTCACCCATCAAGTGCCGTCTCTCCGTCTGTATTGGTGGACCACTGGAACTGTGTAATGAAATATTGTGTTGAATCATTCTGTCAAAAACCAAAGAGAGACAGTACTTCGGGTTTGTGTGGTGTATCTTTCTTAGTAACTACTCGCAAAACTCTCGGAATGTACAAAATGAGTGTCCCACTTAAAATTGGAACTACAGACGGTTGTAATGAACAAATTTTCAGACATTTCACCTATCGCAGATTAAGGTTAGTAACTCAGTTCAACGTTAGTTACGTTGAACTGAGCTTATTAGTAATGAGGACGTGGAAATTAGTGCCAAAATTTAACCCAACCAGTAGTACATTGCGGCTGGTTAGGTTTATTTAAATGCTCATTATATTTGTGTATGTCGTTCACGCGTTACTTTGACAAAACTGTTACGTTGAAATGGATTAAATTGTATTGTTTACAGTGAACAAGGCTTACGAGTGGTAGTGTTGGCCAGCAACACCTCTGAAGGAATGTAATATGGTTTCGGTGGCCCGCCAATAAAGGCGGAGAGACGACACACGGCGGGTTTCTTTAGTGGGTGAGGGCCCCACACTGCCCTGTTCGTTGCCCCGAACGAAGGAGTGTGCGGTTAGGAAATTTAAAAAAAAATGGTTTCTACATTATTTAAAATCTGTTTACGAATGTATTCAGAGTCTGTTTTGCTCACAAAAGATCAACGTGAATCGACAGTAGGTACCACCATCTCACAAAAGATCAACGTGAATCGACAGTAGGTACTCCTACCGCTGTGTTTCATATGGTGAGTAAGAGCGCCGGCGGCCCAAAACAGTATCCTCTCCTTAATATCCCTCCTATCCATTTCCTTGGCGGTGACGCGCGAGCGTTCCCCTTCCTCTGGTGTTGCTCCGAGCCTCTGGTGTAGCTAGCTACGGTAACCGCTTACCATCAGGTGGGCCATATACTTGTTTGTCTCTCACGTAGTATAAAATAAAATGCAAAATATAGGAAGTACCTAATAGTTTAAAACTTAAACTAATTTTTAAATATTTATAGGGCCCCTGACAATCTTGATGTAGCAACCTATTAAATTGTTTGAACACAATAAATTGCCACTAAATAAACATTATAAATCTTTTTTAAATGAGTTGAGTAGGCGTTTATAAGCTATTCGACATCAGCAAATAACTAGTTTTATATAAATACTATAATGTTGCGCGCAATATTTCGTTAGGTGGATCGACTTTTTAAAACCGTGGGAAGCCATTGGATGTAAGCGGTACAAGTTAGTTTGTTGTGTTATGTTCTTGTGAAGGCCTATCTCTAACATAAATACATATTTCCCACAGGAAAGGGCAGAGATAATCATTTGCCACCACTCGGATGATGATTGTGAGGTTCCAAAATAAAATATTTCTCTTTTTTACATCTTCTTTCTTTTTTACATATAATCAAAATCATCAATCAAATATTTACAAAGCGGACTCCTCACATGCGTCCAAGAAGTCTGCCATAACTAATGTTACGACAGGACAGTCATTTGCC
Source organism: Leucoma salicis (assembly GCA_948253155.1). Taxonomy (NCBI): domain Eukaryota; kingdom Metazoa; phylum Arthropoda; class Insecta; order Lepidoptera; family Erebidae; genus Leucoma; species Leucoma salicis. The sequence continues at coordinate 2,591,965 of OX411808.1, read as the reverse complement.
ACGTTTGTCAAACATATTAAAATGCTATTTAAATAAAAATATATATTCTCGGACATTTTCACACAACGTCCCCTGGTCCCAAACTAAGCATAATACTTATACTATAGGCACCAGATTACGGATACACATACATATATATATTTTTTTGTAAATACATACATATAATAGATAGAAAACACCCAGACGCAGTACAAATATCTGTGTTCATCACACAAATAATTGTCCTGAGTGGAAATCGAGCCCACAACCTCGTGCACGGAAGCCGGTTACACTATCGACCACGAGGCCCGTTAAATGGACGTGACGTGAAGCAGGCAATTATTATCAACACAGAGCAACCAAGATTCTAAATTTATTCTACTGTTATTTACTTAACGGCTCGCGTGTAGTCTTCAGTAGTAAAGGACATGGCTAAATGAAGTACTTATGGGCGATAGACCTAGCAATTAATAAACATTCTACCTAGTATGTAATATGTAATGCTGAATAGCTGAATATTAGTATTTAATATAAAAAAAGTTTCCAGAACTTTTGTCATGCGGAATAGTGACATCGACAATTAGTGCACGGCGCTCTGATCGGTCTATCACCACTATATCAGGCTTATTAGCAGCAATAGTCCTGTCAGTAATGATAGACCGATCCCAGTACAACGTTGCACGGTCATTTTCGAGAACTGGGTCGGGCACATATCTATAGTACGGCACTTCTACTTCCACCAGATTGTATTTAAGAGCAAGTTGCTGATGGACAATCCTGGCTACTTGGTTGTGCCTATGCAAATAATCGCCGTTTGCAAGACGAGTGCAGCCGGAAATAATATGCCTGAGAGATTCTCCGGGTCGGTGGCATGCCCGACAGATGTCAACCGTACCATCTTTCAGGATATATTTTCGGTAGTTATTCGTCATTACAACTTCATCCATTATTGCAAAGACAAAACCTTCAGTTTCTCCGAAGAGATCACTGAATTGCAGCCAGGAAACAGATGCTGCAAAGTTAATATCGGGCCCGTGTAAGGCCCGATAAAAACGTCCATGCAGCTCCTTGCTCTTCCATACCTCCCGGCGGTCCTCAATGCTAAGTATTATAGGTTTGTGCCAGTTCTCTTTAGCCAAAGCAAGCGGGGTAAGTCCTTGATCCACTCCGACCACATCTCGATGCACGTCCGTGTCAGCATTGAGAAAATATTCTCGGAGGTTGTATACCTCGCGGTTGTGAAGGGTTTTGGTGCTTAAAAAACCACGACCCCCACATTTCCGCGGGATATACAGCCTCATTACCGACGAACGCGGGTGGTGCATTCGATATGTAGTCAGGAGTGTACGAACCTTTCTATCAAGGATATCAAGTTCAGTCTGAGTCCATCTGAGTATGCCAAAGGAATACATCAAGACAGGCATTACCCAACTGTTGCAGGCACGCACCTTGTTGCCGCCAGAAAGTAAGCTATTCAGCACTTTTCTTAAACGGCAAAAGAAGCGATCCTGCAACTTTTGCTTCATGCCTGCCTCAGCGATGCATAACGCCTGTGACATACCCAGATATTTGTAGGTCTCAGTAGCAGACAGAGATCGGATATGTGTGAAATCTGAAAGTTGTATTCCTTCAGATTCCACTATCCCACCCCGTTTCACATGTAAAACTGCACATTTATCCACACCAAACTCCATTCTGATAGACTTACTAAAGGTTTTAGTTACCTTAAGTAATGCCATCAGTTGAGGCCTGGTGGGGGCAAATAGCTTTAAGTCATCCATGTAAAGGAGATGGGACAGACCCCGACTTTCTTTCCGTAACTGATAGCCTAGGCCTGAATTCTCCAGTAAAGTACTAAGAGGATTCAGGGCCAGGCAAAACCACAATGGACTCAAACTCTCCCCCTGAAATATGCCCCGCTCAACTTTTAACGGTATGCCGTCAACGTGGCCCCGGGGACTGCCTGGATAGTAAAGGGCCGTTCTCCATTGCTTCATACATGCCTCCAAGAAAGCACATAGAGTTGTATCTATTTTATACAACTCCAGCACCCTCAAGAGCCATGTATGAGGAACAGAGTCATAGGCTTTCTTGTAGTCTATCCAGGCAGTCACCAGTTCTTTCCGGCCGCGACGAACCTGTTGGCTAATGACCGTGTCAATAATAAGGAGCTCTTTAGTTCCACGTGCCCCGCTCCTACATCCATTTTGATATATGGCCAAAATTGAGTTATTTTTAATATGTAAAGAAATTTTTACTGTCAAAATGGATGTGAGAAGCTTATACAGTGTTGGCAAACATGTTATAGGTCTGTAATTTTTGGGGTCCGCAGAACTACCACACTTGTAGATAAGGCAGGTCATACCGGTAGTTAAAAACTGTGGTAACGATCCCGATGTTAGAGATAACTGAAATTGAGATGCTAAACGATCATGTGAACTGCGTAACCACTTTAGCCAAAAATTGTGCAGTCCGTCCGGTCCCGCTGTTTTCCAGTTGGGTAACGAGCGAACTGCACTGGTTACATCATTAGTTGTTATTGTTACTTGCTCCATAAGAGGAATATGTTCACATGATCGTTCAATATCCCGAATCCAGTCATCCTCCTCATGAATGACAGGCTTCGACCAGATGTTTTGCCAAAACGTCTTAGTAGCATTAACATCCGGAAGATACCTGACATTCAGAGCTTCATCGGGTCGTTCCCAGTTACGATAGACCTGCCTCTCATCCCTTTGAAATGTGCGATTTATCATATATCGACCTACTCTCCTTTTGTAGCGCCTAACGCGATTTGCCCATGCATAAACTTTCTGCTTCAGGAAGTCGATGCGCTCCGTGACGCGAGACATATATTCTCGCGGACTTATTCCAGTCCCCGAGAATGCTCGACTCACAAAGCGCATCACCTTCGGACGGGTGTTACCCAACCTGAAGCAGATAAGCTTACCAATGAGCACCCTGGTTTCAGCTATACGTCGCTCAATCCTATATTGCCACGCTGGTACTGCTGGTCGAGTAACGGGATCTTCTTCAATAATTTTAATCCTAGTCACTCGACATGCTGCAACAGCTGTACAATATAGAATTGAGTGCGTATCCGCTAAATTTTCGCTGCGTTCCATATAGGGAGACAACAGCGAATCCAGGGCTCTCACTAGCGCTATATTTTTTTTATGCATGGGCAGACGGGGTAAGCGTGGTCTACGCTCAGGAGATATAGATCGGTATTGTTGCAAAGCACATTCTAAAGCACTCCTTAATTGATCGCTATTATTATTAATTTATACGTGGATGAAACCACGAGGCACAGCTAGTATTGAAATAAAATAACAACAATTACATTTATTCATTTATTTAGTACATTCATTTATTATAGAGCAAAAGTGATAAATATGTATAATTGTATATATACTATATGTTTCAGATTGTATATAATTGCGACACTGTTGTTTCCAGATATTGACTATATCTTCGTGAATAGAAACGCCATATTGTCTTATGTTCTACTTGTCAAACAAAAAAAATGTCAACTACTTTTAATTATTTGATTAGTCCATGAAAAGTCTAGGAGAATAATACAACCGTAATAATTAATTAATTAATATTTAAATTTGACAAGCTATAATTTACTATTATAGAATGGATTTTAGGAGGAGAGCCCACCACTCACCCACGGATTGTCAATCCCGGTTATCTTTGGACAGAATAACCTAAGATTCCCAATCCGCACTCTCACAGATAGAGGAGAATGTGATAATAGCAAAGTAGCATGCACGATAATGACAAAAAACTCACCAACGCGACACAACCATGCGATACGGTAGAACTCTCAGAACCACAATATTGCAATATTCCGCAAAATTTTATCGTGCATGCTACTTTGCTATTATCACATTCTCCTCTATCTGTGAGAGTGCGGATTGGGAATCTTAGGTTATTCTGTCCAAAGATAACCGGGATTGACAATCCGTGGGTGAGTGGTGGGCTCTCCTCCTAAAATCCATTCTATAATAGTAACAATGGACTTCCGCCAAGTGTCGCCTCATTCAATTAATTAATTAAGCTATAATTTCTTTACATTCTTGGGGCAATTGTTTAGCCATGTCCTTGGATTTTAGCGAAACACTAAATAGGTAGATATATTGATTGACAGTATCATGGGGCCCTGGGCGCTTGCTCGTAGCGTCTAGTAGATAAAATGAGCCTGCTCATTTGCCATCATAGACAATAGTAGCAGAACGACGTAAAGATTATCAAATAGACCTCGCTACTCGCTAGACCCCTAAACAACAGTAAGAAGTCTGTTATAAAAATAACGTCATAATCCCTTACACGCTTGTCGATGAATACTCAAAGACGAGATCGTTCTATAAATAATATTTATAATTTTAGATAAGTATCGTCAGAGACCACCTACGTAAAAACAGCTATTTATACTTTTTATTATATTCGTGCTTCGGAAGGCACGTTAAGCAGTGGGCTACGGCTTTCAGAAGTCGACCCTAACAAAGTTTGGGTTAAGGATGATGACAAATTAACATAATATTTTAAAAAATATAAGATATCGTCTGATGTCTGTTTGGTGAAAGAATAAAATACTGTGAACACGTTCCATTATACGGATCTCTCAAGAATTGACTAAAAAGATAAAATTATGCAGAATACGATAGTAAAAATAGAAAGAAACATTCTACATTTTTGTAATAGTTATTTTTTGAAGTTATACTTCTAATGCAACTTCCAAAAGGTTGCGTTAAACGTTTAACGCGACCATGGAGGGGGTACGAAAGCACTTAAACTCTTAACATCGACTTATAAGAAATTTCAAAATTTTACTAATGCCATCTAGTGACATTAGATATAATTACTTTATCAAACATGGTATTTAAAAACTTTTGCAGTTACGAATTTAATAATTACTTTATTTATTAACGATGCCAAAGAAGTATAACCTCTCACGCGCGTACATAAGTACCTACACGCATTTTAATTTTTGTTTATATGCTACGCACCCAAACAACTATACAGTAAGTTGTTACCGTAGCCTATAGACGCTAGTAACAACGGATCACGAACGGGCATCATTAATGAATCGCCATATCCAAGGAAAGGGATAGATGGAGAGGATAACAAGGACATGATAAATAGTATATATAAAAGGAGAGGCGTCTTTATGACGGGGGTTTGGGCCTCCGACGTTCCCATTCACTTGTTGTTTCAAACTGACCTTCTGTGCGAGGGTGCTACTTCCCCGATTCAGCCGGCCCATAAGGCCGGCTGGGATAAGTAAGCCTCTACCACAAGAAATTTAATATACTTCATATTATAACACTGTAACAGAGCTAGAGATGAGATAATTCATAAAAATTACCGTGTAGGCCATTTAAGCGTCTTTAAATCCAAAATATTTTATTAAAACTATTGTCTGTTTGTTTGTTTGCGCATCGCGCAAAACTACTGGCTTAATGATAGAAAATTATTGATGTGTTATTTGATAGCTCATGATATACATAAATCTATTAAACTCTTGTACTTATATATGTAAATATGGTAAATATACATTTTATCTTTCTACTACATATATTAGAAAATAGAGAATTAACTACAAACTGGCTTTTGCAGAGGTCAGATTACATTTTTTTTTATTGCTTGTGGTGGCAGCCGAGCCACGGCCCATCTAATGGTAAATGGTAACCGTCTCTCATGGATTCAACTATACCGAGAGTATTGTCAAGCCGCTGCTTACCCATTTCATTTCATCGCTATGAAATGAAAGAATAAACGGCTATCTCCTGCTACAGCCAAAACGCAATGATGTGCTTCATGGCCGCCCACACGAGAGGTGGTGGTACCAACCCGCTCGAGCCTGATAGCAAGTGAGTACTCCCACTTGTCACCACACAGACATTCTAAAGATGTTTTCATGCAACTCTATGCAAATATTTGTTCCACAACCAGATAATAATATAATAAATATTCACGGACATTTTTCACACAACTTCCTCTGGTCCCAAACTAAGCTTAACGCTTGTGCTATGGGTACCAGATTACGGATATAATACATATACTACTTTTTTTTTGTAAATACATACATATAATAGATAGAAATATAATAATTATATACTACACTATGTAGTGGTTAACTAGATGTTCTTGTACTTCGTTTGCGTGCTGTTTTTTTTCATTTAATGAGAATAGCTTTTTCTTTACTTACTTACTTATCATCACGCCGTCTCTTTTGCGGAGTAGGCTGAGAGAACCTTTTTACTGACATGCTATAATGAAATTGCTTAATTTTGCTCCAAGCCAAGCTCTATCTACCCGCGAAGACTGTATTTAAATCCTAAGTAAAGACTGTATTTAAATCGTACTTAATTTAAAACTAAGGGCTTGTACACAAAACTGCGATGCGATGTCGCATCGTAAAAATTTACGAGCTCCCAAGACGCATCGCAAGAACTTACGCATTGATTCGCATCGCGCATTCCTGCGATGTTACGTCACACGGTCATCGAAGGAATGGTCACCCGAATCGTGGAAGGGAGACGCCTTGCCGCACGACATCGCATTGCAGCAATTCGTGTCGCAGTTTTCTGCGTTGCGTAATTTAATAGATGTTCGGTAACAAGGGGAGGGTCTAGGGGTATCGCATACCACTGAAGTAATGTCACAGTTCCAGTGGTCCGAAAATACAGACAAAGAGACGCCACACGGGGGGTTTTATTTATATCAGCCTGTGCGGTTGTATGTAATACTTTCTGATATTTACGCGAATGTTACACATTTTGAAATAAAACTACGTTTACGGATTCTATCGCGTTTACTTGATTTTCTACTATCCCGACGTTTCGAATACTTTACAGCATCCATGATCACGGATGGACTTAGATGATAGACGTCCAAGGCTGATATGTTGTTTCAATGGTTTCATCTACTCACAGTATATGATTTTACAAAATTTTTGGTTTATTTATTTTAACCCACCTAATATTCGTTTAGAAACACAATTAAAATATCTACTACTATTTAATTGTGCTGTAAAGTATTCGAAACGTCGGGATAGTAGAAAATCAAGTAAACGCGATGGAATCCATAAACGTAGTTTTATTTCAAAACGGTTATGTATGTATATTTTTCCCACCTTAAAAAAAAAAGTATTTAAGAATACGTAATTTGGTGATTACCATTACTTTATCGTTCCCCTTCATTTTTGATGACAGACATGCTGGATTTTGTTTTATTATATAGGTACATATAGATGCACGAATGATAGGCCAATGATAATAGGTGCTACAACTTATATTTTTAAACCACTACGAATAATAATTATCCGTAGAAGTCTTTTTTATCATAGCCTATTTTAAATATTTGCTTTTTAAAATTTAGAACGATTTCAAATAATCGTTTTTAATGGTTTACAGCTCTGTATATTCGAACGAGTTCCTGGTATTTGGTTTAAGCAAAATTCAACAGTAGTCTAAAAACTAACTAAACACTAAAGAAAATTATTTGTTTTAGTAAGATTTATGTTTCTCAATAGTTTTAGTGGAAACAATAAATATAAATCACGAGCATGTGTTAGCGGATCGGCTAAATCGCTGACCTTTCATTTTGATATTACATTTACTTTAGATAGTCTTAAGTTGTGTAAGTTACTTTCATTTAAGAAGCATATGGATACATAAATATAACTTACTAGTCTTTATTAGATTAGCATGACAATAAATCATAATTATATCAATCAATCCCTTGCGAAGTAGCCAGAGAGAACAGAGTACCAAAGGCTTTATTCTTGCATAATCTTTCGCTCCCTCAACATTCATAATTCTCTTCATACACGCTCGCTGGTTTCGGAGACTCCTGATTCCACCTTCCTTCAATACATGACCGATTTGGTCTAGGTAGGTGAGTCTCGGTCTCCTCCTTTATCTAGATCCTGTATCTATACCTATATAATAAAATAAACTTAATTATCTATTGTTTTCTCTTTTTTTTCCAAATGTATGAAATTCTTTGTTTATATGTAGGTCGTAAGCCTTGTAGGTAGGGTCCATGCAAGCTAGAGCCCGACTGGCAAACGCCACTTTGATTGTATGATCAGTCCGACACTGATCATCACTGGACTCGTATTGGATAGATGACGTCGCTCACGTGATCCGAAGTTTTAAACGGTTAACAAATTAAATATCTAGTATGTTTAGACTGTAAGTAACGAACATACGATAATGTTTGTTCGTGAAATAGTTCTGGCCTCAACCTTACTATAGACGAAAATAAAACACAAAACGTCGGCGTCTAATCTGTCGCTGATTCTTTGCTATAGACCTGCCAAATGTATTAATAGAACGACAACCTGACTATTCGCTGCACAATCAGTTTAAAACCTATTAATATTTAAAATGATGTTTGTAAAGATGTTTGAATATTAATCACGCAGTCGTTTACCTATTTTGATCTGTATTTAGCACGTAACATGCTCAGCTACTTTAAAGAACAAATTATTTGTTAAGTAGAAAAAGAGAGTTTTACTGCGAGCAGGATTTGAGCCTGTGTCCAACCGTTCGTTTACTCTTAAGTGATAACGGAATTGGGTGAAATTTTGTAATGGTGAATTCCATGCCCGTCAAAACGTCGCCGAATCTTGTCCCAACTGACTATCACTTTTACCACGTTTTGGATATTTGAAACCCTGCTGAGGTCATTGAGCATGGCACCAAAGTCCTCCAACAAGTCTGTCGTGACTCCTTCTCCTTCCATGGAAGCAATTTCCTAAAGAAAAAAATAATCTTGTCGGAAGAGCAAGTTCCCGGACTAGAGAATCGTCGTGCCCTCACCCTCTCTTCAGACTTCTGGCATCTTTACCTACAACGTAATCGCCACGCGTGGCAGGTGGGTTGGCGATCGCAGTGGATGTTGTTAATACTCGAAGAAGAGCTGCTGCCCACTCCCCCGGTAGGTATTCCCTCAGTCGGCTCTTACGACTCCCATGGGTGGAGAGGGGTGGGACAATTCTAAAGCCGGCCCCACACGACATGCCATTTTTATTGCGTGAAGTTAAAATAGGATGAACCCAGAAACGCCGATGAATTGGACGTCGATAATTCTGAATTCTGCGACGTTTTAGTATAATAAGCAACAATAAAGAAATCAAGAGTGTGTCCATTTTTGACAAACACACATTCGCCTCTGTCGAGTACACTTGAACAACTGACGCAAATAGCAGCCACTGAAAGTCGCATCCAGCCACCAGTTGCTGCCACTGGTGGCGCCGTGAGTGGTCTGACTGAACCACTGGTGGTCGCGATTAGTAGCGGCGACTGGTGGCCATAATGTGCGGGGGCTCTTAGGGTCATCGATCATAGAACTTTTGTTACTAAAAAGAAAAAAAAAACAGAAAGAGTGTACGTAATTTAGAAAAATCATTAGCGTAGTTTAATGCCCGGTTCCTATATTCTACGAATCGTCATTGTTAACAGCTACCCATCCAAAATGTCTGTCAATTCACTTACGACTCGTATTTTATAGGAACAGATTATACTTACGCCTGGTAGAATATTCTACCAATCGTAAGTAAAACGATCCATTTTATTATTATAGGAACCGGGCATAAATCACAAAACTGTACGATAATTTCCTATTCTAGAAAATGTCACTTATCATTCAAAATCGCCGAGGCTACACGTCGACAGTCACAGAAGCGATGGATGAGGTCAATGTCCCGGTTCTCAGTGGTTTTAAAATAGAAGTTTCATAGGAAACTTCAGTAGAATGCGGTCATATCTAGCGCTGAATGATGGCCGGCAGTCAAAATTAGGGTTGACTAAGTAAAGTTATTGAATTAGATTTTTAAATTTACTGAATATAGATAGAGCTTAGAGGTGACACGTGCAGAATATAAATAACTAATAATAGTATAAATAATATTAATTCCTGCTCGATGAAGGAAAATATTGTATGATGATGCCTTTTTTTCTTATGATGGCAGACAAGCCACGGCCCACCTGATGGTAAGTGGTAACCGTCGCTCATGAACTCAACTAAACCGAGAGCATAGTCAAACCACTGCGCACCATTTCATTTCTCAGATGTGAAATGAAAGAATAAACGGTTATCTTCTGCTACAGTCAAAACACACTGACGTGCTTCATGACCGGTCACACAGGAGACGGTGGTCCGTTCGGGCCCGATAGCAAGTGAGTACTCTCACTTAGTAGACACATGTGGACCTCTACTTTGTCTATATTGTTATGAAACTGTAGCAGAGCTGTGTCGGTGCATGAAGTTTTTTTCAGAAAAAGTTATGTATTAGTAAAAATACTATCTGTGTGTTTCTGAACTCAAAAACATTTTAGAAGTTATTTTAGATCTATTTCTTTTAGAAATTGACATGCTCCGCTACTTTTTAAAGTACCAATTTTTTGTGTATAAAGAAAAAGAGATTTTTAGTAGGAGCGGGAATCGAACCCATCCGGATGGTCGTAAGACAAATGTGATTAAGAATTTGGGATGATCGAAAGATAAGTAGGATAGCTTAGTGGTTTAGAGCACTTCCCCGGATTGGAAAAGATGCGGGTTCGATTCCCGCTCCTACTAAAAATCTCTTTTTCTTTATTCACAAAATATTGTACTTTAAAATTTTAGAAGTTTTTGTCTATTTGTTAGTTCGCACATCAGGCAAACACTACTGAACGGAATTATTTGCAACTTTTTTTTTATAGCTTTTGATTTGATTTGAAAACTCATATTACGTTTTGTCTCGCTCCTTCGTCGGCAACCAGCAATTCTATAATCTACTTTTGCAACAACTTTTTGGAGGAGTCTAGTATACATATAATGTCTATTAGACAACCCTGTATTCTAGAAACTCTTCTACCGTTTCATTACATTTCTTTAACAATGAATGACAGCGATTTGGACTGTTTACCCTGATTGATAGTTCAAACACTTTGATGCTTATAATATAACTAGTAACATACAGTGGGTATATATGCTTGTAATAGCCGAACGGAAGACCCGTGATATTCGAAAGAATGTTTTCGTAGGCGTTTCCACATTTTTATTCATCAAACCCTTTTTTAAAAATTCGGCTTTTTTGTCCAACCTACCAAACAGAATATCAATATGAGAAAGTACTAGAAAAGGGGCCTTCTATGACTGGACCGGACGTCAGGGTTTTTCAAATTATATATCTTCGTTCGTCGCAAGAGGCGCCTGAGAAAGTACAATCAAACTGACAATATGAAAACTTGGAAGAAAATCTCTAGTTGATCCATCTAGTCAGAGTTATTTTTATTCCGTATGGTAGCAGACCAGCCACGGCCCACCTGATGGTAAATGCTAACCTCTCATATAGACTAGAGCAGCGGCTTGACAATACTTTTAGTATAGACTCAACTATACTAAAAGTATTGTCAAGCCGCTGGTCACTATTTCATTTCACAGATATGAAATAAAAGAATTATAAGAAATAACAGCTACCTCCTGCTACAACCAAAACATACCGATGTGCTTCATGACGGGTCAGACGGGAGATGGTAGTACCAACCCGCTCGGGCCCGATAGCAAGTGAGTAAGTGCTTGGTACCCAGCTCTACCACCAGTAATCCGATGGGTGGTAATTTCTTACTTTCCTTAGACGCCTCGTACGGCACCCGTGGGAAAAAATGGGGTGGTGATACTTGTATTCTTAGTCTGACGGACTAAGAATACAAGGACTATAAGTTAGTATCGCAAAAGATTAAGTTACTTCCCAAAGACATCCCATCTGCACTTACTCCAACGGCGTACGTTGGTTAAAAAAAAATAGCTTAGATAGTGCATATAGTCCTATAGACGAATATATGTTAGTATGCATTAAACACAAAGTGAAAAATGTGAAATAAAAAATAACAGCCACGAGCAGGACTGTTATTTTCGATCTAAAAAATATATATAAAAATATCTAAATATATGTTAGTATTTTTATTCACCTTCATAAGCTATAAACATAATATTACGCTATATATGGACTTGTTTGAATACAGTGCACGACTAGGACCTACCTTATAGCTCGTTAGCCTTATAAGCTTATTCCAAGAAAATTAAATGACATCTCAGCTAACATCATATAGGTATACAAACTCCTTTGTAGATATATATGAACAGAATTTGTCAATATCTTCATCACTATTTGTAGTGGAGCCTTGCTTATCCCAGCATGAATGTACCGGCTCGATCCAAGAAGTATCACCATCTCACGAAAAATCTGCGTGAAACAATGGTAAGTACTCCTACCGAACAACGTACATAATTGTACAGAAAAAAACATTATTATTTATTTTTTCTTCGATCATAATTTAAGTTTAGAAGCACAGGTATTCATCAAATCTTTCAATACACTATTATAGGAGATAACCTAGACTAAACTATTGGCGTAAACACAAAACACTAGCTTTATCTTTCAAACAAACTATTAATAACGCACTAGCTGTTATTTTTTAAATTTTTAAATGTGAAATTCAGTTTAAATTAAAAAGTTGTTGTTGTTTCCACTGTGGTGTGTCTAAATGTACCAACAAAACGCCGAATGGGTGCTAGTTTGACATTAATGACAGCTCCATAAGTGAGATTTTGAGATTAGTTTATTTATTTATCTGTATTTAATCACTTGACATGCTCAGTTATTTTAAAGAACAAATTATTTGGGAACTTAAAAATTAAAGTTCCCCTTTTCCACTTTACCAAATTTTTGTTTGTTTGAATATTTAACATGTTCAAGTACGAACTAATAAATACATATTCAAGCATGTTTTCCAGAGGGGTAGACAGAAAAGAAAAAAGCTTCAATCGCGACCTCAAAATTCGTTTCAGAAGCTTACTACTAAGGATACCGTAGATATTCCTCTCTTCACTCGTATTAATAAATTTTTACTTACTTCTCACATTTTTTTAAAAGATAACTCCTTGCGCTAAATAATACTCCTTGTATCGCGGGGGACTTTACAAACTTTTTATCTCGCTATTATATCGGGAAGCTGAGATATAACCTAAAACTATCTTTTATCTGCAGCGGAGCAGTGGGCAAAGACTAGTCGGTGATTTATATAAAAAAAACTAGCTGTTTTTGACGCCAAAGCCAAAAAGAAAGGCTAGTTTTATTACATTGTACATACATTTCTCTGGAGTAACTGAATCCGAGAAATTCTGGGACATTCGATACATCTCGTGCACGTCTCGTTCCTTGCATTTTGGATATGGAACGTGACTTTATCTAGGTTAAATTCATGCGTCGAAAGGAAATACACAACGCAGAGCTCTCTATAGTTTGTTTAATTTTAGTTATGGATAAAATAGACATCGTTACAGGTAGGTACTGTTGTATTAATGTATGTTTCATTAACAACACCAGGCAAACCATAGGGAAAAGCATAGGACCAAGACGAAATAGATAATGGTTTTAAATATGTTTTTGTAAATATAAAAATGGTTTTTATAAATGTAATATGTTTTTATAAATGTAAATTTATATTTTTAGAAATGTAAAACGTATCAGCGTATTATTTCTTGAAAAGTAAGATTCTTAATATTTTTTATTACAATCTAAATATGTTTTTAACTGACTGCAAAGTCAGGGCCGAATTTACACTTAATGTTGTCCTTCTTTTTTAAGGGGGAACAATAAACTGCCATCCCATAATGTTTGGCTCAACAATAAGGGTTACTTGCTGACTACGGAACCCTAAAAACAGATAAACTATTGTATTGTCATCGGTCCGTGATAATTGTGCAAAGTTTCAATTTAATCCGACATTTCGATGTGGGTCAAAATGTTGACAAGAAAAAAAAAGTTGAAATGACGTTTTAAGATTCTGTCAGGCGAAGCTTATAGAAGCGTGTTTAAAAAAGGAACGTAAATTGCATTGCGCCTTTGCCCTTCAACATGTCACATCTTATAACAATTACATATTATAGAAGTCAGTAAATGCATTACTTGACCTAGCTCCGACAATGGTGCTCAGATTTCTAACCTAACTAGTAAGACCGGTTCGCCAGCTATCTCTGTTTTGTATGCTCTTGTTCGGGGTGTGTTACTTTTGCGTAGGTGTGAAGGTGCTGCGATAATCTTTTTATAATTGGGACCTCTCGGTAGAGAGTACTCTTTGGTTGGGAAGTATGGTATGCAAAGATTATTCTCAATTTTATACGTTAAGTAATTTTACCCAGCAGCTCGGTGGCTTAGCGGCAGGCGGTGTATGCGGCTCCCGTGCCTTGGCAAGCGTGTAAGCCGTTGCTTTGGACCTTTTTTATATTACACTAGCCTTTGCCCGCGGCTCCGCTGCAGCCGTGATGCCCAAACGAACAAACAGACAAAAAAATCTAAAAATATTGTTTTGTGTTCAGACACGCCTATATATACAGTACAGTAGTAGTGTTATAGCTTTATAATAGTATATAGACTAAAAATCTGAGTTCGGTATTTCTCTAAATTGACCAGTCTTCTCATTAGTTTCCATGGAAGTAAGATAGGTAAGTAATCGTTTTTGTATAATTACTAGTAAAAAAATAACAAAAATATAGCATCACGCCTGTATCTCCGAAGGGGTAGGCAGAGGTGTAATACACACCCTTTTTTTTGTTAAGGCGGGAAAAAAATGTTCCTAACCGCACACCCCGTCATTCGGGGCAACGAACAGGGTAGTGTAGGGCCCTCACCCACTAAAGAAATCCGCCATGTACCGTCTCTCCGCCTTTATTGGCGGGCCACCGGAACCATATTACATTCCTTCAGTGATAGGTGTATTACACATCCACGGTTCGCAAGCTATGTTTAGTCCCATGTAATAGGGGGCGAGTTTAATGCCGTCTACCGGCCACATTTCTAAACTTCAGGCTGTTACGGAGAATTTTTCATTTTACGAAAAAAAAATAACATTATCCAACCCGGGGATCGAACCCGAGACTTCATGATCAGCAGTCGCACTTACTACCGCTGCACCACCGAGGCAGAGTATAATATTACTAGCGATCAGTTAAACCGGCGACTGCGACAAGGCTATTAAGAAGAAGAGGGAAAAAGAATAAAGTACACATACATAGACTCATGCCTTTTTCCTGGAGGGTTAGGCAGAGACAATAGATTGCCGCATAAAATGGCCTTGCATCGTCCACTTTTCGCCCCTGTTGAAACATTAACGGGTGATGGACTCTATCAACGCAATTTAAATAATTATTACAATTAATAACATGGAACTTATAGAAATACGGTGTCAACAACGTCAAAACCAATTAAACAATATTTGTCCATTTATGTGTATGTTTCTTCCGGCTAACCTCCAAAACATCCAGGCCGATTTTGACGAGACTTCCACGAAAAGATAGTTAATGGCATAATGAGTAATTTAAAGAACTTTTGTTTTAGAAAAACAATAAGGTTAAGTGCGAAAAAATAATAATAAAGCAGCCACGCAGTTGGAGTTGCGGGTAAAAATAGCATCGGTATAAAATAATGGAAGTTGAAAGCCTGCTCATTATATTTATTATGAATTTCTCACTAGAAGTTATTTGTGTGTAATTTTACAACCCACGCATTTGCGAACACAATACTAACGGTATGTCATGTTTTATATGGTATTTGATAGGCGAACAATTAGCTATTTGATGTGATGACAGACGATTTAGAAATGGTTATTGAACTAGCGTACGATGGCTATAATAATTCGTATCTACTCCTCAATATTATGATTAGATTCTGCTGGTAGAATTAGAATAAAGTAATTTGTGTGTGTGGATGGCGGATATAACCCGATCAAAGACAAAACGTCACTCGTAAGACAAATGTGATTAAGAATTTGGGATGATCGAAAGGTCAGTAGGGTAGCTTAGAGCACTTCCCCGGATTGGAAAAGATGCGTGGTTCGATTCCCGCCCCTACTAAAAATCTCTTTTTCTTTATTCACAAATAATTTGTACTTTACAAATCGTCACTTTTCAATTCAATATATTTTCCTTATCTGTACTTTATAATTTGATAGTATTTAGGTTTATTTGTATGTCAACTATGTAATTTGAAATTGAAATTAAAAAAAATGTTAGAAATACAACTTCATTTTGCATAAATAGTACCATTAAATTAACAGCGTTATTCGTCTTTGGCAGAATTGTCGTGCTTTGTGTCAACTATTTACCAAAAAGAAGAATAGAACAGTGTTATTCGTGTATTAACTTCCTTAATTTTTCATTAAATATTTTCAAATATAAAAGGGACATATGAAAGTATTTACCTTTTATGTGTCATTTTTATATTGAAATAATAAATATGTTTGATAATAATAGTAATAAAACAGTTATTTCACGGCTTACTGAATAAAGTATAGGGATTTTATCGCGTAATAATCATTACGGATCTTTCTTGCATAGGAAATAATTGTTTGTATATGAACCCAAAGATTCTGCTAGCAAAAGCTGAAGACTTCGCCCGTTAAAAGGCTATACATAGATTGAGATATACGTTGGTTAGCGGGACCCGGTTATGCAAAATATCTAGAATATACACATAGCATCTTAAAGTAATCTCTTTGCAAGTTTGCAGGGCGTTCACCCCGATTGTATGAAGCTTAGTCCACTATTGTGTCTTGTGACATTACTGAACGAGTATGGGCGGTACGTATGAGCTTTAAGTTCGAATAAATAAATGACCATTTAAGTATCCATATAAATTACTAAATAAGACTTTTTTGAAATACATATGCTGTGTTATGACCTGCCAAAGTGATGCTTGATCGTAGAGATAAGTGATTAGGTACCAAGCAGTTTTTGGCGGGATGTCATGGGGATCGGTTAAAATCCTATTACATACTCCAATAAATTTATTAATGACTTAAAGATTCGCGAATTGTACATATATTTAAAGTAATATAAACGGGTCTTTTTTCGCGTATAAATTAGGTCGTCTCGTGCCCACGACTGCTGCAATGCAGTTGAAACATCGGACTAAAGGTATTTAAAATTTGACCTAATTAATACGCAAAAAAATACTCGTTTATATTGCTTTAAATAAATCTATTAATGTACTGAAAATTACAGAGATGTAATAGGCTAATGAAGTATTCCACTGACGTACATAGTTTACATGGTGATGAAAAAAACCGCTCTAGATACAACAATACAAGCAAAAATAATTCACTTGTTGTCGAACTCGAATAGGTTGGTACCACAGTCTATTGTGTCACTATCCGTGAAACAGCTTCGGTGTGTTTTAGTTGAAGCAGGAGAGGAGCCATCCAGTCACTCTCTTCCCATCTGTGAAATCAAATGGTGAGCAGTGACTTCGCAATAGATTTAGTGTTGTGGTTACCACTTATCATCAGGTGGGCCGTGGCTCGTCTGCCATAACTGATTAAAAAATCAGCAGCAGACTATAATATCGCGAAAATAGAAGATCACTACCGGCAAAATTCGAACCCGTGACGTCTGGATATCTGCCACCTTAGGCAATAAAGAAAAGCAAAATACATTCAGATTCAGAACAACCATTTGTGTATCCCGCCAAGAATGGCACATGCAAAAAAAATGTTAATGTTATTTGGAAAAATTACAATTTGATCTAAAATTTCAGCATATCAAGAGCTTAATAAAATAAATACCTGTGAAGGAATGTAATATGGTTCCGGTGGTCCGCCAATAAAGCAGGAGAGACAGCACACAGTGGGTTTCTTTAGTGAGTGAAGGCCCCACACTACCCTGTTCCTTGCTCCGAACGACGGGGTGTACGGTTAGGAACATTTTTTCACGCCTTGACAAAAAAAATAGGTATAAAATAGGTTCGATTCCCATTCAGGACAATTATTTGTGTGATGAACACAGATATTACAAATATCTGCGTCTGGGTGTTTTCTATGTATTATATGTATGTATTTACAAAAAAAAAAGTAGTATATGTATTATATCCGTAATCTGGTACCCATAGCACAAGCGTTAAGCTTAGTTTGGGACCAGAGGACTTTGTGTGAAAAATGTCCGTGAATATTTATATTATATATATTTATATTAAATTGTGTAAAAATAAATAAAGAAACTGCCATAGGATTGCCTGCAAATAATGTTACATGGTTCCAGTGGCCCGCCAATATAGGCGGAGAGATGGCACACAGTGGGCTTATTTAGTAGGTACACTACCCTGTTCGTTGCCCTGAACGACAAGGTGGGCCTGGTTTGGTACATTTATTCCCACCTAACAAAAAAAAAAGGTTGCCTGCAAATATTTTGCCCAGGTCACTCTGTTGCAATGACTGTACAGTGTAACCTTTTACTACAGGTATCTCAGAGAATATCGCTTGTGGTATTACAAACTGACCAAACCGGATCCATATCGCATTTTATGACTAGATTAAATATAGCAGTATTGGTTCAAATATGGCAACTCCTTATTTTATGAAATACTGGCCAAGTCTGCGTTTCTTATTATATTAACAGAGGTAGAAGAGACTTCCAGTCTCCCCCACTTCTCTGCACCAAGTCTACACACATATCTGAACACGCGTAGTGCTTTATAAAAGTCGTTGTTTCATAACTTTAGTAGATAACTTTATATATGAATGAATTGCGATATATTTTTAAATACTTTGGAAAATCCAAAAGTGCACGCCTCATAATCTTCATTTTTCACAATAAAATTGATTATTTGATGTGACTAATAATGTATTGGTCTCACTAAGTAGTTTTCAATAAATCTCATAGATGGCGCTAATTTCAAAAATACTAATGAGGTTTTCATGTTTTAAACATTGATGAACATATTTGTGAAAATGGACAAAGAGAGTTAAGAAGTGAGAGCACAAATAATTTATCCTTTAAAGTAGCTGAGCATGTCAAGTGCTAAAATACAGATCAAAATATTGAACATTAATGTTCTGATATATCAAAACTAGCGCATTACCCACCGCTTCGTTCGAGCCGTAGTGATAAAACTGTGTTCAGTAGGATTTAGGTAAATTTTTTGAAGTTATACTTCTTTTGGCGCGTTAGGGAAAAATTATGAGAGTAAATTTTTACGATGCGCGCGCACACCGTCACGAAAAACCGACACCCTGAAGTTAGAAACCATTTTTTTTTTGTTAAGGCGGCAAAAAATGTTCCTACCCGCACACCCTATCGTTCGAAGCAACGACCAGGGTAGTGTGGGGCCTGCACCCACTAAAGAAACCCGCCGTGTGCCGTCTCTGCGCCTTTCTTGGCGGGCCACTGGAACTATGTTACATTCCTTCGGTGGTAAGTTAGACACCCTGAAGTTAGCTATAGTCAACATTTTAGTTTTTTTGTGATATTTAAATAAACTTTATTTAACTAAATAATGCGTTATAATAAAACTTTCAATAAAAGATATTTGATACAAATATCTTTTTCTATTGTTAGTGTCGTTTTTTCTACAAACGTAGAATAAGGCAAAAGATATAATTTTTGAAAAGATTTTTATCTCGTTACGCCAAAGAAGTATAACTTCTAACGCGTGGACATAAGTACACACACACTTTTTTTTTTCTTAGTACTCACCTACAGTATCAAAGAAACCCATTATGTAAACTTTCATGATCCTCCTTTGGGCTGTGCGTTGATATGTTAGTCAGCCAGACAGAGACGACATAGGCACATGTTATGCCAATAAAAATATTAATACTTGTGACGCACTAAAGGGGAGCTAGATGACGCCATTCTTATGATGGAGGGTGAAATTTAAAAAGACTGTGCACCATATTATTATACACAATTTAATTATAATCAGTTGTAGATATTTTTAAGAGAGTTGAAACCATAGTTTATTACCTATTTATTTTGTCATGAAGGGAAAGGTTATCTAGCTTAAAACAAAACAGACTACCGTAAAAGTAGTGCTCCCCTTAATTGTTAAAATCGACGGAGGAGAACTATACCTACTGTAAGCTCACTATGTACCCCAACAGTCGTGAACTTTGTAACTGGGTTACTTTCTCGAAAGCACGGTACAATTTTGTCTTACCGTTAATTGTACAAGTAAAGATCTTTGGAGAACTAAATTGATACTGTTTAACAAGCGTAATTGCTTGTATTTAAGCTTTGTCTGCTTAGGGGCCGTTCAAAAATTACATTCGCATACATTATTATCGCTTGATGTGACAAAATATGACATTGAGGATCTAAAGAAACGTGAGACTCGAAGATATTTTTTTTGTAATCGCAGTATAGGATAAGTTAAGGGGATTGGTCTTCATTTTGTGATGTAATATTTCCTTAAAATTGTGATTCATCGTGATGAAGGGGATGGAGGGGGATCAAAAAATCAGCATTAGGTGTGACATAATTTATAAACGTCTCCTTAGGAAAATTTTGATTGAAAGTAATTGACTGCAGTCCTAAACGGTAGAAATCAACTTTATAATGGCAGATTTATTTTTTTAATTACTTGCACTAAATAATAATCTCTGTATTATGGGCGTTACACATAAAATTTACACAAAGTATACCCATACTCAGAACAACCATTTGTGGATTACCTGGAAAATAGGTTCTGTGTGGGAATCAAACCCACAAAGCTTCGCACAAGAGGACTGTAGAGAGGGCTTAGCCCTCTGTGCTGACTGCATGCAGTTTGCATATAACGCTCAATATTGTAAACCGTTTTTGTCTATGAAAGGTACTTCTGCCTTCTTAAAACGAACATGAATCAGATAGCTTGATCGTTGAAGTACAAAAATTTCCATTTGAACAGTAGATATTCCTACGGTTATTTGGTACGGTGAGTGAGAGCGTCAGATCCTCACAAAAAATATTTTTCTAATCTAACTGATAGCTTAAATTAGCGTAATTTGGCCGTGTGGGACTGGCTTTAGAATTGTCCCACCTCTCTCTACCCACGGGAGTCGTAAGAGCCGACTGAGGGTATACCGGGGCAGTGGGCAGCAGCACTCCCTTGAGTATTAACAACATCCACTGCGATCGCCAACTCGCCTGCCAAGCGTAGCGATTACGGCATTATCCCCCATGACGGGACCGCTCGTTGTGGCGTTCTCTTGGGGAGGCCTATGTCCAGCAGTGGACGTTGAAAGGCTAATGGATGGATGGATGGAAACGATAAACAAACTGCTAAGGTTTATTAACAATAAAAACTGCTTGAAATTATCTTTGTAATAAATTTTCATCAAAGCACCACAATCTCCAACACACGCCGTCCAGTTCCTAAAATTGACCGATACAATCGTCTTCCATCCCTTTTACACTTCGCTACATATCTGTCGTGTGTCTCCTTTTCCCATCGAAGGGACAAAGCCCTAATGCCCTTCATTGGCGACCTCTATTCAACAGACTGTGACCTATTAGGTTATTTTTAACTCTTTAAATTCATTACTTTAACTACTCAATCGCTGGCCATTATAATTCATGATTCTACAAAAATGCCAAATATAAGCGTACATACCGTATGGTTACCATACCAAAGACTACCAAGAGGATCTAGAGGCATTGTGTGCGTGTGGTGACGGGCAAAGAATAAATGTGTCACCACCCCATTATTTCCCACGGGTGTCGTAGGAGGCGACTAAGGGAAGTAAGTAATTATCACCCATTGCAATACTGCTGGTAGGGCTGGGCACCAAGTGGGAGTATTCATTTGCTATCAGACCCGAGCAGGTTGGTACCACTATCTCCCGTATGACCAGCCATTAAGCACATCGGTGTATTTTGGTTGTAGCAAGAGATAGCTGTTGATCGTTAATTGCATGTATAGTAAGTATATCTGAAATGAAATGGGAAACAGCTGCTTGACAATACTCGCGATGTAGATGACTCCATAAGTGACGGTTACCATTTTCCATGGAGTGGGCCGTGGCGCGTCTGCCACCGTATGCAATAAAAAATACTTTGAAAAATCGAAAACTGCACGCCTCATAATCTTCATTTTTCACAATCAAATTGATTATTTGATAAGTAACTAATAATGTATTGGTCTTACTAAGTAGTTTTAAATAAATCACATAGATAGCGCTAATTTCAAAAAATGCTAATGTGTTCCTCATGTCTTATACGCCATCTAGCGCTAATTTTAAGAAGTATTAATATATTGGTCTATAGAAGTAGTTCTACAAAATAAGGTATAGGCTATGGCGCTGGTTTTAGTGTATCACTGTGCCGTTGAGTCGAGCGTAAATTTTCACTTTTTTTGTTTATCTAATAAAAAATTTTTTGTTTATTTAATAATTTTTTTTTTGTTTATTTGCCGTGTGGGGCTGGCTTTAGAATTGTCCCACTCCTCTCCACCCATGGGAGGCGTAAGAGCCGACTGAGGGAATACCAGGGGAGTGGGCAGCAGCACTCCCTCGAGTATTAACAACATCCACTGCGATCGCCAGCCCGCCTGCCAAGCGTGGCGATTACAGCACTATCCCCCATATGAGCGAAACACACGCTGTGGCGTTGTTTTGGGGAGGCCTATGTCCAGCAGTGGACGTCGAAAGGCTGATGGATGGATGGAATAACAATTAAACCACATCGAATCAGACCATGTAAAGTAATAGGGCTCTATTCGTAATTGTACTGTCTGTTGATAAGAAAAAAAAAAGACTCGATTAGTAAAGTATTTCGGTTGTTATCGTGTTAACATACATTACCTACAACAAACGGACGTCCAAGACAGAACTTTTTTAAACAGTTTTTTAACTAGTTTAAATAACAAAAATGGCATAAAAAATATCACGAGTGTCAAAAACAGTGTTTTTTCTTGATATGTGTGTGTATATATTGTTTTACAAGTGCAATATATGATAAATAGGGACATTTTAAGTTTGAAAAATCAGTAGTTCTACGTAAATCGAGAACAGTACCCACCTCAACGCTTCGCTTATGAGGCGTGCATAAGGAATTACTCTTACACTGTCGACTTCAGATAAAGGAATTGGAGGTGCATAAGAAGGGTGCTCGTTTGGCACCGAACTATAAAAATACTTGGCGGTAAAATTGCCTCAAACTCAATTTAAGTTTTTTTTTAGTAAAATACTATTTTGATTGTTTGATTACATTATATGAATACTGTAATGCAAACCTAACATACACTCAGAAATTGTGGGAATCAAACCCAGAGTACTTTGGCAGAGGTATTTTAAGCACTACGCTATCTTGTACAGTCTTACATTTAGATTGCTTCGCCAACCTCTTATCAATTACTCGGTAATGCCTATAAATAAAACAAGCATAATTGGTGAATTTATCGCGTTTTATAAACATAATTATCATTATGTTGATAACAAAGCAATAACAATGTGCTGTGAACTATTGCAGAAGCATTTAATAAGACATTTATTTTTGTATTTTTTAGCATTGGATTAGCTCAGCTAAAATACCTTTAACTTTGTGAAAGCAGAAAAGGAGTAGGTACTATAAGACAAAATTTGAGATAAAGATTGGTATTATCAAGTAGGTTGACACAATAGTTTAGCGGTCTAAAGCATTGTCTCCCATGGAAAAACACGAGATCGTATCCTGTTTGAAAAAATCTCTCTTTGTCCATTAAACACAAAGTGAAAAATGTGAAATCGAAAATAACAGTCACGAGCAGGATTTGAACCTGCATCTCCGGGATACAGTCCAGATGCTTTGCCAATTCAGCCATCGTGGCAATTGCTCCTGACTGCTAATCTCGATAACACATTCATACTTAACGTCTTTGGGTGACGCCTGCGCCATCTGTCGGAAGTATTTTCATACATTATATCGACCAGGTAAACTTAATTTTACAATTAAGATTTTTACCTAATAATGACGCAAACCCTATAAATATTTAGATATTTTTATATATATTTTTAGCATTTGACATGCTTAGCACTATACATTAAACACAAAGTGAAGTGTCTCTATGTCCACTTAAAAGAAATAGTTTCTCACATAGACATTATTAGGAAAAAATCCGCGGTATTTTTGAAACAGTATGCGTCAGGTGGGATTTTTTTTATCCTTACTTCCTTACTAATACTATAAAAACGAAAGAGCGTGTGTTTGTTTATTTGTTACACTTTCACGCCGTAATTACTGAACCATTCATCGTGGAATTTAAAATCAAGACACCAGAAAAGGATAAAGGCTAATTTTCAACCCGAAATATAAGAAGATTCCTA
This sequence comes from Leucoma salicis, assembly GCA_948253155.1. Lineage (NCBI taxonomy): Eukaryota > Metazoa > Arthropoda > Insecta > Lepidoptera > Erebidae > Leucoma > Leucoma salicis. Next base: position 2,567,870 of record OX411808.1, on the reverse strand, counting down.
TATGATAGCTATTTTTACATAAAGATAAATTAATATGCCGTGATGAATTTATATTCTAAATTCCACGCGGATGAAGTCGCGGGCGCAATCTATTACAATGATATATAATTTAAAAATAGATAATAATCTATTTATTTTATAAAGTGAAAAATTCCTGGCGCCTAATGAAACACCTTACGATGAATCTAGATAACTAACTCGATTTCTTATAAATTGAAAATGAATTTATTCTAAATACGCTCGATTATTATATACCATGTTTTACCATTTTACGAGTAGAAGCATGATGTCATCGGTGAACAACTTCCGTGGTTTTTGGTTGAAAAAATTAATGTTGTGGTTTTGACATGCTTCTTTTAAAACAAGAGTTCTATTGAGAGAATTTTGCAGATTTTAGAAAAAGTCATAATCAAAATCTTCTATCTCTAGCCTACACAATGAAAACTTATATCATAAGATATCCCAACCAATATCTCGTAAATTTTTGACGGCTTAAAGCGTATATTTAATGTAAAAATCAACAATAATATAATTGACCTTTAAATTACTCTAAGATAAACTGTTGTTTCAGTGTATTTCTCTTAAATTCACCGCGAGCTTTTAAAAATAAAAGTTCTACTCTCTAGTTAATAGAAAGCACCCCCAGCTTGCCGGCTTCGTCTAGGCGACGTCTACATAAATACGTGTAAGTATATCGCATGCGCTGCAATGCAAGCCTCTATCTAACGTAACAGCTAAGCTAGTATCGAGCGAGCCTCCGCGCAGAGAGGTCATGTCGCAATGTCCGACGGCCGCGACTCCCCGTCGCAAAGCGGTCTACGAGACCGTGTATCCTTCTTCGAAAAAGTATGGTCAGGACAATCTAGCAACGACACAGTGGACGCTACTACTGATGTCGATGAGCTAGAGCGTCGTATAGAGCAGCGTAAACGGCGCCCCGAGTCGCCGAAAATTGAAGTCAAATTAAAACATACTCGTGACACTGAGTCTCCTACGAAGACCTTTGAGACTAATTTTCCTGAGTTGAAGCTTAGGCATGTAAAGCCGGTTGAGGCGATCGAGCGGTTCGAACGGCAAGTCGAGGAGGGCGACTTAGCCACTGGAGTCCGCTTGGTAAAGTTTGAACGGGTGGTGAAGAGAACTGTGACTGAGACGAGGAGTGAGGAGAGGGCAGAATCGCCTCAGCCTGAGTGGTACTCGGAGCAAAGGCAGGAGATATGGCAGAATGCTCCCAGAAAAGATTATCTAAGGAGCAAATCGGAATATGATTCCCACATCGCAGAAATACGCGGTAAGTGCGTCAATCACGAAATTGAAATAAAAATTACTACTATATTTAAGAAAATACTTCATAAATACAAAATCCATTTGACCGCTACTTGTTATAAGAAACTAACTTGCATAGTTCTATGTAGCTCTGGAATATATTATACTTTTTAAACATTAACTTGCTACATTTATAGATAACTCACATACGATAGAGTAAAATAAAATAATCGAACTTTAAAATATTATACGAACTATCACAAACTAAAATAGTTATTGTTTAAAATTAAATGTAGGCTTTTTGAGAGTCGAATCCGCTCTTGGCGGGAGGTCCCAATTAAATCACTATATTGTATGCTATCTATGTAGTTACATTACTTCCAAAAATCGATATTACTAATGTACATCCTTGTTATATTAGTAAATAAATGACTGATGCCGGTGAAATAATGTCAAAAGGACACTGTGACCTTGCCAGCGTTGGTGGTAAACAACTTGAATTTGGTATTCTAATTTTAGCTAACAGAAATTTGTTGACAACAGAGTAGTTTCAAGTTGAAACTTATGTATTAAAACGATTGTTGTGAACGCACTGATGTCATCTGTAACGAATTCTGAAAACCGGCTTCTGCTGTTTTATAAGACTTCACATTTAAATTTTGTCAATCTATTATTCATGATGGGGTTAAACACAAAAAGAAAAGCTATGCAGTACATTGTTGTTGGATGAGCTGTTCATGGAGTTTATTGATCAAGGACACAGCATAATCACGAACTGTGAACATCTTACAATTATCTATTAACCCCGCCCTAAGCTCTCCATATCATCCATCCTACCACTTTCGAGATGACGATGCGCGAGTGATGCCTCTGGTGTTGCTAGCGTCTATAGGCTACGGTAATCGCTTACCATCAGATGGGCCGAAGGCTTGTTTGCCTCTCACGCGCTATGAAAAAGATGCGTTGTACCTAAATATAAGATATTAATCAGCTATCTTCCCTGTTTATAACCTCCTAGAGACTATCTTACAGCATGAATCATCCTGTATAATGTATTGATCCTGAATAAAGGTACATTGTGTAAATTAATTGCACTTTTATACAAGTCCCCCGCATCTCTAGTGCGGACAGTTGTTAGTACCTAATAAAAAGCCTTACTAAGCACTAATAGAGTTATGTTTTCTTGTTTCTACTACCGAAATAGAGTCTTATTCACTGCAATGACACATCTTGTTAAGTAGCCGTACTGCGTTAAATAAAAAAAAAACCAATCTCAACAGGGGTGGCGAGAACTAAAAATAAAGTTACTCCTGCATTCGTAAGCCATGCGTTTGAGTCACGGAGTACTATTTTTCCGTACTCCGTGGTTTGAGTAAACGAAATAGATATTACCTCTGATGTATTCAGTTGTAAGATTTACCTTATAAAGTATCTTATTTTATCACAGTTACCTTACAGTGTGTCTATTTCGAACTATTTAGGTACCCTGTATTTTCTCATATTTACCTTATAGAGTACCTTGTCTATTTTGTCCTGTTGTATTTATAAGCCATGAAATCGTCCCAGCAAATGAATTCTTGTCAACATTTCATGCTGTGAAGTACTCAGAACGTTATTATTATTGCAGGAATTTTATTTAACGTGCATTAAATATCATAAAAGTAATTAACACAGTGTGAAAATGTGAAATCAAATATAACAGTCACGAGAAGAATTTAACCCGCATCTCCTGGAATACCGTCCCAGATGTTTTGCCAATTCAGCCACCGTGAAAATTGCTCGGGACTGCGAATTTCGATTTCTTTTAACTTCTTATGTGACGCTTGTGTCGTCTGTAAAAATCTGTGAAGCAATCGGGGACGGTATTCCAGGAAAAGCAGGTTCAAATCCTGCCCATGACTATTACTTTCGATTTCACATTTTCGCACTTTGTGCTAATTTATATGGCTAAGCCATTGGATATTAAACTCTAGATCCACAGTTTCGAAGAAACAAAACGTCCAAAACTGTCGCCAGTTGTACATAAGTAGTTATAGTTATGATATAAATGCATTATTTCCAAAATTCAACCTTACACGTATGGTTTAAAGTTGTATTTACAAAGCATTATGCAAAAAGCAATAAAACTTTACGACCGAAATTTTTGGGCAGGACAAGGACGGAGTGGAGACGAATATTTTTTTTATAATTTTCATGTATGAACATTTACTTAGTTTATTAAAATTGTTTAATTATAAATATGTTCCAAACTCATATTTATACTTTTATCTGATCGTATAATATGCTTTTAGGTAGAATATTTATTTATATATAAATAAAATACAACTCGTAAATATAAATTTTAGTTAATATTCCTGATATAGTAATTCTAATATTATTAGTAGTACCCAGGTCTATTCTAGTCTAGATGAATGGCGTCATAATGAACATTGACAATACAGTAGTAAGTAAATCAATTTCCTTGAAATAAATGAACCTTGTCGTGGAGTTGTCTTTTTGAATTAGATTTCAGCTTTTCTGTTGATTTTTTTTGCGATATAATGTAAACTAACATCTATAATTTTTTCTATAATAGCATTTATAAGACTAATTTTATGATTAAAAAGAGCAGGTTGTTGAAGGGAGTGTGTATCAATACCAGAAAATATATTTAAATTTAATGTACATTTTAAAACTAAGGAACACAAATAGGTCTTGGTTGTGTTTTTGACCACATATGCGCTGTTCTCGTCTTATTATCTCCACGTTTTTATTACATACAGTATATTCATCTTCACTAGCGTAACATAGACCACCAAAAATTTTTAAATCTATTAGTATGTGAAGCCATAATTTATACATAATACAACATTTCAACATTCATTATTGAAGCATAAAAGCCATAAATTCAACAATTTAAATGATCATCTTATAAAATACTAGTTGTGCCCTTCAAATTCGCTCGCCGTTTAATTAAAAAAAAGAATACATATTTATAAATCATTTAGAGCAAGCTTTATCATCTGATTGGGTCCCTAGGAAAACTAAAATAAAAATCATCACATAAATGACAATGTTATTGATATTAAAACTTTGTAAATAAAACAATGTAACTAATTACTTAATACATATAAAAAAAATACATTCAACAAGGTGACTCTGTTCGTTTTTAGAACCGAGAACGTCGTATTACACAGACTAGTTGGTCGTATTATGCGATCAAAGTGAGCAAAATGCGTTGAAGTATGAGCATAGTTCGAGACTGCCTTTGTTTATACATACTCTATTTGACTGGTTCATACAGGGCCATCGTCGATAATTTGAAACAAAATATATTGAAAAATTAAAAAATGCGACTCTTAAGCAACAATATATGTATGAAATAGAAATACTGTCTATTAATACTTACCGAAAATAAGAAACGCCGTCCTTTTTTTGTACTTTTAATGCACTATTTCGGCATTTATTCATCGAACAATTAGACATTTTGACACGCTTTGTCTACTCGCACGTCGAAATAATACTAATCGAAAGGAGTGCAGGAAAGCGTAATCTGCACTCATTGATAGTGGACACTTTTCGTGCCTGATTGTGTATCTTCCCTTTTTTATAAATCAATGGGCTAAGCATGTCAAATGCTAAAAAAAATATACAAATATCATAAAAGTAGTTTAATTTATAACACGCGCTTTAACATCTGAAAGCATCATAAAATTAAGCAGTCACTGTCACTGCAGCAAAGATAAAACATTTAACTAGTGCTTTACCTTCACCAACAAATTCATGATACAAGAATCGCCGCGCTAATAATTATAGTTTCTTCCTCTTTTATTGAATTAGTCTCGGACTTTAACACAATTAGGAAAAGTTCATGTACTTATCGTCGTATGTACGTGTACTTAGGCGATCTGAACTAATTCCCAGAACTTCATACGTTCGTTCAATTGTTCAATATGTTTCAAATATTTTATCGAGATCGTTCGGCTTACTTACTTAACAATGAGTGATTGTATTCGTACAAAAAGACGGGTACAGATTGACCAACAATTTAGTACACAGCCTAAAACATATTATGGAGGCTAGTATGATATTTTCAAATACCTATTTATTCTTTTTCTTTTTATGCACGATAAAAACGCCAAGAGCAACCCTTTTTTTAACTGCAGACGAGGCAATGAGGTAGTGTGACGCCCTCACTCACTAAAACTCCGTAGTGTGGCATTTCTCCACCTCTATTGTATAACCACTGGAACAGTTAGATATTGAAGTTGCTTTAATGGTAGGCACCACGGGTAAATCTGTGGATACTGAAAGGATTCCAAGGCTCTCATTCGCCGATTAAAACGCAATCAACCAACTATCATTACTTGCTACCTAACCGAGCTTTTAAAACGTTTGTTTATGCGTGAGTGTTTGAAATGGACCTTACTAAAGTAGGCCCATTAAGTATAGGTTCTTATTTTAAGCAAATAAAATAGCCCATAGAAGCATGTAATTTTTATAATTACACGAAAAAACTAGCGATTAATACATTAAAAAAACGTAAATAAACAGTTTATGCTTATCCGATTTCAGCTGGTGGCACAGAAATTAGAAAATAATATGCGTTATATCTCGGTTGAAATCTGATTCTTGCACCGAGGTGATAAAGATAAAATTACAACGAAATGCGCACTGCTAAAATTTACTAATTTATCTTATCTTACATTTTTGGGTAATCGCAAAGATAAAATGTTGCACTTGACGTGAAATAGATTCGAACTTGTACTATTTTGGGTGATATTTGATGCATGTATGCTGATAAATAGAGTTTTGTGAAATTTGTTTACTTTTTTTGGACAATAGAGGAGCCGGAGTCTACCTTGTGATGAAAAAGAACCATCGCTTAATGACTTATTACTACCAGGAGCATAGTTAAACTGTCGCCCATCTTTTTTTTGTTAAAGCGGGAAAATATGTACCTAACCGCACACCCCTTCGTTCGGAGCAACGAACACGGTAATGTGGGGCCCTCACCCACAAAATAAGCCAGCCGTTTGCCGTCTCTCTGCCTGTGTTAGCGGCCCACTGGAACTATATTACATTACTTCAGTGGTAAACCGTCGCCCACCTAGAATAACCACTTCACTCGTTACGCAAATAGGGCTATATTCTCATACACAGACCATAATAAGGCACTTGAACAAAATTCGAGAAAACAGTAAAACATAGAGCGGTAAAGGATGTAGAGTTGTATACTGTACTATCTCATTTAATATTGGAAAAATATATTTACGAGTATGTCAGAAAACGGTGGAAGTCACTTGTTCTTGTTCAACAAGATATTACAACCTTTATATGCTTACCTCTTCAAGAGAGCGCTCCAATTAGTGGTCCCGTGCGACCTGAATCCATCAGCTCCCTGCTGTTTTGATTGTCGTTCTACATAGTGGAAGGTCGTCCTCGTTAATTTCATCCTATCGATATATTGTTGTATTTTGTTATCTTATAAACCAATAAATATTTAATAGCAATAAATAATTCACACTGTCACATATCTCTTTTTGAGTTATGTGCAGTACCAAGAAACTGTTCAGTAAAATAGTCAGTCCGAATGGTTGATGACGTCATTTGGCATGTGTAATTGTGTATTCTAATTGGCGTGATATCATTGTCGCTTCGTAAATTAGCACCCGTTTGAATAACAAGTGCGTGCGCAGACGTTCTCATCGAACAGCCTTTTATTTGGTCAAGTCCAGCTATTTCTAACGCGCTAATTTTTTATTATTAATATAGCTTCACGCCTGTATTCCCTGAAGGGGTAGGCAGAGGTGTATTAAATACCCACGGTTCGCCAGCTATGTTTAAGTCACACGTAATAGGGGGCGAGCCTATTCCCGTCTACCGAGTCCATTTCCAAACTCAGGTTCAATAGCATCACCCGACCCGGGAATCAATCCCGAGACCTCATGATTAGCAGTCGCTTACACTACCGCTGCACCACACAGGCAGTTAGAATTTCGAATCTTTATTTTTATAAAACTGTAACAGATCTGTGACAGACATTGAAGATAATTTTTTAATGCTTTTAGTGCAACAAACAAGCTCTGACCCGCTCTGATCCAATAACAAGTCAGTATTCACTTGGTTCCTAAACCTAATTTCCTTAGTAGCTTCACACTATTATCGCGCGGATATAATGGGGTGGGTGGTGACACTTGTATACATAGTCCGTCACCACACAAAAGACTGCATTATTATTTAGGCATCAATGACCACCACATGACATGCCTTGTGGGGCCGGCTATGCCTTGTGGGGCCGGCTTTAGAATTGTCCCACCCCTCTCTACCCATGGGAGTCGTAAGAGTCGACTGAGGGAATAACCGGGGAGTGGGCAGCAGCACCCCGTCAAGTATTAACAACATCCACTGCGATCGCCAACCCGCCTGCCAAGCGTGGCGATTACGGCATTATCCCCCATGACGAGACCGCTAGTTGTGGCGTTCTCTTGGGGAGGCCTATGTCCAGCAGTGGACGTTGAAAGGCTGATGGATGGATGGATGATTTTTTTTTTGATTTTTTATGTTTTCGTTTGTTTACACATCATGATTTTGGTAAAATTAGTCGTTTGACAGCTCTTGATTACATTTTTTTTTAAATTGGTATACACTCTATCTCGCTATTTAGTTGGAACCAGATACAAGTTTGTATTAATAATATATCATAAATGGTCATTGCCTGCCTAAAATAAAGCTGAACTATTGGCTCAAGGTTCAGAATATACCATCCATCAGCCTTTTCAAGTCCACTGCTGGACTCCCCAAGAATGGGGGATAGTGCCGTAATCGCCACACTTGGCAGGCGGGTTGGCGATCGCAGTGGATGTTGTTACTACTCGAATGAGTGCTACTGCCTACTCCCTCGGTATTCCCTCAGTCGGCTCTTACGACTCCCATGGGTGGAGAGGAGTGGGACAATTCTAAAGCCGGCTCCACACGGCAAAGAAGAATATACATGCCGTTTAAACTATTTAATGTCTTACAAATACCCTCAATTTATAAAGGCAGTTGGCCACCAGTTTAAATGCACCGTATCGCGTAACGTTTAACCGCAGCTATCGATGCATTGGCTCCGTTCACGGCTATAAACTTGAGCACGTGACATGGTCACCAGGGTTGGCAAAACGTTGCTGAAGGTTAAAAAAAAATGTTAATCGCAATCGATACGTACCTCCCATGTGTATTGGATTCCCACATAGAACAATTCTTTCTGTCGCTCACAAACGGTTGTTATAAGACTGTCCGTTAAATTGTATGTTTATAAATTCCCCGCGATACATGAATTATTTCCTAGTATATTCCTTAAAAAAACCACAACATTTCCACTTATAAAAGCGCAATGTTTCAACTACTCTAGTACATGAGTAATCCAAATGATTGATAGACCAAATTGACCCGGATCGAAGCTTAAATCGATTGATCGAATCATTTGACGGACCTCGTGGCGTAGTCGGTAGTGTAACCGACTTCCGTGCACTTCCCACTCAGGACAAGTATTTGTGTGATGAACACAGATATTTGTACTGCGTCTGGGTGTTTTCTATCTATTATATGTATGTATTTACAAAAAAGTTAGTTAGTTTGGGACCAGAGGACGTTATGTGAAAGTGTCCGTGAATATTTTATTTATTTAAAATTAAATATTGACACTGCTTTATGTACTATAATAATTTTATAGTATTATATAGAAAGTCATGATACTAGTAACTATTGCTAATAATTAAATTCACCCTAACAATACTGCAGTAATCCATTTCATTAATATTTCAATTTGAGAAACAATTGATATTGATCGGAGAGTGCGTTCTTTAAGTACCTAAATTGCATGATTGAAGCAAATGATTGATTGAATTGACCCGCTGCGTGACACGGGTTAATATTTATGATTGATCCAATCACTGAACGATTGACATTACGAATTCAAAATAAAATAATAAATAATTTCTTCGCCACTGCCTTTAGTCCGTGTGGTGACGGACTAAGAATAAAAGTGTCACCACCCCATTCTTTCCCACGGGTGTCGTATCAGGCGACTAAGGGAAGTAAGCAATTATCATCCATTGCATGACTGGTGGTAGGGCTGGGTATCAACTGGGAGTACTCACTTGGTATCGGGCCCGAGTGGGTTGGTACCACCATCTCCCGTGTGACCGGCCATGAAGCATATCGTTGCGTTTTGGCTGTAGCAGGAGATAGCCGTTTATTCTTTCATTTCATATCCGTGAAATGGTGAGCAGCGGCTTGACAATACTCTTGGTATAGTTGAGTTCATGAGCGACGGTTACCATTTGCCATCAGATGAGCCGTGTCCGTGCTTGTCTGCTACTACAGGCAATAAAAAAAAAACTTTAAAAAAACTTAGTTACTCAGATAGTAAGGTAATCCATTGTGGAAACTTTCCATCTAGCTGGTGAAGAGGTTACGCTGGAGTCCTGACTAACGGTATGACTGATAAAATCTGTTCCATTGTATTTGTGATAGGGACACCACTGAAGGAATCCAACACAGTACCAGTGGTCTGTCAGCATAAGCGGAGAGACGGCACGGCGAGTTTCTTTAGTGGGTGAGGGCCCCACACTATCCTGTTCGTTGCCCCGAACGACGGGGTGTGCGATCAGGTATATTTTTTTCCGCCTTAACGTATAAAGGGTAAAATTTTTTTACTATTTATTGTGTTATTTTTTATTTTCTATAATAGCTCCGACAAAAGCACCAACCCTTTTTTTTTTTTTTTTTTTTTTTTGAAAAAATGTTCCTAACCGCACACCCCGTCGTTCGGAGCAACGAACAGGGTAGTGTGGGGCCCTCACCCACTAAAGACACCCGCCGTGTGCCGTCTCTCCGCCTTTATTGGCGGGCCACTGGAACTATGTTACATTCCTTCGGTGGTAAAAGTACCAACCCTAAGAATCAAGAAATCTTTTAATATTACTATAGCTAGGTACTTGCTCTTTGTGTAGGTACTTGTAGGTAAGTAATTAAAGCAGTAATATATAATATATGTTATCTCATTCGCAGTACTGCAGTTGTTTGAAACTTATATGTTAATGAATGTAGATAGCGTTCTAAAGTGTTTTCAAACTCCAAAAGTATTGTAATCTCTATGGTGACAGACTAAAATGTCACAGCCCCATTCCTGCAGCTGTCTTATGAGGTGGCTAAAGGACACAATGTGTGACACATGTTAAGAAGGGAAATTTTAGACAAAACTGTATTAGCGGGTTTTTGAGAGAGAATTCTAATTTATTGCTAAACCTGGACTTGGGTACGTAGTATAACTATTTTGTGAGAAGTCAAATTAGGATCTTACCCCAAAATCTATAACTACGTGATAGCTTTATCCCGCGGTTTATACGCTTTTTAATTTAAAAGAAATCTGTTTTTACTTTTTTAAGTAAAAAATAATTACTTTTAGAAATCATGATGTTTTGAAAAGCGCATCGCCATCTGTATTTTTCATTATTTCAGTCCAGTTTTAATGTAATGATGTGAGTCAGAGCGCCTTCTGTATTTTACATGTATAGTCAGTGTCTAGTTATAATTTAATGACGTCAGATGCTGTTATTTCAATTAGATTATTTTTTACGTTTGCTCGGTTCTTAAGAATCGTAGCGTGATGAAATGGCTTCCTAAAAAAAGTTCTATAAAATATAAAAACAACATTAAAGTCCAAGTGATGATGCACATTAGAAACTCTTCAGCAATGAGTAGGTACCTACCTATATAGGTATAGATGGTGATATGAAAATACAGTGGAGCGTCGATTATTCGAACGTCGATCAACCGAACGACCGCCTAACCGAACTACCGAACTACCTATTATGCCCGCGTCCGACTGGCGTTGCGTGTAGGCAAAAGTGCGTGACCTAGCCGCAAAAGTGCGTGACCTAGCCGCTCGTAAGCGAGTAGGCTTGCTTCGCCAGGTAAAGATTGAAGATTTTTTTAAACTTTCAATTGTACCTACCTAGTACCTACCTACCGGTTTTATTACAAGCCTGTTAGTATTTGTCATCAAATATTTATAAATAAATATGCTTTTCATTCGTTGTACAAAATATATAAGCGTGTATAATAATATTATATATTATATAATCGAACTGTTTTGATTCACACATAATATGTGCGAATCAATACTGTTCGATTATCCGAAAAAACCGGTTTTCCGAACACCAATGTTCCCCGATTAGTTGGGATAATCGACGCTCTACTGTAGTAATATTACCCGTTTCTTGTAGGTATATTTATTACACAATATTTACGTGACTATTATACCTATTTCAATTAAATGCGTACTTTGAAACTCTGATGGATTTTAAATTATAAAACACATTACTACACGTAATAATAAACCCATTAAAAACTAGTTTTTGATATAACCCAAAGTAGAGAACGCTTTAAATTATGAACTACTGATAACGAATGACAATTACAAAATTGATTATGAATATTTTTCGTCGCGTCACTCTTAATTACATTAATAAAATCTTTGTTACTAAATTGTGAAACATAAAGTATTCGTTACGGGTAGAATTCAAACCTACTATTGAACATCTGATTTTATAATCCTTTTCTGTCAGAACAATGTACATAAGTAAATAATCACGATATATGTATGCATCCACAAGTCACTGGTTCGAATTCCTATCGCTGACACCTTATTCGATTCTTCCTATTTTTTTTAGATCGTTTCAGGTAGGCCTTCACACAGACGTTAAGTTTTACTTCTAACCTTGTAACAGTGAGACGTTTTCCTATTTCTTTCTTAATGTATTGATAATGCATAAACGAATCCATTCGCAAGTGATAGAGGGAGGGCTTGTGGACTAGCCAACGCTACCCATTACCCGTTCGCGCCAAAATATCCTCTAAAACTAGCGCCGGCTAGGCCCGCTAGTAGATACCCTCTAAAACTAGCACCGGCTACGCCCGCTAGTAGATACCCTCTAAAACTAGCACCGGCTAGGCCCGTTAGTAGATACCCTCTAAAACTAGCACTGGCTAGGCCCGCTAGTAAATATCCTATATAACTAGCACCGGCTACGCCCGCTAATAGATACCCTCTAAAACTAGCACCGGCTAGGCCCGTTAGTAGATACCCTCTAAAACTAGCACTGGCTAGGCCCGCTAGTAAATATCCTATAAAACTAGCACCGGCTACGCCCGCTAATAGATACCCTCTAAAACTAGCACCGGCTAGGCCCGTTAGTAGATACCCTCTAAAACTAGCACCGGCTAGGCCCGCTAGTAGGTCTCCTTAAGGGGCTTAAATAGTATGTCGGTCAGTCAGTTAAATATTTTTATACTCATAAATAGTAGGTTGTTTGTTGGTATTGCTGTAGTGTTAATAAAATGATGTCATTCTCTCGTGATTAACCAACTAGTGGTTATCAGCGTGACCTCAGTATGTCGACAGCGAAAATAAAGGTGATCTGCCTCTGGAAACATCTGACTATCAATATGTATATGAGGTATATTGGGTAACTTTAGTTAATAGTCAAAATATTATTATCAATTTATCCTTCTGTCTTCCGCCTTCAACCTATGCATAGGCTGGAGCATTATCTTTTCTGGACTTTTTTCTTGGACTTTTTGCGAGGGTTCTGAATGGATATTTTTACCGTTTATTAGCTGGACTAATGTTAATTTATTCTTGGGGTGGTGATTTATCTTCTGGCGTAATCTTTCATTTTATTTTGTCGTGAAGTTTTCTTCAAAAGATTTAATTTATTAGAAAGTTGCTAGGGATTTCTATTAAAAATTGTTGATTTGTCTATATAAACAAAATGATAAATGTCTGCCTGAAAACTATTTAATAGATTTCAATTATGTTTTCTAAGTTTTATTTCTTAGAGGATAAGGTTCAAAACTTATCTAAAAAAAGTATTAAATATTTTATTTTTTTCTTGTTTCTATTGCAATATCTTCATTTATCCTAATTATTATAAAGCTATAACAGAGCTGTCTACATATAAGATATTTGATAAAAAAATGAATGTATAAGCTATTTACACGTCTGTAACACAAAATAATCTTTTTTAGAATTTTTGTCAATTTGTCTGTTTGTTTGTTGGGGCATCACGTAAAAACTACTGAACGAATTTTTATGGTACCTCTTGACTAGACTTAAAAACTGGTATACATTTTGTACTAGGTACATCCGGAGTCTAAGATATGATCTAAAAACAAGATTTTTGCTGCGGGTAAGCCGCGGCTAATTTGATATAAAATTTTAAGAAACAACGATTTTTATAAGTACTACGTGTTCCGTGATGTGTGTTTGCTGTTAATATAATAAGCAACACAGACGAAGTCGCGGGTATCAGGTAGTTTGTGAATAGGTACATGTTGCCTTGTAAAGGTAACGTTCATGTTATTTCCAAGTAAGGTAAAATCTACTATGTTGTAGATATCTAGACTTCGGTATAAGGTTGCCAACATTTATTTGCTAAAAAGCTATAAAATTTTAATACATTTAAAACTAGTATTTTAGGAAAAAAACATTAAATTAATAGATAAATATGTATTTGTTACTTATTTATTTATATAAAACTATATTTTTATGCATATTTTAAATATGTATAAAAATATAGGTAGCTTTTATATTTTTTTTGTCTAAAATAAAAGTATAAATCTTACTATACTTTATCACATTCAATTTTTTATTACATTAGTAATTAATTAGATATTCAGTTTTCATTAATTAGATACTACTAATGTTTTGTTTTCGAATTATAACCAACCCGTCGCATTATAACGGACTGTCTTGTAAATGCCGAAGTGGCGGTAATAGAGAGCAGGGGGTTAGAATGTATCTCACTCAATCGTATCGATATCGCATCGTGTTGATTGTGATTGGTTGAGAGATCACCGTGATTGGCCGAGGGATTATTGCGGCATTACGCGTCGGTTTCTCTACCAATCACAAGTGAGACGATACGATGTCGATACGATTTAGTGAGTTACATTCTTCGGGCCCTGGAATTAAATTACTTGGACGTTGTACGCAGACCCGAAATAATTATAGTACTTCGATACTTATATTATAATACGGTTGCCAACCCTACGATGGTATTAAGCTCATGTTTATTTTCTAGTTGTTCTAAACATAGAACATAAATAGCTTGTCTAGAAAACGGCAGTAAATTTTACAAGAAACACGTTTTCATTCTAGCTGTGCCACGGGTTTTCACCCATTTTTTTTTCATAAAACTTCATATATCTTTGATAGTTATGTCAAAATTTACCAACTGATACGCAACATTGATTTCTAGAAGATTGCATTTAAAAGGTCGAACTTACCTTAGCCTTAGCGTTGTCTATATGGCTATCTTGTTATTTTTAATTCCGGATCTAAACGGAACGGTGGATGGCGAGCTTCTTCTGTCTGTGTCATCTTATCTTTCAAACAGCTGAACCGATGTTGTTTTAGATTTTTTTATTTGAAATATAACTTAATCGAAATTTTACTCATCTATGGTTTAAAAAGAAACTATTTTCACCAACTTACGGCTGTAGTGGTGTGTCGTGTTTGGGCTCATCGAAATCGTCTTAATGAATAGGTTATTAGGGTTTGATGATGGAGTATGTAAGAGGTCTGTGGGTCGGAGGGTTTTTACATTATAATGATATTATTATTTTATCATTTGAGATGTTCGGCTCTTTATTACCTTTTGTTTTGTTAAGGCGAGAAAAGATGTACCTAACCGCACACCCCGTCATTCGGGGCAACGAACAGGATAGTGTGGGGCCCTCGCTCACTCAATAAGTCCACAGTGTGCCGTCTCTCCGCCTGTATTGGCAGCCCACTGGAAATGTATGGCTACTTCTGTAGTCCGCCCGCGGCGGCTCTTTACTCTGCCGCAGACTTATTTTCACAAAGTTATAGTTTCCGAAAGACATTTTTTATATTTATTTTTATGAAGAGTTTTCTTGCTCTTTCAAACCATTTACAAATAAAATAATAACAACAAGATGTATTTTGAGTAGTCTCAGACTTTACAAAGACTTATTTTTTGTGATTATCACAACCCAATTAGACTGTGGAATTTAATAACTACAGGATACCTAAATACGGCACACTAATTATCTCTTTGTAAATATAGGTATCCCATGGGAAGCATTCATTTTTCTGGAATGAAAAGTATATGTCCTATACTGTGCTCCAGTATATAAATAATATAAACAGAATATAAACTGCCTCGGTGGTGCAGCGGTAGTGTGTGCGACTGCTGATCATGAGGTCTTGGGTTCGATCCCCAGGTCGGGCAGCGTTACCTCTGCCTACCCCTTCGGGGATATAGGCGTGATGCTATGCTATGTTTAGCAAGTTTGCTGTAACTTGCTCGTTAATATCAACTACCAACTACAAACTGTTTGGACTCAGTACCATGTACAAAAACTCAAAAATACCAAATCCCATATATTTAATTTAATTATTTATATACCAAATCCATATACCAGTCCAGTAAGAAGGAACACTTAAATTATATTTAAATGTTCCTTTTCTTGCAATAGATTGGCGTTTCTGATTACTTTCCTTAATCAGTCGTCAGGACATACATTGGCAACCACCGAAGGATTGTAACACAGTTCCAGTGGCCCGCCAATAAAGGCGGAGAGACGGCACACGGCGGGTTTCTTTAGTGGGTGCAGGCCCCACACTACCCTGTTCGTTGCCCCGAACGACGAGGTGTGCGGTTAGGAACATTTTTTCCCGCCTTAAAAAAAAAAAAAAAAAAAAGGACATACATTGGCAAGAAAGAATTTATAAAAAAATTTATAAAAAAATCAGTATTCTATAGTTTGTCAGACCATTGTACAATAAAACGTACGAATAGATATTATAAAGAGTTTCTGTGTGTATCGATTACAATAATTGAAACTACAAAACCGATTTTAATAATTCCTACACCAATAAAAATCCGCATTTTCCGTTAGTAATATAAGTTGTATAACATCACGCTATGCTCTACGGGGACGGAGCAGCAATTTTAACCTAGATAAAAATGCACGGTAAACCTACTTTGTTTTAAGCTCAACCGGAATAGTTTATCACATGTAGAGCTGTATAGAGCCTCTGACCTCGTATTTCGCGTCGCTTGGCTAAGTTTTAATAGTTTTTTAACAATAACAACCAGACAAACGTGGGAGTTGATCTATTGAAGATAAAACTGTTTTTTAAAGACAGCATCCTGCGCTGGAATAATCCTTGTATCTCGGGGTACTTCACAAACATACAATTTATTAGACACAAAGTACACCCACACTCAGAATAACCACTTGTGGATCATACAAACAATTGTCTTGTTTGGAAATCTGAATACTCGACGCCGCCTGGTTGCTATACGAGTATAATCTAATTCGTCATCTGTGCAATGAAATCAACTAAAATCCCTTCGAGTGCGCTCCGCAGAATTTTAGGGGAGCAAAGATTTCGTAGCTCTTATAATTTAATCATTATTAAAAAATAATTGCACTGGGATACAGTACGATTACACAGTAAAATTAAATGTAGTTAATTATTCCAAAGTAAAGTACAAAAAACCTTACTATTTAGTAATGCTCCATGTGATGACGGCTTCTTTTTTTGGTAAGACGGGAAACCCTCACTCATTAAAGATACCCGTCATGTGCCGTGTACTGGCGACCACTGGAATAGATAGATAGACATTACTTCAATAGTATGTGGTGACGGCCTAAAAAAAATGCGTGTACTTATATACGCGCGTGAGAAGTTATACTTCTTTGGCATCATTAATAAATAAAGTAATTATTAAATTCGTAACTGCATAACTTGTCACAGTTATGTTTTTAAATACATTGCTCGATAAAGTAATTATGTCTAATGTCACTAGATGGCGTCAGTAAAATTTTGAAATTTCTTATAAGTTGATGTTAAGAGTTTAAGTGCTTTCAACTCCCTCCATGGTAGCATTAAACGTTTAACGCAACCTTTTGCAAGTCGCATTAGAAGTATAACTTCAAAAGTACAAGTATCACCTACTTACCATCAGGTTGGTAGTAGTCTAGTCAGCTGCTATAAGCAATAACTAAAAATTTAGCTATCTAGTGGTAGAGCCTCCTTATCCCAGCAGTTATGGGCCGGCTCGATCGCAGAAGATCAGCGTGTAACAACGGTATGTACTCCTACCGTTGTGTTTCTTATGGCGAATGAGAGCCCTCTTCATATCCTCCTTTCTATCCTTTCCTTCATATCCTTATTCCTTACTATCAAACTCCTATCCCTTTCCTTGAATATGACTACGTGCGAGTGATACCTCTGGCGTTGCTGGCTGCTTGCTTCTTGATTGCCATCCACGTTGTATAAAAAAAAGAAATTTCCCAAAAAAGAAATCTCCGTAGTCGAAGCAGGACCGTTGATCTCCAGTAAAAGTGTAATTTGCATTTCAGTTGCCCTTTAGCTTCAAACAATAGGATGTAATTTGATTTTAGCTTGTGTAACTCTTCGATTGAATTGAGAATACAAAATAAATATTTAAAGTGTTGCAACAAATAAGTATACTGCTAACCAACTTTAAGAACATGAAATACTAGACTGTGCTCGTGAGTTCGTCTGCGTGAACTTTAAAAACTTATTTTTTAGATATTTTTGTATATATATTTAGACATGCTTAGCATTATACAGGCGTCACCCAAAGACGTTAAGTATGAATGTGTTATCGAAATTAGCCGTCAGGAGCAATTGTCACAATGGCTGAATTGGCAAAGCATCTGGACGGTATCCAGGAGATGCAGGTTCAAATCCTGCTCGTGACTGTTATATTCAATATCACATTTTTCACTTTGTGTTTCATTTAAAAACTTAGATCAATATGATTACGTCACACGACGGTACATTCATTAGCTCTATGCAAAAATAGCTATCCTACAGGATCCCTCCATTTTTGACGGGATAAAAGGCCTTTTCTCGTTTCTGGATTATAGTTGTGCAATATTCAAGATGATTGATTCAGTAGAGCTACTCCTGATTATCCCTTAGAGGTTAAAGTGCGAAGCTAGATAAATATTATAGAGAGTGCCGATTTGTGTCATATCATTACTTTAGAGGTCGTAATAGTAACCTCCAAAACGGTTAGATGACACTGACCTCTATAATACTATATAGTATGTTACGAGTACTTATACGATACCACAAGTCATCTGGTCCATTAGTCAACTTGGTATATCGATTACAAGAAACTTAACAATGTAACAACATAAATGTTTAGTTTTATCGCTATGCAATTAGTAGCCAATCCTTGTGAAATAAATGAGAGGGACCTCCGGCGTTCTCACTCACCGAACTAACCTCAATAGTCGGAATTCATATCGTGAGTTTCTGCTGGTGGTACTTCCTCAATCTAGCCCATGAATTTATGCAGGAGTTATTTATATATGATTTATATGCTAGTGTTTCGGCTTCAATTCTTACAAAGGACTAATTATTAGTGCTAGCCACGAATAATTTATTGTTCTGACTATTCTTGTGTATATTAATTTTATGTTTGTAAAGTCTTCCGCGGCATATAAATTATTTAATAAAACAACAATAAAAAGTATATGATTTACTCTTACATAGTAAACAATGGTGTAATATATAGTATTATTATGTTACAGTAAATACGATTAGATAACTTTATTACTAGTTTCACACAGATTTGAATCTGATAGTTCTAAGTTTGTCACGTATTTAATTTGTATGGACTTACTAGATTCTGTGTGATTCTTCGTGTGCATATGAATGAATAAAGAGTGTTAAACACAAAGTGGAAAATGTGAAATATATGGCTAAGCATGACAAATGCTAAAAATATATAAATTTTTTTTTAAATAAAGAGTGTTTTAGAGTATATACTCTAGTAAGTAAAATATATACTTGAAGACATACATATCGCATGTTTAATGGAATACTGACATAACTCAAAAAAGTCGATTTTTGGGAAATCGCAAAAGAAGATCTTGCTATGAGGACTTGTCCTACTTGTTGATGCATAAAAATAAAACTGATTTATATTAATCATGAATGCTTGTATTTTGAACATCTATGATTAACTATTGATGAATTCTGAGTAAAAAAATAAACCAGAATTAATTTCTATCTATTTTTAAAAATATTATAAAAAGTACATTCTAAGTTAAGTCAGTTTTTTATAAAAAGTAAAGCAAATATTTTAAAATGCAAATGTCCATTAAGCTTTAAGCTTATTTCAGTTTGAATAATGTATCATTTATGATGACTAATTTAGTATTTAGTCTGTATATGATTATTTTAGAAAAATACATTTAGAGATTGGGTCACTTTATTCAAATTAGCAGACCGTAAATAAGCTTAATATTTACGTCTTTTTATTAATTTTAAAATACATAAATATAATAATCAATGTTTTATTGCAGAACCTTAACATTAAGGTACACTATTAAATAATAGAATTATAAAAATCCACATAAAAATTTGGGATAAATTTTTTTGATATAATAGCTCTCTCAGATCTTTCTTTTTATTCTCACTTATTTCTTGCTTATTTATGTAAATATTAGTTGGTACAATTTCACACAGAGGAAGCATTTTTTTTTTCCTTTTATTTCTGATGTTCACTTCCTGGTATTCACTATTTTTGTACGAGGTTTTAACGAAAAATGAAAAAGGTGTATCTTTGCTCACTTTTATCACCTTTAAGTCATTCCATAAAACAGTTCTGCCGTCTTTAGTTTTATTAAAATTAAATCCCCAATCTTCTTGCAGTTTTTTTAAATCTAAAAACGACTCAAATGTCAGTTCATGTACTGAAAATTTCTTGCCAGACTTCTTTGCGTTTTTAATTATGGCTACATATTGGTGAGGGGAATATATTGGACCGGATTTTAAATTTTTTGTAATCTTCTTTTCTATGAGGCTATGGATATTATCACCCTCGTTCTGTGTATGACCTTTTATTAAGAATTTATGAGTGATAGATTTAATTAGTAGTAGTAGTTATTTAGATGAGTGACTGTATACAGATAAAGTGCTACTATAAATTTATTTTTATTTTGTCCGTCACAATTATCAGAATAAAGAATTAAATTACACCCATTGTCATTTAGCGACTCCACTGAGAGCATCTCAAAAACTTTTAGTAAACAAGATCCGATTTTGTTGGCCCCGCGTTTAGCATCGGTTTCGTTCCAGAAGAAGCAGTGTACATCATCATACGAGTCTTTAATTTGGCTGTCGACTTTTTTGTTTAACATCGTAATTGTGAAATTGTAACTATTTAATTTTGATTTGTAATAAAATCCTGAGGTATCTCCTCTAGGAGATTGCAAAACCGCTTGCAGATCAAACACAAGAACTTTATTTTTATCGTCTATTTTGCAGCGATCATCGTGTTTTTCTTGGCGGCTCAATGTTTTTTCTTCTAAATGGTCATCGTACGATTCTTTGAGCAATAATTTTTGTTCAGGCGTCGAGTTCCTGTATTGCCAACATAAATCACATTGATCTTTTCTGGGACGAAAAAATGAAATATTATAATCTTGTGTAAATATTATTTTTATTTTGATTTTCTTTAAAGTCCCTGAATAGATCTGAAATTGTTTTACCACCATCTATGTATTCACGAGTAGAATAATGCCTAATATAATGGGACTCAATTCTTGGTATAGCGTTTATGAACTGTTTGATATCGTTTAGTAGTTGTTCATCAACCCTTACATGGTTGCTGTGCTGTCCTCTCAGATCTTGTGCTAGAATTCCATGTTCATCTATTTTGCTCTTGACAGTACGTATAACACGATCGGAAATATCCAAGGTTTTCATAAAAAATGTTTTACGGACTCGTACCGATTGCCCTTCTACTAAGAAATGGAATGCTTGATTACAATTTCTTGGATTACAAGCATTTGTATATTTATATCTTGGAGTTATATTGGTCACACAAGACATAATAAACTATCTTTGAGCATCAACCTGGCCGAGATTCCAATACACATTAAAAATTGTTTGTCTTTGATCTACAGTTATCTTTTCACAGCATTTGAGCCTGCATTTATCACCACAGGGTGGTTGAACAGAACGAGGTTTGACTGCTTTATTTTTCTTGCTAATGTATGATTTTCCAGCATTTCTCAGACTTTTAACTTTATTCTGTTTCCAGCTTCCTTCATTCCGTTTACGTTTCCTTCCCTTCTTCTTGTGGTGTAGTATTTTCTCCGATTTCTCGATGTAGCAAAACTTGTGTTATTGCAGGTTCATTAATGTTTGTTTGCTGTGATTGTTTTTCTACGGTTACCTGAACTATATTATCTTGTGTTTTGTTCTGTTCATCACTAGAATCAATATCGGAACTATCAATGGAAGATGATGAGGATGAAGAAGACGTAGAAGACGAGGAACTTCCAGATAATTTTGATCGACTTGGATATACTGGTATTTGTCTTTTAATTTTAGACTGAACTTTGTATGTTGGATATTGATCACTTAAATCGACATCGCTAGTTTCAGATTTTGAATGTCTCTCATCAGTGCAATTGTGGACGACTTTGGTGTTATGTAGGTGATTTACATTGCTGACTGAAGCCGATTCCGAAATTTCAAAATATTCCTGTACGTTTAAATAACTCTGATTTTCAGGCTTGTTTGTTATATCAGCTAACATCTATAACAAAAAAAGTATTTTAGTAGTAATAAAATAAATAAGAAATTAATACAAGCCTAATTTTTAAAGTAAGTTGAAATTGTTACCTCCACTTCAGTTGATGTCACCGAGTCATGTTCTTTGTCTAGTTTTACCGGTTGTGGTGCTGGGTTTCGAACCTGAACAAGCTCTATCATCTTTTTCGACCTATTGGATGACGTCATTATCAACCTAAAACATACATAGTAGTATTATGCCTATTGTATAAATAAAATAATGTACGCAATATTTAGACCAACAATGACTTAACATAAAACATTTACAGGCAATGAAAAAGTTACGCATTATATTACATTATTTTTTTTTTCAAACAAAGACTCAACTAATATTGTGGCCCCTAAGTAACAATAACCATTAGTAGTAAATAGACTTAAACCTGAATGTTACAAAGTGTTACCTTTAATAATGGATAGGTTTTAATAGGAAATTGACTTAACTCGTAATGGGCCTCGAAAAATATAACAACGTTAAATGATAAACTGGCTTAAAACAATGTTTCACGTAATATATTATTAAAATATGTAGCTAACTGACCTAAAATTTAATTTGTCTATATAAGATTACGCAATTTGATGAAACTTACCTTTGAATTTAGACATAAACACACTCAACAACGATTGGGTCCTCGTTCAATAAAATAATAATAGCTACACGGATGTCGGACACAAACTGGCATGAGTCGCTATTCGACGAAAACATGATGAGAGATCCCACAAGAGTGAAAGAGACGGATATATCATTGGGGCGGTAATAATGCGTAACCTCAACGTAAATCAAACAGTGGACGGTAGATGGCGCTAAAAGAAGCCTGTATCTGTACGTAACTCAATTTTGACCTATCTAATAATGGGTCAATGTGTCATAAAGCATGCGATATGTCCAGTGCAAATAACGGGCCTCGTGGCGTAGCCGGTAGTATAACTGACTTCCGTACACGAGGTCGTGGGTTCGATTCCCACTCAGAACAATTATTTGTGTGACGAACACAGATACACAGATATTTGTACTGCATCTGGGTGTTTTCTATCTGTTATGTGTATGTATTTCCAAAAAAAAGTAATATATGTATTATACCCGTAATCTGGTACCCATAGCACAGAATAGATACTAGTCCTACGGACCCATAGAGCAAGCGTTAAGCTTAGTTTGGGACCAGAGGACGTTATGTGAAATGTCCGTGAATGTATTTATTTTATTTTATTTAAATGAAAAGTCCCCACGGATGATACTGTGCGCCCGGACCGAAATACACAGACAATAGTGGCCATGCATTCATTGCATGATGTGATTTTCTTTGTTAGCGTGAATTTAAACAGAAGTAATTAAAAACCCCTCACATTTTTTAAAATTGTGTTCATATCTGTTTATAAATTGATTGTTTCGTGGCCTACGAATTCTTCCAATCGGCATTGGGCTGGCATGATCAACTATACCCCTGTATACAGTACAGTGCACAGAATATTTTTACTCTACGAGTGTGCAATGGGATAGTAGTGTTGAACCAAAAAGACACAAAGTCCATATTATAATATATCATTTTGACAAATAACGCACAGAAACAGACGCCTTTATCAAGGACATAAAATGTCGCAAAAAATGTAATAAAATTTGTGATTAGATCACCGCAGCATTGAACGGCGCCGACGGGTTAGTTGCGCAAGCGCAGCAGTGAGGTCATCAGCTGTGAGAAGGAGAAAGAATACAAGTGAGAGTGAAAAGGAAAGCTGATGTAGGTACTCATGTGAAGGATACGGCGAATTACTGATGGTAGAACAGCACGTTAGGAATGCCGAATACATACGGTCTTTATACGGGTATTTTGGTATTTTTTTATACTTACTTATTCTCATTAACTGATAAATGCCCACTGTGTCATTATTCCCGAAGGGAAACTAGTACAGATACTTACTTACTTATCATCACGCCATCTCGCGAGTTAGGCAGAGAGAACAGAGTGCCATAAGGCTCTATTCTTGCATACATCGCTCGCTTCCTCAACATTCATAATTAAAACAGTACAGATATTTAAAAAAAATATATACCTATCTAAAACTACAAAAAAATGGAGGTACGAGTACTATTCGAACATGTGTATACCTAAAGGTCTTTGTCTACTGTTGAACAAAATTGTTGCAATACCATACTAGACACAATAATTTAATAGCTAACCCTTAATGGTGTTGTCACAGTAAAAACAATAGATAGATTATGCTAAACAGTGGTGACATAATTATCTTAAATTAAATTTTTCGAGTGTTGAGTACACAGGCGGTTACCGTTTTACTTATTGTAAGCCAGCTATAACTAGTCGATCATATGAATGATATGGTAAAACAAGTCGTGATATGGGATTTCAAGATGGCCGATGCAACAGTTGTATATGCCATCTTTGTTCAAAATCAATTAATGTTTGATCATTATGCGTTCAAGATCATTCTAGTCCTCGCTATATTTATTAATTATTGGAATAACAAGTAAAACCAGATTCAAGCGCGCTAAGTTACATAATACAGCTTTGATATTGGTACGTCTTTATAATCGATTCGATATCGATATAAAGCGAGAGGTAATCCTTGGTTTAAAGTTAGCGTCAATAAAATATAATTTTGTTGTTTTAATATAAAATGCGGGTGTATGTCTCGTTTATTCTATGTTTGCCTACCTTAATAGGAACTACTTATTTTTTGCTGTGGCGGGAAAAAATTACCTACAGCACACCCTGCTGTCCGGGGAGACAACGGGTATAGTGGGGCTCTCACTCACGGTGGTAGGGCTGGTACCAAATGACTGTAAGTTATTATTGGGCCAGAGGAGGTTGCTATCACCGTCTTCTGTGTGACCGGTGAAGCACGTCAGTGTCTTTTGGCTGTAGCAAAAGATAGCCGTTTATTGTTTCATTTTATATTTTAGAAATAAAATTGTGTGCAGCGGCTTGTAATTAGGTGGGCTGTTCGTCTGTCATCATTAGCAATAAAAAAAATTACTAAACAAATCAGCTCTCGATTTACACACATTTTTTGGTATATTAATGTATATTATGGTTTAGGTTACGCTGGTAGGCACAAATATTTGTTTATTAATAATTTGCATATCTTACTATATACTTAAAACTATTAAAATTAAGTTGTATTACCAACTCAGGTTAAATTTAGATTACCCAGTCATTTCTGACCTTGTAAGTCCAGACGCTCTTGCAAGAATTCAAAATGAAAGATACGACTGGAATGCAACGCTATCAACTCGTATAGGATAAATGCACATACGTAAAATGCACTTGTATTATCTAAAGCACATATTAACATGCCATTATATAATGTGAGAATTTGTAAAGATGTTTGGATAATATGTTTGGATGTTTGTCCGTTAATCTCCGCCCAAAAAGCTGAATGTATTTAGGTGAAAATTTAATAATAGTGCACGTAGAATAGCTATTAGTAGCATGGTTGTGGACCTAACAATTAAATAGATTTTTAAGAAATTTGGTACTTATATACGAGTAGACAAATTATAGCCTGGCTAAAATGGAAAAATATTTACCCGGTAAGGAGTTCATAAAATAGTTAAAATTTTTAAATCCACTCGATGTAGTCGCAGGCAGAAGGTAATTTTATTATTTGCGAGGAATACACCATTTTATTATTTGCCGTATTTCTCATTTTCGATGCCATATCCATACTGCTTTTTGTTAAGGCGGGAAAAAATGTTCCTAACTGCACACCCCGTCGTTCGGGACAACAAACAGGGTAGTGTGGGACCTTCACCCACTAAAGAAACCCGCCGTGTGCATTCCTTCGGTGGTTTCGAAATAATACCTAATATCTTTAAACGTCGATCTTAAGAACTATGAGCTTGTTTCATCGAGGATCGATTTTATGATAGACGACGGAATGGATACGACCCTGGTCTTTTCATGACCTTGAAGCTATTACCGAAATATCTAATAACCAATTATCTAATATCAATAAATAGCAAGATTGTAGGAAAAAAAGCAAATAAATTAATAAAATTAATTAAAATAATTTGTGTAAGCAGTGATAGCATAGTTGTAAAACGAAGCACTGCAAAGATAATGGTATCGAGTTCAATTCTCAACCGGAGGTCATAGCACACTCTGGCTTTCTGAGATGTTTCGAGAATATGTGTATAGTGAAGGAAAACATTGTGAGTAAACCTGCATGCCTGAGAGATTTTCTCGACGGCTTGTGAAGTCTGCCAACCCGCACTGGCCTAGCGTGGTGAACTAAGGTCTGAATCACTCTGACTTTGAGAGGAGATAAAAAAAAAGGATTCTAAATGTCTACTTAACTTTCAGCCAATATATTTGCTGGTATAATATAGGCATTTAAAAAAAAATGGACAGGCAAAGTCTTTGCAAAAACCAAACGTAGAACAGTAATTGAAATATCAATAACGCAACATTTGAATAAAATAGCTGCTAAAAATATATAGTTTTCCTCCTAGGATATTCTATTATTAACATCACGTATGAATAAGTTATGAACCGTTACCTTGCGTTGTCACGTTTTGTTGTTTTTGATAAGAAGACAACATACCTACTTAAACTAAATTAGTTATACATACCGACATACATATACAAAGTCACGCTTATTTCATTATTTTATTTTCTTATTTATTTAGGCTGTGTTCCGATATAAACTTCGAGCACTGTCCAGTGCTCTTACTGGTGAGAAATTCATTCCGTTATGAACTAACTACTGCCGCAGTATCCTAGGGAACACTTCATGACTAGTTGTTGTTTTGCCTCTTAAGGCAACTGTCAGTTTACGGTGGCATAGTTCCCAGAAGAGCTCTTAAAAGGCATGAAGCTAATACTGATAGGGTTGGCAGGATAATAAACTGTGGATTCAATCAATGACCAAAAGTTAAGGAATATATTCTTATTTTTGATATTTTAGAAGCATCTGACATGTTTAGCCATAAATGACACACAGTGCGAAAATGTGAAATCGAAAATAACAGTAGTCACGAACAGGACTTGAACCTACATCTCCTGGTGGATGGTAAAAAGAGAGTAAGTATAAATTATTATACCCTCTTTTTACCATATCTTTTATAGTTGTGATGAATAATATTACGATTGGTAGGTACCCGGGAGCTAGGCTGTGCCTTTGGTTATGCAATAAATAAATACTAAATAAATATTCACGGAAATTTTTCACACAACGTCCTTTGATCCCAAACTAAGCTTAACGGCTGTGCTATGGGTACCAGATTACGGATATAATACATATACTACTTTTTTTTTGTAAATACATACATATAATAGATAGAAAACACCCAGACGCAGTACAAATATCTGTGTTCATCACACAAATGATTGGTCTTAGTGGGAATCGAACTCACGACCTCGTGCACGGAAGTCGGTTACACTACCGACTACGCCACGGGGCCCGTCAAATAGTATCCATTATCAGTGGCAACTATTTTATATTAGATTGACCATGGAGTGATTTTCAGAAACTGAAGAAATGAGTTGTCAAAATGCTATTTTTGTCAACCCTTACTTATTTTAAGCGACACAGGCAGTGATATCCTTGCGGTGAAACTGTGGACTGCAAATACAATGTTATCGAGTTCGATCCCTAGAACCACGGCCATTTCGAGATTTTTCGAAATAATGTGTGTATGTTTACAAATTATAACTGCTCGGTGAAGGACGACACCCGATGTCTGTAACGTCAGCCAACACTCTTACTATGAGAGAAGGCCCGTGCCCAACAGTGAGGTGTTGACATTAAAAAAAAATAATATCGTAATCGTAAGTCGTTGCGATTTTAAATACAAAAACTGAGGAATTTTGCTAACCCTAATTGTAACTAAGCTACTCCAGAGTTGTGCCCATTTCATGCAATGTAAATGCATTAAGTAAATATATGCGTACTTACCTTGATGACCTCATCGCATTCGTCATGTACTAGCTGCTATAGTACAACTCAAAGGAAACCTTATTTTTTACATCATAAAGAATATTTCGTCGAATTACGTTTAAAATTCAATGGATGCTGTATTGAATTCCAAATTAGTGTTATTGGAACAAATCGACTTGAAAAGAGCATTAATTCTATGTTTGATATTTTGTCTGTCATCTGTTCTTGAGAGTTAAGCATTTAAATGTTATATTTACATGACCACGTTACAAAATATATCTATTTTTAGTTATTAGGAGGTCTTCCTCGTAAAAAGAATACAATCTATATAAGTTTTATTTATTTTATTTAGTAAGTTGATATAGTTGATTTCCAATCTTTAACAATTTGGCTAACAGTTATCAGACTATTTCTGAACAAGTTTTGTGAGTTTACAACTCAGCCTTGCTTATCCTTGAATGAATGGGGTGGCTCTAGCAACGAAGTATCACCCTCTCACTGGGAATCAGCGTGAAACAATGGTAGCTACTACTTTTTTTTTACCCCGTCGTTCTGGGCAACAAACAGGGTAGTGTGGGGCCTTCACCCACTAAAGAAACCCGCCATGTGCCGTCTCTCCGCCTTTATCGGCGGGCCACTGGAACTATGTTACACTACTTCGGTGGTCATAATGATCACCATTTTTTTTTTGGTATGGCGGGAAAAAATGTTCCTAACCGCACACTCCGTCGTTTGGGGCAACGAACAGGGTAGTGTGGGGCCTGCACCCAATAAAGAAACCCGCCGTGTGCCGTCTCTCCGCCTTTGTTGGCGGGCCACTGGAACTATGTTACATTCCTTCGGTGGTATATAACAATATACCTACCTAAGTATGAAAATAAATATGAGAAAATAATTTCATAGATTTTTTTTCTTATTGCATTTGGTGGTTGACGAGCCACGGCCCATCTGATGGTAAATGGTAACCGTCGCTCATGGACTCAACTATATCCAGAGTATCGTCAAGCCGCTGCTCTCCATTTCATTTCACCGATTTGAAATGAAAGAATAAACGGCTATTTCCCACAGCCAAAACGCAATGATGTGCTTCATGGCCGGTCACACGGGAGATGGTGGTACCAACCCGTTTGGGCTCGATACCAAGTGGATATTCCCACTTGGTTACCAGCCTCACCACCAGTCATGCAATGGATGATAATTGTTTACCTCCCTTAGTCGCCTCATACGACACCCACGGGAAAGAATGGGGTGGTGACACTTGTATTCTTAGTCCGTCACCACACGGACATCTAAAACCGATCACAATATAATAATTAGGTATATAATTTCAACCTATTAACATGATTGTCTAGATTCGCAAGATGGAAAATGATTTAGAGCAATTCTTTTTATTTTTTAAACTATGTACCTACCTATTTATGATTATTACACAAATATCTATTGCGCATTCCAACATGGTTAATAGGCTAAATTACTTACTTATAATGGCGTCGTATAACTTGATTTTATTTATTGCATTTTTGTCATTGGCTGCAAAAATACAAACCAATTATTATTTCATGGCGAGTCTAGTCCAGATTATATTAACTTTTATAACGAGAATAATCCAACTCGTTATAGATTTTTTTACATATTAATGGATTTAATTGAATATTGGAGGATTTAGGCAGAGTTAACGTCAAATCAGTTCAATAATAAATGATCATTATTGTGAAGCATGCTTATTCTATGTTCTTTACGGCTTGTTGAGGCTTGCAAATCCACACTGGGCCACCGTAGTCAACTATTGTCTCAATTCCTCTTACTCTGATAGGATACTCCTGTCGAAAACTAAAGTTGTGAAAAGGAATATATTCGGATGTGATACATAAATACATATATAGGTACACCTTTTACCAAAGGGTAGGTAGAAAAAAGCGCTGGCTTCCCATTTTTCGTTCCCGCGGTAACAAGACATGACGGCCATTCTGATGAACGTTGCTAAAAATCTCCATTGCGTTCCAACACGATATAGTATGAAGACAGTTGGGGATTTTGGCTATAGATGTAGTCTTCAGTTCTGCTTATTAGTGTTTTGTAGAGGTTCAACGCTGGTGAACTATCTACAATTCTTACTGAATTTGATAGTTTAATTTGAGCATGTTATAATTAGATAATTTTCTATTAGAACGAACTAGAGTATTCTAACCCAATTATCTAGGTCACATTAATCTTTGAACAAGGTCGGGCTTGCCACGTCAGACGACTATCAAAATATCTAATGTGTTGTGTCTAAAAACTCTATGCAGATGGATTTCTTGGATATCAGAAATTACATTTCTACTGAAAATATTACTATTAATTTTATTAAGCTTTTGATATTTTGATATATATTTTAGCACTTGACATGCTCAGCTACTCTTAAAGTACAAATTATAATTTGTGAATTAGGAAAAAGAGTATTTGGTCGTTAAGACAAATGTGGTGAGGAAATTCAGTATTTCTAGAAATGGTACGATAGCTCAATGGATTAGAGCACTTCCCCGGAAAGGAAGGGACGCAGGTTCGTTTCCCGCTCGTACTAAAATACTCTTTTTCCTTATTCACAAATCATAATTTGTACTTTAAGCTTTTGATATACTGAAATTTTGATCCAATTGGAAAATTTCCAAATAACATTATCACATTAAACACAAAGTGAAAAATGTGAAACCGAAAATAACAGTCACGAGCAGGATTTGAACCTGCATCTCCTGGATACCGTCCAGATGCTTTGCCAATTCCGCCATCGTGACAATTGCTCCTGACTGCTAATCTCGGTAACACATTCATACTTTAACGTCTTTGGGTGACGCCTGCGCCATCTGTCGGAAGTATTTTCATACATTATACCGACCAGGTAAACTTAATTTTACAATTAAGATTTTACCTAGTAATGACGCAACCCCTATAAATATTTAGATATTTTTATATATATTTTTAGCATTTGAAATGCTTAACACTATACATTAAACACAAAGTGAAAAATGTGAAACCGAAAATAACAGTCACGAGCAGGATTTCAACCTGCATCTCCTGGATACCGTCCAGATGCTTCTTTATCAAGCAAAGTAATGTTGTCGTCTCCTTACAGACTGTCTTCGCTACAGTTGCGCATGCATATTCGCTAATCTTTACTTTTTATATTCTACATAACTCCTCCTACGATACGATCTTTCCGAAATTACAACTTTACGATACGAAGGTTCTTGCCTATTTCTTATTCCTTTTCCCAGGGCAACTTTTGTGTTGATCTAACTGCCTCGGTGGTGCAGCGGTAGTGTGTGCGAATGCTGATTATGAGGTCTCGGGTTCGATCCCTGGGTCCGGTAAAGTTATTCAGCTTTATCGTAAAATGAAAAATTTTCGGTATCAGCCCGGTGTTTGGAAATGTGCCTGGTAGACGGCAATAGGCTGGCCCTCTATTACGTGGGACTTAAACATAGTTGGCGAACCGTGGGAGTGTAATACACCTCTGCATACCCCTTCGGGGGTACAGACGTGATGCTATGTAAGTGATGGTACTCGTGTATGCCATAGTTATTAACCATTATCATCAAACTAAGAATTTATTTGTTAGGAAATATATAAGGTCAATAATATTTCACACAAAAGTATTGTATCTATATCATCCGGTGGGCAATCGCCTGTTTATCAACCTTCTAGTACAAAAAACATCTAAATTTAAAGGTTATTTGAGCAACATTGTTATTGCTACCTGATTGCTATCAGCAATAGTCAGTTATCACCAAAAATCTTAATGCAACAATTTATACACGAAGGATCCGGTTATACATGACATTTGGCTTGTAGCTGTAATTATAGATTTTTTATAATTTATTGCTACTTCAAAATTGATAAGACCATGGACTAAATAGACCATGGTCTTACCAAACTAATAGAGCATTTTGTATAAAAGTAGACAACCTTTTTTTTTGTTAAGGCGGGAAATAATGTCCCTAACCGCACACCCCGTCTTTCGGGGCAACGAACAGGGTTGGGCAACTTGCTTACGTATAGTAAAAGTTTTTTTAAAGCTTTCATGCTAGGAATTTTTTTTTCTTTAGGTGGGTAAAAATGTCCTACAGCATACCCCGCTGCCCGGGGAGACAACGGGGTAGTGTGAGGCTCCTCACCCACTAAAAACCCACCGTGCGCCCTCGCTCGCCCTTACTACGGCGAATCACGGGTACCGCGTCGGTTCGTATACATCAATGGTGCTAGGCTATATATTAGTATATGGAATGGGTTGGCTCGACTGAGGCAATCATTATTTCTTTCTCTTGCATCAGCCCAATATTTTTTTAAGGTCGGATTCTCATCTGTTCAGTTTTATATAATCCACCAGTGTTTATAAGGAGCGACTGACTACTTGACCTTCACCACCTAACAAAGGGGACAACTGGCGATCTTAGAACAAGACCGGAGTTAGACTTTTTATTCAGGATTTCAGGACTGACAACGTAATGATTGCCAGAATATTATTTGACAGACGAAATCCACAGCTTAACTTGCCTTCCGAAGCATGAAGGAAATTAGGTGTCTACAAAAACTTTTGGGTCACCCATCTCATTGACAGCCGAGCTAAAGTTGCTTAACCTTACCGATCGTTAAACCTGCAAGTGTACAACTAGGCTACGACCTGTTAATAAGTATTATCACATTAGTTTTTATTGCTTATGCTAAGTGCTGGTGCTAAGTGGTAGCCGTCGTTCTAGGACCCAACAGTACCCTTTTTTTTTGTTTAGGCGGGAAAAAATGTTCCTAACCGCACACCCTGTCGTTAGGGGCAATGACCAGGGTAGTGTGGGGCCTGCACCCACTAATGAAACCCGCCGTGTGCCATCTCTCCGCCTTTGTTGGCAGGCCACTGGAACTATGTTACATTCCTTTGGTGGTAAGACTCAACAGTACCTACTTACTAAGAATATCGCCAAGCTACTGCTCACAATTATTTCGCGGAAGGGAAAGAAGGAAATGAATTAATAAATGCACTGTTATATCTCGTTAATACAAGAAAATACATATAACATGACAGACGCTGGTAATAATCTGCTCTAACCTGATAGCAAGTCCCAATTTTTCTCCAAGACGAATCTTGGGGTGGCAAAAATAATGTTTTACATAGTGAGTTCAGTTACATAATTTGCATCAACAACCTTCGAAAATTTAGCGCCAAGGATTATTGCACAAAAAATTAATTGTGCCATTGTGTCACTGGACTAGCATTAGCATTATAATTAAACTCGTACTATGAGAGTTCAGACTAACTAAAAATATAGACGAAGCATTACGAACAATCCAGTGAAGCCATATAAAACCATGCCAAACATGTAATTACACGTGCTCACGCACAAAAATACAAACAAAACCATGCCAAAATGAAGTGTCATAAACCGCGAGTGTTACCAGAGTATAATTTAAAATTACCCCAAATGACTCGACGTTTTCGTTCCTTACGTATATGAATACGTCGTCAGCGTCACAATATTCCCTATATGATTTGCTGTAAACTTACTTTATAATTTTACTTCTTTTTCCTTTATGTTTTCACTTTTTCCTTTTTGTTCTTTATTTATACTATTATAAAGTTGTAACAGAACTGTGTCTGTACATTTAAGATATTTGAGAAAATATGACTGTATTAAACTATACAGAAGTATCTGAACACAAAACATTTTTTTTTTAGTTTTTTTGTCTGTCTGTTTATCTGTTTGTCTATTTTTTTGTTCGCGCATCACGCAACAACTACTGAACGGATTTTGATGCAACTTTTTTTATTTAATAGATCTCGTTTAGACTTAACAACTGGTATACATTTTATCCCGCTATTATATTGGGAACCTGAGATACAACTTAAAATCCAGCTATTGGTTGCGACGGAGCCGCAAGCAAAAACTTTTTTTGTAATTATAGATTATTTATAATTTATTGCTACTTCAAAATTGATAAGACCATGGACTAAATAGACCATGGTCTTACCAAACTAATAGAGCATTTTGTATAAAAGTAGGCAACCTTTTTTTTTGTTAAGGCGGGAAAAAATGTTCCTAACCGCACACCCCGTCGTTCGGGGCTACGAACAGGGTAGTGTGGGGCCTGCACCCACTAAAGAAACCCACCGTGTTCTGTCTCTCCGCCTTTAATGGCGGGCCACTGGAACTGTGTTACATTCCTTCGGTGGTCGCCGCAAGCAAAACCTAGTGTTTACATAAAACTTTTAAGAATTTACCCAAATTATAAAGATTACTTATTTCTTTCCGATGACAACACTTTCACGCACACACACATGTTGCAAAAGTTTCACTTTTTAGTTGTCAATGCGGTGTTTTTATTTTTTAGTTAGTCTAAGGCAACGTGATGATTATTTTTTAGGAAAAAAAAAAAAAAAAAAATATTAAATATTATATACTTAGCCAATGGAGAGACTGTCTCGTAAGATACTTATTACTAGTTAATACATTTAAAACAATATATTTATCAGTCAGTACACATTGTACGTGATATTAATAAATGGTCGCAGTCTGTGCCAAGGTTGCATTAGATCATCGTGTTGTGGTCGGGTTGTTTACTTGTTTTTTAATATATTACAGCGTGTGAATAGAAACTCGTTAGTATAAAGATATTGAAATGAAATTGTTGGCTGAAGGAAAAGGCTTGTTACACGTTGGCAATCTCTTTGATTTTGTTCATAATGTGAATGATGATTATGTTTCGTTCGGAATAATGAGTTATTTAAATATTATAATACGGACTAAGAATAGGTACAAATGTCACCATCACGTCACCATGTTTTAATAGTTTCCTATAGCATGACTATTGGTAGGGTTGAGTATCGTGTGGTGTACTCAATTGTTATCTGGCCCGAGCGGGTTGGTACCATCGTTGTCCGTGTCACTGACACCTCGGTGTGTTTCCCATCTGCGAAATGTGATGGTGAGCAGCGGTTTGCTTTATTTATTACAAAGAGTGACATATTTATATTGACTAGAACCAAGGAGTCATGGACAGAGGGAGAGTAATATTATTTAAACTGCTCTGTTTGTCACGCAGCATATACTAATAATAATAAATTAATATTCACGGATATTTTCACACAAAGTCCTTTGGTCCCAAACTAAGCTTAACGCTTGTGCTATGGGTACCAGATTACGGATATAATACATATATTACTTTTTTTTTTGTAAATACGTACATCTAATAGATAGAAAATACCCAGACGCAGTACAAATATCTGTGTTCATCACAAATAATTGTCTTGAGTGGGAATCGGATCCACGACCTCGTGCAGGGCAGTCGGTTACACTACCGACTACTACGCGTAGTCGTGCCGATAAGTTCTAACTAATCGTAGTTATACATCGGTTTAGGATTTGAACCCTGGATCTTTAATAGGATGTTAGTCATCAGGAATAACTCTCATTACATATTAGGTAAAAGTGGATGGTGTAAATATATTTTTTTTCTTTTTTCTTTAAATGCGTATGGTGGCAGACGAGCACGGCCCACCTGATGGTAAATGGTAACCGTTGCTCATGGACTCAGTAATACCGAGAGTATTGTCAAGCAGCTGCTCACGATTTTATCTCGCATATATGAAATGAAAGAATTAACGCCTATCTCCTGCTACAACCAAAACACATCGATGTGCTTCATGACTGGTCATACAGGAGATGGTGCTTGTCCTTGCATTATCAAATGCTGTATGTTTTCTAATCCGCTTGGAGGTTACAGAGTTTGCAGGTTTATGTAAATACTAGCCTTTGCCCGCGGCTAGTAATCTTTAGATTATATCTCAGGTTCACCATATAGTAGCGGGATAATATACCAGTTTTTTAAGTCTAATCAAGAGCTATTAAATAAAAAATGCATCAAATTCGGTTCAGTAGTTTTTACGTGATGCGCCAACAAACAAACCGACAAAATGAAATCTAAAAGAATGTGTTGTGTTCAGACACGCTTATTTAGCCTATTACAGACATTTTTTCTCAAATATCTCAAATGTGCAGACATAGTTCTGTTACAGCTTTATAATAGTTACTTTTAATGTTATTATTGCTTACTTCCCTTAGTCGCCTCATACGACACCCGTGGGAAAGAATGGAGTGGTGACACTTGTATTCTTAGTCCGTCACCACACGGACGCTATTTAAAAGCTTTTATTTAGTGTCACTTATCCAGGTGTCTGTAATTCAATCTTGCAAGATAATTTTGACCCACTTCCCAGTTTCCGATTAAGCTGCAATTTTGTTTGTACAAGTAAATCGGAGAATAATACAATATTATTTTATTGCTAAGACTCGCAAACGGCCCATATGGTAAGTGGTAACCGCCGCACATGGACTTTGTCAACACCAGGAACGAAGGAATGTAACATAGTTCCAGTTGCCCGTCAATAAAGGCACAGAGACGGCACACGGCGGGTTTCTTTAGTGGGTGAAGGGCCCACACTACCCTGTTCGTTGCCCCAAATGACGAGGTGTGCGGTTGGGAACATTTTTCCCGCCTTATCAAAAAACAGAAAAAAGGGCGTAGGTACAGCCAAGACGCCGCCTACCGTGAGTAAAGTGCTTTTCTCAAACTTAGTTTAAATCAAGATAAGTCGTAGCACTGGGGAAACGATCCCTATCACGTTCTCTTTCTCTAGCACTGTCTCTCTATCTCTCTACAAGATTATCATTGAATTTTCTTATCTGCGTACATTACATAATGATGTTTTAACAAAGCATATCTTTACAGTGTCAGGGTTGTTATATTGTGAGGTGACGTCATCGGCGCCGTTAATGTAAATATGGAAGGTACTACTTCAATAATTATTTACTTCATAATGAACCTTCGTGCTAGACTTTTTGTTAGAGTAAAATATTCTAGTCTTTAGTTTGTGATCATATTTTGGTATCTGGCCATACATTGTGTGGACATTTTTTCCCGCCTTAACATAAAAAAATTGGTATTCAGCCTTCACATAATTGGAGTCCTTATTTAATTAAAATTGTATATAATGCACAGCAAGTTTAAGTTTTTTATACTCAGAAATCTGAAATGAGCCGCGCCCACTTTATCATTTTAAAGCTGAGCGTCCACTGGTCCGCACCGGCCGCAACGTACGCAACGATTTGAACGGCGGAACAGAATTGCGGACGTTGCAGATAGTGGACGCAGTCCTATACAAATTCATACAAAGCAAACAAAAGTCCTTTGCGTGCCGTGCGTGCGGTGCGGGCCTGTGGACGCTCAGCTTAATGGAGATCCGTATCCAATGATGGGGCAGTAATGGGTATTAAAGTGTCCTGACATTATAAATAACTAGATTCTGCCCGTGACTTCTTCCGCGTGGACTTCAGAATATAAATCCGTCAATCTACGGCACACTAATTGTAACGTTTGAGAGTTAAATGCTATAAGTTATGTGTTAGTGTAAGTAGTTTGTAGGTACTTGTGAATAAATCAGTCTGCCGTTAGCTCTCGCCTTTTATTGTCGTAACACTGGCGACGAGGATATTATTTTAAGAATTTCGCGTGTGCATTGTTATTATCATGCCTATCGGAAAGTTAGAAGCGTTTAATCTTGAGTCGAAGCAGTGGCCAGCGTACATACGTCGCGTAAAACAATACATTTTACTAAATGCCGTAGATAGTGATCTAAAAGTGTCGTTGTTGATAACTGTAGTCGGAGAAGCTACTTATGCACTTATGTGCGATCTGTGTGCACCAAGCTTCCCAGAGGATAAAAGTTTCGACGAGTTAGTGAAACTAGTCACGGAACATCTGGAGCCACAACGATCAGAGGTCGCCGAGCGGCATGTGTTTCGACTTCGCCGTCAGCGTGCGGGCGAACCGCTCGCCGAATATTTACAAGCTCTGAAACATTTGGCGTCGACCTGCAATTTCGGTAAATGCGGATCGTGTGGGACCCTAGAGGAGAACTTGCGCGACCAATTCGTGTCAGGCTTGGCTAACGACGCCATGCGATCTAGAATATTTGCTGAAAAGAAAATCGAGTACAAGGCAGCGGTGGAGTTAGCTTTGGCTCTGGAGGCTGCAGAAAAACACGCCGAGGTGAGCTCTTTCACCAGAGTGAGTACGGCGGATTCAGCGGGCACGAGCGGTATGGCCGGCGAGGGCCTGCACTACACGCGCGGGCGGCGCGCCCCGGGTGCGGCAGGTGGCGCGGCGCGAGCTGGTGGAGCGGCGGCGGGTGGCGCGGTGCGAGCTGGGGGAGCAGCGGCGAGCGGCGGCGGCAGGCCGTGCTGGCGCTGCGGCAGGCCGCACGCCGCCGAGCGGTGCCGATTTAAAAATTATAGTTGTGATGTGTGCGGGCAAAAAGGACATCTAAAAGTGATGTGTAAAAGTGAGCGTTGCGATGGCGGTCGGCAAAATTACGTAAGTGACAGCGAGGAGGATTTGTTTAACTTTGCCAGTGCGGAGGGCGCAGGTAACGAACCATACTTTATCAAACTTAAAATAGACAATAAAGTAGTGAGTTGCGAGGTTGATACGGGGAGTCGAATCTCGGCGATAAGTGAGGACATGTACACACGGTTGTTCTCACATAAGGACATTAGATGTGATAGTATTATTTTACGTAGTTATACAGGATCTCGTATCGAGTCTCGCGGTTACATTGAGGTGGATGTAGCGCTAGGCAGTAAGAAAGTTAATTCATTAAATTTATATGTTATTAAAGGTGGAGCTCGACCTTTGTTGGGCAGAGAGTGGATGCGTGCTCTCGACATAAAACAAATACACCTGAATGAAATCGCGGATGATGGATTGTTAAAACAATTACGCCGAGAGTTCCCTGAGGTGTTTCAGGATAAGTTAGGTACGTGTACGCGACGTATCCGGCTACACGTGACGGACGAGGAACCGGTATACGTGCGTGCGCGGCCCGTGCCGCTGGCTCTGCGCGAGCGCGTGGAGCGCGAGCTGGCGCGGCTCGAAGCCGACGGGTCTATTAGTCGTATTGACTATTCGGACTACGGTACTCCGATCGTACCCGTAGTGAAGCAGAACGGCGATATAAGGATTTGCGGAGATTACAAAATCACCATCAATCTTAAGTTGAAACGGGACTACTACCCACTACCGCGTATTGAGGAGATGTTCTCAACTTTAAGTGGGGGTAAGAAATTTTCAAAAATCGACCTTAGGCAGGCGTACGAACAGTGTTTATTAACAGAGGACTCGCAGAAGTACACCGCGATCACTACACATGTAGGCACGTTTGTTTATCGCCGCACTCCGTATGGTTTATCGTCCGTACCTGAAAAGTTCCAAAAAATCATGGAGGAAATACTGCGGGGTATTTCGAGTTGTGTAGTATTCCTAGACGACATCTGTGTAACAGGGGCCAGTGATAAGGAACACCTAGATAATTTAAGAGCGGTGCTGAAAAGATTGCGCGACGCCGGGCTTACTGTAAAACCTAATAAATGTAGTTTTATGCAGGATAGGGTTAAATATGTAGGTTTTATTATAAATAAAGATGGATTAAAGCCAGATCCAGAGAAATTGGAGGCCATTTCCAACGCCCCCACTCCGGAAAATATCTCCCAATTAAAGAGCTTCCTGGGTATGTTAAATTACTATGGACGTTTCATACGAAACCTTAGCACGGTGTTACATCCTTTGCATAATTTACTAAAAAAGGAAGTAATATGGAAATGGGATTCCGATTGTGCAGAGGCGTTCAAGCAAGCGAAACTGTCACTGGCGAGCGAGCGCGTACTGGCGCACTACGAGGAGGGCCGGCCGCTCGTGCTATCAGTAGACAGCAGCGCGTACGGGCTGGGCGCCGTGCTGGCGCACCGGTACGAGGACGGAAGCGAGCGACCCGTTAGCTGTGTGTCGCGCACTCTCAGTGCGCCCGAGGGCAACTACAGCCAACTTGATAAAGAGGCTCTGGCTATACTGTTTGGTGTCACGAAACACCACCAGTATCTTTTCGGTAGAAGGTTTATACTACGAACGGACCATCAGCCACTTACATATATTTTTGGAGCGAAGAGCGGCATCCCACAGACGGCCGCGAGTCGATTACAGCGATGGGCGGCGCGCTTGGCCGCGTACGAGTTTTCAGTTGAATTTATTAAGTCGAGTGACAATGGACCAGCTGATGCATTGTCTCGACTGCCCTTACCGCGGAAAGGACATTGGGTTGATACGGTCGACTATTTCAATTTAGTGGAGGATAAAATTCCAATTTCATTTAAAGATGTCGCACGTGAAGTGGAGCGTGACGTCGTTTTAAGTAAAATTAAGGGTTATGTTTTGTTTGGTTGGCCAGCGGCACCGAGTTGTGAGGCTGAGAAGGCTTACTTTGCTAGAAAACTTGAGCTATCAATAGAACAGGGGTGTTTAATTTATAGATACAGAATCGTCATCCCCCCATCTTTACAAAGGTTTATCTTAGCAGAAATACATGAAGGCCATTTAGGAGTAAACAAAATGAAAAGTTTGTCTCGCAGCTACGTGTATTGGCCAATGTTAGATCAGGATATAGAGGAAACCTGTCGCGAGTGCAACGCGTGTCGAATTGTGCGCGATGCACCCCCGCGCGCTCAGTTACACCCCTGGGAGTTTCCGCTACATCCATGGCACAGGGTTCACGCTGACTTCGGGGACTGTGGGGGCATACGATACCTTATTATAGTAGACGCACACTCAAAGTGGATCGAAGCCTTACCCATGAAGACTACGGAGGCGCGATCTACTATTAATGCTTTTAGAAGTGTATTCGCGCAGTTCGGGCTACCCTCGCAACTCGTAACGGACAACGGCCCACCTTTTACGTCTCGGGAGTTCGAAGAATTTTGTGCTAACAATTGTATTAAACATATAACTTCAGCCCCGTATAGACCTCAAGCCAACGGTGCCGCAGAAAATGCAGTAAAGACTGTCAAAAAGGTAATAAAGAGGGCACAATACGAGAAGGAAGATATAAACGCAGCCTTAAGCAAGTTTTTATTGAAATATCGTAACTGTCCACACGCCACAACAGGTGTGTCCCCGGCCGTGGCGCTGCAGGGCCGGCGGCTGCGCAACCGCTTGGACGCACTGCGCCCCGACGTGGGCAGTACTGTGCGCGCTGCGCAGGAGCGCCAGCTACGCCATGGGCCCCACGCCGCACGGGACTTCCAAGTAGGGGACCCGGTGTTGACTCGCGACTATTCGGCGAGGAGGGAAAAGTGGAC
Source organism: Leucoma salicis (assembly GCA_948253155.1). Lineage (NCBI taxonomy): Eukaryota > Metazoa > Arthropoda > Insecta > Lepidoptera > Erebidae > Leucoma > Leucoma salicis. Next base: position 2,526,809 of record OX411808.1, on the reverse strand, counting down.
GGTGGGTACAGTTAGCAAGAAAACTGGTCCAGTGTCTTATAAAGTGGACGTAGGTGATGGAACAGTATGGCGCCGACACGCCGATCAGATCTTACCAGCCAGCGTCACGACCAATCAAAAAAATAGGTTTTCCTTATCGCGGGCTAGTACAGCGCTGTTAGACTCTGAAAGGGACACGAATAATGCAGCGGATAAAGGGGTAGAAGAAGACCCGTTGGGTGGGGTTGACCGGACGTCCCTGTCAGAACAGACGGGAGTACCGCAGACTGCTTCGGAGTCGGCCCCAGAGATAGGTACGCCGGCGCCCCCACCCGGCGCGTCGGCTCGAGCACTGCGTGCTTACAATCGAGCCAAAAAAGTAGTAGGTTAAGTGCTCAGGTTAGCTTAGTTTTATTTTTATATATTACTACTATTTCACAGTGAACATGTTGATTTTGTACCTTGTAACTAAAGGGGAAGAAGATGTAACGTTTGAGAGTTAAATGCTATAAGTTATGTGTTAGTGTAAGTAGTTTGTAGGTACTTGTGAATAAATCAGTCTGCCGTTAGCTCTCGCCTTTTATTGTCGTAACATAATGAAATATATTATGCAAAAATTGCTAACCCACAGAAACTACCGTTTTCGGGATAAAAGTTTTGTTTACTTGGTTCTGAACTATACGTATGCTAAATTTCATGATAACCCATTGATTTGTAACAGTGTAAAAAAAAAATATCATCACGCCTGTATTCCCCGAAGAGGTAGGCAGAGGTGTATTACACACCCACGATTCGCCAGCTATGTTAAGTCCCACGTAATAGGGGGCGAGCCTATTGACGTCTAACGGGCACATTTCCAAACTCCGGGCTGCTACTGAGAATTTTTCTTTTTAGGAAAAATTTCACATTTCCCGACAGTGTAAAAGGGTACAAATTATTTGTGAATGTGGAAAAAGAGAACTTTAGTGCGAGCGGGATTCGAACCTGCGTCTCTTTCAATCCGAGGAAGTGCTCTAAGCCACTAAGCTATCGCAGTGACCAACGGCCATACGCAATCTTCACATCACATTTGTCTTTACGACGCACGCCACCTATCGGATGCATTTACATGCATTAATCCAATATAGTAAGTTAAATTTTGCAATTAAAATTCATATTATTTAAAAACGTGTAAAAGGGTGACAAAAAACAGATTCACTTTCAAATTATTTTAAAGCTGTAACAGAGCTTTAAATGTTTATATTTGAGGGAAAAATTACTGTACATATTAGGCTATGTGGGTGTCTTTGAACAGAAAACAAAAAAAACTGGTATAAGTTTTATCCCGCTACTATATAGGTAGGTATCGGGAACCAGAGATAATATCCTAAAAACATAGCTTTTGTCTACGACAAAGCTGTAAACAAAGGCTAGTTTATAATATTAGTAAGGATTGTAGTCACCTAAATCTAAAAAATGTTGGTATAGGTACTAGATTTTGCCCGCGGCTCCGACGCAGCCAAAAGCTAGTTTATGTTATTAAAGATTTCGTAACCTATTACCATAATATTTTGTAATAGTATATAATATCCTTAAAGAAGATATTGCGTAAACATCCTCCAATTAGCAAGTGCATTATATTCGGCGTGCTCTCCTCCTATGTGGGTATTATTAATACCTACATAGATACTACAATGAATATCACAACCGTGACTCATTTACTCGATTGTAGTGCTACAAATGCTGTTGCCAAGTTCGCTGCACTTTAGAACTATAAGCATAGATATAATATATAATGACTTAGTATATACTATATCTATGACTATAATAGTATCTAATCACTTTTACGATTTATTGTAAAATAGGTATATTTTATTCTGGTCTTAAAATTCCCTTTATATTTTCTGCGTTCACTATGCCAAATGCCCTATTATAGGAATGAAACATCGATAGCCTTTTTTTTGTTACGGCGGAAAAAATGTACCTAACTGCACACCCTGTCGTTCGGGGCAACTAACAGGATAGTGTGAGGCCCTCGCCCACTAAATAAACCTGCCGTGTGCCATACGAAGTTTCACATTGTGTGACAAGGGGGTGGGAGGGGTCGTAAGATTCATGACATCAAGTACCTATTAAAATGCGTAATTAGAACTGTTAACGAAACATTATGAAGTAAAACTTACGGAATGTATCGCGTTTATTTGATATTCTACTATCCCGACGTTTCAAATACTTAACAGCATTCATGGTCACAGGTGGACTTAGATGTTAGACGTCCATGGCTGATATATTGTTTTACTTTACGAAACACTTAAAAATATTTCCTACTCTATCTGTATAAACATAAAATTTATATTTATTGGTGAGTTCACACTCTCTCTAATTACTAGCGTCAGGAGCCGACTGCATGAAGTGCATGACCGGACACCTTTGTAAATGCACTCGCACCGCGCCACTCCATTTGCATTGTTTCTGTTTCATTCTACAACTTGTTTTCACAAACAAGTACCTATAAAGTTAACAAAAATAATTTCTAGCAAAAAAATATGTGACGTCACACTAGGGAGAGGGGAGTTTCGCAAATATAACCAAACTCACAGAGTAGGGTGGTGGGAGGGTACATTTTTTCATAAAAATTGTTGGCGTAATGTATGGATGGCTCCTATAGGCAAAAGCTGAACATGCACACTGTGAGATTATCAGAATTCTATTTCTGTTTATGGACACAAACAACTGCACGGGCTATGAACTTCTTGCTTGATTTTCATTGTAAAGATATTTTAACTTTAAACTTTTTGGTCTCGTGTTCATCCTCATATATTTTTTTTTATAGTCACAAAGGACATAAGGGCCCAATTGATGGCAACTACATTGTAACTACAAAGTAGAACACTAGAGATGGGCCGAATGTGTTTTTAACCGAATACGAACTTCGGCCGAACATTCGGTAAATATACAAAATTCGGTCGAAGTTCGGCCGAACTTCGGTGTATGCTTTCTCGGGAGTAACAAGTCATATTCTGTGTGTATTTATTATGAAACACAACGCCGTGAAACAATAAAAAACAGTCAGGGTGAGGGTGACACCTTATTTCAAATTATTGGGTTTATTGATTCATAGACTCCTGGATTTTGAAAAAAACTAATTCATTTATAAAACAAAAAAAACATAGCATCACGCCTGTATTTCCCGAAGGGGTAGGCAGAGGTGTATTACACACCCACCACTCGCCAGCTATGTTTAAGTCCCACGTAATAGGTGGCGAGTCTATTGTCGTCTACCGGGCACATTTCCAACTCCGGGCTGCTACTGAGAGTTTTTCTTGTTAGGAAAAAGCTCAATAACATTGCCCGACCCGGGGATCGAACCCGAGACCTCATGATTAGCAGTCGCATACACTACCGCTACACCACCGAGGCAGTCAATGAATCAAAGTTATTCATTTATACATTTTATTTTATCTATAATAATTATAGTTTAACAAATAATAATTATAGTTAATAATTATAGTTTAACAAACAACTGACCATGCTTAAATGACTTTCGAGTATAACTTATTTTGCAGCTATGACAGATGTGATTTCTCTAAATTTTAGTATAAACCTTACCTTTTTCTTATACCGAATGTTCGGCATTTAAAACCGAACTTGGGCCGAATGCCGAAGTTCGGTTCAAGCCACCGAAATTCGGTTAAACCGAATGTAAAACGAACTTCGGCCCATCCCTATAGAACACATAAATAAGCTGTAATTAGGAGTTTTGGCGGGAACATGAAGGCCATGTCGTCGCTCTGCATTGTTTTCCTAAACTTGTGTTATTTCAAGTATTAATGTGTAAAAGTGGTGGCATTTTGCTTATTAACTATTTGTGTATGTGCATAAGTGTTGGCAATTGACGTAGTGCGGCATAACTTGTTTTTTCGTGTTGCCTCCAAACGTCTATAGAAGCTTCAATAAAGTCGCCACCGCTTTGCTTTAGCGTGACTTTCACTTGACTATGACTACCTTTATATGACTTTGACGTCGACTAATGAATGAAACTTACATGTGAAGAAGAAATATACCCTAAATAAGTTAAAAAAAAATACTCAAGCCATTTTAAAAACAAAAAAAAAGCTGTAAATATTGAATTCCTTTTTCGGTGCTCATTTCCATCACGAATAGGTTTGGCAAATAGAATGATTTTGCTGACGGTGATTAGTATCAGGTGGGGTAGGTATGCTTGTTTGCCACCACCACCACGTACTATAAAAAAATAGCAATATGAGCTTCAACAGTATCAATACTATAATAAATGGTATTAACTAGAAAAAATATATTGTTATTTAAGTTTATATTAGATATAGTATATATTTTATAACACCCTACTCTAAGGGATAATCCTTTTATCGCATAAAGTCCCCCCTGTCACTTTACAAACATACAATTTCACGGACCCAAAATACACCCAGACCCAGAACAACCATTTGTGGATCACACAAAGAGTTGTCCTGTGTGGGAATCGAACCCACAACACAAATTTTCGTGAATATTTATTTTATTTTAGTTAAAAAGTAAACATTTGAGATGTTTACATTTCACTTAAAATTTAGGACCGAACACTGATTTTTAAAGTATCATACTATACACGTCGGACCACCTTCTTTCTTTAACTTACAATGTTCCTGTTTTTGCCTCTCTTTCACTCCGAGTGCATTACACATATTTGGATGTTGCCCCGTTCTTTATGTTAACAGACTCTTACGGAGTTCTCTAAATATAAGTTGATTATTTTTAACTGGCAACCTCAAATGCATTTGGTTAATTTGAATGATTTTAAATGAGTTACTACTGAATTCCTCAATTGTTTTACTGAATTTTAAGTGATAAGGCGATATTTTAAAGAAGCTTTGTGATATTTATTTAAGTTGTGGTATAATGATATGAAAAAATATTATATATAATAAAATATAATAATAATTCCTTATTGCAATAAACTTACAATAACACGTATTTCTGACTCATGAGCTAGGTATTTATGACCTGGTTACGATTCAGTGCCTTCCTCCTTAGTAAAAAATAAATTGGTTTATAAAAATTTAAGATATTGTTATTATAACAAAAAAAGTAAGAAAGTAAAACATAGCATCCATCTGTATTCCCCGAAGGGGTAGGCAGAGGTGTATTACACACCCACGGTTCGCTAGCTATGCTTAAGTCCCACGTAATAGGGGGCGAGCCTATTGCCGTCTACCAGGCACATTTCCAAACTCCGGGCTACTACTGAGAATTTTTCTTTTTACGAAAAAGCTCAATAACACTGCCCGACCCGGGGATCGAACCCAAGACCTCAATAAAGTAAAAGGACAATTAAAATTAAAATATAATGCACCAGCATGCTATGGACATTGACGAGCTAGCCACCGATGGGGCGACGTGCGTACATAATGTTTGCGTTAGTTTTTGTTTATCCAGATTAAGATGAACACGTCAAAACATGTAAATTTTACACTCCAGCTCATTTACATATCGTTTATATGCATCATTTAATTGATACTTCATTGTGTATAAATTACTTAGAAATATGTAGTGAGCAAATTCTTCATTTTGATAGAGTTTTGTTATTGATTTCATCATATCATAATACTGGCTTTTGCAGGCATCAATAATAAAGGATTAACAATAACTATACCCAAGAATTAAGGTAACCAGGAGGAGCTTTAGGTCTATATGTACTAAAAGCGAAAAGTAGTCTAGGCTTAGTACGTCATACCACCGAAGGAATGTAACATAGTTCCAGTGGCCCGCCAATAAAGGCGGAGAGACGGCACACGGCGGGTTTCTTTAGTGGGTGAGGGCCCCACACTACCCTGTTCGTTGCCCCGAACGACGGGGTGTGCGGTTAGGTACATTTTTTCCCGCCTAAACAAAAAAAAAAAAAAATGCTTAGTACGTCATAGGTCAACCGGCTTAAGGCGGCAAACGTAGCGATACCTGCAAATCATCATTTCGTAAGTATAAAAGTACCTGGATGACTGAGCTTTGCTCGGTATTTTTTTTCTTCTGGTAAATCGTGTTTTTTGGGAATTATATTTAGATACGAATAACATACTGATGAAATATGAATAATATTTTTCTATCTGGTTGATGATTCTTTTTTAATTGCCTGAAAACACGGATAAAACGACGTTTTCTAAAAATTAAACCTGCTAGATCGGTGTACCGCTCCCGAAACCCCTTGCATACTAAATTTCACGAAAGTCGTTGGAGCCGTTTTCGAGATTCAGATTATTATATATACAAGAATTTATCGTTTAAAGATATTAGATGTATAGTATAAAATGTACTGTATGTATGTATAATGTGTAATGTTGGCCGTGTGGGGCCGGCTTTAGAATTGTCCCACCCCTCTCCACCCATGGGAGTCGTAAGAGCCGACTTAGGGAATACAGGGGGGAGTGGGCAGCAGCACTCCCTCCATATTTAAAAAAAAACATACACACGAATTGAGAACCTCCTCTTTTTCAAAATCGGTTGAAAACTCAACTCTTATCCCTCAAATACTTTTTATATCATAAATATCTAATTAAATCACTACAAAAAAATACGTATGCTGATATTGTTCAGATAGACTTTCCGTATCTGGTCGTGCCTCGCGTGTTAGCTGTGACAATGTGCGTGACTCATAATTGACGAAGCCTCCGGGAACTCCGTGTCTTTACGAAAAATAATTCCCCTAAAACGTTGTTTTTATTTTTACGGTACAGATGCTATTTTATAGGTATACTTAAATGTAATTCAGGCATAAAATATGGAAATTAAATCATGATACTATTCCATAATTATACAATATTTCTCATTAAAATCATATACCTAATCGTGGGTAGATGAAACCGTTGAAATAAAATATCAGCCTTGGACGTCTACCATCTAAGTCCACCCGTGATCATGAATGCTGTATTCGGCTGATTCGGGATAGTATAAAATCAAGTAAACGCGATAGATTCTGTAAACGTATATTATTTCAAAATGTCTAACATTCGCGTAAATATCAGAAAGTATAAGATAAGGCCAATTCTTTTGTATGTGCTCTTGTCATCGAAGTATCCTAAACGACTGGAATGATTTTTATTAAATGTTTGTGTATTTGAGTGGATGCCTTGATGGTTTACATTCGCAATTGAACTTGACAGGTGGCGCTACGAATGAGTTTTTTTATTGCATGTAGTGGCAGACGAGCCACGGCCCATCTGATGGTAAATGGTAACCGTCGCTCATGGAATCAACTGTGATCGTGTTCGATAATTTTATCTAGTAGTAGTCTGGCGGGCTTAGCTAGCAAATAAACACGAAATGCGTAGTGCGTAGAACCCTTAGAGACGTAGCTGTATGCAAAATTTCATGATCATTGGTTTTTCTATATACTACGTGGGTGACAAACAAGCATACGGCCCACATGATGGTAAGCGGTTACCATAGCCTATAGACGCTAGCAACATCAGAGGCATCACTTGCGCGTCGCTATCTCTAAAGAATGGAGTAGGAGGTGAAGAGGAAGGATATTAAGAAGAGGATGGAGATATAGAGGAGTTTTGGGCCTCGAAAGAAAATAATCTTTAACTCATCGGCTTAATGCATGTAAATGCATTCCGATAGATGGCGTTGGTTGTAAAGATAAATGTGATAAGGAGATTGGGATGATCGAAAGATCTGTACGATAGCTCAGTGGCTTAGAGCACTTCCCCGGATTGGAAAAAACGCAGGTTCGCTTCCCGCTCGTAAAAAAAATGTCTTTTTCCTTATTCACAAATAATTTGTACTTTAAAAACTGCAAAAAAATATAGATCAAAAATCTTTAACTTGTAATTAAATGTTTAATTTCTCTTGTTACAGATGAACAGGAAAGAGTACAGAAAAAGACTTTTGTCAATTGGATCAACTCGCATTTAACAAAGGTAAGAAGCTTTAATATATTGGACAATAAAATCTAAAGGAAAGAAATAAAACAACACGTATCGAACTATTTGTACTGCCATAAAAAAACTGCTTGTTCATAATATGACAGTCTTGGCTCTTTTCTCATTTTGGAACTTTCACTATAGTTTTTAGTTATAGTCCACATATCAAATTATTTATGATAATAATTTGAATTATAAAATCTTATTTCCTTTAGGAAATTATCTGCAATATTAGCATTCTATACCGCGTCAAAGAGACGCACATTTTATTGTTTTTGTTTGTCCATCCATCCGTCCATCAGCCTTTCAACGTCCACTACTGGACATAGGCCTCCCCAAGAGAACGCCACAACGAGCGGTCCTGCGCCAACCGCATCCAACGGCTCCCCGTGGCTTTGACCAGATCGTCGGTCTATCTGGTCCGTCCTGCGCTGCGCCGTCCAATACGTGGTTGCCCTTCGAGAACCTTTCTTCCCCAACGGTTGTCGGTTCGTCAAGCGATGTGGCCTGCCCATTGCCACTTCAGCATGCCAACCCAGCGGGCTATGTCGGTCACTTCCGTTCTCCTACGGATCTCCTTATTAGGGATTCAACCACGTAGGAAAATACCAAGCATAGCCGGCTCCATGGCCTGCTGAGCGACTTTGAGCCTTGATATGAGGTCAACATTCAGAGACCACGTCTCTGTTTGTCTAGTCCATCTAAATATTCTAGACGAAAAAACACCTTTTGAATAGACTGGCCATGTTGTTAGGTCGCTTTCCCACTATGTCATGTCGTTAAATTTATCGTTGGACAACTGTTATCTCTAGCTGTGCCCTTATAAAGACTGTTTGCCGTCATTATGTCGTCGAAATTTTCTATACAAAAAAATAGGAATAAAGAATAATATGGAAAAGATAAGTAAGGGGTTTGTTCCTCTAGCGCTCTCGCTCACCATACGAAAACCTACTGTTGTTTCATGTTGATCTTCTGTGAGAGGGTTAGAATACTTCCTTGCTTCATTCATGGTAGGACAAGTAAGGCTTTACTACTAGTTTCGCTACAATCAAAATACACTGAGGTTTTTCACGGTCGGTCACACCGAAGACGATGGTACCGACTCGCTCGAGCTAGGTAACAAGTCAGTACTATAACTACTAACCCTACCACAAGTAAAATAAAATGTATTGTAATATGGTGTACTTCATCAAAGGTTTAGCATCTTTTTTCTTTTTAATTTTTACTTTTCTAATCATCCTAATACTACATATTAAAAAAGAACACCACGGGAGTCGACTAGAGGGACAACATTGGAAACTATTCCACGGAAACGTCAAGGATAACTTTTTAAATATCAAATGCTGAATCTTAGTAAGAATACAACGTATTGATTATAATTGAGAACCATTAATAGTAATAGTGAACACTTGTCAGCCTCATTATCAATAATTATTTCTGTTACAGCGTATACCGCCTCTACGAATCGATGACCTTATTTATGACCTGCGTGATGGAACCAAACTGTTGGCGCTGCTTGAAGTGCTTTCAGGGGAGAAGCTGGTAAATACCTCAATTTATATATTATATAAAAATGAAACTCTATTTCCCTTGGTCATCGCATCACGCGTTAACGGATGGAACAATTTCGCTAATTCTTTTTTATTATGTTTAGGTGTTATTGTCAGGAGAAGGTTCTTATAAAAGTCAGCTAGTCAAAAATATTTGCATTAATGATTTCATGATTATGACGCATACGGTCTGTTTAATGGTAATTGGTAACTGTTCCCTATAGATGCTTAGGACACCAAAGGCATCAGACGCGCGCTACCAACCATTTAGATAGGGATATGAGGTAGCGGGAAAGGATAATAGAGGGGAGACAAGGAGGTGGATAAAAAGGATAACAGGAAGGAGATGAGAAACACAATAGTAGGAGTACCTATCATTACTCTACTCTGATCCTAAGTAAGAGGGTGATACTTCCCCGGTCAAGCTGGCCCTTTCCTGCTGGCGGAATGCAAGGCTAATCACCTAAAAAAACCTTGCCTGTCGCAAATATTTGTCTTCTGTTGTAGATAATTTAAAAATCAACTTTACTAAGTAGAGTCCATGTAGAGTAACTAAATCATTGAACTTCAAATAATTAATGGTATATACGAGTATATACCAGATTACTATAGGTAATATATCTTTAAACCTTTACGTATATAAGTTTCTCTTGCATCTTTACTAAAACGAACAAAATATGCAATTCGATTGAGGACAGGTGCGTCGAAAATAATAATTGGATCTAAATTTAACAGCAATCGAGTAGTTGTAAGAATGTATTCGCAAAGTTATTGATTTCGGATCTCAGTCAGATCTAAATGCCGCAAGGAACATTACCAAATTATTATGTATAATTTGTCATAAAATATAATTGCTTGGTGAAGGGAAAGTCTTAAACACTCTGTGAGCCTCAGAGTAACAGATCGTCTTCACAATTTAGTGTCCTTTGAGCTGATGATGATTTAAAGTTGTCAAAATATTTGCAGCCGATGGAGCGCGGCCGAGTTCTCCGTCGTCCTCACTTTCTCTCGAACGCGAACACAGCACTTCGCTTCTTGGCAGGCAAGAGGATTAAGTTGGTGAACATAAACGCAGCAGACTTGGTCGACGGACGGCCTGCCGTCGTCCTAGGCCTGATATGGACCATCATCCTTTATTTCCAGGTATGAGTTGTTAGCTACTTTATTTTTTTGAAGAATCTGTGTGATTTTTTTTCCGAATAAAGACACAAATATATTCTTACACCTTTATCCCTAATGCAGTAAGCGGAACGAAGTGTAATATACACACATTTCCTCTGTGTATATTTTAGTCTCACGTCATATGCGGCTGATGTAATTGCAAACGGGCGTAGATTCAGACTGCGTGTTATTACTGAGAGATCCCTGACGGAAAGCCAAAAATCTTTCATGATACTTTGAGTTTCGACTGGAGAAATTGAATACTTGTATATTGGAACACCCACGAAATGGTAGACTGAGGTCTACAGGTATACTCGATTAAAACTCTGTGTTACTATCTATAGCGAATTATACAACAGTTGTAATAAATATCTTGTGAAACTAAATCTAACTTGAAAGTTGACATAATCTAGAAGGCAAAACATTTATTGATGCGTTAAAAATTAGGTTCATTTTCGATACAACAGTAAAATAATAGAAATGACATTTCGTCAGCTAAAGTAGCGTAATGGAAAAGTATTCTCAAATTACTATAGAAAGTATTCAATATAATATATCATTTGATGAATGTTGCTTATTTAAACAAGCTAATCCGTATGTTCGCGCCATATGTTTCGTACAAATTAGACATAAGCATAAATTTAATTATGGAATCACCCAGATTTACTTATTTTTGATTATAAGTTCATAAATATTGCCTCTATCTGAATCGAAGATATTATCAATTTTATTTATGTATCACTTTATTATCATTATTGTACTTACTTACTTACTTATCATCACGCCATTTCCCTTGCGGGGTGGGCAGAGAGAACAGAGTGCCAAGAGGCTCTATTCTTGTATACATCTTTCGCTTCCTCAACATTCATAACTCTCTTCATACACGCCATCATCGCCAGTTTCGGAGACTCCTGACTCCACCTTCCTTCAATACATGACCAATATGGTCTAGGTAGGTAAGTTCTCGGTCTCCCCCTGTACCTACATCCTTCCACTTTCGCATTGTATATCTTCTTAGCCAGTCGCTCGTCCGGCATTCTTTCCACATGTCCGAACCATCGGAGCATTCCCTTTCGCATCTTTACACCAATACTCTCTTTCATACCTACTCGCTCTCTTATATCATTGTTATGAATGCGGTCAGTCAGCCTCACTCCATAGATTCTCCGCAGAGATCGCATTTCGACCGCATTGATTTTACTCTCATGCTTCTTTTTACATACCCAACTCTCGCTTCCATATAATAACGTTGGGACAAGCACTGCGTTGTGTATTGCGACACGTGCCTTCTGGCTGAGGTGGTGGCTGCCGAGAAGTTGTCCCAATGCTCCGTTCACTCTATTTCCCGCATTCACTCTTCTCTCTACATCAGTGGTGTCCCTTCCATCCCGACTGAATCCACATCCAAGATATACAAATTCATCCACTTGTTCTAGCACACCATTTCCTATTGTTACTCTAACATCTGTTCTGGCTTCTTCTCTTTCAAAAACCATTACTTTGGTTTTGATAACATTCACACGGAGGCCCCTTTTCTCCTTTTCCCCTAGGCCCCTTTTCTCATATCATTATTGTCATTTTTATATTATGTAATTGTTCATTTAAGGTCTTATTTCTATTTAAGGTCTCTGCGTCTGCTTTAGTACCTATTCTACATATTTCTATTTTATCTTATTTCTTTAATAAACGGTCAATGGCAGACTATTATTTTAGAAAATGTAGTCACTATTAGGGTCTAATATATCATGATATTGATGTTTTATAGTATGTCATGTAATAACTCATAGCAATAGCTATTGGGCATTTTAGTCTGTCCCTTTCTATTAACGTAGTTGCACTGTCTTATAATCTGTATCTTATAATAAATTTATTAGTACTATTTCTGTATCTACCATTAAAATGAGGATACTCTTTTTCGATAGAGTTTTCGGTGAAAAGCAAACACTGCTTAAAATTTTGAAAATTATTTAAATTCTCAATAATATTCTCATTTTAATTGGCTTGAACTAATTTTGTTTGCGCAAGCTTCGCTCAATATATTGGACCCACAGGATAGAGGATCAAAGGTGGGTAAATGCAACGCAGCTTTTAGAGTAGCCGAGTTGTACACTGTTTCCAATGATCTCACCAAGACAAATAATATTTTTTGCAAAAATATGGCAAATCTTATTTTTTGTAAAGAAGTAAATGTTATTGCAGCTATTGCTACCTAACAATTTATTCACGTGGCAGATTTGGGATGTCACAAAAATTTTGTTTATTTAATTGAAAAGAAGCCGAAATCGCAATCAATATTCGCTCTTTTTGCTAAACAAATTTGACGGATACTCATCTTAGTAACTGATATCACTTGTATTTTATCATTATCACTTCATGCAAGTAAAATGCTAATTAAATTAGATGGCCAAGAAAAGAGCAGGTTTGCTACTGCTCGTGTTTACGAGTATTAATTAACTGACAGCTTTGCTTTGTTATGCTTCACACTACATCAAAATGCAAATTAAAAGCACGACGATAATTTGAGACAAAAGTTTTTATTTAGACTGCAATCTTACATTCACAAGTAAGGCGAGGCGTGTAGACGAAAATTATGGTAAACAATTACCATAGCCTATAGACACTAGCAAAATCAGGGCCCGTAGAATATAACTCACTAAATCGTATCGACATCGCATCGCGTTATTGTCATTGGTTGAGAGATCACCGCGATTGGGTGAGTGATTATTGCGACATCAGGCATCTATGTCTCAACCAATCATAAATAAGATGATAGATACGATGACTTTGTGAATCACATTCTAAGGGGGCTGAAGAGTCAAGTACGCATTGCCAACTCCAGAAAAGGCCGTAGGAAGTGTATAATATAAGGTATATAGGAAGAGGCAGTAAACATCCGGGGCCTCCGGGGTTACTGATACTTATACCGATATTCTGTGAGTAGCCGTAGGTACTTCCTCGTTTGAGCCGGCTCAGTAATGCTTAATTAAATATATCAAAAATAAAATAAAACCTTTACAGTTACACATTTTGCATTTAATTTATAACTACTAAAGGAACAGGGTGTCTGTACATTCAAGATATTTGAGAAGAAATGACTGTAATAGGCTATATAGGCGTGTGTAAACACAAAACAATTTTTTTTTAGAATTTTTGTCTGTTTGTCTGTTTATCTGTTTGTTTGTTCGCGCATCACACAAAAACTACTGAACGGATTTTGATACAACTTTTTTTATTTGAAAGGCCTTGATTAGACTTAAAAACTGGTATACATTTTATCCCGCTACTATATCGGGGAACGTGAGATATAACCGAAAAACTAGAAAATTATTTAAACTAGTTTTTTTTTTAGAATTTATTTAAAAGAACTACTAGATGGATTTTGATGCAACTTTTTTTATTTGAAAGGCCTTGATTTGCCTTAAAAACTGGTATACATTTTATCCCGCTCCTATATCGGGAACCTGAGATATAAATGAAAAACTAGCTTTTGGCTGCGGCGAAGCCGCTGGCAAAGGCTAGTATTTATATATAAATATGCGAGCTATTTTTTTCAATTACAAAAGTCTATTATTTTAATTGTCAGCTTCTATTGTGACTAAAATTATTTCACCAAAAAGATACAACTACGTAATCGGGTCAGCTTTAAAAGGAAAATATGATATTGATGCTTCTGTGTGAGTTATTTTATTTTGACCCCCTAATTGGCAATTAGAGTACCAGCGTAAAACTTTATATCTTTTTGAGAGATCCCTAAATAGAAATAGAAGAGCCTACCTGTAAAAACGTGAATGTTTTAGTTAAGAAAATTGTCTTGGTATTTTAATATATGAAACTCTTTCATTTAAGGAATATGAATACGCTTAAGATCTCTTTTATTGGAAAGCTTCCATTTTTAATTGCTCAATAAGTATCTGTTTTTGTTCTAAGCTAGCTGGCATTGCACTAATTAAACCTGAGTTTAGAATAAATACACAAATTCCAAAACATTTATATTTCGTGTACTGCAAACTCCTATATTTAAAAGCCTAGAAAACTGCATCAGCAACATTGGTTATTGGAATTGTTTATTTACTTCGAGTACACGTATTTGGTAAAAAAGGACAATTTCAAATGCCAAGAGTTTTATTTTGTTTCAAATCCTTTTATATTTTGGCTTCTGATCGAAACTGTACCAATTTAGTATTTCCCTAATTTGATATATTGCTTTCAGATTGAAGAGAACAGTCGAGCATTAGAGTACCTTGGTGGATCTCGCTGCGCATCAGTAATGTCACACGAGTCAGGAGCCGCCACTCCGACTCAACGTGCTGAAGATAAATGGAAGCAGGGTGCCAAGAAAACTCTCTTGCAATGGGTCGCTAATGCTTTACCGAAGTAAGTAAACTTTATCACTAAAAAGCTTCAGACATGGCGTAATTTTTAAGAGATCCGCTTCCTATGCTTAATATTGTTTATTAGATGCTCATATCAGATAATTATTTGTGCGATCCATCCTTTGTTGTTCTGAGAATGGGTGTACTATCTTTTATCAGATTTTGTTTTGTATTTATTTAAAAGTCACAGAAATAATTACTTAGAACTGGATTTTATATTTTTAAGAAAAGAAAGATGTTAAGTTTTCTTTAACATTTCAACTCGTATCTTTCAGAAATAGTGGTCCATTAATTAAAATAAATAATCATATGATCTTTATTATTTTGAAACAATATACAATAAAATTAAATACCAAGAATAAGAGTATTTGTATATCAAATTCTATAAATGCTATATTTGAATGTGACGTCCACGTGCATGTTGTACGAATAATAATATAATCCTATCATTAATCGCTTCAAATGTTGCCAAACGACACAGATTCTTTGGCCTATTTCTAATTCAGATCTAATATTTTAATATCTCCTGTTTATTATTGACTGTCATTAATTATTTCTGGAGAGTTTATTTGAATATAAAATTTACAAGTCTGCAATGTAATGTAACACCTAAAAACTTTAAAGATCTTTTACTCTAAAATATAATTATCTTTACTGTAGGTTTACTTTATTTAAGTGAATGTTTAGAATAGATTTTCAAAAGGTCTCGGATTACAGTTTCAACTAAAGTTATCTTTTCTATTACCAAATTTATTCTCTCCCCCATATCCCAGTTATCATAAGTATGTATCGTACATACTTATAGATAAATTATAACAGGCGAGTAAAATGTAAGTATTTGTCTTTTACAGGGATTCAAACATCCAAGTAACAGACTTCGGCCCATCATGGCGCGATGGTATTGCTTTCTTGGCTATTATTGACGCTATCAAAGCCAATCTCATCAATTTAGCAGAAATGAAGAGAAAAACAAATAGACAACGCTTAGAACATGCGTTTGATCTCGCAGAAAATGAATTAGGCATCGCAAGACTTTTAGACGCTGAAGATGTAGATGTTGACAAACCTGACGAAAGATCTATCATGACATACGTAGCACAGTTCCTGCATAAATATCCTGAACCCAAGGTACTTATTGTTAGTATTTAATGTAATGCCGGAGCTGATATTTTGCCTTCTCTATTTTTATTTTTAAGCTTACTATGGCAAGGATTACTTAACGGCGTTATATAACCGGCTGATTATTGAATGATACAACTAGCTGTAAGCGATTTATCATTGCACGCTATATAGCTTGAGTATATTATAATATGAATATAATATTATATATGAAGCTTATCTATATAAAGCATACTCTTTTTAATTGTTCTTATTGAACAACATATTATTTGTATATTACATATTTAATTACATCAGGAGGCATACATAAGAATGAGCTTTTATTTTTAATTATAAACGTGACGCCATATTTTCCAATTTCCAACAGACAACAGGACCGGATGCTGTAGCGGCAGTCCAAGAGGAATACGAATCTCTTAGAATGTGGCTGACTGAACGAGTCACCATTGTTCAAAGGCAATACGACACTCGAACACTCTCCCGCAACTACGACGATTACATACGAGCCGAGGGTGATAGACTTGCCCGTGAACCTATATACCAGAAACTAGAAAAACTAATGTATACACAAAACCTTGTAGCTATAGCACCTAAATCATGGCGTGAGCTCGTTTCCTTATGGATAGAATTAGAAAGACTGCATAGAAAATGGTTATGGCTGTTAGACTCAGATCTCCCAGGAGATTTTAGAGTTGTAGGCGAGTGGTTAGCGAGAGCCGAATATCTCTTATATTTCGACGAAATCCCTTCTAGTTTAGACGAAAAAACAGCTGCGATTATTAGCGAAAAGTTAGAAGAACACAGTGCATTCTTCGCTGGCTTACCAGAGGTTATTGACAGATTTGAAGCAGCTTTAAGATCTCCAGATGCATCTAGAATCCCTAATGAGAGACTGCAAGATATGAGAGACCGACTTGAGACTGTTAATCGGAGAGCACCTCAGAGAAAAGCCCGATTAAAATATTTAGAACACAAGTGCTGTATTGTAGCCTTCACAGAGTTGACTAAAGCAAAACTTGCCGCGTGGACTGGCAAGTATGGTCACATAGACCAAGTTCGTGCCTTATTAGACGATTATGATAATTTTGTGACTAAGAATAAGATTTTCCAAGAGTTTGATAGAGCTTACGTTGATATTAAACAAGTAGCTGAGGAATACAAACGTGTATGTGAAGTAGATAGAACAGAATCAAGAGATATTGACTACTTCTTAAGAGATGTATCAGAAACGTGGAGGCGGGTGGCTTCTGATGTGAGATGCGCAAGAAGTGTTCTTGAAGAGGTTATAGCTCATTGGGAGCGTTGGAATACATTGGCTGATGACTTCACCAGCTGGTTAGACAAGGCGCAACATATGTTGCGGGTGTCTGAAGATGAAAGGCTAGAGTTTTTCCAAGACTTGACAGTGTGGAAAGAAAGACATCAACTATTAGGTGAAGCAGCTGGATTTTTAGCTGCTACCTGCTCAGAAGAAGTTAGTTCAGAAGTAAAAAGGAAATACGTGGAGATCACAGAACGTTGGGAACGTGTCTGGGAAGAAGCTGAAAGGTAAGTTTACTTAAAGTTAATTAAAGATTAATCACAACAGACTGAAGTTATGCAATTTTTGTACGTAATGTTTTTGTATTATTCTTGTTTTGTAAGAAATATCCACCTTATTTATTTATAATTTTCATTAAATCTGTTCAATATATTATTATCGAATATATGGAAAAATCTTCAAGTTCTTAGTAATAACTGCCTATAAAAACAATTTTATTGATTTGCAGCAAATTTTTATTCTTTTACATTCTTTTTGGCTGATATAAGTTTAAATTTTTACCTCTAGGTACGTTCGCTGTGGTGATGCCCTTCGCAATCGTCGTGAATTGGCAAATGGAGTTAGGGCTCTTGACTCATGGCTGACAGCTGCAGATAATCTACTTACCAGACAACCTCGCGCTAATACCGTTGATATCCAGGTTTATATTGATCAGTTACTGCAGCTTAATTCTGAAATAGAACATAATGAGGAGCTGTTTAAATCTATCAGCAGGTATGTGTTAATTCTAAAATAATACTATATATCAGTCTTTGATTATTTACTGTCTTGATTTATTCATATAGTGGACAGTTTATTTTAGTATTTACTTACAATAATAGGCAATCAGCCTTATATTAAACTAGCAGAAATATTTCCAGACACGGCTTACCTCATAGTAAATGGTAACCGTCGCTTGTAAACTTAGGCTATCGAAAAAATCTATCACTCTAAGAGTGAGGATAACACCAGCTTTATGCCTTTACAAAAAACATAGCATCACGCCTGTATTCCCCGAAGGGGTAGGCAGAGGTATATTACACACCCACGACTCGCCAGCTATGTTTAAGTCCCACGTAATAGGGGGCGAGCCTATTGACGTCTACCGGGCACATTTGCAAACTCCGGGCTGCTACTGAGAATTTTTCTTTTTAGGAAAATGCTCAATAACATTGCCCGACCCGGGGATCGAACCCGAGACCTCATGATTAGCAGTCGCATACACTACCGCTACACCACCGAGGCAGTTAAAAACACTTTATGGAATTTCTGAATCACCATCACAGACTACTTATCTTATCTCTATATTTACAACAGTTATGCAGGGTGTTGTCTTAAAAAAAAGCACGAATGTTTTGCGACATTTTAATAAAACAACTCATTTTCACCAGAACCCTGCAAAATGCGATTGTCGAAATGCCCCGTGATGAAGTAGAAGCCAATATGGCTAAGCTAAAGCAGCAAAAAGAAGCTTTAGTCAGAGTAAGAGCGACAGTACCAGTCAAATTGCATCAGTACAGACAGCTACTCGTTCAGCACGAATCTTTGGAGAGTGGGCAGAAGGAGATAGGGTCTTGGTTGGACAGAGCTGAGGAAGCTTTACGATCCAGCGGAGAAACTAGACGGTAAGAAATCATAATTTTACTATAATTGTACATGGCCCTATGTTATATGTGTGTTTTTTTAAATATTGAATATATAAAAGAAAACTACTTTGGATAATAAATACAATTTTTGAGGAGGCTAGTGAAGTTCGAACGATCGGTAAAGTTAAGCAAGTTGGGGGTGAGAGGAACAGGGTGTAAAGTCCCTCATCCGCCATTAAAAAGGGAGGATCCTCCGACCAGACGGGTGGTATGTTTGGTGGGCTACTGCCCTGTTCCTCTCACCCCCTAAACTGGTGACCCCAAGAAAGAACAATGTCGCAACCGGTTACGAAGGCAACCAGCCAGGGTCATCTACATCTAAATAGTACACCATACCATAATAGGTCACCTACATCGCTCAACTGGCAATCAGACGGGTGACCAAATAGTGACATCTATTTATGGATACCTAACCACCTTTGTGCGTCGGAAGGCACGTTACACAGTGAGTTCCGCGTGTCTAATGACCAAATGGCAGTCATTACAGGCCTGAATAAAGAAATCTGACTCCGGTCTTATTCCAAGGTCGCTAGTAGTATAGCTGGGTTTTGGAGGTAAGATAGGCTATAGGTCCTTGAATATACTGTGGTATCAGTTAAAACCAAATAGATCGGAAGCCGAGCCCAACAAAAGTTTGGGGTTAGGTTAGGGAGATGATGGTAACGAAAAAAGCAATGGTGGACTCATGGGTCATGGGTGGACTTAGATGATAGACGTCCAAGGCTGATATCATGAATGCTGTAAAGTATTCGAAACGTCGGGATAGTAGAAAAATCAAGTAAACGTGATACATTCCGTAAACGTAGTTTTATTTCAAAATATGTATAATTAAATTATATTGAACCCCCTTTTTTCTCCAGTGAAGTAATTGAAGAACGCTACGAAATTCACCGCTCCTTCTTCTCACGAACTACCTACTACCGCTCGATGTTGGAAAGCAAGAACAAGGTGTTCCAGAATATTGTGAATGCCGCTGACACAGACAGGAGTGCAGATGTCACCGAGCAAGTCAGACTAATGAGAGACCTCAATGAAAGGTAATTAGTAGTGTCTATACTTACAGTAAATCTATCTATACTATTATAAAGCTGTAACAGAGCCGCGTGTCTGTTATATTTAAGATATTTGAGAAAAAAATACTGTATTAACCTATACAGGCGTCTAAACACAAAACAATTCTTTTTAGATTTTTTGTCTGTTTGTCTGTTTATTCGTTCGCGCATCCTCATCAAAAACTACTGATGGGATTTTGATGCAACTTTTTTATTTGATAGCTCTAGATTAGACTTAAAAACTGGTATACATTTTATCCCGCTACTATACGGGGAACCTGAGATATAACCTAAAAACTAGCTTTTGGCTGCGGCGGAGCTTTTGCCCGCACAAAGGTTAGTTATATATAATTCTCGTGCTTCGTCGATGCACACGATGACGTCTTTTTTAAATGTGTGTTTTGCTGGCGTGCCTAAAATAGGATAGTTTTATTCACGTATTTTTTATTAATTAATTGCAAAATATTCATGAATATATGGCGGCATGAAGTTTGTCGGGCCAGCTAGTAACCTTTATATCTACTTACTAATAACGCATTACCAATTAGAGACCATTTATAAATATCTTAGGTGTCATGAAACTATCTTATAAGATCATCTATATTTATTTATTGGCACACAAAACAGAATACAATCAATGCGTTACAAGTAAATATAAGAATAGTTACATGAGTTTAGAACAATATTATATTCCAACACTATGCATGCAAGGTTAATAAAACGTTCGCGCTCATATTAAAGACATCCCAATAAGATGCTGAGGGATTTTTAGCTATGTTTACAAATAGTGTTAAAATACTTTGGAAAATCCAAAGCTGCACGCCTCATAATCTTAATTTTTCACAACAAAATTGATTATTTGGTAAATAACTAATAATGTGTGGGTCTTACTAAGTAGTTTTCAATAAATTACATAGATAGCGCTAATTTCAAAAAGTACTAATGTGGGTTTCATGTCTTATACGCCATCTAGCGCTAATTTTAAGAAGTACTTCTATATTGGTCTATAGTAATAGTTCTCATGAAAGGCGCTGGTTTTAGTGTCGCGTCGAGCGTAAATATTCAGTATTTTTTTGTTTATTTAGTAACAATTAAACCACATCTAATCAGACCGTGAAAAGTAATAGGGCTCTATTCGTAGTAATACTCAAGTTAAAAAGAAAAAAAAAGAATCGATTAGTAAAGTATTTCGGTTGTTATCGTGTTAACATACATTACCTACAACAAAAGGACGTCCAACTCATTTTTTTTTAAACAGATTTTTAACTAGTTTAAGTAACAAAAATGGCATAAAAAATATCATGTGTGTCAAAAATAGTGTTTTTTCTCGATATGTGTGTATATATTGTTTTACAAGTGCAATATATGATAAATAGAGACATTTTAAGTTTAAAAAATCAGTTGTTCTGTGTAAAACGGGAATAGTACCCACCTCAATGCTTCGCTTATGAGGCGTGCAATAACATCCGAAACCCCTCTCTATCCTCTCCTTATTAACCTTCCACTCCGCCTACTAGCCCTTTCCTTGGAGATAGTGACGCACCAAATGATGCCTCTGGTGTTGCTAGCGTCTATAGGTTACGATAACCGCTTACGATCAGGTGGGCCGTATGCTTGTTTGCCACCCACGTAGTATATTAAAATACCCACGAGTAAAATAACAAAATCAGTACTTAGAATTTAAGAAAAGTTTGTGTTATTTCTACATAAATATCATTGGAACTGGTGCTGTCGACCCAAACTCGCTACAGATACATACAAACAATTCTCAATCAATAATTTAATTACACAGAAAATAATTAACGACAGGGCTAGAACCTTGGACCACATATTTTGCAACAAAGCGGGTGTTTATTTTTTTTGGTTTTGCATATTGCATGTAGTGGCAGACGAACCACAGCCCATCTGATGGTAAATGATAACCATCGCTCATGGACTTTACTATACCGAGAGTATTGTCAAGCCATTGCTCACCATTTCACTTCACCGATATGAAACTCCTGCTACAGCCAAAACGCAACGATGTGCTTCATGGCCGGTCACACGGAAGATGGTGGTACCAACCCGCTCGGGCCCGATACCAAGTGAGTACTCCCACTTGGTACCCAGCCCTACCACCAGTCATGCAATGGATGATAATTGCTTACTTTCCTTAGTCGCCTCATATGACACCCGTGGGAAAGAATGGCGTGGTGACACTTGTATTCTTAATCCGTCACCACACGGTCCATAATTTATTTTATATTAATTAATATATTTTATATTCTATTAGATTTGCCCACGTATCTTCGGAAGCTACTCGTCGGGAAGCGGAACTGCAACGCTTAGTCAGAGCTTGGGAAGAATTTGAAGTCAAAAAACGAGCTGTCGAAGAATGGGCATCCAGAGCTGAAGCTTTGTTGGTAGACAACAGAGTGGATTCGAAACAAGCTGTTGATTTCCATAAAAGGTTCTTCCAAGGAGTTGATGAAAGGGCGGTATCAGAACTAGTGCGCTCTGGACGTGAACTTATCGAGGTAAGTTTTAAATACGTTAAAGTAAAACTTATTCTGTTCTCTTTTCATCTGGGGAAGTGCTCTAGTTCGTTAAGCCTAAGCTAACTTTAGGATTGGAAGGGACGCAGGTTCGAATCCCGCTCGCACTAAAGTTCTCTTTTTCCACATTCACAAATAAGTTGTTCTTTAAAGTAGCTGAGCAAGTCAAGTGCTAAAATATAGAATAAATTGTTTTAAAAATCGTGCCATCAAATAGTATGAATTTGAATTGTAAAATTAAACTTACTTATATTGGGTTAATACATATAGGTAGCGTGGGTCGTAAAGTCAAATGTGATGTGGAGATAGGGAATGGCCGTTGGTTAGCACGATGGCTTAGCGGTCTAGAACACTAACTTTAGGATTGGAAGGGACGCAGGTTCAAATCCCGCTCGCACTGTAGTTATTTTTTTCCACATTCACAAATAATTCGTTCTTAAAGGAATAATCCTTCTATCACGGGGGACTTTACAAACATACAATTTCACGGACACAAAGTACATCCTGACTCAGAACAACCATTTGTGGATCACACAAAAACTTGTTCTGTGTGGGAATCGAACCCACAACACTCGGGCGGGAGGCCGGTATCTAAACCACTCCCATCTTGCACAGACAGTTATATACCTATTGATAGATTATCCTGAGTTATGGTGCTTTTCTTTTCAATATTACATTTTAAGTGGGAATTAATTATTATTTCTTCCTCGCGTTCCATCTATGTGCTGTGTAACATTATTAAATTTGATTCTAGCTTGTATCAGAAGATGAACGGCCACGCATAGTCCAGACGGTGGAACATCTACAGCAACGTTGGCGATCACTTTTGGACCAAGCTCCCCCACATCTTATGAGGCTGGAGTTCAGACTTGACGAACAGGTCTTCCATCATACCATCAAGGATATTGAGAAGGAAATTGTTTACGAAGAACAGGTAATATACTTATTAACGTTAAATTAGAATAATAGATTATAAATAGTACATTGTTATCCTAGGGGTGAAAGTGACTTATTAATAAGTCTTTAACCCGAGGTAAACACTGTGCTTTTCATTACGAATACAAGAAAAGTAAAAATAAAAACATGCAAAAATGAGTGACTTTTAATTTACATCTACTGCTGAGATAATTATTTATTTAAAGTTTGTTTTTTTTTTGTAGCCGGCCAGCATAACAGCCATTATTTTTCATTTTCAACATTGAAAAGATGGTAAAATATTTTACCCAAATCTATATTATTTTAAAGAAATATTTGAAAGGTAGTAAATTATAATAGGTGGTCGTTAAAAAAATCTTTATTTAATACTTCACTTTGTTATTTCAATTAAACATCGCGCTTTGATTGAGTGGCTGAAGTTAGAATAAGGTTCAATAGAAATGTGAAAAGAGAACTAGATTTTTTCTTTTAATAATTTGACAGCTGTCAGGTGAAAACGATTCTCCCTAGGGCTGAAAAGTATTACTTTCAACCCGCTCCTCAGGCAACTTCAAACCTACTTTCCGAGTATCCATTACTCATGGAAAATATTTTACGTATTTTATTCAATTATGTGTTATCCTTTTTCAATCTATTATATTCTATAAATATAGAATATTATTCTTATAACTGCCTCGGTGGTACAGCGGTAGTGTGGGCGACTGCTGATCCTGAGGTCTCGGGTTCGATCCCCGGGTCGGGCGGTGCTATTGAGCCGTTTCGTATAAGGAAAAATTCTCAGTAGTAGCCCGGAGTTTGTAAATGTGCCTGGTAGACGGCAATATGTTCGCCTCCTATTACGTGGGTCTTAAGCATAGTTGGTGAACCGTGAGTATGTGCCTACCCCTTCGGGGATACAGGCGTGATGCTATATTATTCTTATATATGTATATAGGTCGTGTAAAAAGTGATATTGACGCTCCCGTCAAGAAATTCTTAATAGCATCACGTAGGCTAAAAAGCACCTGACGGTGTAGCCAAGTTGCATTCTAAGATCGCTAACGCTATAGAAAACTATTAAAATGTATGAAAACTTGACATCTCTTACATAAGTCAATTGCCTTAGCGTTATTTTCCCATACATTTTAATAGTTTTCTATAGCGTTAGCGATCATAGAATGCAACTTGGCTAGGCCCTCTGGTACAAAAACGTCAATATGTTGCCCTTTTTCTTTCTTTTTTGTTTTTTATTGTTTAGGCGGGTCAATATGTTGTCCTACTATTTCGTTACAACTATGACGTTACATAGATGAAATGAAATGCGAGTGTGCATTCTCCTTGAACATAAAGTCGATAAAAGTAATAAAGAGCATAGCCCAGTGGTAAGAAATAAGACTAACATTGCGATAACATCGGCATCGAGATCGATGCCCAGTCTGAGTTAGGCGGCGCACGCTCACACATGCATACATGAACGCACTCCACATATCTGAGATTTTGAGTATACGTCAAAAATTAACCCCTTTCACTCTAATACTATTCGTACAGGTCTATACCTGGCCCCAACAGTAGGACAGTTAAACAGATTATGAAAAAAGTAAATATACAAACAATAGTGATTGAAATTATTGAAAATAAGACGTATGCTGTGTTTATGTAAGCAATTACCATAATATTAATTTTAATTATTTTACTCACCAGGCATATAATCAAAGCGATGACGCTGATGGTATTCTAATCCGCAATGAGGAATACTTCCGTAATCAGGGAAAGATTATGCAAGTAGAACACTGTCTTCAAAACTTGAAACAAATTGCCACAAGTTACACCCATCAAACTGGAGACCGTACTTTAGAAGAAAGCGTTTCGAAATGTGAACAAGCTTGGGAAAGTACTGTCCAGAGAGTAGAGCATTTTAGGCAGCAGCTACAAAGGATTCCAGCAAAGTGGGATGCCTACAGAGACAAGTTTAGGGAGATGGAAAGATGGATGGATCATGTTGACAAGACCATGGATAGCATTGTAAGAGAGGTAGATTCAGCAGAGGCGTTTGAGAGAGAGAAGACTATTTTCCAGGTATATTTATTTTTATTTGGTAATAGTAGCAATAAAAAATTAGTCATGACACCGAGTTTTGATTTCAATTTAATTCTTGTATGAAGTGCCTTGACTTTTGACTATTTAATAGTTTGTTTTTGTAGAAGCATATGCAAATTTAATTAAATTTTATAAGTATAAATTTGATGAACCCAGTTCAAGTTACGAGCTTTTTTTTACATACTAAATGGGTGCCGAACAGGCATATGGTCCACAGTTACTGTAACCCTCACATCTCCAAGGAAACGGATAGGAGGTGGAGAATAATAAAGGATGGAACGGATAATAAGGAAAGGATAGGGAGGGGGTTTGGGCCTCCGGCGCTCTCACTCACCATACGAAACACAACGCTAGGAAAAGCTACCGTTGTTACACGCTGATCTTATGTGAGAAGGTGGTATTTCCTTGATCGAGCCGGCCCATTTGTGCTGGAAGAAGCAAGGTCTACCACTAAGGTTACGAGCTCTGGTGTAAATTCCTCCCATATGAGAGCATATTCATCCAATGGTAGTAAATAGTAGTATGTTAAAGGTAATGTTTAGCTTTAAAGCTATATTAATACGTTTCTATATTTTAACGCTTTCTCTGGAAAACAAAAACTAGTTAAAGGAACTAATGGTAAATATAAAAACTTTCTCCTTATTCGATAACTTAGTGACATTCTTTCGCATAAAAAACTTCCTCAATGTTATTTAAGCGGAAGTAACGTTAAAGTAATACTATATTCATTTTTTTCCAGAATATTTGCCGCGAAGCTGACAAAAAACGTGAAGATATGAAATGGCTTGTACAAACATTGGATATGCTCACTAATCATTGTCCAGAGTTGGAAGCTCAAGAAGAACAGATCAAATTAGAAAACCTTATTGCAAGGTACAAAAACTTGATTCCTACAATTGAAATCACTATGATCAAAACAGAAACATACACGCGATGTTACACATACCGCAGAGAGGTGCATGAGGTCATTTGTGTACTAGAAAATGCCAAAGAACAAGCTATGGTTGAGCTAGAACCTCAATCACTACAACATGTTGAACAACTTGTACTTGAACAACAGGCTGCCGTTCAGAAACTTGATCGTCACAGGCCTTCTGTAATGTCAATGCTCCAACGGGGCAAGGAACTTATTAAAGATGCAAATGCACCCGCTTTTGTCAGAGAAGATGTTAAAAGCCTCGAAACGGGTTGGAACACAGCTTATGAGTCGTCTACAGACCGTTTGCACAAACTTCGTGATACCCAGAAAGTTTGGTCTAACTACGAATACCAAAAAGAAGAGCTGTTATCTGATCTCGATAAAATTGAAGGCTATGTTCATCATCCAGGACTGGAACTTGGAGTTACAAATATTGGCCGTGAGCTTCATGAAACTAAGATTATTAAAACTGACATTGAAAAGGCCCAATCTGAAAGATTACCGCAGTTACAAAAAGCATATTCTGAATTGCGAACACTAACATCCAATAAGCCTAAACCAGTCATTGAAAAAGACCTGGAAGTCATTGAACGTAAATTAGGTAAAGTACACGATGAAGTAGAGACAAAAGTAGAACATTTAGAGAAGTTTAACGAGGAATGGGTAAAGGTAGAACATAAATTAGAGCATATAAGACAATGGATTAAGCAAGAAAGTCCGATTTTGATCTCTCAGATTCGGTCAGAGAATATTACACCCGAAGAAAAAGTCATTAAATCACAAGAATTACAGAAAGTGATTGCCCAGAAGCTCGAAACTATACGTAGTGTAGCTGATCAAGGATCTAAATTGGCTGTAGAACATCGCGTTCAAGATGCTAATAGACTTAAAGGAGAAGTCGCGCTTTTAGAAAAAATGATGGCTGATTTACAGCGCTCTACTGAACATCAAACCAAAGTAGTTGAACATGATTTAGCGAGCTGGCAAAAGTATCAGCAGGGTGTTGCTGAAATAAAGCCGTGGATCGAAGAAGCAGAATTAAAACTAAGTAATGCACCCAAACCTAGCTCATTACCAGAAGCACAACAATTACAACAACAATCCAGAGCTTTAGTAAGTGATTGTGATAAACAGCTAATGAGTTTGCAAATCTTGTCCAGTGTTAGCCATCAATTATCAGGTAAGACCAGTGCTCCTGATGAAGTTGACGCAATACACTCAAGATGGGCTGTTGTTCATGATCAAGCTGACCAGTGGAATAATAAATTAGACAAATTAGTAACAAACTGGGAAAATTTCGAGCGAGATGTTATTAAATTGGAATCTTGGCTTGAAAACGGTGAGAAGTTGCTAAGTAGTAAAAATATAATAATGGAATCACCGCAAGTAGAAAAGTTAGATAGGGAATTGAACAAACTAAAGTCCTTTGGAAATGAAATTTCGCAACAACAAGCTAAAATCATTAGCTTATCTCAAACCTGTGATAATATTTGCCATAGCATACAACCTGAAGGTGCAAATACGCTTAAAAATAAAGTCTCGGACATTAAGCAACGCACAAATGATTTAGCAGAGACTGTAAGATCTAAGGGTAATGAACTTTCTGACAAAATTATATTGAGACAAGAATTTGGCGCTAAATTACATAACTTTGAGAATTGGATTGCTGATTTTAAAAGGAAGACTGAAAGTTACGATCAGATTGGTGCTGATAAGGTAGAACCAACCCTTCAATCAATGCATGTTTTGCTACAAGAGCATGCTGCAAAAGCCCCTGAATTGACAGAAATTTACAATGAAATTAAAAATATGACTCTAGCATCACACCCTGATGAGTCACGATCACTAAGTGAGACTTACTCCAATATTGCACAATACTATCAAATCATTGAAAATAATATACAGCAAAATAAGGGGGTTTTGCAAAAATGGTCTGACCTTTTAAACTGGTATGAGGACTCTAAGCAACAGCTGAACCATATTCAGTATCAGATTGAAGGCCCAAAACTTACCCCAGAAAGTTATGAGGTATTAAGGCAAGAACTTATGAATGTAAATAATAAAGTACCTGAATGGAAGAGCAATGTGTCCCTCTTAGATGGACCTTCAAAGGTTAAAGTAAGTGATCAGAACACTGGACGTATCATGTCTCCAACAAGTCTTGTAAAAGAAATTGAAATGAAAGCAGAATCATTGTTAAATGCAGTAACGAATAAAAGAGATTTGGTACAAAAGGTAGGTGCTAGATGGGATAAATTTAACCAACAACACAAAGCTCTTTCCGAAGTTTTACATAATGTACAGTCCATGCTTACTGAAATGTCACATAAATCTGTACCTTTAACTGAAGCAAGTATTCAAGATGTAACAGAAGAATTAGATGGAATTGATGCTGAACTCAAAAAACAACTGATAATTAGAAAAGAATTGAGAGAAGAAGGTCTTCATTTAATGAGAGAAGACCAGCCAAATATGGGCACTATACAAAATGCCCTTTCTATTGCTGATAATAACTGGGATCAAGTCGTGAATGTGGTACGTGATACCAAAAATAAATACATACTTTTATCGTCAAATTTACAAGAATTAAAGAATTTCGCAGTAGCTTTTGACAAAGAACTCAACAGAGCGCAGCAATTGTACAATGATTGTAAGGACGCTCCTAATGATTATATACAAACTACGCAGTCTTTAGATAAAGCTAAAAAAGCCCATGAAATTATTAAGAGATCTAAGGGCTTGCTTGATCAAATGGACGTTATTAAGCAATCTGTACTAAATCAAGCAACCAATTTAGGTGGCTTTGACACAAAACCTTTAGAAGACACATTTTCAACCTCTCAAAAACAGTGGGAAAAACTTAACGATGCTGTTGTTAAAAGAGCCCAAGATTTAGAATCACAATTGATTGTCTGGAGACAAATTGACGACACTAAGAATCAAATCCTTACTTGGTTAAGTGAAACTGGACAAAATTTGGCCAATGCTTGTGATAATTTGGAAATAAGATTTGGCCAAAGTCATCTCAATAAATACAAAGAGGAATTGCCTATATATACAGGTCTTAAAAATAGTATTAAAGCTAAGTGTGAGCAAATCGCTAATTTGAATAAAAATATCCCTATGGGGCATGTATCTTCTACCATTGACTATTTAGATAGTGAGTTTGTTGCCATTCAATCGTTAGCAGATAATTTAGAAAGCGCCGTATCTTCACTTGGATCAAAGGAAAATAAATTAAAGGATAAAATCAAACAGCTATCAGACAATGTAAGCAAAATACGGGATGACATTATTAAATGCGATGATATGACTGGTGATAATGCAAAAATCTTAGACCGTTTAAAAAAATGTCAAGCTTGCAAAGCAGAACTACAAAATTTGAGTGATGAAATTGATAACTTATCTCAAAATGTATCTGAAATGAATGAAAATTATCCAGGGTTTTATGAATCCCTTGTACCAAAAGAATTGAGTACTTTACAAAAGAGGTTTGAAAGTGTACTCATTCACGCTAATAAAACTGAAGTTACCCTACTTACATTTTTACAGAAACTGTTTACTGACAAACTAGCTATATTTAATAGAAATCTTAAAATATTAGACGATAAAACAAGATGGTGTGTACCAGATGTTACGAGCGACAAATATAACTTAGAAGTCAAAAGTGCTGCCTTAGTTGATGTTGAGAATGGAATAACTGATTGTAAAGTTAAAGTTGCAGAATTGAAAGAAGCACGTGATATATTGAAAATAGTGGCAGAACCTGGCTCAGCACAAGAAGCTGCTCAACAAACTGAAAAAGCTCAGAAAAATCTTGAAGTACTTACTGCTAATTACGATGAAATTAAAAACAGAATAAAGGAAAATATTGATGCTTGGCAAGAATACGAAACAATGCTAGAAGTCGTATCAGAATGGTTGAAAGAGAAAGAAAATAAAGTCCGAGTTGAAGCTGCTAATTTATTGAGTCTAAATGAAATTGGCCAAAAGATTAATGATATCGATCTTCTCAATAAAGAAATAAAGAATTATGGCGCTGAAGTCAACAAACTCACAGAAATTGGAGACAAAATTTTGGCTCGTAATCCAGACTCTCGTGTTCCTCAACACATTAACCATTTGATGTCCCGTTACCAAACCGTTACCAAGTTTGTTGAGAATTATCTCAACAGACTCATGGACTTGAAAATCAACAAAGAAAAGTATGATAAATCAATATCTGACTTCAAGAATTGGCTACAAGATACGAACAGCAGAATTCAAGATTTAGCGGTATTAAGCAAACATGCTAAACCTTCTCCCGCCGACCTAGAACAGGTCAAAAAACTTAATGAAAATAAGGAGATAGGTCAGAAGCTTCTCAACAGTGCTATTGAATCGGGCGAAGCTTTATTCAGCGACATTACTCCTGATGGTCGTGAACATATAAGAAATGAATTAAGATCGATGAGAGACTACTTCGAAGATTCTGTTGATTCTCTTAACAATGTAATCAAAGATATTGAGACGACCATCAACAAAAGATCGTCGTTTGATGACACTTTTAATCAAGTTCAAAAATGGATCAGTGATAAGGAACAAGAATCAGGTGACTTTAAACTATGCCCAACTTTACCAGAAAAGAAAGCTCAACTACATGCTAGTAAAATTTTACATCAGGAAGTGGATCTACATCAGTCCATGTTATCTCAGTTGACTGAAAAGATCAAAGTCATGCCTGACGAGGAAGCTGAAAAAAGTCTACTAAAAATAATTGACCGATACAGGAACATGGCTAAAAATCTTGAAAACCGAATCTCTACTTATGAAACGCACGTCGCAGAACATGAAAAATACGTACAAATGTTTGAAGAAGTTCGTGATCGTTTAAATCGCTTAGTCGCTGAAAACAGCGTCCTGAATTACGCGGCCGTCACACAAAAAGATGATGTTGACGCTAAGATTATTGCAATCGAAAAAGTTACTTCAAAAGCAAATGGTATTCAGAATGCTTTAGTAGATCTCAAGTCACAGCTAAGCGCGGTTATTGAAACAACTAGTCCAAATGGCCATCCTGTTTTAATTAGTGAATATGAGCATCTTAAATCAACGTGGGATCAACTAGCTACACAATGCGAAGAACAAGACACGAAACTTAAAGATACTTTAAAACAATGGACTGAAAGTCAAAAAGCATTAGATGAGCTTGAAGAATGGTTAAAAATTAAAGAAAACCAAGTTAGGGATCAAAGTCTCAAGAACAATCTCGAGGCTAAGGTTGCCCATCTACAGAAAGTTAAAGAGATCCAGAGCGAACTTATAGCTAGAAGCACTGACTTTGCAGCGTTAACCAATACTAAACAAAGTGTAGCAACTGAATCAGAGATAATTAATAAAACTTCAAAACTTGCAACTAGATATCATACTTTGAATAATTTGGTTAATGAAATCATATCTAAATATGAAGTATTTGTCGCAGAACACCAAACTTTTGAAAACGAATACAATAACATGGAAACGTGGCTTATGGGTATGCTTGGTGAACTACAAGATCTCAATGAGATTGTAGGTGATTATGCCGTGTTACAAGAAAAACAAAATAAAGCTAAAGAGCTTTACGAAACTAGAAATAAAAAAACTCCTGCTTTTGAAGAATTTTTAAGTTTAGGTGAAAAGTTATATACACATACTAGCCCTGATGGCAGAGAAATAATTAGGCAAAAGATTCGTAAAATAAGAACATTGTGGGACACTTTCGGTGACAGTTTTCAGGAAACCGTCAATAAACTTGATCAATGCCTTTTACAATTTTCTGACTTCAGTCTTGCTCAAGAGCAACTTACTAAATGGCTCAAAGATGTTGAAAGAGCAATGCAGCGACACACTGAACTCAAGGCTTCTTTAGAAGAAAAGAAAGCTCAACTTCAAAACCATAAGATAATGCATCAAGAAATCATGACTCATCAGCAATTAGTTGAATCCGTCTGCGATAAAGCTCAACAATTAGTGGATCAAACACACGATGCTTCTTTGAATGTTTATTTACAATCTATTAAGCAATTGTTCCAAAATATTGTCACTAAATCTCAGAATCTCCAGGACAATTTGGAAGATTGTGTGAAAAGACACGAGGACCTAGTGAATCTCATTTCACAATTCAAAGAATGGCTTGGTTCTCAGTCTGAAAAACTTATTGATATTGAAAACGCAAATGGTGAAAAACCTGAGATAATTAGAAAACTGCAATCTGCAATTGCCCTTAAAGATATAGAAAAAAGTGGATCAAACAAATTGGATGAAATTAGATCAGTTTTTACTAATGTTAGTAAGAGTACTTCAGAAGCAGGTAATTCAGCTATCAAAACTGAAATAGATAACCTGCACGATCAGTTGTTAAATTCTGTTACAAATATTAGTGATTCCGAACAAAAACTGAAACACACTTTGGAAATTTGGAACAAATTTGATTCAACAATTGAATCTATTACCGAGTGGCTTAAAGACATGGAATCAAAATGTCGGGACCAAAGTCTTTGCTCTACACTTAATGAGAAAGAGAGTCAATTGAAGAACTATGTCGACCTGCGTAATAGTATTAACTTAAAGGAAAAAGAAATAGATGCCTTTGTAGATGAATCACATAGCCTTATACAGCTTAGTGGTGTGGAACGTCTTAAGCCTCTTGTGGTGCAAATAAGTAGTCGTTATCAACAATTACATCTTATATCCAAGGAGATCGTCAATCATTGGTCAGAATTAGTTACAGATCATAAAAAATACGTACAGCTTTATAATGAAT
This sequence comes from Leucoma salicis, assembly GCA_948253155.1. Classification (NCBI taxonomy): domain Eukaryota; kingdom Metazoa; phylum Arthropoda; class Insecta; order Lepidoptera; family Erebidae; genus Leucoma; species Leucoma salicis. Next base: position 2,493,467 of record OX411808.1, on the reverse strand, counting down.
TTGACGCTTGGTTAAAGCCTTTAGAAGAACAGGTATCTCAAATGGTTACGAAGGAAGATAAACTTACTATAGAAAGCAAAGGGAATAAACTTCAAGTGTTCTTAATGGAAAAAGAAAATGGTGAACATAAGATTGGTATTTTAACAGTAGCAGGAGACAAAGTTTTGCCCGAAACTGCTGCAAACGGTAGAGAAAACATACGTACAGAAATTAGAGCTCTAAGAGATAGATGGGATAAACTCAACGATACTATTTTACAACAACAAAAAGAATATGAGTCTCAAACACTACAGTGGTCAAGTTATCAAGACGTATTACAACAAACTTTAACTTGGTTAGATGAAAAGGAAAAGATAGTAGAAGGTGAAGAGAAGGTAACTTTAAATTCTGCACAAGAAATCAAATCAAAACTACTTAAGAATAAAACACTATTGCAAGAGATACATTCACACAAGAGAGTTGTTGAAACGGTTACTGAAAAAGCTAAGAGCGTAGTAGCTAATTTATATACAGGAAAGGGTGAGAGTAATGAAATGACCAATATTATTCAGTCAGTATGGGATAGGTACAATTCCTTGACAAGCCGGTTGGCGGGTATAATTGATAAACATGAAAATACGTTTGAAATTTACCAACAATTTGTAGATCAACAGAAATCATTGCAAGATTATCAGAAACAATTATGGGACCGTCTTCATCTGTTATCAAACTTTACTGGTAACAAAACCGCTTTGCAGAGCAAATTGCTTAAGATTCAAGAATTGTTAGACGCTATTCCTAATGGAAATAATAAATTAAAAATGTTATTTGATTTGATAGAAAAAAATAGTTCAAAATTATCTCCCAGAGGAAAAGAGGGTATGTCAAGGGAGTTAAGTTTACTTAAAGCCGATTTAGAAAAATTCACAGCAACGGTACACGATGTTAAACGTAGTATTGAAGACAAAATACAACAATGGATTGAGTTTGATAGTGCCAATGATCGTCTCCAACATTGGCTAAGTGACACTGAGATTAGTTTAAAGACCTATACTCCCAAAGCGACCTTGGATGAGAAAGTGGATCAACTTAATAAATATCAGGTAATGATTTGCATATTTCTAAACATATATCTTTTTAATAAAATGATTTTAATACAAAATTTTGAAACAGGATTTAAATAAAGCGATTGATAATCACGAAAATGATTTGAGTGCAGTCATTGTTTTGGGCGAGGCTTTGGATCAAGTAAGATTTGATAAAAGAAGTGATCTTTTATCACTAGCACTGAAAAATATAATCTAATTTTCAGTAGATTTCTAATTTCACACATATAATTATTATAGAACCCTAACAAATATATACACGTACTTACGTATGTACTCGATATAAGAATTTCAAGCTTGAACTATAATTTTATTTATTTTACTAATATTACTCGGTTACTGTGGTTATTAGTATTTCTAATACGACCTTATTTTTCCTAAAAAAAGGTCAACCTATCTAAATTGATACTATACTAATAGTAGTTGTCGTAGATCAGTTTAAAAATAATCAAGTTATTTTGTTACTCGTAATGCCACTAAATATTTATGTGTTTTCAGGCTATTTTGGGTAACTTGAAAAAGACTGAAAATGATGTTGATAAATTGACTGATGAGTTCAGTGATTTAATTGAAAATTGTAATGATACTAGGATCACTATGAATTTGCAACAAATGACATCACGATTCCAATCAGTGCAATCGACTGCAAAAGAACTAGTTAAGAAATGTGAGCAGGCGGTTAGTGATCATAGTGCATACCAAGAGAAATATAATAATTGCACAAGCTGGTTAAAGGCAGCACAAGATAAATTTGACCAATGTAAGGAAAAAATATCTGATAGCCCTGAAGGTATTAGTTCCAAAAGAGAAAGCCTGAACGATTTATTGAGCCAAAGACGTAACGCTACGCTGCTTGTTAATAATACATTTGAACTTGGAGAGAAACTGTACCCTTCAACATCACCTGAAGGTAAAGAAATTATAGAGCAACAACTTCACGAAATTCAACAAGCTATTGATAATTTATACGATAACATCACTAAAGCTGAAAGAGATCTAGATGCAGAGCTAAATAAGTGGTCTTCCTTTGAAGATAATCTTAAAACTGTTCAACAATGGCTCAATGTAGCTGAGAAGAATCTTCCAAAAGACATTGAGCTTAAAGCTACGTTAGATGAGAAGCGCAATCAACTAAACATTTACAGGACATATCTACAAGATGCTATAGCGCATCAACAGGACATCGCAGACTTAGAATCTCGAGCATTAAGTTTACCTGATATAAATAAAGATATAGCTAAAGAAATTAATCAACTTAAGCAAAGACACGAGACTATTTTGTTAAGAGCAAAATCATTTGTGGAGCAATATGAAGCGATTGTCAATAATCATACACAATATACAAAGGCAGTTAAAGATTTAGAAGAATGGGTTGAAGCTACTCATAACACGGCGCAACTATGGGGTGATGTTCATCTAGAGCGTGTAGCGTTAAGTAGCAATTGTGAAAAACTAAAATCTCTTCAGATTAATCTTTCTGAAGAGAAAAATCGTATTGACAAAATCCGTTCGATAGGTGAAAAAGTGTTGCCAGGTACTATCAGTAATGGGCAAGCTAATATAAGAAATCAAATTGATGCCTCTCAACAGGAATGGGAAGGTCTTGTATCATTTATCAACAACACAATTGAATCACTTGAAAACAAAATTCAACAATGGAATGAATATGAGAATATGAAAGATCAATGCTTAGCGTGGATTAGAAACACTGATACTCAGATACATGCTGTCGATCTTAAAGCAACACTAGTAGAAAAACAAGAACAATTCAAAAAGTTTCAAGAGTTACAAGGTGAAGTGCGGGCTAAAGAACTGGAGATTGACAATATAACAGAAAAAGCCCAACACTTATACACTGGCGTACTTGGGCCTCGCGGCTTACAGATTTCTGATCTATCTGTAAAATATCAAACTCTATCGCAAAAAGTCAAAGATGTTACTAATAAGTGGCAACAATATGTAAAAACTCATCAAGAGTTTGCTAGTAATGTTACAGAGTGCTCTCAATGGATTGAAGAATTGAGCGATAAATTGGACTTCTGTGCCGATTTGAGCTCTTGTTCACAAGATGACTTAGAAACTAAACTAGTTCTGATACAAAACTTATTACTTACGAAGGACGAAGGCTTCACTAAAGTACAGTCTCTCGTTGAACTAGCTCAAAATGTAATGGCTAATACGGCGCCTGCCGGCCACGAAGCCATAAATAACTCTTTGATAACACTTCAAGAACAATGGTCAGCGTTACTTTCACAGATGATTGAAACGAAGAACATGTTGGATGATTCTATAACCAAATGGGCTGGTTTCCTGGAACAAATACAATTAATAGATAAAAGTAATAACTATTTTGAAAACATGCTTGCTGAATTGACTCCTTATGAAACAACTATGTCGGATAAAAGAAGTCAACTAGAAAAACTTAAGGAAGTGGAAGAAAAAGCTCGTTGTGATCGTCTAGAAGTAGACACTTTAAAATCCAAAGCGGCTGAAATGATTGCTAGTGGCCAACAAAACCAGGCTGCCTCTCGAGCTCAAGAAACTTTAAACAAATTTGATAATCTTTATGATAAGATTAAAAAATTACTCGCTGACCGCGAGGAGCAATACAAAGATCACAGATTATATAAAGAAGCTCATGATGAATTAATACAGTGGTTAAGTAGGGCAAGAGAAAAGGTGCCCTCTTTGAAATCAAAACCATTAAGTGACAAACTGGCAATTGAGAATTCAGTAGCACCTCTTGAAGCATTGATAAATAAGCAGGCCCAAGGTGAACTCTTACTTGAACATTTACAACACACCGGCGAGGTTGTTCTTGCAAGCACTTCACAAGAAGGACAAGTAATCATCAAAAATGAAATGAAAGCACTGAAAGAAAGCTTTGATTGTCTTTTTAATGAAATAAAACAACAAAAGAGCCAACTTGAAGATACTGTAAACCAGTGGCGTGATTATAAAGATGAATATGAAAGGTTGTCTGATTGGTTGCAACAGCAGGAAATTCTTATCAAAAATCATAAATTAGCTTTACTTGGTACAGCTAAAGAAAAAGGAGCTCAGGTTAACGAAGTAAAGGATGTAGTAGATCAACTACAAAAAGGTAAAGCTGAAATCGACAAGTTTAATGCTTCAGCTGCTGGACTTTTATCCTCACACTTGGATACGTATGTCAACAACCAGCTACGTCATCTTAACTCTAGATATCAAGTTCTTGTTAATATGGCCAACGATGTTCTAAAGAAAGTTGAAAACAATTATGAACAACACCAATCTTACGATGATAATTATGTTAAGACTAAGAAATGGATTGACGATGCTTGGGATATCACTCGAAGTGGTAGTGAAGCTGGCAGCAACAGCAGCAAAGAGGCTTTACAAAAGCGTTTAGAACAGATCGAAGATTTGTTAAAGCGACGGGAAGAAGGTCAGAATTTAGTTCATGCAACAGTCAACAATGGTGAGAAAGTCTTAAGGAATACAAGGTCTGATGGTAAGGATAAGATCAATACTGAGCTTAAAGAACTACAGAATGAATGGGATCGGCTTGTCAAAAAAATGACAACAGCAAAAGTACATTTAGAGACAGCAATGCTGCAATGGGCAGATTACAGCTCCAGCTATTCACAACTACAACAATGGATATCTGATAGGGAAGCAAAGTTGCAAGAAGTGTGTGAGCAAAAAGTAGCTAAATCTAAAAAGGGCCAGGACCGTCTAGCTAGTCTTACGACAGGTCTTAGTTTGGGTGAGAGAAAAGCCACACTCCGTCAAACAAACAATATTGTTCAAGATATCGTTTCGTTTGAACCCATGATTCAGTCTGTAACTTCTAAGGCTTCGGAACTTATGCAACAAGCTCCAGCATCTGAAATTACTAGTAAGTACGAGACATTATCTAAACAAGCAAAAGATTTATATGACAAACAAAAACAGACTGTGGAACAACACCAGACATTTATTGATGCTGGTTCCGATTTTGTTCAATGGATTAGAGCTGCTAAAGAGAGATTAGGAAAGTGTTCTGATGCAACCGGAGATAAAGAATCATTGAGCAGCAAAATATCTCAGCTTAAAGTTTTAGAAAGTGAATTACCTGATGGACAAGCTAAGCTACAAAAAGCTTTGGAACAGGGTGAAATATCTTGTGCTATGGCTGACGATGAAGACAGGGAAGAAATTGAAGAAGAAGTTGCTCTTATGCAAGAAGAATATGATACTTACGTGTAAGTACCTATAAACCATAAAAATTATACTAATATTATATAGTTGAAGATTAAATAATGATTGTTATAATAAGAATCGTCTTTTTGAAAAACAACGTTTATTTATTTTCTAGTGAGCAGCTCAACAACACCAAAGCACTAATAGAAGGCGGTATAGTTAAATGGACAGAATATGAAGAACAATACAAAGAAGCCTTGGATTGGTTATCAAAGACTGAGAAACTCGTACAATCCTTTAACAAACTACAAAATAATTTGGAGCAGAAGAAAATTGTACTTGAAGAATTCCAGGTAGGAAAAATATGTTTTATTAAAATGGCTAAATATACAAAACCTCAAAAATATTCAAATGTGTCTTTTAAGAACACTTTCGCATTTTATAAAAGCTCTTAGGAATCCTTGCATTTAAAATGCACCCATTCAACTACATAAGAAATAATATAAAACCCTTTAAACCTTTGGTCGCCAGGTTCATCTACAAACGCTGTTTGACTGGCAAGCCGAGCTGGATAAGCTGAACGTCCACGCCCAGACTTTACTGGAAACATGCGCAGATACTAGAATCTCCAACGGTATTACGCAGCTCACCACAAAATATAACGCATTATTGTCTCTAGCCAAGGAGGTTATGAAGAGGCTTGAACTCCATTATCAGGTATTATATGGAAGCCATCCCTTAGTTTTGTCTCTTTGATCAAAACTAATAATATACATATTAAAAGAGTCATCAGGAATACTGCATTCTGCAAGATTTTCTTGACGATGGAAAAAATCGTGAAATTCCATGCCTGATAGCTGGACCGTGACCTTTTTTTATTAACGATGATAATTGTTTTAGGAACATCAACAGCACAATGCTTTATATAGCGAATGTCAAGACTGGCTGGATAGAACTCGAGAAAAACTTAATCAATGCGCCGATATACCTAACAATTTAGCTGAAGTTAATAGCAAACTTAATACAGTCAAATTACTGCGCCAATCATTGGAACAAGGCCAAAACAAACTCAGGTATCTTTTAGAACTAAAAGAGAAGGTGATAATGAATACTGAACAAACTGGTGCGGCTAAAATTCAGGAAGATACAGATAACCTAAAACAAGAGTTTGATAAGCTAATCAGTGATCTGCAAGATGTCAGAAACAAGTTGACGAATAGAGCTGCACAGTTTGATGATCTATCTAAGGTGAGTAGCAAATCATAGAAAATAATAATTTTTGATGTGAAACATCTAATGCGGAAGGAGGGTAAAATCGGCTGTTAGCGTGGCGACGCTTTTATTTTACTTGTCCCGTTCAAATGTTGCAAGTTAAATTTGACACACTTCCCGGTTTCCGATTGAGCTGAAATTTTACACGCATATGTATATCACGTGACAATGTAATATTATGATGACATGGAGCTGATCTGGTGATGGAGCTGGAAGGTGGACATGGGAACTCTATAATGAAACAGTGCATCTCTGTCGAGTTTGGACTCATTTGACTCGTCTTGACGAGTACTTTGTCTTTAGATGCTATCCAAGGTCAGATGATGGAGCTAGAAGGTGGCTATAGGAACTCCGTTATAAAACGACATAACTCCATTGAGTTTGGGCTGCTATGATTCGTCTTGACAAGTACTTTGTCTGTAAAAAATTTATGATCATTTTATTTCTACTCATTATTACTTCAAAATAATTGCCATGTTTTCACATCTGGTAGACGTCCCGTGACGTCTATTTTCTTTTTTCATTATAGAATAAATTATTCGTGAAATTGGAAAAAGGCTCCCTTTTTTCACTTTCATAAATAATTTGCTAAAATTTATAAATTTCAAAGTTGTACTAGGTCTCAATTCATAGTATTGGAGTTACTTCGAAGCGTTTTCCTAAATTTTCATTCTGTTTACATAACTAAATTCATCTTTTTTAATTCTACTTATAACTTAATATTTTCAATAAATCTATACACAAGACCGCTTGTTACGGCATACTCTTGGGATGTCCAGCCATGGACCATAGAAGGCTGATGAATGGATGGAGAAGTTAAAGTCTACATATAGCACAATAGATATTCTATTTCACGATGAAGGTATTGCAATGGCTGTAGTAGATATGTACAGATAGGCGCATTTGAGCGTGTAAACTGAAGAATCGTGCGCAAAGAAATCTATAGCGTATTTTTAATTTTAATTTTAAGAAATAATAATTATTTATGCACAAAAAAATATGTTACCTCACTGTGGACGACTTTTCTGCGTTTAGCTGCCTTGCTGAACGTACTTTGTGCTGACATCTTGCGTGGACCCAAAACTAGTGACTCATCACGATCACTGTGCATCAGAGCTGCCGAAGTTACGTGAACTCAATATGCATGTGCACGGCTAACAACAACCTAGATCAAACCTTTATCGTGAAATGGAATTATCTATACATGATATTTGATGGTTTAACAAGTACATTGTCTTATTTTACAGGTTCATAAACTTTTGGTTGAATGGCTAGATGACATTAATCAGAAAATTCAATCAGATGACTCGCTACTCAATGATTTATCTGAAAAGAAAGCAAAACTGGAGAAATTTAGAACGTTTAACCGGGACATTGATTCTCATAGTGATCTAATCAAGAAATTAAATGAAAAGTTGCAAGAGGATTCATCTCTGAAATCTAAAGAAATTGAGAATACCTTGAAGCGCTATGATAACATCAGAACAACGGTCAATGAGATAATTACTGTAAGTTATTTTAATTTAAAAAAAAACTAATGGTGTTCCAAAATAAACACCAGATCATTCAGACATATCCTCACTATATAAATATTATATCTTAAAGCTAGGCTTTATTGTTTAGTGTAAATTTTGATTCAAAAAAAAATATTTATGAACGTGGAAAAAGAGAATTTTACTGCGAGCGGGATTCGAACCTGCGTGCCTTCCAATCCGGAGGAGTAGAGAGTAATAGACCAATAATTGATCATTAACACTTCTTTACAAACCAAAAATAATAATTTAATAGCTCGACGATACAATTTAAAAGTTACTTAGTTTTCACTTCTATGGGAGCGTTCGGTGACGATGACGCAAGTTCCATGATTTTTGTTCCCTCAAAAAGTACTCAACGTGCCTAAAGAAGATCGGAGCGTTCGGTGACGATGACGCAAGTTCCATGATTTTTGTTTACCCAAAAAGTGCTCAAAGCGCCAAAAGTAATTTTCACTTCAAAAATGAAAACTTAACAAAATTTTTAAAATCTAATTATGTATTAGAATAATTATGTGATAAATGTGTGATTGAATGACTGAATATTAATTGAAAATAAATATTTACAAATATCAGCTTTAAATTTTAGTAGATTAAGTTACGTATAATATACTTAATTTAATAAACGTAAACAAATTTATTTATTAAAAAAATGATTGTTTTATTTTTAAGTCAATCGCTGCATTTTAAGCGCAGACCTTTCAGTAATTTTTTTTTTCAGAAATTGGAGGATTATGTTAACTCTCATATCCAGTATAAGGAATCATATGATAGCTTCTACGACTGGATTCGTAACTGCAAGATTGAGATTCAACAATGTTCAGACTCCCATGGCGAAAAAGACTCTGTTCAAAAGAAGCTGACTAAAGTTAACAAAACTATTTCATCCTTGCCTAAAGGAAAGGCTTTATTAGAAAAGACTATTAGTTTTAGTGAAGCTGTACTTGAAACTACGGGCAATGAAGGCAAAGATAATATCAACCAAGAAATTAAACAACTGAAGATTGAATGGGAGAATCTACAACAAATCTGCAAAGATACAAAGAAGTTGTTGGAGAAATGCTTATCAGCGTGGTCTGATTACTTAGAAACATCAGAAAAGATGACCAAGTGGGTTAAAGAGTTTGATAATAAGCTAAAAACAGTACAGAAAATTGATAAAATCACTCCCGAGCATCTTGATAAGTGTCGTGTAAGTCATATTTTAGTTTATCAGTCCATAGAGTTAATACTTTATTCTGTAATCCAAAACAAGGATGTAAAAAATATTTATATTTTACAGGAACTTCTAACTGAAGCTTTGGGCCACAAACATGTTTTAGAAGAATTAAATGATAGATGTGAAAATTTGATGGAACAAAGCGCTTGCGCATGGGTTCGTGACAAAACTGTAAATCTACAAACAGAGTATACTACCTTACTTACCAAAATACAAGGTTTAGTATCCAACGGTGAGAAAAATCTTTCAGATCATACCGAGTTTATTAAGGCTAAGCAAGAGCTTCAGAAGTGGCTTGAAACTGCTCATGGAACTGTTCAAGATTCTATTGGCGTTGGTGATATTGAAACTACTAAAGATAAACTGGAGACTGTAAAACTTGTAAGCAACAGGATGACAGAGGGTCACCATTTGCTTGTTGTATTACAAGAAGCTTTTAAGAAAGCTCTCAATAATACTCCATCAGAGGAGCAAGATGGTCTTAGAAATGATGTAAAGGTATTACAAGAAAGTTGGGATCAACTTAAAATTGACCTCAATTCTATAACTGCTCAGCTTAAAGCTGCTATCGGTAAATGGGAAGATTTTGAGGAATCAAAGAAGAAAATGGACCTGTGGATAATTGATACAGAAAATAATTTAAGCAAAGTTCCTCCAACAGGGGGAGAACTTGGTGAAATGAAAACGCTCTTAGAAAAATATAAGCATATTGAAGAAGCTATTGACAACAAAAAACCTGAACTTGAAAGGCTTAAGAATGAAGCTGCTGAACTTAGTAGTTGGGCTCGTAAGCCAGCTGTCAAGGAATCCGTTACAGAACTTGAAGAAAAATGCAAGGCATTACGGGTTAAGTGCGCTGCCAAAAAGGCAGAGCTGGAATCTGAAATTAAAGACTACAACCAGTATCATCAATCACTGCAAGATACAGAGAAGTGGCTATTGCAAATTTCATTTCAGCTCATGGCTCATAACTCTTTATATATTTCAAATAGAGAACAGACTGAGGAACAGTTAGCACAACACGCAATTCTGCTAGATGATATACAAAAGTATCGAACAACCCTTGAAGAACTGGAAGCTAAGGGTCAGGCCCAGATTGAACGATATGCCAATTCTACACCTTCTATTCGTGACACAGTTGGCAAACAACTTAAAAATGTCAATGACTCTCATAAAAGTCTCTTAGCTACTGCTCTACAAATTGAAAGGAGATTAAGAGAAGGTCTTTCGAAATTCAAAGAATATGAAGACACACTGGAGAGTATCTTAGTTAATCTTGATGAAATGGAACCTGCTATCACCGAGCTAGATGTACCCGTTGATGGTTTGTCTCACGGTCGGGAATTATTGAGTAAAGCTAGGGTAGGTCACTTTCATTGAAATAATACTATATAAGTATTTTATTCTTCAGATACATAACCACTAAATTTATTTTTCAGGCTCTACACAACCGCCTTCAAACTGAGAAGAGCCGTCTTTCTGCCGCTGTTGCGGCCTGTTCGGCAGCAGCAGCTTCAGTCTCCAGACCTTCTTCCCCAGCGGACTCTGCTCCACTTCCTATACCACCCAGAGAGCTTTACGTTAGAGCCCGACTCGAAGACCTAATAGATCAGGTATTAAAAGATTTAGCAGATGTTCTCGCTTCCGATGTTTTCATGACTTTATGAGGATTGTGACGCTGACATCTTTTGCTAGTGTATTCACTGACAAAGAGCTTTGTCAGTTTGTTAATTGTGTTTTGGGAAAGTTGTGTTGCATTGTAAGTAGTTGTTTAATGATAAGAATTATATAGTATAGAGTGGGCAGTTATAAGTATGGTATATAACCAGCGCGTATTACAAGTTATGACATACGGAATAGAGACATGGTTTTTGAATGTTGGCCTTATATTATCAAGGCAAGGGTGGAGCGGGCTATGCTCGGTATTTCTCTACGTGATCAAATCCGTAATATGGAGCCCCGCAGGAGAACCACAGTGACAGATATAGCCCACCGGCTTGGCATGCTGAAATGGTAATGGACGGGCTACCCTACTACCCTGGAGATCACGTATAGGGCACCGCAATCTAGGAAGGCCCCCCATCACGTGGATGCGGTTTGCATAGAATGGCTCACTATAGTGCTCTCTTGGGTAGGTTTATGTCCAACAGTAGACATCTAAAGGCTGATCGATGGATAGCAGTTATTAATTTTGATATTCATATTTCTAAGAAGACACCGGAATTCTATTCTAATTATTATTATTTATTTAATTTTCTTAACATCGTGCAAGCTTGGATTTGTCTAGTTATTATTTTATTGCTTATGATGGCAGATGAGCTCACTACTTCATGATAAGCGGTAACCGCCACTCATAATCACCAGTATTCTTGATATAGCTAGCATACTAAGAATACTGCTAAGTCACTGCTCACCATTTCAATTCGCGGATGGCAAATGAGCTAATGGATGGCTGTATCCCGCTATAACCAAGCAAACCAAGGTGCTTCACAATTGGTCACACAGACGATGCTACCGACTCGCCAAGCACTCGAATCTTAATAGCACCCAGAAACCCAATAACATCACGCCTAATAACGGGGCGTCAGAGGGTCGTTATTATTGGACATTCTACTCCGACATCCTAGGCGGATGACCTGCTAGCCACGCCCTTCTGTCATCAAGGTGATGAAGGAGGTGAGCGGAACGCCGAATACTTGCCCCGGGTCGCTACTGGTAGAGCGAGTTGGCGTGGGTAGAAGCCTGGCGTTTCCGCTCCGTGGCTTCCTTCAACGAAATTATGACCTCGCAGACGAGGGCCGTTGACAACCAGCACCTATCGCTGTTAATAAGTTTTGAGATTACGGCTGGCAACGAGAGGTCTCTTCCTTTGAGAGGCCGCAGCGCTAGGGCCTCTAGGTTGGGGTGTTCCCTCCATAGTGTGATGCGCTACACTTTTAACATCCATGGACTCTGTCTCTGCCAATTTGATGCAGGTACTTATCTAAACACTCGTGTCTGATAAGTGGTTGTGTGAACCTAAAAGTGAGATTGCCGTGCCTTCAACTCAATCAGCGGGGGAGGTGCTGCTGGCTTTACTATTTTTGTTAACGTCAGCGATTGTCCAAACTTCAATAGCCCCTCTCCTTCTCCGGGAGACTCCAGTTCTTCTTACTACCGCCTGATTACCGTTTACCGCCGCTTCACGAGCTCTGCCCAAGGGTTCACAACCCACACACACTATTCCGGAACTAGCGATTAAAAGTTGGATGCAAATTATGCCCCTAGACTAATGAGAAAATCTATATATTTAAAAGCATAGTTCATTAGAATAAATATTCAGAAAATATTAATTGCAAAGCAATACACTTTCTTTCAAACGCTTACTATCTAAATTGCATCAGAATTTCTAATAAAATTTGTGCTTGAAAGTCTACCAGGTCAACAAAACGAACAAAACCAACGTACATTGGGTACATTTGCGTAAAGTAAGATATAATGTATGTGATATAACAATTACTGTAGATAGACAGTAGTTAGACATACCTAAAGCTTTATCGTTGGCAATGTAACTTTTGTGCACCTGGTTTTGTTCTGGACAAGATTATTCTACATAATGTACATTGACATTAATATTATGCTTTAATACTAATTGTATCCAGATACTCAAAAATAGTAATCTTGTCTAGAATATCATTTTAAGCACTGTATGAATAACTAAAAACTGACACAAAGTTATATAATATAGCACATAGGTACATTAAGTAAAATATAGCTATTGCCTCCTACCATCCAAAGGACACGTTTGCAATTATCAAAGATAGAAGAAGTATTTATTAAAACGTTGGGTGTATAAAATATTTTACTGATATTTACTATTTGTAACATTTCCTATTTATTAATTTAATTTCAAATAACTATCGTTAAATTTAACCAAAATGTTCACGATTATCGAGGCAAATGTCTCTAGTATAAAAAAGCGTTAATTTTATTTTTGGACATATCAGTATGGTCTCTTTGAACAATGCGGGAAGCATTGTCTGATAAAATCTGCCGAGCAGCTTTAAGCTAGCCAGTTTCTTATAACACAGGAATACAAAAAAGTTTATCATGACTTGTAAATGAAGTCTGGTATTTTAGAAGCTTTGCTTTTGGTTTAGAATCTAGATTTTCTAGTTTGAAAAAACCTTACTTGTCGGAAGCGAATACTTCTTCTTTCTTCGTCCCCAGTTTTATATTACTAAATAACACTTAACTAACACGCACTGTGTGTTTCGATGTGCCTGTTCATGCATGGTTTGTTTATAGAAACATGTGACCGATGTAACAAGTCCGCGCATTGACCTTATATTAAGGAATCTCGAAGCACCTGAATTCGGAGAAAAGATTTCCACTTTTGAAAATAAGGTAAGAGTCTCCATTGGCGTAATAAAATTATTACTCCCAATTTTTAGAATATCCTCTCAACCCTTCTAGCGCTATCTCCTCTCACCACGTTGGCAAAGCGCAAGTATAGGTATTATTAGTGTCTGTAGGCTACGGTAATTGCTTACTATCAATCAAGTGGACCATTTGCTTGTTGATAAACTTTTCATTTAAAAAAAAACTACTCAGCTACATCTGTAAAACTCATCAATTCACAGAGCATGACAGTGTGTTAGCCTAGTTGTAAAAAAAAGCAGAGCTTTATTTTAACTATAAAATTGATTGTAATAAATGTAACACTATTTTCAAATATTTTACAATAAGAGGAATTTGTCATTTCATTTTTGTTTAGGTACAAAGTCACCTTGAGACACTAGGAGATTCAGTGCATAGTATGGAAGAAGCTATGAAACAAGTTCTGGAAATCCAGGAATGGATCACACTCCACAATGCTTTAGCACAAGATTGGCTTGCGAATCCTTCCAAATTGCGACCTGAAGCTGCTAAACAAGACATCACAGCAATGAATGATGCATTAGTCTCATTAGGTGAAAAGAGGAACCGCCTTCTGACTGAAATACCAACTGAAGGTAGTTTTAAACAATCTCTTACACATAGCTTATAAGATTAATGTTGTGGTATATATAAATAATAAATAAATAAATATTCACGGACATTTCACACAACGTGCATATATGCATACATACACCCAGACGCAGTACAAATATCTGTGTTCATCACACAAATAATGTTCTAAGTGGGAATCAAACCCACGATATATATATAGATTATTTTTATTACTTTCTACTTATATTAAGTTAATAAATTAATATTAGTAGAAAGTTAGTATATATTTCCATTAAAAATCTGACAACTATTATTGTAAATAAATGACTTTCACATTTTAGGACTTGAAGATGAAATAAATCTGGAAGAAGAACTTGACAGTCTAGAACAAGTCATACTTAAGGCAATTCAAAGAGAGAAGGACAACCAATCTGTCATTGAAGATTTCCGTCATAAATGCCAGGAGATACATGATTCGTTCGATTCTATTTTAAAGAAGATGTGCTTGGCTGACAAGGGATCTGGCCTTCCATGCCCTCAAAAACTGAGTGCTTTGAAGGAGCTGAGTGCTGAATTTGCTCAGTCTGGCAAAGATAAATTGGACTGTATCAAAACTGTCGGTTCTAAAGTAATTAACATAGTCAGTAATTTGGAGTCTCAACAGGTTGAAGAACTAGTAAGTATAATATATATATAATTGTTTATAATTTCAACACTGTTAACATACAGTTATTATTAATTACATAATAATATTTTTTCTTTACCTATATTTTAGTATGCTAAATGTTGAACTTTTTTCAGATCAAATCAGTCGAAAGAAGGCATAATGATATTGCTAAACGAATTCAACGAAAATTACAAATGCTCGAGATTACCTATAAGGCAATCGATGGTACCAAGAGTGAAGTCAAAGCTCAGAACGAATGGATGCAGAAAGAGATTGACAATATGATGCATCCTGAACCACTAGGTTATGAAAGTAAATCAGTGAAAGAACGCCAAAAGAAAGCAGCTAATCTTCTAAAAGAAACAGATGGTAAGAAAACAGTTATTGATTCCTTGGAGAAAAAAGTTAGTAACATTCAAGCAGAACTAGAACCATCTGAGCAAATGCAGCTAGAGTCAGAGCTGTCCGAACTATCGTCGAAACAAAAGCAACTAGCTTCGTTAATTAAACAAGAAATTGAAAGGTTAGGTGCTTCTGCTGACGACAGAAAGAAATTAGAGAACGATATTGAAAGAGCAAAGAACTGGCTTAAAACCAAAATAGCAGAAATCAAAAAACTTGGTGGCCCGGTGCCTCTGGAAGCCACCAAAGTGGAAAAAGAAATATCTGTGCATAAAAAACACCAAAGTGAATTGACAGATTTCTATAATGATAATTTAACAGAGGTAGTGCGCCAAGGTAACGCTGTTTCCAAAGATTGTTCACCAGAAGAAAGGGCTAATTTGCAGGCTATTCTTGAGGAGCTGAACAAATCATATACTTCAGCAAAAGTTGATGTTGACGATAAACTCGCTGCTTTATATAAACTGTTACAAGGCAGAAATGAATTTGAAGCTGATGTGGCTAAGTGCCAGAGCTGGTTGAATGAAGCGGAGGTAGCTGCTACTCCAGAACTACGAATAGCAAGTCTACAACTTTTGGAAGAACAATTATCCAAGTTTGAAAAACTGAGCAAAGAGGCTGACGATGTTGAAAAGAATATTGAAAAAATCAAAAATAAGTCTATAAATATTATGGATTCACTGTCAGATTCCTACAAGTTACAACTAAAAGAACAAGTCAATGTTCTATCAGATAGATTTGCAAGAATCAAAGCAATTATTAATGACAAGAAAAGTATACTGCTTAAACACATTAAAGATTATAAGGATGCTTCAGCCAAAATTGCTGCTGCTCTTGAATTCTTGAATGAAATTCAGAATAAATTGAAAGCTCTCAATAAACCTATTGGTAGTAAGGTAGAAGACGTTCAACCCATTATTCAAGCTTATGAATCTATATTAGCTGATCTTAAGAAGAACAAGTCTATGTTGAACGAACTACAAGGTGGAAATCTGCATGATCTCCAAGATATTCTGACACAACAAGATGATTTAATGAGCACTATTGAAGACCAGATATCTAAACTAAAATCTCTACTTCTTTTACGTGAACAGTTCTTTGGCTTAGTAAAGGAAATTGAAGATTTTATTGCAAAATATACTGATATTACAAATGAAATCGAAAAATCTAACGAACCTTTGGAAGAAAAAATCAAGCGTTATGACGACATTATTGTTAAAATTCAAGGATGTGAAGCTTTATTGGCAACTGCAACGGACAAAGGTCAACAGATTGCCGCGGAAGGGACAGTTATGGACAGGAACAATATAACTGAACTACTACAATCATTAAAACAACAACTTCTAACGTTGAGAAGATCTGTAGAATCCAAACGTCAAGAACATGAGAGAGCAGCTGCAGAACACAAAAAAATTGGATCTGATCTGTCAGAAATTCTTCAATGGCTTCATGATAATGAAGCTGCAGTGCATTCAAGACCACTCCTAAATAGAGATGTGGCTAGCGTCGATAAGAAACTAGCTGAACATGCAACTCTTGCCAAAAACATTCAGTCATATTTGAATAAATTGACGAGCATCACGGATATTATTAAAAATGATGATGGAGTCCCTAGTACTTTGTTAGAAATGGTATCAGAAGCAAACTCGCTGAAAACATCCTTACCAGAGGAATTGACGAACAGGGAAAGATATTTGCAAGATAACAAAAAACATAGACAAAAATACCTTCAGTTGGTTGAGAAACTTACCATTTGGGTTAATGAAGCGAATATACGGTTAGATATGGGTAAAAATGGCACCGACTTCGATAATATTGAATCTGATTTAGAAGAACACAAATCTTTCTTTAATGCATCCGAGGTTTCAATGAAAGATTTAGTCGGCAAGCGAATGCAAGATATTGTTGACAAGATTTGGCCATCTTTAGCAGCTTCTGAGCAAGAAGAATTATCAAAAGAACACATGAAACATAACCAGCTCTTGAAAAATACTCTTAATTCTGCAAAATCCCGTCAAGCTCGTTTAGAACAAGACCTAGAAATATGGAAAGACTTCTGCCAACTTGTGGATAAGATCAAGGCGATATTAGACAAGAATGATATTGAGGATGAGCCCGTAATAGTCGTAGATGCCTTGAGAATACATTTGGAAAAATTGAAGCATGCCAGAAATGATCTAGAGGTAAGTCAATATTATTTATACATATCATTAGAACGTAACTTAATGCTGCAAACATACTTTCTACTGGTTCTACAAAGTTTGGATGTTCAAGTGTTTGAATGTTTGTCCGTTAATCACGCCTAAGCGATTGAGTGGATTCGGATGAAATATTGTAGGTCGGAGGCCCAAACCTTCTCCTTATCCTCCATTCTCTCTTTATTATCCTTCCTCAGTACCTCCCATCGCAACGTATCTCTTAACCTCCTATCGAAGTTGGCAACGCGTGAGTGATGCCTCTAGTATTAGTAGTGCTAGGTCTAGGTTAATCCGGTAACCGTTTACTAGCAGGTAAATTTGTTTACCACTCGTGTATTTAAAATAAAATGTAGTTGAGCCACTGGATATGAAGCTATTGAGCTTTTTCCTAAAAAGAAAAATTCTCAGTAGCAGCCCGGAGTTTGGAAATGTGCCCTGTAGACGTCAATAGGCTCGCCCCCTATTACGTGGGACTCAAGCATAGCTGGCGAGTCGTGGGTGTGTAATACACCTCTGCCTACCCCTTCAGGCGTGATGCTATGTTTTTTTTTTTTGAGCCACTGGATTCATATGTACGATACTTCTTAATCTAAACAAGTGAATATGTACTACCAAATTTAAATCTATTTATTTATTAGGTTAATATGCCAAAAATAACTAGCCTACGGAAACTATTCATTTATTCTCAATAAAATTTATCATATATGTTAGTTCAGGGTTTTATCCATCTACTACCAAAATCCATCCAAATCCACTCATTCGTTTAGGCGTGATTGACGGACAAACATACAAACATATTTACAAACTTTTATATCTATACAAATAAATAAAATTGAAATGTCTGTTTGTAACAAAATACCAAATATTGAGGTTTTTGTCTGTCCGACTATTATGTTGCCGCTAATATTCGGAACGGCTGGATTGATTTGGACTGGCAGATAGCTGATGTTATGGAGTGACTTCGGCTACTCTTATTGTGGCAAAAAAATTAGGGTTTCGCACAAAAAAAAGAAATAACTAAATTACAGGCGGACGAATTCGCTAATTATTAGAATTGTTATTATTTTATAAGGTTGGCTGATTAACTGATTTATTGATAACTTAAGTTATTTATTGGAAGGTTATCGACAAAATGCAAGCTCTAGTTAAAAATAATATCTATAACATCACATGACAAGTGTGTATAAATATGCTTAAAACATTTATATCAATAGGTATCTACTAACGTTTGCCCGCAGCTCCACCGCAGATATAAACTAGTTTTTAGGTTATAAATCAGGTTCCCGATATAGTAGCAGAAGAAAGACTACCATTTTTACCATCCTAATACAGCAATTTTTCTTTCAAGTTGAACGATTAACTTCTGAATTCAGAGCAATAATTTAGTTTACTCATAGGTAAATATTAGCGCTATTTGACCAAATCTAGCCACCAATCTCACTCGTATCTGTATCAGCAAAGTGACTGCTTGTAACTCATCTGAATACTTTACAATATATCATTTTCTAGCAATACTTTGTGTTCAGAGACGCGTGAATGCGTCGCGGACACGTGCAATATCAAAAGGAATGATTTGTTATATCAATTATGATGAAAGTTGTTCCATTAATAGTTACTAATATCTGTTAAAATTAATATTTGACGGGCAATGATGGATGCTGTGGTAACTTAAGGGTCTTTTTAAAATTACATTTTTTTTATTCATAGGGATGCGTCAATATGTCGGTATGATTCTTAATTGTAATAAATATACTTATTAAAAAGCGTTTGAAGAAACTGAAAATTTCATTCAATCATTTATAAAAAAACATGGTAACACGTCTGTACCCCCGAAGGGGTAGCCAGAGGTATATTACGCACCCACTGTTCGCCAGCTATGTTTTAGTCCCACGTAATAGGGGGCGAGCCTATTGCCGTCTACCGGGCACATTTCCAAACTACGGGCTGCTACTGAGAATTTTTGTTTTTACGAAAAAGCTCAATAGATCTCATCATCAGCAGTCGCCCACACTACCGCTGCACCACCAAGGCAGTTCAATTGGCCAATATAAAAATAACTACCTACCCTGATAACAGTTGCGGATTTCCACTCTCGAACGGAACGCCCTTTTTTTTTTTTCTTTCTTATTTTAGGTGGGCAAAAATGTCCTACCGTACACCCCGCTGCCCGGGGAGACAACGGGGTAGTGTGGGGCTCTCACCCACTAAAAACCCGCCGTGCGCCTCCACCCGCCCTTGCTACGGCGGATCACGGGTACCGCGTCGTTTCAACCGCGATCCGCAGGCGGCAGCCCCTTCGGGCACCCTCTCTTGAGCGATGCCTCGCGCATATGGCGTCGCACCTTCGCGGTAGGCTTCCGCGGACGGCAGGGTACTCCCCGACCCCACCGTCCGCAGCCTCGGCTAGGGCGGCATCAGGCGCAGGTAAGCGCGCGCACGTCGCCCCGCGCGCCTGCGGCGAATCGGGTCTGCGAAGGAGGATTCCTCCCGGGCCCTCTCCGCCACCTCCTTCCGCGAGATGACAGCCTCGCAGAAGGCGGCGACCGCGGTCCAGGCCCTGTCACTGCCGACCATCGCTCGCGTAACGGCCGGCAGCGACAGGTCCGCGCCTATGACTGCAACGAGTTCCCAGCGCTGCACATCCCAGGCCGGACACGACTCGAGCGTGTGCTGCGCCGCGTCCTCGTAGCAGCCGCAGTGGTGACAGCCTGGGGTTGTCTCCCTCCTAGCGATCATGTGCAGGTATTTGCCGAAGCAACCATGCCCCAAAAAAACCTGCACCAACCGGAAGGTGAGGACCCCGTGCTGCCGCCCTGCCCATTCTTCCAAGATCGGCTGGAGCGCCTCCACGGTCCAGAGACCAGCCCGGGGCGTCCCCAGCCGAGACTTCCACTTTAGGACGGTGGCGCGGCGGGCATCTTCCCGCCACGATGACATTGCTCTCGGCGAGGGGCGGTTGCCCCCCGTCGAAGCCCGCCGATAGACGTCGGCGAGCACCTCCGCCTCCAGATCCCACGGGGGGGTTCCGGCCAACGCGCAGGCTGCATCGGTCGAGACCGTGCGGTACCCGCGTATTGCCCTGACCGCTACGTCCCTCTGTGGACGCCACAGAAGGGCCCTATTGCGAGCCGCCAGGGACTCCGCCCACACGGACGCGCCGTACAGTGCCATCGACCGTACTACCCCCGCGTAGAGTCGTCGACACGCGTGAGTCGCGGTCCGCCCTAATTCGCCATCAGTCGCCCGAGGGCGGACGCCGTGCCGACGAGCTTTGGCGCAAGACGACGGAAGTGCTCGTCAAAGTGCCACGGTCCATCCAATACCAGGCCCAGATATTTGATGTGGGCCTGGATTGGGAAGCCCACACCGTTGACCGCTATCGAGGCGCTAGCGGGCGGGCCCCGTCGGCGCCCATGGAAGAGTAGGGCTTCCGACTTTTCAAGGGCCACCCTAAGCCCCAGCGCCTCGATCCGCCTGACCACCTCCGCGGTACCTGAGGTGGCCAGCGTTGCCGCCTCCTCGAGGGTCCTGCCCCGGGCTGTGACGAGCGTATCGTCTGCGTAGCAAATTACGCTCAGCCCGGGAGGAGCCGGCCACGGAGGACCCAGTCGTAGCCGATGTCCCACAGGACTCTCGAACGCCCTAGGCCATGCAATATGCCCCTTTCTCAGCCCCCCTATAATTACGAGTAGGTAACCTACTAGTTAGATATGAATTTACTTTATTACAAAATTTCATCGAAATAAACTCTGTGAGGAGGAATAATAACATGAAGTTGGCAAGAATAAAAAGTAGAGGGTAGGAAGAGGTAGGAAGGATAATAAAGACAGGATAGGGAATTGGGGTTTGGGCCTCCGGCGCTCTCATTCACCTTACGAAGCAGCGATAGGAGTACCTGCCGTTTTTTCACGCTGGTATCTTTTTATATTGGAATGCCCCGATAGAGCCGGCCTATTTATGCTGGGATAAGGCAAGACTCTACTACTAGTTTTCTTATTACTTTTTTTTATCATGATTGGCCGCCCCCAATATCTGGTCGCCCTAGGCCCGGGCCTACCGGGCCTTAGGGTAAATCCGTCTCTGCCTGATAAATAATACCGACACAAACGCATATCTTATCGTCTGCAATTAAATGTCAATTTTAAAAGAATCATCATCTAATTCCAACTTTAGTGGGGTCATATTCCAATCTGTTTGGTTTTTACTTATCCACTTGTATTACACCGAGCAAATATCTATCTGACCTCCACAACCCAAATAAGGGGATCTAAATTAATATTTTGATGAAATAATTTACGTAACTAACCTTATCAGATATGAACGTTATCATATGAGAGATTAGTGATGTTGATAACATAGTGAAAAGTAATGTTGTCTGTTAATTTTATACTATCGGATATTATAGAATTGAAGTGTCACCATTCTTTCCCACGGGTGTCGTACAAGGCGACTAAGGGAAGTAAGCAATTATGACCCATTGCATGACTAGTGATAGGGCTGGGTAACAACTAGGAGTACTCACTTCTTATCGGGCCCGAGCGGATTGGTACCACCATCTCCCGTGTGACTGGCCAAGAAGCCGATGTGTTTCGGTTGTAGCAGGAGATAGCCGTATATTCTTTCATTTCCTATTTGTGAAATGAATTGTTGAGCAGCGGCGAGACAATACTCTCGGTATAGTTGAGTCTATGAGCGACGGTTATCATTTACCATCAGGTGGGCCGGAGCTCGTTTGCCACTATACGCAATAAATAAAAGTTCTCATTCAATTTAATATAAATTGAATAAAATCTTCGTTTTTTTGTTACCACTTGAGGCGTTAAATTTATACATCTATTCTGTTCCCACTACTACAGTAACAATATATAGGAATTGTAGCTCTAAGCATCTCAATAGTACTCTAGTATCACAAAAACTAAGGGAAATTCACTTTAAAGTCAACGACGATGGCCTTGTGGCCCCTTTTTTTTGTTAAGGTTCCTGCCTTAAATGTGCCTAACCGCACACCCCGTTGTTCGGGGCAACGAACAGGGTAGTGTGGGGCCCTCACCCACTAAAGAAACGCGCCGTGTGCCGTCTCTCCGCCTGTGTTGGCGGGCCACTGGTACTATGTTGCATCACTTCAGTGGTGGGCAGCTGCAGCCCCTATCTCAGAAACCACAAACATGACCTAAAATTATAGTGATATGATCTTCGTTACAAAAAAGCAAGTTATATTCGAGAACATGGAAGTAAACAATTCATAATTATACCTTATATCACACACCTACGCTAAATTATTGAAGGAATCATAAACATGTATTTTTTCCTAAAATTCACCAAGTAGTATTGTTCAGTCGGCTGGCTCCGTTTAGTTAGGTTAATGCACCGGACTTCAAGGTCCATTGTTAACAAATTAAGGCTACGCTGCTTCAAACAAACCTTTAAAGACAATTTTATAGGTTTTATTTAGGTACATGTTCTTACACATTAGTTGTTTATTTAAGACTATAATATGTAAACATGAATATTATTTATCGAAAGAAAAAATGTATATATGCCACTTTGAAACTTGTGTGTGTATTTTGAAAGGGTGTTGCTGCCGGGCTCAAACTAATAGATTCTACTCGATTACCCGTTGAAAATAACCATGACAATATCGCATAACCAAGAACTTCGATTCTTTCGATCATCGATTAATATCAGTTGTTTATTGTTATAAATGTAATCATAATCTTCCGTGTGGAGACGGACTAAGAATACAAGTGTCACCGCCCCATTCTTTCCCAAGGGTATCGTATGAGGCGACTAAGGGAAGTAAGCAATTATCATCCATTGCATGACTGGTGGTAGGGCTGGGTACCAAGTGGGAGTACTCACTTGGTAGCGGGCCCGAGCGGGTTGGTACCACCATCTCCCGTGTGACCGGCCATGAAGCACATCTTTGCGTTTTGGCTGTAGCAGGAGATAGCCGTTTATTCTTTCATTTCAAATCGGTGAAATGAAATGGTGAGCAGCGGCTTGACATTACTCTCGGTATAGTCGAGTCCATGAGCGTCGGTTACTATTTACCATCAGATGGGCCGTGGCTCGTCAGCCACTATATGCAATAAAAAAAAAACAAGATGTTCGAAAGCTTGACAGATTATCAAGGTCAATAATTAACTTTACCAAAATTTCACGTGGCCCGCTAAACTAAGTGTTACCTTATTTTAACTTCTGCTAAAAATAGTTAAATCTTACGTGATAACCCTAGCAAGGTTTCTTGCCGTCTACATCTGATATTTAAAGTTGTATATATCTAATAGTTACGATTTGTTTACATGATTTCGTGTCATGATAAAATGTAAGTCATCTTTCAAAAAACGAAATAACCGCATTAATCATTAACTTTCAAATGAATTAAGATATAACGTAGCGTTACATTTTAATTAGGGAAGTCTGACGCGACAGTAACTACGAAAACATGTTAATAATTCATAGCACACACATCTTAAGGAGAGATATATGTATAAGGCATGTAGACGGAATATTTCGATGGCTTAAATTGAACTATGCTACATGTGATTGACTACAATAGGTCGTTTAAGTTGCAAACAATTCAATATAACGCAGACATAGTATTCTGTGTCCGATTTGTACTATGATAGTCAAGTTCATAACCGCGTAAGTTACTTTAATGTAAACGAGGAGATGGCTTTGATAGTGATAACTACATCTAGAATACCTCGTTTCTGTTGCAGTGATAATATCTGTATAATTTCCTTTTTATGAAAATAATGTCTAACATAATTAGTCCAGCCATCTTCTCGAGATAAATTATAATGCACATGAGCGTACACTAACACATGTGCACTTTCTATTGCCTTACTCTTGTAAGCCGATGAGACAGCAAGCCAGCCCAGAAAGAGATCAGAAGCAGGTTCAACAGCGTTATGTGTTCCTAGCATGTATCTTACATCGCTAAGTTACCTTCCTATGGGGTGCAAAGTTAAGAACAGAAAGCTCCATTAGCATTTTCGCCCCGATTTATATTAAAACTCCAGGAGATTACGTTTATTAAAACTCCAGATGATTACGTTTAGTGCACCCCGCGGTTTTACCCGCGTATAAAATTTAAGAATTCATCTCACGTCGCGTTATTCATCGGGCTTCGTTAGCGCGTCGAGCTGAGTGTTGAATTATTCTATTTTGTCATTATCTCATAAACTATGCGTCCAAATAACATGCTATAAAAAGCAAAAATTATCTTCTTACAATTATCTTGATTATAAAGTAACTTTCGTTCGTAATGATTAATATTCCATGCAATGATAATGCTCATAAATCACTTTTTAATTATTGGCCCCAAAGTACCTTGTTGTGACATATATGGCGTATAAGAAAAAGGATTATGGTACCGCGAACTTTTTAGATCAATATTTTTGTAGAAAATTGTATTTAAATAATTATCATAAACCATTACCCCAGCTCACGTAAATATAGCAGTGTCGGAGCGATGTTTCTTAACTTGCAAAAATCAATATTGAAGGCTAGCATAGTAGATAAAAAACATAGCATCACGCCTGTTTTCCCCGAAGGGGTAGGCAGAGGTGTATTACACACCCACGACTCGCCAGCTATGTTTGAGTCCCACGTAATAGGGGGAGAGCCTATTGACGTCTACCGGGCACATTTCCAAACTCCAGGCTGCTACTGAGAATTTTTCTTTTTAGGAAAAAGCTCAATAACATTGCCCGACCCGGGGATCGAACCCGAGACCTCATGATTAGCAGTCGCATACACTACCGCTACACCACCGAGGCAGTTAGTTTTGTAGATATTCTGGACTATTTCTCATGAATATGGCTATCATATACAAAAACTAAGACATTACCTGTTAAACGACCAAATATAAACACTAACAAAGTTTTCCGCTTTATAATATTAGCATGTAATATTAGGATGACGCTAGACACACAAACAATTTTTTGCATCCAAAGGATTGATGGAGATAAAACGTGGGCAATAATAATATTAAAATTATGCGTGCACTTCTTCACACTATTCAAATGACACTTCCATGTTATTAGTAAAACTAATTTTAATTTTCCGCGGTTTTGTCCTTACGTGGTAAACACAAGGTTACAACTGTCATCGTCTCCCTAGACTTACCCCAACCTTTATTGGAGTCGGCTTTCGGTCTGTGCGGTTTTAGTTAATCCACCAGTATTTACGAGTACACAAAGCTACTACCTAGCTGACCTCCATGACCCAAATAAGCGGACAACTGGTGACTTTAGAACAAGATAGTCAGAGTTGTTTTATACAAGACTCTGACAACCTGTAACGACTGTCAGGATGCCTTTCGAAGCACGGAAGAGGTCGGGTGTCCACAAATAGGTGTCACGTACCATTCAGATTGAAATACAGGCGTTTGTGACCTTCAATTTAAAAATGCCATAACATCAACTTATGTTTAAGACCTCCATATACAATTTCAAAATGACACCTAAGATAAATTCTTTAAAATTTTCCTTGCGGTTGTGACCTTTTCAAAAAGATTTAGAAAAGGTTTATTGTATTTTCATTATTTATTTACTGGCATCCTGATTCTCATTTCAACAAATAAAAACGTCACGCTTATGACCTAATGATCGGTTGCACAATACTTGATAAGCCATGCCTTCGCCTTAACAAAATGATGTCATGTGTACAGGTCTGAAGCGCGCCGGCTCGCCAGTCTGTGACTGAATAGCATCGCAATGAGAACCGTTTACAAACACACATCTTATTGCATTGTTATTACATTGTGCAAGTGTTATATATACGTACCCACTTAATTTATTATTTTAAACATTCTTTTAAGTATAAGTAAGTAGGTATACAAAAATTCCCCGTAAAAGGAAGGTGAGTTGAGTCTGATTTTAGCCGTACTGAGAGCAAGTGTTTGTTCAAGTTGTAGTCAAGGTTGGATAGTTAGCTGAACAGTGTTTTCGCTTTTCATCACTGTGTTTATTTTCGTATCAACGTTTTGTTTTGTTTGGGAATTAAAGAAGAGGCTATACAAGGGCCTTATAATACATTCTTTAAAATAGTTACTAAAAGAATCGATAAGTTATCAATCACTATCGTATGTTTAAATATGTGCCGTGTAATTTCAGTAATTTTTTTATGTGCAAAAACATGAAACCCTTTTAATATCGCAATTTTAAATTGAGAAAAAGCCATAAATTAATATAAGAATATTATGTCAAACTAATTTCTAAAAAATAAACTCATAAAGCTATTTGCTTTAATGATTAAATCTTTATGCAGTCGTGTAATATTAAATAGTTTCGTCATGTTAGTTCATGATTGAAGTTCTAAAACCTCTGAAATTAGGATTACATGACACCACTTTGAAGCTATTCTGATTTCAGAATTCAGTGATAACTTTTGATACAGGTTCTTAAAAAAAGGGGTACAATACACTTCAAAAAAGGTAATCTTTGCCTATTTTCTCAAATGACTTCAAATTTTTTTATCAAAAAAACTTCAAAAATATTTAAAATCATGAAAAAAATAGATTCGAGATTCTCACGATCAGTGGCGTAAATATACCATCTGAGGCCCGTGGCAAATTCATTGGATGGGGCCCCCTAGTAAATATCGTCACTTTGTAATTTACTTTTTAACTGACTTCAAAAAAGTAGGAGAATATCAATTCGGACAATACTATAGGCTATTTTTTAAAAATCATCAAATATATAAAACAATATATACATCGATGATATTTTTTTCGTTTACTCTGAAACCTCGCCGTCTCATTAGAACAGTGCGTTTAGTTGGCGTACCCATATTAAATATTAAGCCTTTCCTCACGGTCTTGGCTCTATTTCTTTCTCTATTGCGCTCAACTTTGTCACTTTCAGACACCCTAGGAAGGTCTCCTCATAATGTGCCACCTACTCAATCATGTCTCCAACCTTTAGACCTTATTTTATTCGTTCCGACGGCTGACCAATAACTCCGAGATTTTTTCACCTCTCCCCAGAAGAGTTAGGTGTTAAAATATATTCTGAGCTTACCTCTCGTGTCGGAGGCCCCCATCGGTCGGGGGCCTGTGGCATTTTGCCAGCCCTGCCACCCTATAGTTACGCCACTGCCAACGATAAACCCTTTCATTTGATTTGTCATTATGATATAGGTACATAGTTTTCAAAACTGTTTTGTATTACTTTTTCAAAATCATTGGGCTCGAACGACTTTGCGTACCTAATTATGTTTATTTCTTAATATAATTGCAATAATTTGAACAAAAATAAACTTAAAAATACGTCCTGTAATACAGTAGGTAAATTGTTATTTATTTTAGCATTAATTGTGAATTTGACAATGATTTTAAGTAAATAAATCCAAAGTATAAGCACCGTTTTTTGTAAATAACGTTAAAGACAAAATAATTACAATTGTTCTGTTAGCAGAAAAATCTGAGTACAAGTTACCCAATTCAGTTTGCAATGTAAAGAATAATAAAATAAATACTAGCATTATTCCACAAAAACACGTGGTGACCTTCAATGTCAAGGTCACGCCGTCTATTTGTTATGAAGGTCACATTGTGCACTTGCTTGTAAACATAGCATGATAATTATAGTGATTAGACGAAAACATGTTGTTTTTATAGATTTAATTTTGTTTTTTTCTTGTCATCCATCTATCCATCTGTCAGCCTTTTAACGTCCAGTGCTGGACATAGGCCTCCCCAAGAATGGGGGATAGTGCCATAATCGCCACGCTTGGCAGGCGGCTTGGTGATCGCAGTGGATGTTGTTAATACTCGAAGGAGTGCTGCTGCCCACTCCCCCGGTATTCCCTCAGTTACGACTCCCATGGGTGGAGAGGGGTGGGACAATTCTAAAGCCGGCCCCCCACACGGCAATAATAACTAATAGTGGCTTATCAATTCTGCCAGCTAATAAGGAACATTCGTGCTCAACGATCGGACAGGAATTTATTATAAAGTAATATAGTGATTTGATTGTTTATCTGTTTCATTTGTAGACCGTAATAATTAAACTACAAGATTAGAAGTGAAGTATCAATTAGAAAATATGTAAAGTCCACATTAATTTTAGGCACTTATTTGGTAGAATAATAATGTTGTTGTTGTAGGTACTAGTATGAATGTAGCATTGACATTAGACACAATAACTTGGACATATCATGAAAACTATAAGCTAAAATCGCTGTAATTGGCTAGTCCCATAAATGGTGAGGTCGTCTGATTCATTATTAATGTTTCGGCTCGTAGGCCACA
Organism: Leucoma salicis; assembly: GCA_948253155.1. Lineage (NCBI taxonomy): Eukaryota > Metazoa > Arthropoda > Insecta > Lepidoptera > Erebidae > Leucoma > Leucoma salicis. Next base: position 2,464,697 of record OX411808.1, on the reverse strand, counting down.
TGTCTTGTATTTTTAACACGTGAAATTACGTCACTCTCTTAAAATTCAAGGAAAGACGTAGGTACGTCCAGTAATAGCAAATAGGTACAAGGTTGCTGTAATAAGCTTGCAAATTATTTTTTACTTTTGGACTTCGTTTATTTAATATAAATAAAATTAATTATGAAAGTATTTTTTTACAGTTTCAACAGCGTAGGTATAATTAAAAGAAAAACGCGCTAATTACTCAGTGTCTATGGGTAGTGTCGTAAATAAGCCAGTAAGATTACCGCTGAAATGTTTCATGATACCTACTAAGACTAAATTTTAAAAACCACTCATAAACAAACCTATACCTACTTCAAATCCTGCATAGAGATTTTATCACGTGAGTAAAATCCTTATATTTAATAATATTATAAATGGAAATGTAAGTTTGTTTTTTTTGTTTGTTACGGTTTCACGTCGTAACTACTAAACTAGTCATCATGAAAGTTTACATACTTACATATAATCTGGAGCCCATAATATGCCTTAGCCTGTTTATCCCAGAAAAATTAATGGGGAATAAGTTCTTTGATAATCAAGACTTAACTTGAGAATAGTTTACAAAGCAAACTTTTGTCCTGTCCACAAATATTCAAAGTCTAGGCATAGTTTGTAATTATTAAAATAAAATAAATTCATCCTCTATGACTGAGACCTTTTTGACTCTATTCAGGCATTTTCCCTTAAAAAACAAGGCATTTTTAATTATGTTTTCAGAAAGTGTGAAAGGATACAGATAATTGTCTAATTGTAAATACATAAAGTAGGTACTCGTATAGTTCTAGATACATTTATGCTTGGCGGTTTCAGAGGAAAACATCACTATTTCCTTTGTAATTTCATCGCTATATTCGTAAACACAAAACTGCAGTAGGTAACATAAATCCATTGGTTGTAGTGTTTTTTAAAGCTGTCTATTAATAGACACAATAGCTGAGGCCAATGTCGCTTGTGAATAAAAGTCCCAGGGTATCTGTTTCCATTGGATAAAAAGTTTTATTCACGACATCTTAAAACATCTTTTTGCCTTTCTACACAATACCGTTGTAATAATAGACATTGTGGGGTTCCCACAAAAGGGATTTAAAGTTTCTATAGTTCACAACGATAGTCTGATACGGTTGGTAGCCTGACAAGTTTGTCGAGTGTTACAGAAAACACTCAACAAACTTGTCAGGCATGCATTGAGGAAATTCTCATGCCTGTTTCATTAAATAGGTATGTCGAATGATACATTATTTTAAAGTTTTAAAATAATGATAATATTCTGGATTAAATCCGCTCATAATATTTACCGAAATCATGGTAGGTAGGTAAGATTTTTGGAGGCGATCGAAAACGAAAAAATTGTCTTTCAGGCAAAAAGAGTTTGCTTTAATTTTCCTATAGGCTTTCGCCTTTCAGTGATGTGAAGTAATTTAGATGGTTTTTATCCCACCTTTACGGTGCATATAAACAATTCAATCTTATCAGTAATCTTTTAACTGATAAGAGCGTAAACATTCGCGATATGGCTCACCGTTGTGTGGAAACTTAGACTATTTATGCATCAAGTTTCATTTTCTTTCGTAAATTTGTCTTAGATATGGCAATCCAGAACAAAAGCTGTGCCAAATTTTACAAAAATATATTTCGCCGTCAAAGCGCCAAAGTAACATAGGTACCTATATACGCAATAGCGAAAATTCTATTTGAATTGAACTTATTAAATTTAATAATTTTTTTTCGTTTTGTATTGTAATATTAGCTTTTAAAGGTATATATATATATATATTATAGAATAAACAAAATATATATTGTTTATAAAACACTGTAAATCGTATAGACTTCTTTGATGTAGTTAATGTAGGTACCTACATCTGGCGTTGTACACAAGCTTGGACGCACCTACAGACGGCACGATTCAACAAGTAAACTAACGTTATTGCAACTATATATTATAATTTAGTAACGTACCATTTAAAAATAGCAAAATTTGTAAATAATGCATTCTAAAAACACAAGATGTAGATCTAAAATGCGTATAAAATTTATTTACCCTATGATACGTAACATTAGACATTCAAAGAGATTTTTAGTAGGAGCGGGAATCGAACCCGCATCTTTTCCAATCCGGGGAAGTGCTCTAAGCAACTAAGCTATCCTACTGATCTTTCGATCATCGCAATTTCTTAATCACATTTGTCTTACGACTAACGCCATCTATCGCCAAGCATTACATGCATCCAATATAGTAAGTTTAATTTTGCAATTAAAATTCATACTATTTGATGGCGCGAATTTTAAAACATTTTAGATCTATTTCTTTTAGCAATTGACATGCTCCGCTACTTTTTAAAGTACAAATTATTTGTGAATAATTAAAGTACAAATTATTCACAAATATTTTTTACTTTAAAAAGTAGCGGAGCATGTCAATTGCTAAAATGATTAGACATTAAACCTCTTATTATCATCTAAATATTGAATCATCTGAATCAAAAATAACTAGGCTATCCTTTAATTTATTCCTAGAATGAAATCTAAATGCAGTAATCAGCCAACCAACCGAATCAGCACAACAATATAATAATAAACATGTTTTATAGATGATAGAAAAAAGTAACTATAATGTACACTAATAAGTCGCCGCATAACATTTGTTATGCAGCGGCTTATTACCTACTGTACACTAGGTTCTGTTATCATCTAGGGCACAGCGTTTCAAAGACACTGTTAAAGAAATAATTTCATATGCTCAATTACGATTAAATAACAAAATTCGCGACTGTCATACGATGTTGATAAACTAACTTTATAGACAAGACTGTTTTAGTTTCACATGCTGTGGAAAGAGTTTAATTCACACATATTATTTTTCTATCTTCAGAATCAACAGCCGCTCCTGGACGTAGTTCGGGAGCGGGCTCGTGAGCTCTGCTCTGGCGCTGATGCAGCCAGTGGCGAACGCGTTGAACAGAAAACCAGAGAACTCGCGGATAGGTGGAACGTCGCCTGCGAAGGTTTGCAAATTTATTGCTGTCCAGCATTGTCTAATGAAAATCTGTTATCACATTTAGAGCTCAAAAATCCCTCAAAAATATCGTCTACCGCATTTTGATATAAAATCATAGCTTGTTTGAAATCAATCATCATTTACATAAACCATATACAAAATGAAGGCCAGCCTTTAACTATTTTAGCCAGTACTATATTACTTCTACTCTGTGTAACTTTATTTTATTTTTGTACAGGTCTTTCCAAGCGCGCAGCGACAGCAGACCATCAATTAAATCGCTGGAATCAGCTTTTGGACGTGCAGAGAAGCCTTGCAGCTGCTATTACTGCTGCTTTAGATAGGTTGAGACAATTGGATGCCAATCCAAGTACCAGGCGAAGAGCAGTTGACACCAGGCATGCTTTGCAGGTTCGTTGGCTTTAAAATTCAATCTTCAATAAACTATTAACATAAAAGATGATAGAAACGTAGATATCATAATTGTGTTATATTTAGTCAATGGTATAATGGTCGAGGCCATGAGGTCAATTGCAGAAAATTATGTACATGAAGCATGCCATGAGTCACAAGTTATTAGTTTCAGACCTAACCACGGAACATATATTGCGAAAACAATTTCTCTTAATGGCAACCTTTGTATTTAAAAATCTTGATATTACTTTTAAAATGCTGTATATTGACAATAAACCATGGAACGTAGATATATGAAAGCTATTTTTTTTTAAATATAGTGGCTAATTTTCAGTTAATTGTAACAACTTTTTATTTTATTTAGGAGCTGCAGAGTGAAGTATCAAGCCTTGAAGAAAGCAGAGATGAGCTACTAGAACACGCAGAATTCGTGATCAGCCTCCTAAAACATTCTAAAGATGCTGCTAACGAAACTGAGAAGAATGTGAAAGAACTCGTCGATTCTTACGAGAAGTAAGTTGTGTGTTCGTGTGTACTTTGCACGTATTTTGTTGTATAATTTAGAGACCCTTAATTGACTGCTTTAGTTGAACAGAATTTGCTGGCACCTGAAAAAGGTAAGATTGTGTTGGTTTAAAGTTTATTTGCTGAATATAGTTGTGAAAATTTTATGGAAAGTCTTTGGATGCAGTAGCTCATATTGATACAATTAAGAGGAAAAGTGGAATATTATATAAGTTTAAAGAAAAATATCAAGTGTATAAAACGCACTCAATCGTTTTAAGTAAACGTATAATATACAGATGATGTGCAGATTAGATTAATTTATGAAAAAAAAAACTGAATCTAATTAGTAGCACATCAAGTGCTTAAAATATATAATTTAAAATGAATAGGTAGGCATTTATTTACGAGGACTTTTTTTCTACTGATAATAATTTTAAAGGCAGGTGACTGTTTAAAACTAAATACTTATTTAAAATTGTGAATACTTATATACATTTTAGTAGTTCGTTTAAAAATATAACTTTATAATAATAATATCATATATAATCAGTTACTATGCCTAATGTAGATTTTCATAAAATCGTGAATACCTGCCGTTATCTACAGTCAATCTTGCATTATACGGATATATTGTTGACCTTAACTATTTTTTACCTTGCAAATAAACTTTAAATCAATCTACTGTTGATTTTTCGTCGTTTCAGCAATAAAGGTAAGCATTTTTGCAATTTATCATGTCCGTTTCTCGTGCTAAACACTATATCAAATGCATTAGTTGGTTTATAAAAGTGTGGGTGCCAATATTCGCCAAACCGCGACGTATTTTAGCATTCGCTGGACTTAGCCAACAATATATGCGATAACATTCATTATTTTGTTTTTATTAGTAGTATTATCAATATGACTGCTGGGGATATAAATAATTAAGAACGGATTTTATTTAGGTATATAAATAGACATCTAATGGCTGAATTGACGATATATAAGTACTCAAATGCAATATCAATTATATCGCAAATTTATATGCTTCCAATAAATTTATTTCTAGTGAAATCCGATTCGTAACTATACAGCAGGCTTACCACGAACTCTTATTGAGATCCAGTTTAGGACCCAAACTGAACTGAATCGCAATTTCGTACCATGACGTGTCAAAGACGCAATCTTTTGTTTTTTTGCCAAATCAGCACATAATCTGAATCGCAAACATGATATCTTTGTATTGAAATTCGTACCATGAACTTACGTGACAACCTAAACAAGATCGCTCAATTAGATATTATGGTACGAAATACAACAACACACCTATTTTGAATTGCGTCGGAATTGAATCGCTAGCTAAGAGTTCATGGTAGGCCTGCAGTACTGATTTGTTTATGACTAAAGTGTCTTCGAAATTACTGTATTGTTTCCTTTTACTGATAACAATAGTAGGAAACACGTTAAGCTGCCTACCTTGAAAATTATCATGAAAATCATCACCACGCAGAGATTTATGGGAATAGGATGAAATGTTTTACTCTATCTTTGTCCGTATGGTGTCGGAATAAGAATACAAGTGTCACCCCATCTTTTCCCGCGGGTGTCGTACAAGACGATTAAGGGAAGTAAGCAATTATCACCCATTGCTTTACTGGTAGAGCTAGGTACCAAGAGAAAGTACTCATTTGCTATCGGGCCCAAACGGGTCGGTACCACCGTCTCCTGTGAACTGGTCATGAAGCATGGCACGTCAGTATGTTTTGGCTGTAGCAGAAAATAGCCGTTTACTCTTTCATTTCATACCTCAGAAATGGAATGGTGTGCAGCGGCTTGACAATACTCTATGTATTGTTGAGTCCATGAGCGATGGTTACCACTTACCATCGGGTGGGCCGTGGCTCGTCTGCCATCATAAGGAGTAAAAAAAAACCAAACCATATCAAAATGATTCGCAGCTGAACCAAACAAGAAACAAAATACGACTCATTTGAATCGAGTCAAGAGCAAGGAGTTTTTTAGGTACTAGACCCTGTCAACAATGGGCTTTTATTTTGGGCATACTTTCTCTTGCAGTAATGTCAACAGCTATCTCTTTCTAAAACACCTGCAAAAAAGAATGAAAGCGATATTTTTACTTCACTGTCACACGGTTTTGTTGCATTCAGTAAATAATTCGACCCAAATAAGCCGATTCACCATTATGGTGGACCGTTACTCAGGCCAGCCAATATTAAGCTTATAAATTCGCCTCTTTTGTTCAGTAATTGGGTATAACGAGCCATTATCAAAGACAAGTTTCTTGGAAATCTTAAAAAAGTCTCTAGTAATTATTATAGATCGGCTATTGTAATCTTTCGAAAGTTTTCATTGAAATAAAATAAAGATTTTAAAATACTATAATAATGGAATAGTGGTAAAAGACAATTACAAAGATGGAGTATCAAGTTCGATCCTCCTTCGATCGTTTTTCCGTGTAGTGACGGATTAAGAATACAAGTGTCACCGCCCCATTCTTTCCCACGGGTGTCGTATGAGGCGACTAAGGGAAGTAAGCAGTTATCATCCATTGCATGACTGGTGGTAGGGCTGGGTACCAAGTGGGAGTACTCACTTGGTATCCGGCCCGAGCGGGTTGGTACCACCATCTCCCGTGTGACCGGCCATGAAGCACATCGTTGCGTTTTGGCTGTAGCAGGAGATAGCCGTTAATATTTCATTTCATAATATATGTGACATGAATTGGTGAGCAGCGCCTTGACAATACTCTCGGTATAGTCGAGTCCATGGGCGACGGTTACCATTTACCATCAGATGGACCGTGGCTCGTCTACCACTACACGCAAAAAAAAAATATTATATTTGTTACTTTGATCTGTATTTTAGCACTTGACATGTGACATGACCTACTTTAAATAATAAATTATTGTGAAAGTGGAAAAAGAGCTTTACTGCGAGCGGGATTCGAACCTGCGTCGTCCAATGACACGTAAAGACATTTAAAAAGTAATTAAGAAGTGGAGATTGCGTGTGCCGTTATTTGCGGCGATAGCTTAGCAGTCCAGAGCACTTCCCCGGATCGGAAAGGACGCAGGTTCGGATCCTGTTCTCAGTAAAGCTCTCTTTTGCCACTTGCACAATAATTTATTCATAAATTATAATTAGTGACGAAGAACATGGTGTCTTCTACTTATACCTACTTACTTGATACATTTTCTCCATAGTTTGTTATGTTTCACAACCCGAATATTATTAGCGTGGTAAACTATGGCCCCAATGGCTCTCATTCTAAAGGAAAACTTATGTCCAACACTGGGATATTATATAAAGTAGTGAAAAAAACATCAATACAACTAACACAAAGTGCAAAAATGTGAAATCGAAAATAACAGTCACGAACAAGATTTGAAGCTGCATCTCCTGGATACCGTCCAGATGCTTGGCCAATTCATGAATTGGCAAAGCTTATCTAGACTTACAGGGCAGTGTCATTATTTTGTATAAATCTTAATTGTAAAATCAAGTCGGAATAATTTATGCAAATACTTCCGATAGATGGCTCAGGCTTCACCCAAGACAACAAGTCCGAGCAATTGTTATGATAGCAGAATTTGGACAAAGCATCTGGACGGTATTTAGGTTATACAGGTTCAAATCCTACTCATGACTATTATTTTCGATTTCACACTTTCGTACTTTCTGTTGTTTTAGATGGCTAAACATGCCAAATGCTCAAAAAATACATAAACATATTATTACAACTTACAATATAATATAAAATTGTCTTTGCAGTTCCTAGCTTTGATCCCTAGGATATCACTGCCTATTACGTAAAAAATCTTTATCTCGGTAACTAGGGCACTTTTTGTCCGAACTTTGCCAATGAATACCGGAAGATTATCTTCTGGCATATCTTCAACTAGCTGACAGCGGCGATCACTGTTCAAAACAACAGAAATATTTATTTTTCTATTGAATTCATTCATTCGCTAACCCTATAACATCCACATAGAGTTTTATTTTGCATGTTAGTATTACGTCATCAGCAAATTTAATTTTCATTTGTAAGTCTTGGCGTTTCATTCGTTTGTTTACATTGGAAAGCTTTGTAAACTTTTGTTACTTTTAAAATTAAATATAATGTAATTTCGAAATGTAAGTTTAACCAGATACGGGGTAGCAGATAGTGCAAGATGTAGTCTTTAAAAAAAAATCGGAGGTAACTTGCAGTCTTGAATTCAGACTAGAAATCGAACTCGGCACCTTGATCTTGCAACTCCCGATCGTACCACTAAACTTTTACTGCTTTATTTTAATTTAATAATATCCTTTTGTATATGTACATATATTTATTCTTTTGTAGCCAAAACATTATCAGCATTGAAATCTAAGTATATAGTTTTGCGTGTTTTCAAATAATTTTACCAACAGTTACTGCCAAAAATGTTATAGCCGGCGTCAAAAATCATTCAAAGGAAAATGAACTTTCCTTTGTCGTAATAAGAAAGTCGCATTTATATATTGCTGAAAAATAGCGGTTTTCGTTACTGGCGATGTCTGTATGGCACTTTCAAGGGCAAACGGTACCTACATGCTCTGCCTGCCTCGTAATTGGCAAACAACACCAGCGGTGCATTTACAATGGAATACGATGATATCATACATAAGATCATACATAGTTAATTTTTACGTTATATATTATTGAAACGTCTAAAGATGCCTTATTCATTGTCGGGAAAAAATGTACCTAACCGCACACCCTACCCGCAGCCCTTAGAATGAAAAACGAAATGTTAGACGAACTTTAGTTTTGAGACATTGTGATTGACCAACAGTCCGACGCGTGATTCCTGATTAGTCGAGATTTCGACGCGTAATTCAGGTGACCAATCACAATGAAGCGAAACGAAAGTTCGTCTGACGTTTCGTTTTTCATTCTAAGGGGGCTGCTGTTGAGCCCTCTTCCATTAAATAAGCCCGCCGTAAGCTCTCTACGCTTATATCGGCAGACCACTGGAACTGACATTGCTTCAGTGGTACGCTTAAAGATGATCTACTACTTTCGTGTATATTTTTATTTTGTACAACCCTTATTCATTATCTCTGTTGGGAGTTTTTAGGACGTAGGTACTTTAAACAAGACATTCATAAATTGTACCTGTACCTGATTTTAATTCTAAAGAAATGCCATCAAAATCAATAGTTTTTGAGTGATGCACGAATCAACCGCGTGACCGGTCACAAGGGGAACGGTAGTTTTGGATATATAAACTAGCCTTTGCCCGTGGCTCCGCCGCAGCTAAAAGCTAGTTTTTACGTTATATCTCAGGTTCCCGATATAGTAGCGGAATAAAATGTACCTATACCAGTTGTTAAGTCTAATCAAGAGCTATCAAATAAAAAAGTTGCAACAAAATCCGTTCAGTAGTTTTTGCGTGATGCGCGAACAAACAAACAGACAAACAGATAAACAGACAAAATATCTAAAAAAAATCGTTTTGTGTTTAGCACGCCTATACATATAGCCTATCCGCCGTGTGGGGCCGGCACCAAGAATAGCTCCACCCCGTCTCTTCCTAAGGGAGTCGTAAAAGCCGACTAAGGGATTACCGGGGGACTGGGCAGCAGCGTTCCCCTGTGTCACCACCAACCCGTCTGCCAAGCGTGGCGATTATGGAAAAACCCCCATTTTGGGAAGGCCTATGTCCAACAGTGGACGATGAAAGGCTGATGGATGGATATAGCCTATTACAGTCATTTATTCTCAAATATCTTAAATGTACAGACATAGCTATGTTACAGTTTTATAATAGTATAGATATAACATAGATACCTGCCCAGTACAACAATATACTTATATGGATCGCACAAATAATCTCTTTGTATGAGAATCGATTTCATGACATTAAACATGGGTGGTCGGTTACCAATCATTTAGCTATCGGTAATTAATATTGAGAGAGTAGGTATTTTCCGTACCGGGTATTTTGGTATCCCCTCCCATTCAAGACCATATTTTTCGTAGATCATTCTGGAAAATAGTCTGAAATAAGCAAGTGCCACGTACGAAAGAGCGCTGATATTTACCAAACATAATTCCATTGGAATTTTACTTGAGAGTAAATATTATGCTGAAATACTGAAACAAATAAAATCTTCCACGTGACAGCTTAAAAGCATTTTATTCGATAACAATCCGAGTTTCTACAGAAAAGAACTTAAATTAGCGAATTGTATACATTCTCGTCCAACCGCTATTAATAAAGCATTTACTTTAGGTATTTTATTATTCAAATTGCTGACTATATTGATGACTGATAAGCAAATATTAATCCAGATACCTAGGTAATTTTTAGTCAGACCTTTTTTCCGACCTGGTTTCAGGGGTTTTTCAGTTCAGGATAAAAATAAAAATCATATGTTTTCTACGCTGGAAGCCCATAGAGAGAGTCATAGTCCCCAGAGCTGACTGAGGGAATACCGGGGTAGTGGGCAGCAGCACTCCCTCGAGTATTAACAACATCCACTGCGATCGCCAACCCGCCTGCCAAGCGCGGCGATTACGGCACTATCCCTCATATGAGCGAAACAGCACAGGACCACTCGTTGTGGCGTTTTCTTGGGGAGGCCTATGTCCAGCAGTGGACGTCGAAAGGCTGATGGATGTATCAATGGATGGAGGCCTATACCAACACAATAACTACACCACTCTCTCCTTATGCTCAACTTATTATCATTCCACTCAACCTCTAATCACTTTCCTTGGAGTTAACGACTTGATACTTTTGGTGATGCGTCTATAGGCTACGGTAACCGGTTACCATCAGGTGGGCCGTATACTTATGTGCCACCCATGTAGTTAAAAAAAAATACTAACCCAGTTACTATAATAATAATATGATTCAGAGAAATATCTTTTTATGTAAGAATAGAAGCCGCGGCATGCGGAAAGCTGGGTGGCTATTTTAATCACTTCACCATCTGTGTCGTCATTAATCATAGCTTTAAATATTCACAGAGATACTATTGTAAGATTTCATCAAATGGGTGAACAAAATGGAACACCTATTTGTGAACAACTTCCGTCTTGCTTTAGAAGGCACGTTATATAGTGGGTTCTGGCCATTGACCTAATGGACGTCGGGTCTAGTACAAAATTCACAAAAAAGTGTCTCTAGTGAACCTATAGAAACGTGCATACATTATATTAATACATACAAACTTCAACATTCTAATTTGAAACCTTAAAACATTATAATAGTGTTGAGTTTTCTTTGCAAAGACTGGCGTGCGACTGTATCTCTTTTGGCGTTTTGTATCTCTTTCGGTTCGGACACTTTTAAGCGCAGACACGAGGTCCATTTGTTGGTAGGCAATGGTTTTGACTGTGAAATAACATCCTGGCAGTGGTTAGAAGTTGTCAGAGGCCTGAACAAAACAATCTGACTTCGGTTTTGTTTTGAGACTCCTATTTGGGTCGTGAAAGTAATGGCAGTCACTCCGTGTAAAGCTAGAAGATAATGATGATGTACCCTTGTTCTTATATAGATATACTGCAATGTTATCAAACAAACATATGGTTAACTTAATAGTAAGCATGTACCTACTACTAGGGGTAACGGAACACTAGGGCTGTCACTAGCGCGCTGTCAACTCTTGAGAAAAACATTGGAGGGATAAAGGCGAATAAGGTCTTTAATACAAATAAAACACAAACTTTTCTTTAATAGTAGGTAAGTATAGGCCCGATAACTTCTTCGATTTGAGTTCTAGAAGGTTCTACGTTAGCTTCAAAACGCACACTTAATATATTTTGCTATTCACGTGTTTTAATTACTTAACATTATTTATATTTAGAACAATGAAAATCCGTTGAATAATAAAATATGACGGGCCTCGTGGCGTAGTCGGTAGGGTAACCGACTTTCGTGAATGAGGTCGTGGGTTCTATTCCCACTCAGGACAATTATTTATGTGATGAAGACAGATATTTCTACTGCGTCTGGGTGTTTTCTATCTATTATATGTATGTATTTACAAAAAAAAGTAGTATATTATGTATTATATCCGTAATCTGGTACCCGTAGCACAAGCGTTAAGCTTAGTTCGGGACCAGAGGACGTTGTGTGAAAATGTCCGTGAAATATCCGTGAATATTTTACCAGAGTTGACGTATTTAAACTTGAAGGAATACAGCTTACACCAAATGACCCAACCCGGTTGGACCACAGGACTGTATAATATGTATAACTTTATAGAGTTCTAAATAACAGTAAAACATTATGTCCGCTGATATGTAAAACAGCTGATCGCGATAACAATGCCTTTGTTTTTGTTCCTATATCGTAGGCTGTAACAATAGGTTACGGCTGAACAGCTGAAAAACCTATGCTAACTGTTATGTAAACATACTATTTATGTTAAAATACTTGACTGACAGACGATCAACCTCGGTTATTCAATTACAAATTAAACAGTCTAATGAGAAACAGTTTTTTTTTTGCATATTTTTAAAGATAATAACACCGCGCATCGCAATGAATCGCTGCTTTTGAGGGTTTTGTAAACACACGACTTACACGGAAGCATAACGAGTAGGTATATACGGAAATACTACCTATAACAAAATAGAGATAAACTAAAAGTAGTATTTTCATAACTATATTCGTCAATACTCAGCACACGCTTTACGCTTTCAAACCATAACTATACATAGCGATATAGGTTACTTTTTATCATAACAATGGCGGTTTTTTTCTTTCAATTTCATCATTCAAATTATGTCTCCTATTGCTATAAGTTTTGATCTACAACTGAGAATCTATTATAAGCATTTTGTCAAGTATCAAACCCTCTTTAATCGGATTTTTTTAATTTATCATGAATGCCAGACACCACAGTACATAAATTAAACGTACAGGAAAATAAATGAGAGGCCTAACATAAAAATTCGTCGCGCGATGACACAGGATCTTAAAATGTAACTTGCAAAAATATTATGTGAGACGTTGTGTTTTAAAGAATAGAATACAAAATGGCGGACGTTCGTATTTGCCTTGGATTATGTCATCACCTTGCTGAGAAATATGTAGACTTATTAAAATAACCCTTAGATCTATGTGAGTGACGTCATAGCTTATCCGTGAGAGACCGCGTTACGTCACCCTTAACATATGTGGTACATAAATTAATATTATTATAAAAATATTTAAAGTCTATGAAGCACTTATAGCTTGGTGATAAGTCAGAGGACTGTCAAGACTTGGATAAGTCTGACCCGTAGTCTTAGGTCAAGACTGTAAAAGTGATAATTTTTCAAATAAAATCGAAATTGTTCTCGAATTATCACTGGCCAGTGAGATAATTGACTGTTGAACCAGATTTGGCTATTGATGGTGAAGAAAAATAAAATTAGAACAGTAAACCGAAGACGATAGGTACCTACAACATTTTAGCCAGCCACTACATTTCCATAAAACATCATCAATCAAAGCTAATAATGAAAGCTTGGTATGTAAATCACAAGCTTTTTATGGGATGCGCATTGTTCAATAACAAATGACACTTTTTTATTTCAACGACCACACAACATGAACTAGAATATTTTCTGTCAACCTCATACACATGTAACCCAGAGTCATTATTATTTATCAGCCATAGCAATCAAATGTCCATTTATATGTCTAAGTAGACAGGTTCCTATATTCCCCGGGGCACTCTGGACAAGTAACCAGGGCCCCGCAATCCGGATAAGACACCCGAATTGCGGGGCACTGTTCCTGCCAGTTTACTATCTAAGTAGTATGCGAAAATAAAACGATAATTACTGATTATAGGTAGCTATTTCTGTGCAAGTACTTTCATACTCGTACATAGCTACCTGCTCCTTTTTTCATATTTTAAATTAGTCTTCTGTATTAGTAACAGGATTCTCTTTTTTCCATCAGCCTCCAAAATCGTTTATTAGTGTGAAATAAACTTAATAACCTGTTAAATTGTAGGTTTTTGCTGTTAGCACCATGACCTTGTTAAACCAAAATAATCAAGATTTACCGAGCGTAGAGCTGTAATGGATGTTGCTGTTTGCCACAGCCTTGATCGCGCTACCAGTGACTGTCAGATAATATATGAACTCATGACTTTACATAATTTTTTAGTCACTGTTTATGTATTTTACTTGTTGTTAACCACTAAATAAAATGTAAAAATCTTCCAACGTCTAATAACCATATTAACTATAATTATATCAGTCTTGCCGGAGGTGCCTTTAAAGGGTAACTAGTTGTATGGGGGTATGTCCATCAATGTAATTAGTTTAGTAATAAAAATAAAAATATAGTAAAAATCCATTCCAAGATCAAAATATTTCATGGTTTTTTTTTTGGGCGCCTGGCTATAGATATGTGGGTAATCAATTTCATGATGGCCGGTTAAGTAGTTATGGCGTGAAAGCATAAGCTAACAAACAATCAATTTCATTTTCACATTTACAATATCTATAAGGATTAAAAAGGATAAGGATAATAATTTAGAAAAAATACTATATTTAATGTTATCAGCACCATTCTTAAATATTATTACGTAATATTTTTTTTATATTTTTTGTAGTCTCCCGACGTTATCTCTAAAGAGAGACACGAGTGTGGTACATCCCCATTTCACTTTAGTAGCTATTGGCGACTAGCCGTCTATTGTTATTAAACACATTAGCCAAAATATAACAAGTAACTGTTAACATTTAAAATATTTTATATTCTTTATTATTTTCTTTTATTTTGTTTTTTTCATAGTTTCTATTGTTTTAGTAGGGACTTAAAATTAATACAATAAGCAAGTGAGATGTGTAACTGACTTGCGTGCCAAAATGCTTTGGCAACATTAACGTTAGGTCAACGACCTGTTATCATAACTATCACAGTATATTTGCATATTATTTCCGTTTTATTTATATTAGAAGCTGCATGAACGCGATAACGATGTGATGCTCATCCTATTTTAGTTCCCTCAAGTGTGAATATAGGGTAATAGCTATTTTTATAGTTATTTGCAACGGCGTACGTGATTCTAGCGATGATTTGCTAAGAGTAGTTAACGTAAAAAATATTTTATAATATAACTTTTTTGTCACTCTCTGCTCTAAACACCAGAAAAAATTAAAGCGTATCTTCCTTGATTATAATGGGTCGTCTTCAGTAAAAATCAATAAACAAAAGCATAATCTTGAAATAATATTAATTATTTAGTAATCTGTGGTATTGCATTGTTTTGTTTTGCTTCAAATTGAAAGAACGATGGACTTGTTATTTCTATACAACAAGTTCAGGGATTTTATTTTATTAGGCTCTTTCGGTACCCGCAGTTGTAACCGTATCCAGTGATTTCATTTTACAAAAAATTTTGCTAGTCTATGAGACTCACCTTTATATCGAGATTTTGTCCGTGTGGACGGACTAACAATACAAGTGTCACCACCCCGTTCTTTCCCACGGGTGTCGTATGAGGCGACTAAGGGAAGTAAGCAATTATCATCCATTGCATGACTGGTGGTACCCAGCCCTACCAAGTGGGAGTACTCACTTGGTATCGGGCCCGAGCGGATTGGTACCACCATCTCCCGTGTGACCGGCCATGAAGCACATCGTTGCGTTTTGGCTGTAGCAGGAGATAGCCGTTTATATTTTATTTCATATCTGTTAAATGAATTGGTGAGCAGCGGCTTGACAATACTCCCGGTATAGTCGAGTCCATGGGCGACGGTTACCATTTACCATCAGATGGACCGTGGCTCGTCTGCCACTACATGCAATAAAATAATAATAATAATAAAGCACACTATGTATGTTAGAACATTATTATACGGATACTAATTTAATTAAATTTGCTGTGATTGTAAACAAATTTAACCATCTACAATTTTTTATATTTTTAGTTCAAAGAAATTTTTTGACACGGAGATTAGGACTATTGAGCCCGAGGAAGATAATTCCACATTAAAAAGTCATAAACAAATATTTGGAAAAATCGTTTAAACTGCATATAACGCCTTTTCCTTTGTCAGTGGCCAGCAGGTATTATTAAAAACAAACAAATGCAACTTTATATATAATATTCGCATAGTATTTCATAACCCAGATTTTACCATTATTGATACAATTTTTTTTTGTTTATATGTGCAGTAGAATTTATAGCAACAATTGTATCCATTGCAACGAATTTATCAGTATTTTATAGAGTAAAAGCCTCCTTCCTAAATAGCAAATATCTGACCAAGGTTGGCATATTTTTAATTTTCCTTACCTACTCGTAGTACACTATTGACAGCGCCGGATCGCTACACAATGTACACGTATTCACGACAGCTGCTATAACTCCAACCGCAAAGCTAACTTCCTGCTAATAAATAGCTATGACATAAGTCTTATTGAAGTATTCGGTGTAAACATATAATACCAATTTACTAAAGCATCTTCACACATAGGTTATATCTATAACTAATACTTATATTTGATTGCTTAGATCGAGTGGCTTTTTAAATACCTTCGTCCCTCACCGAGTGTTGTCGGTTTGATCGCCAGGCAAAGCAAATTATTTATGCACTCCTCTATATAGTTTTTATCACAAAGAATTTATTACTATAAGGTCTTGTTATTCGCACAGAGGGGTGAAGTTAACCATCGCGTTATTAAGCCGTGACGTCAGCTTTTTAATTTGCTCAATTATATACAAAATAGCTTACCCGGCGAAGTTCGTACCGCCATATTTTTTTATGCGTGAATATTTTGCTATTAAAATTATTAAAGTACTAATATCGCTATTAAAAAATAGGGGTTGGCAGTAGAAGGGTGAAAATTTAGGATTGTATGTATTTTTTCAATGCCAAATCATAATAAAATTAAACTAAAAAAATTTGTCCCCAAAATAAAAAATAAGTAGGTATTTTTTGGGGTGGGCCACCCTTATCACTGAGGGGTATGAAAAATAGTTTACATCCTATTCTCAGACCTACTGAATATACACACAAAATTTCATAAGAATCGGCCAAGTCGTTTCGGAGGAGAATGGCGACAAATTACATATTAGATAACATAGTCTATATATTAAACACAAAGTGAAAAATGTGAAATCGAAAATAACAGTCAGGAGCAGGATTTGAACCTGCATCTCCTGGATACCGTCCAGATGCTTTACCAATTCAGCCATCCTGACAATTGCTCCTGACTGCTAATTTCGATAACACATTCATACTTAACGTCTTTGGGTGACGCCTGCACCATCTGTCGGAAGTATTTTCATACATTATACCGACCAGGTAAACTTAATTTTACAATTAAGATTTTACCTAATAATGACGCAAACCCTATAAATATTTAGATATTTTTATATATATTTTTAGCATTTGACATGCTTAGCACTATACATACTTCCGACAGATGGTGCAGGCGTCACCCAAAGACGTTAAGTATGAATGTGTTATCGAAATTAGCAGTCAGGAGCAATTGTCAGGATGGCTGAATTGGTAAAGCATCTGGACGGTATCCAGGAGATGCAGGTTCAAATCCTGCTCCTGACTGTTATTTTCGATTTCACATTTTTCACTTTGTGTTTAATGTATAGTGCTAAGCATGTCAAATGCTAAAAATATATATAAAAATATCTAAATAGTCTATATAATTAATAAATGCATAAATATTTATCATTATATAGCTAATTTAAGCTACTATTCGGATTATAGTTAAAATAAATTAAAGTAATAGTGTAAAAAAGTAATCTTCAAACAGAACATCAACACGCGTCGACTCATGTTTTTGAAATTTAGGTACTAGCCGAAATCAGGTATTATCATTTGCTTACAAAAATTATTTAAAACACATAAAAGCTGTAAACGCTTTTGTAATACTTCACAAAACAATCTTAAAAATCGGTAACAAAATAAGTTTTAAAACGAAACGAAAAATTTCTCTAACGTAAACGTAGATTAGTAAGTAATCTATATAGGTAAATAAAATTATAGAGAGTTTGGTTCTTATCTTAAAAACAATTAACGCGATATCTTCATTTGGTATACAGTTATTATAGTTAAAAAAAACTATATTTTTAAATTATTTATATATATATATATATATATATATAAATATTTATATGATGATTTATCATGTTAAAAATCAAAATACAATTAACAAACAATTTAAATATATCAATAATCGCTATCTCTGTAAAACAAAAAACAACTACGACTTAAATATAAGCTAGGAAAGTCTTCAGAAACGTTCAGACCAGTGTGGAATAAATCATAGAGAAACCTGCTTCTGGAAGGGTCCACTCATGTCGGTATCAACAAATCAAACCTGCTTTTATATGAATAAGGCTCAATTTACACTGGCAGAAAGGCAGACTATCGAAATGGTGGGAGCCGTGAAATCGTTATTGAAAGCGGCAGACTACGTCTTCCAAACTTAGTGCGCATGCGGGCGATCGCAGCGCTTTATAGGTCATGGCCTTTGTCTGTACTGTAAGCCGGCTTCAGAGATATACTTAGACCGAAACGCCATTTGAACAACAAGAAAATTTAATTCGCTTCAAATATAAACTTCGTTATAACTATAATGTAAAAGTGTGTGTTGTAGAAAGTGCTTGCTACGTAACAATTGAACACAACCCGAATTACTACTTCTGTTCATTAATTGCGCCACGATCAGGCCTGTAAATAGCAACGTGGCGTATAATTTACTGTAAAAGACTTATTGTAAAAGACTGGAATGTGCCTACGTCGACGTGCGCAGTCGATATACAGTTTTTTGGTATTATGTGATATATTATTTATGGCGTCGAAGTGGTCGGTTATGATTCACCCTTCGTGCTAGCTATACGGGTTATAGGGGATATCGTCCCTTCAATATTAATACAGTAATGTAAGTGCACATGTTAGTTAAAAGTTTAAGTTTCTTTCTATGTATAGCGTAAAAATTAAGTAAAGTTATATAGTATTATCTACATTTATCTTCCATACTTTCGATTATTTTCACTGCTGTGTGCTCAACTTGAACAACACGTCTTCAAGTTTAAGTTGACAATTAGGTATATGGATGCCGGAAGAAATTTGAAGGTCAAGTAATGAGTCACCCCGGCATAAAGTAAATGCGGTTGGACGTGTGCGTGCAAAACGTAAACACAGGCCGGCGAATGCACCGAAAAGACTCGCGCGCTATGATGTCACCGTGCAAACATTAGAGCGTGGAATTTATAATTAGATGCGTTCAGCGAATCTAACTAGTTTGGTTCATTGAGCGACGGGAGGACGACGCGAGCGGAGCGCCGCAGGCGAACGAGCACAACCAACGAGGTAGGCGCGCGCCGCTAGCCGCAGCCACGACCTTGCACTGTAACGTATCGCGTCACGCCGCGCCGGATTATTTTCGTCGCATTTTGGCACCCGCACCTCACTCAGCGTAGCAAAAACCACATTTCTATATGGTTTTGTACGAGCTGCACGATTAAATTATTGCTTTTATTTTACAGATTGCGACAGACTCTAGCGGTGCGGCTCGCGGAGATCGACGACATTGTGTCCGAATTTGATCGCGTGTCAGAGAAAATTGATGAGCTTCGACAGCAGATTGAAGTGTTAACAGCGAAAGTCAAAACATTTTACGTATTCGGCGAGGACGAAGCCGATAGTGTACGCAATTTGACTAAGGAAGTTTCAGATTTAGTGGAACGCACAAAGAATTTCACAGAGGACAGCCGGAAGCGTTACGGGGGATCAGCCCCTGCGGACATCGCCCAGGAGCTATCTACCTTAGAATTATCATCAGAGGCACTAGCGGCAGCGATGGAGGAGAAAGAAAGGGAATGGAAACGTGCCCGTACTGCTCGAACGGAGTATGCTACTGATGTGGAAGAGGTGCAGTCATGGGTCCGAGCGGCGGAGCTTACTGCACGTGATAGGACGTTACCCCCTGAACCATATAAGGAACGTCTCGTGGCAACTAGATCTGAAGTGCCAAACATTACAGACCGTGTAGAACGGCTCACAAGAAATGCCAGATCAATAGTGGAAGGCAGTCGCGATGCTGGAGAGAGACAGTTGGTTCAGTCGACAGTGTCAGCGCTATGTGAACAATTCTCGTCGGTGTGCAGTGAACTTGAAACACGACAGGCGGCCGTTGAGGATGCTTGTGATGCTGTTGCCAGATTCTTGACGTTACTCGAAAAAGTTCTTCTTTGGGTGGAGACTCAACGTGCTTTCCTTGCACGGCCACTCCCATTAGCGGATTTGCCAGAGGCGCAACAGAAACAAACTGAATACGGGGTACGCTACAGAATTGTACGATATACTTATTTTTATTTCTACATTTTTTAACCATTTAAATGTTTTCAGAATGCGCTCAAGAGTTGTAAACAACAAGCCAAAAACCTAGCAGATATGGCAAAGGAGATAGAATCGATTGAACGTATTACAAGTCCCGGTGACTTACCTTCGAGACTGGAAGCAGCAGAAAATGCAACAGTCGATGTCGAAAAACGATTGGCTAAGACAGTCAGTAGTGTCACAACAATTGTGTGATAAATTCATAAAAATACCATACTATTTAGTAACTTTACTTTTCAGAATGGTCTACTACAAGAACTCGCTGAAGAGTGGGAGAGATGTGAGAAAAAGTTAAAGGATGTTGGGCATTGGCTTGAAGCAACTGCAAGAACACTTGAAACTCCACAAAACGCAAAGAAACCTCTTAGAGATCGGTTGGCCTTAAGGGAAAAACTGATCAACGATATCTCAACGCAAAAGACTAAGATCTCATACGCGGTGGAGAAACTCAACGTGAGTTAGGAAGCAATTGAAAACAATTGCTTATAATTGTTTTATAACTTATAGTTTCAGGGGTTGGTTGTCTTATGAGACACATGGTCGAAAGATAAATGATTTTTGTATGTATCAGGTACACTTTGGTCCGGACGGCGTGGCGGCGCAGTCTCGAGGACCAGAGGGTGTGGAGGCGAGCGCACGTGGCCTAGTGACATCTCTGGACACCCTGGCGCAGCAGACCACTGCACAAGCCTCGCAGCTAGGGGCTGCACTGGAACAGGTGGAGGCATACTGCGCTGACGTGGCCAAGCTGCGTGCGCAGCTGCTGCAGGCTGAGCAACAGCTGCGGCAGGCGGCGCAACCCAACTACAGTCCAAGAGATCCAGACCGCGCACAACGCCAGCAACAGGTAAGCCTTGTCCAGCACCGACCCCCAACTTAGGTGGCTAGCGAGTAATCTAGTTTTGTTTAGGAGGCTCTCAGTTGGGCGACATATTCGGGGCTAGGTGGCGGGCACAGCTTCATTTCACCTCACCGGCCTTTGTGGCATTTATAGTGGATCATTTATTTATGTTATTTTTTTTTTGTCACCTCTCCTCATCCTACTAACACGTCAAACTGATATCCTCCATTAGGAATGTCGAGAACGTATAAAATCGCTGCAAAGCAAAATTCAGGCGCGTAACGAAAGAACTAAACTGCTTGTGCAACGTGGCATCCCGGACGTGGAGCCACTACGCGACGCGTAGTTTAAAATTATTTTGCGTTTAGTTTTAAGTCAATTCCTTGTCCTCCTTGTAATTATTTAAGCATATAAATAATAAATATACGAGTCTCATCGCAGCCACCGTCGTTTCCTTTCGATCAGTTCGTTCGCCAAAAAAATCCTTGTAAATCATGTGTTTGTCCGTACTTGCGTATCAGGAGATCAGCCGGCGAATCGAAGAGCTCACCGGGGCGATCTACGCGCTGGACCCCTACTTCGTGATGTCGACGGATGAGTCAACAACTCTGTCGATGCTAGTAACGAGCGCGCGCCACGCGCAGTCAGCGCGCCGCGCTCGTTCGCCCGAGCGTCGCGTTCCTTCCGCGAACAGCACGCTCACCCCACAACCGGCTGCCCGCGCTCGCTCACCTTGGGCGCTGGGTGGAACCACCTACGCCGAGATAGTCAAGGGTGCAGGCTCGCGCTCTAGTTCAAGGGGGGAGCCTAGAGCTTCCTCCTCTCCAACTCATAACGAGCAAATACAAAATGACATGATATTAGTGCTTGAATCGCGTGTGATTAGTGAGAGGGTCGATGAAGACCCCAGTGAAACCAATATTAACGAGATTGAAACAAAAATTATTGACAATAGTGTCAGTGAGTCCTACACTCGTAATGTGAATGTGTCTAAAGAATATATAGAACTACCAGAATCTAAAAAAGTCCTTGAATGTTACATGCTCCCCCCGATTGTGTCCCAGGACATGGCTATTGAAGAATCAAAACCTATGAATCAGGAGCATATAGCTCAGGAGCATCAAAGTAAACCGATGCCATTTACACAAGAGTTATGTGATAATGAACAGGAAATAGTATCTGATTCAGCAAAGCAACGCCTAAGTGAATTATCATATGCGGAAATATTGGCACTTGGTCTACGTAAGAAGACACTTACCCATACAATAACATCCTTACCAATACCACAGGTGGCACATATTGAGTTGGTTAAAGAGATCAAAGTCGAATGCGTCGAAAAATCTCCAACGATTCATCAAAATGAATCGAAAGTAGAGCAAAACGAACCGCCGAGATTAAAGCATGACAAGCAAGAAACATTGGAGAGGCTAGAAAGAGTGGACAGACTTGAAAAGCATGAACGTCCACCTCCTAGAAGCCGATCTAGGGAAATGCCTAGACAGAGGCGTGCTCCAGAGAAGCGATCTACAAAGGCACATGACGTGCAGATAATGAAAAGGAAAAAAGCAACGAGGAAGGCTATGGAAGTACAAGATTTTGAGGAACCTGAAATTGAAATAGAGGTTACTCCATTAAGTAATACGTGTCACTCAAAGCCGGAAATATATAAAGAAGTTACTAAAAAACTACAGCATAGTTCGACAGTTGTTGAAACTGTCACTGAAATCGTTAAAGAAGACACAGTAAATGTAGATACAGTAGCTGCGGAAGAAATCGAACGTAAAAAACCCAGGAAAAAGAAACCGAAAAAATCAAAACTTCCCGAAGATGAAATTCAGAAAGCTCTCAAAGAAATAGAGGAAATTGATAATAATAAAAAAAAGAAAATGAAAGATGTCGGTGATAAAAATAAAGGGATATTGCCAATTGAAAATACACAAAAAAATGAAACTAATGAATCAATAAAGTCACCACAAGACTTGAAAATTGAGACAAAGAAAAAGAAAAAATCTAAAAATCTGCAGGACAATACAACAGATAGGGCTATAAATCTCACATCTAGCAAAACTGTAGATATCTCTGAAGACTTTACGACGGATGCCAAGTCTAAAAGAAAGAAGGGACATAAATTATCTTCAGTTAAAAACTCAAGTAATGTAGTAATTGATTCGAGGGATCCCTTACATGGCGTCATTACAGTAGAAACATCTATTCTTCAGGAATTTCCAAATGATCCTAAAAAAAATATTTGTGATACTAACACACAATCATCAAGTATATGTCAAGATAGTAAAAAAGTTATCGTTGAACTTGTAAATAAGCCCGTAGTTCAGGAGCAGAAACAGGATCACACTATTAAAACAAAAGAAGATAAGGAACATGAAGTTACAACGCCTAATGTGGATGAAATACTAAGTAGACAAGAGTCAGTGTGTACACAACAAAAGAGTGAAGACTCAGTGAAAACTGACATTATGGATAATGTTACTATAATACAAGGGATTGAACAAGGTGAACGTGTGGGAAATACAAAAACTTTCCTACTTAACAAAGACATATCCCAAGAAGGTTGTCTCATAGATAATAAAAACATAGAACATCTTAAAGAGAACCGAAAAGGCAGTGTTTGCAAGGCATTAAATGTAAAAGAACAACTAATTCAAAATTCTGATAAAATAACAGCTAATCCTGCTGTATTAATAGAATGTGATGTCTCATCTACTTCTAAAACTAAAAAGAAGAAAAAACATAAGAAATCTGATGAAAATCTTGATTGCGTGGGCTATAAAACAATAGAAAAATTTGAAATTGTTGAAGAAAATGTTAATGCTATTGAATCAGTTGTTGCGGAACCTAATCTTATAGAACCATTTGAGGAACAAAAAATTAGTAAAAAGAAAAAACATAAAAAGAACAAAGTTTCTAATGATAAAATAAGTCAGAAAGTTGACTCTCAAGAAGAAGGCTTAAAATCTCACGACGAAATAAAGATAATAAAGAAAAATGTGAAGTCAAAGTCCATGGAGGAAATAAATATTGTACAACAAAGACAAATTGATGAATGCCAACCATCACCCATAGATGTATTACCAGACGTCTCGACTGAGCCTGTCTTAGAAGAAACAACATATTCAAAAAGAAAAAAGGATAAAAAGCAAAAAATCTGCGATGATGATATCGATAAGGCACTAAAAGAAATAGAACTAAGTGAGGATTTGATGGAAAAATCAAGAGAAAAAATGTTTAAAACTGTTTACAAGCACGAACAGCCGCAATCAAATACTGCCGATGTTATCCAAAGTTCAAATAATATTAAAATAGATTACAATGTAGAAAGTACCCAACCTTTAAAACATATTGATTGGAACACAATCATAGAAGAAGAAGAAGCTATTACTGAAAGCACTTTTAAATCTCTTATTCATCCAAAGTTGAATACTCAAACCGAACATATTGCTAATCAGGTGGTTATATTAAAAGATGTTTCTGCAAAAGACAGTGTTACCAAAAATGTCAAAGATGAAAATGTAATAAGTAATAGCGGCGAAAGCCAAATTGCGGATTCTACGTCTTCTAATGAGCAAAATAATAATAACAAATATTTCTCTCCTGATAGCCGAAGAGAGGAATCTGTTAATATTATTGAAGAAATCACTTATTACGAACCAATGCACGATCCTGAAACTCGTACCATATACCTCATAACACACGAAGAAAAGAAATTGCCTCCTATTAGAACTGTTAGAATACACAGTAAGAATAACTCATTTGAAGAAGCGCAATCCCCTAGGGATGACGTAGTTATAAGTAATGATAGCGTAAATAACAAAATCACTGATGAACAGTCTTCCATTATTATAAATGAAAACCTTCTAGATGATAAGGCTAAGACAGCGAAAAGTATGATTAATGAAAAAATAACACATAGCCAATATGACTATCCTGACACTTTACTTCACAATACGGAAAGCGTAGATAGAGAAATATATAACAAATCAAATAGAACTGTATCTAGTACTGAATCCGAAATAACTACACAATTAGAAAAATTAAAGGAAGGATCGTCTGAGTCTCATATGGACACTAAATTACAATTATTGAAACCCTCTAATGTAACAGAAAAAGCCCCATTGACTGAAGATGATTTTTCAGATATTATAGAAGAAGCAATATTTGGTTCAGTTCAAGATCGTAATCGAGCACCATTATTAGAAAAATGTATCAAAGATGACTCTACAAGTATTCCATATCAAGAACTAGTTAATGAATTCAAATCTTACTCAATGGACCTCAATACTCGTCAACTAGACTATGACTATAGTCAGCTAATATTAAGTCAGCGTAATATATCTACACAATTAGAAGCTCGAAAAACTGAAGAAATGAATAATGATACTGGAAAAACATCTGCAAGCATGCCTATGGAAAAGGAAGATAGCCGTTACATCAACTATCAAGACATAAAAACGGCTGAAGTACTTTTAGCTACAAAAATAAAAAATCCAATAAATACAACTTCTGAATGTGCAATTGAGGAAATGACAAACATAAATGAAATAAAAAAACTAACAACTGAACCTGGAAATGATAAAAGTTTAAAAACAAGTCATACAGATCCAAGTGAAACTGTAATGTTAGTCAGTGGTATTGAAACTATTAATAATATTAATACGCATATACGATGCGACGAGATGCAAGCCTGTGATGTTGAGACTACCATACCATGTCCTGTTTATGAAGAAGCCCCAAGGATAAACTACCTAGAAATAAAAGATGCTGAAACTATATTCGCCACTGCATTAAAACTTCAGGGACACCAAAAGTCTGATATTAAAAATGCCGAAGTATCAGTTAATAAAGCTACTGACATTACAAAATCAGCTGAGATGCTTGAGTCTGAAAGTTCAGATATGAAAAACAATGATAACATTACACCTTTAACACGTGTTAATAAAACTGCACCTGAGTGTGCAATCGTTGAAGATAAACCTGTATTATACAATATATACCAGGAAAGTGTAGAACCTGATATACAATTAGGCTTAACAATTGATTGCCTAAATCATCGTATTGAATGCCCCGTTACAAATACTATTCAAATACGAGCTGAAGAGGAAGTTTTAGACGATGAAAATTTGCTTGCTAAGAATATTCAAATAGGCCATTCTGAGATTCAAACTAAAGATAAAAACTTAAAGTTTTTGATTAGTGAATTACCACTTTTTAATTATTACGACATTCGTGATTCAGAATTTCTCTTCGCTAAAAATATTACTGAATCCGATCTGGCAGATAATCATACACTTCTCTTCAAAGAAACAGCCTCCATTAGTAAAGATTTGGAGATTATTAAACAAGAAACCGTGACAAACTATATCAAAACAGACGAAATTATTGCTCATGTTGAATCACCTGTAGTTATGAAGCAAAATGATGATATACACTGCGATGATCTGATTCTAAACAGAAAACCATTTACTATAACGAATGTGTCAGAAAAACTTCCAGAATCAAAACCTTTGAGGCACTTTATTTACGAAGTACCTAGGGTTGCTTATCATGAAATCAGGGATGCGGAAAGTTTGTTTGTTTCGATGCAAACTTTAGGTCAAGTAATCAGTAAAACATTGCCTTTAACATCGTTGTCTACCAGTTATCCATCAAGTAACGCAACTAGAGTAACGTTTGTAGAAAAGCAAAAATTAATTGATATGGAAGAAAGACGCGCTGTAAAACTATTTCCTGCGACAGATAATATAGCTTATGAGCCACACCAGCAAAATTATTCAGCAATCCAGGACGCTGAGTATCTTTTAGCAACTATGAAATCCACAGATATAGTACCGAAATCTCTTGTAATTCAAAAAGAAATTTTAGAATCTGAAATTAGGCATCTCGCTGAAAATACTTCAAAAAAAATAGCTTGTCAGGATTTAAGCAAAACAGTCGAAGAATTATCCGTTTCAACAGCTACTGTGGTACACCCAATCACGGACGTAGAATTAAACAATACATTCGTTATAAAGGAAAATATGGCTTCAAAGCCTGTTTATAATGCACAAACTTTGGAAAATGTCTCGGTACCTATTCAAATGACTCCATTAGAAAACATCGCATTATCCTTCGAAGTAGATGATCTCAGTAATACACCTATCCAAGTGGTTTATGGCAATGTTGAGCCCGCAATTTCTAATACAGAGAATGATCCATCGTTACTAGATAAACTTCCAACAACTTTAATTCTAGATAGTACGGAAGACATAGAAAAGTATACAGACACTGACAATATACTAAAAGAAACTGATTCCATCGAGGAAATCACTTTTGAAATAATTGACCGTAGTGAATTGCTTGATATTCCATCAACAAATTATTTTATTAACAAAAATAAAGAAATATCTACTGCCGAAACTCCGACAGTTACGACACCATCATTTGTTAAACTTGATGAAACAATACCACAAACACAATTTTCTCCTTCTAAGATAAATGATACTAAATCTGTTGTCCAAAGCCTCAAAGAAGTGGCTGTTCTAGAATCAAATATAGCAAATGTATCAGAACCTCAATCAACTCTTGAAATATTTGAAATAGATGATATCGACGAGAGCTTTGTGCCTGTTGTATTTGGCGAGCTTAAGGATCTTGAAAAATCTATAATAGATACGAAAAGCAAGAAACAACAAGTACAATATATTACATATAAACCACCAGATACTGTCAAAAGAGATAGAATGTCAGAAGAATCTTATTCCTCAATTGAAGATATTGAAATAATTGAAGCAAGAGAAAATTCAACAAATGATCAACCTAGCAAAGTTATGAGTAAACAACTAGTTATTGCAGTCGACCCTGTTATTGAACCCAAGCCCGATACTATCTCGGCGGAATCAAAATCAACTGAGATATTACAACCGATTGCAAACACTTATATATCAGATAGTATGTCTTTTGAAACTGATATTAATTCGCAAAAATATCCGGTTGAAAACAATAAAACTGAAAATTTAGCTAATATTAAAGAAACGGATTTAACTGAAACGGAAACAGTCGGTCATGTTGAAAAGTCTCCGATACATAGCCTGCATGATCTCCTTCCCGAAATTGATTCCATCCCTGAATTTAAGCCTTCTTACCCAAACACTGTATTATATTCTACGTTGTCAGCTGATGCACCAGAGTTTACACCTTCTTACATGTATCAGACTACCACTTCTAAGTCTGAGAGTAGAACAAAGCTAGTTGATGATGCACATTTATCAGGGCATTCTAGGGAAAAAACTGTTAATACAGAGTTCAAAACAATACTAGAAAGACCTCAAATTTCCTATTCTTCTGTTTTGCAAAATGAACAAATTAAAGATGAATCATATACTACACAAAAAACTCAACAATGTATATCTGTCCC
Source organism: Leucoma salicis (assembly GCA_948253155.1). Lineage (NCBI taxonomy): Eukaryota > Metazoa > Arthropoda > Insecta > Lepidoptera > Erebidae > Leucoma > Leucoma salicis. Next base: position 2,436,157 of record OX411808.1, on the reverse strand, counting down.
AAGAGCCACATCTGCAGGAATTCAAGAAGAACACATTGAGATAACACCTAAAAAGACAAAGAAAAAGAAAAAGAAGGATAAATTTGATACAAAAGAAATTTCATTGTCTAAAGACCCTGAACATATTGTAACACCTATTCATTCTGAAGTTCAAGTCGATAAATCTCGAATCACATCAGAACATGCTATTGTAGATTTTAAAACAGCTGAAGACGGCAAAACATACGCTGCAGCTGTTGCTGATAGTTTGTTGCCAGAACAAAAAGAATTTGTACAATTATCTACGCTAAAGTCAGAACAAAACGAAACAAATATACCGGTGATACCGATCCAAAAACCAACGACAAAAGAAATTATAGAGAAGCAGTCATTATCTCCGTTACGTACGTCAGAGTACTCAAATGAGAATATAACAGAAGACGACAATAATGTAGGCTCTTGGGCTAAAATAGTCGCCAATAAGCAAGTATTACAGGACGTTACAATTCAGCCTCATAGTTCCTATAGTGAATCGGTACATTCATTTGTTAAAGTGAATCCACCTTTGATTCAAGTTGATGAGTCGGATAATGATCACCACAAATCACAAAAAATTATAGATTCTGATGGGTTTATAACCGTTGACAGAAGTAGAAGATCTAGATCAAGATCAAGAGACACCCGATCACAAACAATTACAGTAGACAAACGTGAAATCCGCGAAAAGTCTGAAAATAGATTTGAAGCTTTGACTAGTACTCTTAAGCCAGATTATGTTGAATCTAAGCAAAGTACATTGGGAGAAGAAAAAAAAGCAAATAAACAAAATCGAAGAGGCCGTTCTTGTAAGTCTAGAGAAAAAGATATAAATACCACAATAACTGAAGTTGTTCCTAGCACTTCAGATGAAGATAAATCTACCCCTGTTAAAGAGAAAAAGAAACGCTCCTCTAAAATTAAAGAGGTTGTTGCGACACCTGTTGAGGAAACCAGCGAAACTTTAAAAGAAGACGAGAAAGATGTTTCAAAGGTTATAAAGGAAAAACAATTAGTAACGATATCATTACCAGTAAAGAAAAGTAAAAAGAAGAAGAAAGATAAAAAGCCGCTAGAACAACCCGAAGTGCAAATTCAGACTTCAACGCCTGACAAAGTCACATCTTCAGCGCAAGAAAACATATTTGCATCGGAAGTACAGCATGCTAAAGTTGATACAACAATTTCCACACCTGAATTAGTTTCAACGCCTCTCAAGGACAGGGTTTTCTCAGAAGCGCAATATTGGAAACTCGATCCTAGTTTAGATTTAACTGAACTAATATCTGTGGAAATACAACATGCTCCATCGCTCTCATCTGATCAAGTTGAAACTATAAAAATACAATTTCAAGACGGAGGTGGACCAGTAGGAGACAAAATCATGGAAACTGCTGAAATTCCACTCAAAGATAAATCTGCTAGCCAAATATTTACTCAAAAAATCATGGCAATTAATGAACAAACACAAGAACTTAATATTAAAATTGAAGATGACGAATCTCTTGAAGGGAAAATGGCTGACTTACAAAAAGAAATTGAGGAACTGTTACTACCAGAAAACGATTCTTCCTTAATGAGTAATGATTCACCTAAAGAACTTTCTGATACACATACTTCAATTGAGTATCAGTATGATGAACTACTGGATAATATGACACCGTCGTTGGCTTCCCCCGAACCTGATGGGTTAGAGTCTAAATTATCCTCTGAAGATATTACTGCTGATGCTAGTCAGAAATATAAGATTTCAAATCAAATTATTCTAGATGATAAACATATAAGTATGAGTATTATTGACTCTGTTTTGGAGGATACTGAATCCATTTCTTTTACGGGAACACATTCGTTTGAGAATACCGAAGACTTATTAGTAACGCAAGAAGATGTTACACCTAGAGATTATAACGAAAGTACTTCTAATTCGATATTAGATATACAAAGTACAGAAATCAAAATAAAGGCTACAGTTCTTGATATAGTTGAATCGGAAAAAATACAAGAGGATACACAACAATCTGAAAAAAGCATTGACGGCAAAAGTGAAAATCTAGCTAAAACATGTTCAGTTATTAATGTAGAAGTAGCGAATGATGAATTTCTTCTAAATAAAGAGACTGAATTATCATCATCTCTTGGTAGCGTTGACCACACTACGAAAGAAGCAAATGATGATAAGAAACATGAAACAACAGTTACTGTTATTACGCCTAAGATTCCACAATCTAACATTGACACCATTACTAACAATAAAATAAATCTTAAAACGGATACATTCTGGACGGACAAACACACTATCGATGACGCGGAAAAACTATTAATTCAATTTAATTCCAAAGATAAAACTCTGACACCTCTTGTCCAGTATGAACATGATGTTGAAAATAGATTAAAGGTTGATGAAAACATTATGAATGATAATTCCTTCTGGCCTGAAAAACACATGTATCACGATGCTGAATGCCAATATTTCCTCTTATTGGCTAGCAAAATTAAAACAATCACCCCCAACACCCATTCTTCAATTAATATAAAAGATGAAAATGATAAAGATAGAGACCAGGGTGGCAGTTCTGGTCACTCTTCTGAAGGTGAAGAGCCAAATGAAATATCTGGCTCTCCATCTGGCTCTCCATACTCCAGTTACATGTCCATGGATCTTCCTGGTGGAATATGTAGCTGGAGAGATAAGTCATCATACTTGAGTACTGAAATGCCAACAGTTGTAGATGATTTGAAGGAATCTGATTATAGGGAGGATATACTAACAACCTTACCTGTCGCACCAGCCCTATCCTCATCCATACAGGAGCCGAAGGCAGCGTCCCAGACAACAACAAAGGTGACTGATCTACAGTCGTATTGTACGATTTTTATATATATTGTTTATGTTTGGCATGATATTATTACTAAATTCTTAATTTCACATATTACGAAGCTCTGTATTTCGATGTTGTATTTAGCCACACCGCAGCTCGTCTTGTAGTGCCATATTTTGGCGTACACTGTTTTCACAGTTAGTTTTATGATGCATTTGGTTACAAAAGATACTCTTTATTTTTGTGTTGTGTGATAATTATTCTAGTCACCTCTAGTCAGATCGATATTCATTCTAGTCTGTTAATGATCTGAATTTTTTATTGTAATAAATTTGAATAATAATAATGTATATTGTTTTATTTATCTGTTATGACAGTTCTTTTTTATAAAAGAAAGTTGGTTATTACCCCTAACAAAATCTGGCTACTACGAGACGACAGTAAAATTGTTACAGAGGTTATTACTGGGCTATCAATGATGATGATAATATAAAGCAATCAAAACAAACACCACTTCGATCTTCACAACAGTGATAATAACTAGATATCACTTTGATATAGCTTGCAATTGATTTAGCAACTTTTGCTAAGGTCAGTTTTGTATCTTTTGCTCAATTTTTGTAGAAACCAGCTTGCAAATTCCTTTGATTTATTATTATGAGGCAAAAAGAAATGTAATGATTTGAATTGTCTTGAGTTTTTATTTTTATTTGAGTGTTCCGTACTGAATTCCTTCTTAATGCTTGTCAGTGTAAATACAACATGTCTCACCACGCTACTGACATAAAAACTAACTAAATCAGAAGTTTGGGGTAACTGAAAACTGTTTATTGATAATTATTGTAATAAATAAAGTTAATTTCAAGTCTTTAATTTTCTGGCATATTGTTTGATTAGCTGAATATATTATTAAGAGCAACAGTTGCATTGCCCCGTGCCTATGTTGAAATACGATTGAATTTACGTACGGAATTTTAAGGAATGTTTATCCTACAAAGCCCATAATCATTGCCTGAATGACCAAGTTGCAAATATTTGAGTGTGTCTTTGCAGGACACTAAATAGAGTCTGATTTTTTTTTACTGAATTCTTTTCAGTTCGCATGTCATGCCAACATTGATGTTATGAACTAATTTAATTATGCCTTGATGTTGTACTGTGTTCCTAACTTCTAGTCCTGCGGAATGGTCACATGGACAGTTTTTCTTTAAATATTATAACGAATTGGAATCAAAAGTAATGTAGGTATTTAAATTTTTTATAGCTTCAAATGAAGTATTATACTTGGATTTGGTGTTGAAGTATTTTTAAGAGGCACAAAGTTTCGCTATACACCTTTGGACTTCAAATACTTACTATAGAAATAATAATTTTAATGATATACTAATGGTTTTGATTACGACATTGAAATCTTTGTTTATTATAAAAGACGCTTCTATAAATTTAAATTGTACTATGAACGTTTATACACGTTTATAAATTGGATATGATCCAAATACATTGGTACTTGACTTGTAAGGAACAAACATATTTAGTCTTGATTTACTGTCTGCATGAAAGGGTAATAATATAAATGCGTCTTCTAAAAGAAAATGACAAAAAGGTACTGTAATATTTTTGCAATCTATTTTAAGGTAATATTTGTACTGAAATTTAAATAAACAACTTAATTTTCTTCGAAACAAATCCAAATATTATTATTTGATAGTTGCTCAAAATGTAAACAAAATCCTGTCAATGTCATCAATCTTGATTCCAGTTCGTCTTGTACAAAAGTGTGTTTTGCTAATAAATGTGTGTGTTCTCAGGATGAATTATCTAACGATATAGAATCTCTACTAGAAGAAATAAGGAATGTGCAAACCCGTTTATCTGATCTGCCAGACGAGAGTCTTGAAGCTATGGAGGAAGGTTTACGGGTAAGTTATCACTGTATGTTACTCATTAAGCAAGAATTAAAGAAATCTAAATATCACATACAAAAGTCACTGTCTAGGTTAAAGTGAAATTGAAAATCAAAGAGCCTCGTTTAATATTTGAAATTCTATCGCCTTTAAACAAAACTAGAACTCGGTAAATGTTTTTCCTTAATTTGAAATAAAAAATAACCTATCAAAACACAAACGAAAATAACATTATTTAGATATCAGAGCTTCTGTAAATAATTGAACTATCTAACCTGCGAATCTAACTACAACATTCCAAATTCACCCTTAACTTAAATCCTGTTATCAATGCTAGCTTTAAATTGAAACTGTGATTGTAATAGACGAAATGACATCATGAAATATTAATATTCTGTCATCGCTCAGCAATGATCATACCCTTGACAATGATTTTAGTTCACACATTGTGATGCTTCACCAAATGATGTCACCTATATGTTACGAAAGAGTTAGTAATAATATTAGTGTTTGGTCAGCTCTCTGGGAACTAGTTAGTGAACGACTGCAGTGCAGTCTGTACGAATACGATCCGACAGATGAAATAAAAATTATTTTACGTTGAAATCGATCTGATTGTCGATTTTCTTATGTGAAGTATTTTTAATAAATTTGTGAACTTTTAATGAATATAGGTATGTTTTTTTAATTACTTATGGCCTGCACTATAAATACTACTTTTATATCGTTATTAATTTTTCTTTGTTTAGTCTGATTAATGTAATTATGTAAGCTAAATAGTTTTTTAGTTTTTAATATTATTCGTATCATATATAAACATACTTTATCTGCGATTACCCTGCGATTACCCTACTATTACCCTGCGGGCGCAGGGTAATAGTCGGCCACCACTGAAGTAACGTAACATAATTCCAGTGGCCCGCCATTACAGGCGGAGAGACAGCACATGGCGGGTTTATTTAGTGCGTGAGGGCCCACACTACCCTGTTCATTGCCTCGAATGACGGCGTGTGCCGTTAGGTACATTTTTTCCCGCCTTAACTAAAAAAGGGTAATAATCCGCCATGCCGGCTCAATGAGAATTATCAACGTTATAATTATTATGGTAACAAAATTTGGTCGCAGCTATATTATTATTTATTATTATTATTACTGTTGAGCACCGACGTCTTCTCAAAATGAGACGATTGTAGGGTTTATCGTGCTGTCAATGCCAGTTAGCAGACTTCACAGACCGTCGAGAAAATCTTCTCAATATGTACATTCTTTGGATAGTAATAAATAAATAAATATTCACGGACATTTCACACAACGTCATCTGTGGGCCTAGCCAAATTGCATTCTATGATCGCTAACGCTAATAGAAAACTATTTAAATGTATGGGAATTTGACATCTATAACCATAGATAAAGAACTTATATTTATATTAAATCTTTAACAATATCTATAACGCTAAGTCACGTGACTTAACGTTAGAGATGTCAAATTTCCATACATTTTAATAGTTTTCTATTAGCGTTAGCGATCGTAGAATGCAACTTGGCTAGACCCACTGGTCCCTTGTTGTGGTTGGTCAAGGCTTATACGCTTGTGCTATGGGTACCAGATTACGGATATTATACATAGGTACCTATATTACTTTTTTTTTTGTAAATACATAATATAATAGATAGAAAACACCCAGACGCACTACAAATATCTGTGTTCATCATCATCGAACCCACGACCTCGTGCACGGAATTCGACTACACTACCGACTACGCCACGAGGTCTGTCAAGTAATGTTTTATAAACATGTGCACATACAGTTTCTAAACAGATTTTAGAAGTCTCCATCTTCGTTCTAATCAAAGAGTGTTTGTTTTTTTTTATTTTTTAAATTATAACTTATTTATAAGACGACTTATTTAATTCATACATTGTATTATAAACGTAACTAGAGTCAGGGCATTACTGTATTGTGTGTTACGGAACAGGATATTCCATTTTGTCTAATGCCTTCCATATAAATCATCAATTTAGAACCAATCAACTGTAACCAGTTAACGTAAATTTATTATTAAGTTCGGAACCAATTTATTCACTGCAGGTTAATTGAGTTGATTATATGTCTGGCTTTTAATATGAATACGCATTTAGTTCCGAATAGTTAACCCACATTTCGTTTATATAGTCCTAACATAATAATGGGTTCTAACGTAATATGGGCTCTAGCGGGTCATGAGGTCTCGGGGTCAAATTCAGGATCAGGCCCGCAACTTTTTTTATGATTCTTCTGACAAGAAATTCTCAGTAGCTGCTCGGAGTTAGGTAGATTTTACCCCGTGTCTCAGGAAGCACGTAATACTATAGGATATTGTTGGTCTTTTTTTTTGTTTAGGCGGGAAAAAAATGTACGTTCGGGGCAACGAACAGGGTAGTGTGGGGCCCTCACCTACTAAATAAACCCGCCATGTGCTGTCTCTCCGCCTTTATTGGCGGGCCACCGGAATGCATATTACATTCCTGCAGTGGTATATATACTGTTGGTCCTAAGCCTCATTTCTCTCCTTTCATTTAGAAATGCATGCCTGAATATCCCGATGGAAACATATTATATAACATTTCCCTTGATCCTAGAATCATTCCAAAGATCAGAAATTGCATATGCAATATGCATGTAGATGTGTATTACAACACCGATGGTTCGCCAGCTATTTGTAAGTCCCACGTAATAGAATAAAAAATAATAGAATACAGGCGTGATGCTATGTATATGCATCCCGATTCTATACATTCCAACAAGGCAGTTTAGGGGAACAAGATGAAAGTTCAATCTTCGCACAAATTTACATCTCCTATTTTATGTCTATATGTGTGTCATTTTATAGGTATACTAGCTTTTTCCCGCGACTCCGCTGCAGCCAAAAGCTAGTTTTTAGATTATATCTCAGGGTCCCGACATAGTAGCTGGATAAAATGTATACCTACCAGTTTTTAAGTTTAATCAAGAGCTATCAAATAAAAATTCCGTTCAGTAGTTTTTGCGTGATGCGCGAACGAACATACAGATAAACAGACCAAACATCTAAAAAAATCGTTTTGTGCTAAGACTCGCCTCTAGGCTACTAATACAGTAATTTTTTTCTCAAATACCTTTCTTAGATGTAGGTACAGACATAGCTCTGTTCCATCCATCCATCAGCCTTTTAACGTCCACTGCCGGACATAGGCCTCCCCAAGAAAGGGGGATAGTGCCGTAATCGCCACGCTTGGCAGGCGGGTTGGCGATCGCAGTGGATATTGTTAATACTCGAAGGAGTGCTGCTGCCCACTCCCCCGTTATTCCCTCAGACGGCTCTTACGACTCCCATGGGTGGAGAGGGGTGGGACAATTCTAAAGCCGGCCCCACACGGCAAGCTCTGTTACAGTGTTATAATAGTAGGTACCTATAGATAAAATGGAAAATACTTAACCTATTTTCTAATTATCTCACCAGCTGATTCATCCGGATTTAGAAATGATCAATTATATGAGGTCATACAGTCATACCTAAAATAAAAGTACAAAATTTCATTACAAACTATGACGACTAGTTGCCATCTGACATCATTTTCGTTTTAGCAATCCAAGGAGTGTTGAGTGTGTGAACGTTGCCGGGATTTTACAAGCAAAGCACACATTTTCACACTTTGTGTTTATTTATATGGCTTAAGTATGTCAAATGCTAACAAGTAATAAAAATATTTAAATATATTTAGATATTTTTATATATATTTTTAGCATTTGACATGCTTAGCACTATACATTAAACACAAAGTGAAAAATGTGAAATCGAAAATAACAGTCAGGAGCAGGATTTGAACCTGCATCTTCTGGATACCGTCCAGATGCTTCAGGTTCAAATCCTATTAATATATATTACATCTTCTGGATACCGTCCAGATGCTTCAGGTTCAAATCCTGCTCCTGACTGTTATTTTCGATTTCACATTTTTCACTTTGTGTTTAATGTATAGTGCTAAGCATGTCAAATGCTAAAAATATATATAAAAATATCTAAATATTTAAAGGGTTTGCGTCATTATTAGGTAAAATCTTAATTGTAAAATTAAGTTTACCTGGTCGGTATAATGTATGAAAATACTTCCGACAGATGGCGCAGGCGTCACCCAAAGACGTTAGGTATGATGTGTTATCGAAGTTGGCAGTCAGGTGCAATTGTCAGGATTGCTGAATTGGTAAAGCATCTGGACGGTATCCAGAAGATGCAGGTTCAAATCCTGCTCCTGACTGTTATTTTCGATTTCACATTTTTCACTTTGTGTTTAATATTTATATATAAGCAAAGCTGTTCTATATATTTACTTTCTTTGCTCGTGTTATAGGTATACATTACTTTATCCTTGTGGTAACCAACTAAATATACGAGACACCCTTTTAAAAATAAAATAACATAGCATCACGCCTGTATTCCCCTTAGGGGTAGGCAAAGGTGTATTACACACCCACGACTCACCAGCTATGTTTAAGTCTCACGTTATAGGAGGCGAGCCTATTGTCGTCTACCGGGCACATTTCCAAACTCTGGCTGCTACTGATAATTTTTCTTTTTACGAAAAAGCTCAATAACACTGCCCGACCCGGGGATTGTAACCGAGACCAGCACTAGCAGTCGCACATAATACCGCTACAGCCCACCGAGGCAGTTATTTATATTAATATATATTACAGCTACGTGTGTGATGGGCTTATAAATAGATGTGTACAGCTTGGGCCCATAAAGCCACCTTTACTTATCTTTCTTCCTTTTAAATATCTTAAAAAACAACCGGTAAAACTTATGGTACGTTAGGTAGCTACACTAAATATGATAAAATATTTTGCAGATTGTTAGCTATGTAAGAATCATGATATCACAGTTATATTAAGATAACCAAGCAACAATGTTGTGTATACATTAATCATACGAGTATATTACGCATACAGCTATCACTATATCATACTATTTTATGATGTAGCTTGCGACATCGTATACGACCTTTAAAACCTGACCTTTTTTGTCCGTGTGGTGACGGACTAAGAATACAAGTGTCACCACCCCATTCTTTCCCACGGGTGTCGTATGAGGCGACTAAGGGAAGTAAGCAATTATCATCCATTGCATGACTGGTGGTAGAGCTGGGTACCAAGTGGGAGTACTCGCTTGGTATCGGGCCCAAGCGGGTTGGTACCACCATCTCCCGTGTGACCGGCCATGAAGCACATCGTTGCGTTTTGGCTGTAGCAGGAGATAGCCGTTTATATTTCATTTCATATCTGTGAAATGAATTGGTGAGCAGCGACTTGAGAATACTCTCGGTATAGTCGAGTCTATGGGCGACGGTTACCGTTTACCATCAGATGGACCGTGGCTCGTCTGCCACTAAATGCAATAAAAAAAAAAAACTATAGACTTTTTTCCTGATATTCAATTTAGATAAAATAAAGCTCATATTTTCCTCCAAGCCTATCTAATCGCTATCTACATGTGAACACCGTATTTAAATTCCTACAGTAATTTTAGAAATGTGCTCTAACAAACAGACAGGCGGACTAAAACATAAAAAAATTAAAATCATTGTTATTTGTTCTATCTTTGTCTTGTTATCCCCTCTTAATTTCTTTCAAACATACCTTCCAAGCATTTTTGGTCTATATTTTTTAGCATTTGACATGCTCCGCCACTTTTTAAAGCACAAATTATTTGTGAATAAGGCAAAGAGACTTTTTGTACTAGCGGGAATCGAACCCGCGTCTTTTCCAATCCGGGGAAGTGCTCTAAGCCACTGAGCTATCGTACAGATCCTTCGATCATCCCAATCTACTTATCACATTTGTCTTTACGACCAACGCCATCTATCGGAAGCATGTACACCTTCCAAGTACATACACCGAGCTCTACTGTTTTATTATAAACTAGATTTCTATGTATAATAGCTATCCCAGGGGAATCGTTCATTTTCCAGGAGGAAAAGAAGTTTATGTCCTTGGCTGGGCTCCATATTATTTGTATTCAAAATTTCGTAGTGATAGTATTTTTTATATTACGTAGATGGCAAACAAGCATACCACCTGATGGTAAGCGGTTGCAGTAACCTATAGACGCTAGCAACACCAGAGCCATCATCATGGAGTCCATCCATGATGATGGCTCTGGTGGATGGATAGGAACGATAGTAGTTAGAAGATAGGAAGGATAATAAGTTGAGAATAGGAAGGGGTTTGAGACTCCAGTATGGTCGAGTAGTTACGGCGTGATAACGTAATAAATAAACAAACTCAAATGTTAGTAAAAAAGAAAAAAAATGTTAGTAAGGATGAATGATATAATAAAACCAGTCTAATATTAAAATACAAATTATTATTTGTTTAATGCATGTAAATGCGTTCCAATAGATGGCGTTGGTCGTTAAGACAAATGTGATGAGGAAATTGGGTATGACCGCAAGGTAGTACGGTAGCTCAGTGGATTGGAGCACTTCCCCGGATAGGAAGGGGCGCAGGTTCGATTCCCGCTCGTACTAAAGTTCTCTGTTTCCTCATTCACAAATAATAATTTGTACTCTTAAAGTAGCTGAGCATGTCAAGTGCTAAACATATAGATCATAATATTATAGTAACCCGGTAGAACTTGGTGCTTTCAATGGTGTTGATGTCATAAATTGATTTATTATTGTCAATGATTTCAGTTAAAATTAGTGTTTTGAACAGCAAATCAAATAGCATTAGTAAATATTTAATTCGTTCCATTGATCTACTCTGTATTGCCAATACCTACTCTGTATTGTCAATGTTGATTTTATGTCCGTGTTCACAAAATGTTGATGTTAATTTACTTGATTTTACTCGCGACTCTGTTCACGTAGACTTCAGAATATAAATACTATCACTCTGCGACACAAAAAAAATATACATATCTATGTAAAAATAGCTTAAACCAATCTGTTTTCCAAGATCCAAAAGTAGTCTGTTCCTTTTTGGGCTCGAGATTAAATGTACGCAAAATTACAACTTGGATGCGTATTAAACAAATTCACTTTCAAATTTATAATATTAGTAAAGATATTATAATATTAAATATTATATTATATAATGGCACAATATATTTGCGTCACATTTTTTGTCTACCTATATACGATCGATACGATATCATCGCTATCCAATGAGACTGGTCTAATAGACCTCTAAGATGTAATGAGTGTTTTCAATTATCTTTATGTATTTTTTGTGTTAATTCAAATATTGATTTATATCCTTATACTTCCTCAGGAGGGTGTCAATATTCTAGTCAAGTGCCAAGAAGCAACAGATTTGTTAGAGTCAAAGGTGATGGAGTACCGTTCAGAGCAAGAAGTGCAGTCGCTGTTGAAGGAAGTGTTGTCCATGAAAACCAGGATAGTGAAGCTACTGACCCAAGCCCGCGACGGACTGCACATCATCCAGGTAAGAAAGGTAAATTATATATTCTCTTTTGAGTGATCCCGTTTGGTGTGGTTGCTTGGCACTTTTTAGTAAGTACTTAGCTCCCAAATTTGCACTAAAACTAATTTATCCTCTACCCTTTTCAAATTTATATCGAACCACAGTCTGCCTGTACTTTTGAATATGGGTATAGTGGTCACAACGGATCCTTGTGTCATTGAAGTTAGGCACAGAGCAATAAGTGGAGATTTTTCCAGAATCATATGATTAGTGCTGACGAATTCAAATGTCATTACTCGAGTAACGAAATAATCGAATGAAATCATTATGTTTTCATATCTAATTTTTTAGGTGCCATTTATTATTTTTATATTCAATAAAAAGTATACGATCGATTTGAGTGAAAAGCTTTAATCTAGATACAGAAGAGTTCCACATCTTTAGTACGATCGATAAATATAAGATTATCGATTACAATTGTTATCAACCATTTTTTGATTAATGTAAACTGTTAAAGACGCACATCCCTTGCGATACAAAAATAGCTACAGCGCAGCGTCTTGCAGCCAACTTCAGAGACACAAACATTCGTTGTGACTATTGTAAATACTTTACGGTATGTTGGTTGATGGGCCTCGTGGCGTAGTCGGTAGTGCAACCGACTTCCGTGCACGAGGTCGTGGGTTCGATTCCTACTCAGGACAATTACTTGTGTGATGAACACACATATTTGTACTGCGTCTGGGTGTTTTCTATCTATTATATGTATGTATTTACAAAAAAAAAAGTAGTATATGTATTATATCCGTAATCTGGCACCCATAGCACAAGCGTTAAGCTTAGTTTGGGACCAGAGGACGTTGTGTGAAAAATGTCCGTGAATATTTATATATATATTTAATTTATAATTTATATTAATGATTTATATGTCAAATTGCTAATCCCGTAGGAACCATCAATTTTAAATAAAAAGGCGTAAATAAATACCTATATTCTTTTCTGAATTATGGGTTATACGTACCTTACTGGTGGTAGGGCTGGGTATCAAGTGGGAGTGTGACCGGTCATGAAGCACACTGTTGCGTTTTGGCTGTAGCAGGAGATCGCCGTTTATTCTTTCATTTCATATCGGTGAAATGAAATGGTGAGCAGCGGCTTGATAATACTCTCGGTATAGTCGAGTCCATGGGCGACGGTTACCGTTTACCATCAGATGGGCCGTGACCCGTCTGCCACTACATGCAATAAAAAAAAACTTAGTATTTCATGGTAATTGATTAAGTATTTAGATATTTTTATATATATTTTTAGCATTTGACATGCTTAGCACTATACATTAAACACAAAGTGAAAAATGTGAAATCGAAAATAACAGTCACGAGCAGGATTCGAACCTGCATCTCCTGGATACGGTCCAGATGCTTTTCTTTGCTTTGCCAATTAGCAGTCAGGAGCAATTGTCACGGTTGCTGAATTGGCAAAGCATTTGGACGGTATCCAGGAGATGCAGGTTCGAATCCTGCTCGTGACTGTTATTTTCGATTTCACATTTTTCACTTTGTGTTTAATGTATATTGAATAAGTAGTTACGGTGTAGAACTGTAACAAACAAATTAAAATTTCATTCAAAGGTGAAAAAATATGATACTATGATACCTTGCATGAGTTTTAACTAAAATCCTGTATTGTGAGTTACTGCAATTTATTACCTTTATATACATTTTTGTAACTTATACCACATAAAGTCACGTCTGTTCTTTAAAAAAATGTTTTTATATAAATTGATTACTATAATATATTAGATCTTCATTTATTTGGTTTAGGCAAATTTATTGGTCTGTGGTTAAATTATCTATTTCTTTGTAGTCTATAAACTCCGAAACTACTTATTCGGCAATAAAACCAGAAATAATAGGTATAGGCTTTATATAGCCTAGATAACATTGTGATATCAACGTGCGGGAGCATGCAAATGATATGCAAAAAGAGCATGAGAGTAAAATCAATGCGATCAAAATACGATCTCTGCGGAGAATCTGTGGAGTGAGGCTGACTGAACGCATTTGTAACGACGATGTAAGAGAGCAAGCCGGTATGAAAGAGAGTATTGGTGTAAAGATGCGAATGACATCTACCTAGACCAAATCGTTTATATTCACGTTGAAGGAAGGTGGAGTCAAAAGTCTCCGAAACCAACGAGCGTGTATGAAGAGAATTATGAATGTTGAGGAAGCGAGTGGTGTATGCAAGAATAGAGGCTTTTGGCACTCTGTTCTCTCTGCCTATCCGGCAACGGAGATGGCGTGATGATAAGGAACTTACGAGATCAAAACAATATTGTTAACTTGGGTGCATTGCGCAGTACAACTACTGATACGTATATTTATATTACGATGTCTTAGAGGGCAGCAGTTTTTGCTTAATTTTTGCATACAAGATTTATGATGACATCTATAACTCTAATAAATGGGTATCTATAGTACATATATTCTTTCTTAGATACCTTATAACCAGACTTTGTTAGAGTCAGCTTTCTGATCGGTTAAATGGCACTAGATAGAGAGAGAAATTTGTTGAAACTTACTAATCGTTTGGGTGGTAAAACCATAACTAGACTACAAAGTACACCCACTTAAAGTCTGTCAGTATAAAGTATATATCTATAAATTTATAATTTGTACTTTTATAATATTTTCAGGATGCCAAAGTAGAAATGGCTCGCCGAGCAAAAGAAATTGAAGAACAAAAGGATAAACTGGCCAAATTGGACAGGTGGCTAGAAACTATAAACAATGGTTTAAAAGAAACTACAGTAAAGTCAGAAATTTTCATTGAGGAAGACATCGTAAGGTATATAGAAATTTATGAACGATATTTAAGAGAGTATGAAGAATATCAAGGCATGTTAAAATCCATCACTTTTATGAATAATGATGATTCTAGTCAGTCTTTGAGGAGTAAACTACATGTAATGCAAGCAACTTTAGAAGAAACAAAGCATCTAGTCATTCAAGAAATAGAGAGATTGAGACAAGTATTATTGCATCTAAGGTCGGCACCTGAAGTTATTGAAGAAGATATATCTCAAACTGACAGAACAATTGATTCTACTTCGATGCCTGAAGAAATAGTTTCACCTAGAGAAGTAAAAATTGTTCAGGAATCAATAGGTGAAAAATTAGCCATTGAGAAAGAGTCATTAGCCAAAACACCATCAGTTGAAAGGGGCGAAGAAAATTTGACTAGAGTACAAAAAGGTGCCTCAGCTCAAATTCAAACTTTAAAAGAAACACAAACTACTGAGACTCAGACAGGTAAAAGTTTAATGTCAGAACCCCCATCCTTAGTCGATAAATCAGTAATTTGTCAACCTGATATAGTATCTACGCATGATAAATCAATAACATGTGCTCCTCCACAAGAAGTTGAAATTCAAACAAGTAAATCATTTGCTTCGGAAAAAGAAATCCTTGAAAATATTAAAATTAAACAAACAATTTCTGAAGGACATGAAACAATTGAGATTGCTACTAGACCTATACTAAGAGATAAAATAGAAGAGCAAGCATTACTAATTGATGCTGACTATCAAGATGATAAAAGGAGATCCAGAAAGGATTCAGAATTAAATATAATTCATAGCCTACCTCAATCATTTGAGACAGTTATGTTTGAACCTGATGAAACAACTACTGAAGTTGTGGTAGATGCAGATGGGACAAAGAGAATTATTGTGAAAAAAGTACGAAAAACTTTTGTCACTAGACAACAAGTAATGTCAACTCAACAACATGAGTCTCATACTCTATCTGATAATCTTCCACTAGAAAAAGCATATTCTCAAATAACTCTAAACCAAAATGAAGGAAATACATCCACTAACCTAGCCGATGGCGGAGTACAACATATTCAATATCAAACTTCCCACAGTGAAATTACCTCAAACTTGCCTACAGGTGAAGTAACAATTCAAGAATTTACGTCAAAACCCGAGACTGTTGTCACCGTGGATAAAGACATCAATCCTGTTGAAATTCTTCAACTAGTTGAAAGTGGGGTACCTACTCAGATACAAACTTCATCTAGTGTAACTGCTGTTGTTCAACAGGTAACCAAGAAAATAGTGAAAACTCACAGACGCATTATCCGTCGCATTGTAATTATTGATGGCAAGGAACATATAAAAGAAGAAATCATCGAAGAGCCTGACGATGTTGAAATTTTCGAAGAGCAAATACCTAGAGTATCTATTAGTGTAAAAGACCAAGGCGATAATATACAAGAAATAAGTAAAGGTAATGATGATGATAATCCTTTCACACAACCACCTTACCAAGATGACAAAGTTTTAAAAGGTGATAAGTCAAGAGATAAAAGTCCACGTGATAAGCATGATGACAAACCTGAAAATAACCAAGTCCAAACCGAAGTGACAGCCACTACTGGCGGGTTCACGCAAACACAGGAACTAAAACAACTTATGCACGAATTTATTCAAAGAGAAGGTGATTCACATTCTGATATTTCAACATCTAAAAGAATCGGAAAATCTAAGGAAACTACTCCGGAACAAAATACAACTACATCTAATATCTTTGAATTAGAATCAAACTATATGCAAATGCAACCCCGTAATAGCGAAGAAATTACTTATATTGTCCAAGAACCACAAGATGGGCAAACAGTTATATCTGAGAGAGTACCTCAAGAGGGACAAATTATATACACAACAGAAGGATCACTTCAGTCAATGTTTAAGAGTTCATCGACAAATGTTTCTACTGTAGTTCAAAAAGTTGTTAGAAAAATTACTAAAAGTAGAAAGAAAATAATAAAGCATATAACTGTAATAGATGGTAAAGAGCACGTTACAGAGGAAATTATTGAAGAACCTGATGATGTGGAAGTTATTGAAGAAAATCCTCAAATTTCCCAGAATATTCAAAATGAAGGTAAAACTTGTAAAATTGTAGAAACTGTTAAGAAAGTAGAAATAATAGATGGCAAGGAACACGTTACTGAGGAAATTATAGATCATGGAGAAAAAGAAATTAATAAATTGAAAGAACCAAGTGACCAAAAAATTGATGATGTAGTGAGTAAATATATTCCCATAGCCGAAAAAATTCTTAAAAAAGATGATAAAAATATTCTTGAAGGTATTCAAGACTCCGCTAATGTAAAAATTGTAGAACCAGCTTTAGAATCTTTAGGTTTCACAACCGACATTGCTACAATAGAGCACGCAAGAGTAATAAAACGTGTGCAAACAGTTGATGGTAATGTTTATGTAACTGAAGAACGTCTTGATGAACCTAGCAGTACCACCATTGACATGGATCCTACAATGTCACACAACATACAAACCCAAGGCGTTAAGACTAAGCATATCAAAATTCTAAAAAAAGTTGAATTAAGAAATGGTAAAGAATATGTCACAGAAGAGATTATAGAAGAACCAGATGAAGAGTTTATACCTAATTCTACAATATTAGCTCAGATAGATGTTAAACTAAACAAACCTGATATTATGGATAATGAACCAGTTGGACTTGATGCACCAATACCAGCTTTATCAGTACAGATGGATACTACAATTGTTGATATTACTAAATCTCTATTGAGTAATGAGTCAAATCATTCAGCTGAGCCATTGCCAGAAAAATTGACGCCAACTACAATATCAAAGACTTCAGATGATACAAAAACTTGTGATTTTAAAAACTCAAGATTAAGTAACATTTCTAAAAGTATTCAACCTGTCGTTGATGTTGCAGATAACAGTAGCTATAATATTGATTCAAAAGCAAACATTTCAAAAAAATCTCCAGTTAAAAAGGAAAAGGGGAAAACTTTAATTGTAACAGTTCAGGAACCAAAAAGCTCTGGTAATGAAAAATTGCCTCTTTTAAAACAAAAATCTGATGAAAAATCTGCAATTATAAAACCAGTTGCGACATCAGAATTATCAATACCTGAAAACCTAGCAAAAGAAACTCCTATAGACTGCCAGCAAGTTGGTGTAAAGGTGGCAAAAGAATCGGAGATGCGTATAGGAGAAATACAACAGTCAGTACAATCAACGGATCCCAGAGTTAGTGCCACTATACCACTGAAAACCGTAGGTGAAGTGCCAATCAAAGAACCTGTCAAAGTATCTCAAATTAAAAATGAAATATATAGTGATATTTCGGAAATCCAAAAAACGTTCTTTGACAATGAGATGGAGCACACTGTAGTTTCTTTAGTACCCAGCGTTCCGGTTCAAGAAAAATCCAAAGATAATATATCCATTTCAGAAAATACTTCGGAACATCCAAAACAGCATCCACAAATAGATATAACAGATATCACATCTGCTGCAGATGTCAGCGCTTCAGAGTCAAAGATTGTAAATATTGAAAAAATATCTAAAAAACCCGATGATATTGAAACAAAAACAATAATTGAAACTTTCAAACAAGACAATATTATACCCTATGCCACCGACAGCAACACTATGAAAGATATAACAAAAAATACTGTTAGCAGCGAAATAGATCTCTCTTCTATTGATAAATCTAGTCAAGAACGTACAGCATCAGACCAACCAATCATACAAAACAAAAATATACACAGTACACATACAATTTCTGCAAATGATTCAAAACCCAGTCAAATCATAGTTTTAGTAAAAGAGCCTGGGGAAGATATTACCCCTGTTACTCAAGTAATTAAAGATACAACAAAAATGGAAAATGTATATGATTGTAATGAAAGAGTTTCATTTACAAAGGATGAGCAATATATTGAAGTTACAAAATGTACAAATAACGCTCTTGAGGACTTAACAAAATCTTTCAGCAGTAACATAGATGAAAAGATAATAAATACGGTCTCTAAAAATTTATTGCCATCTGAAACGCAAGAAATTATTTTGACGCAACCAAAGCTAACAGAAACAATACAAGATAAAGAAGTGCCTCTAACTTCATTGTCGGAAACTAAAGATCTAAGTTTGGTGAATTTGAACAAGAGTTTCATTGTAAACGAAAGAGAAAACAGCACTATTCTCAAGAACTCTGAAATACCTACACAGAAAGAAAAAGATAGCAAAACATTTGAAGCTATGAGAATAGATGTAAAGCCTTTCTTCGTCAATCAAGAAACCAGTGACACAGTGTCGGAGATAAAAAATACTATAAAGACATCTGAAGTTGAGGAAATTCTATTATCAAAACCTGAACTATCACACAAGCTTATAGCAACATCCACAGTATCAGATCCCAAATCTAAGGATACTATAAGCCAAAGTCCAATAGACAATAACGCTACATCTGAAACTTTTAAACAGGAAGAAATAGAAAAAGATATAGTTAAAATTGTGGAACTACCAGAAGATACTAAACAAATCACTAAAATTGAAAAGAATTTAGAAGACATTGTTCCTGAAAAAATCATGATGATATCTGAAACTGAAGACATTGTTTTGACAAAACCTGAGTTGGCTCAAGCATCAGAAGTCACAGAACTATCTCCTGCAGAGCCATCAGGGCCGAAGGATATGATGACTCTTGTTGATTTTACCAAAAATTTTATAGATAGTGAAATGGATCATATCGTTATTTCAAAAACACCTCTACCAAGTAAATATGAAGAGTTACAAAGTGAAATAATTGAAGTAAGCCAAGCACCAATAGCAATGGAAAATATATCAATTATACAAGCATCCAAAACCGAAAATGTTGTAACCAAAGATAATATATTAATCCCAGACACTGAAATAGTTGACATCACAAACGCCCCACTTACTGGAAAAGATAATTCCCTTAATCCAAATATTATTAAAACAGATGAGATTCACTCTGGAAATATGAATGACGAAAAACCTTTGTTAACAACCCAAAACTCGGTACCCATATCTAGAGAGCCATCAACAGAAAAACACACTTTGGAAGTAACTAAGGAGTTTATAGAAAAAGAAAATTTACATGCAGAAATTATTCACTCTCCCGTAAAACAGATATTAGACAGCGAAATAAATAATATAGTTACTGATGTCACACAATCTACATACACCGCAGCAGAACCAAGAACGGAATTAATAGCAGCTAGCACTGGTGATATTATAGAAAAATTGTGGGAGGAAGATCCACACACCGTGGTGTTAAAAAGTGAAGACTGGAAGCAACCAACTATGTTTGGACAGAAATCATATGAGCTACCAATGGCTAATAAGGAACCTACAACTGAATTTCCTTTCTTACATAGAGATTTCACTATTAATGAACCACACTTTGGTATATCAGACCTAAACAAGGAACCCAATTTAGATGAAAAAGCAAATAAATTTGACATAATGCCCAGTAATGTTAATAAAAATTTAACAATTAAAGATGATAAGCAAATTGGTCAGGCAGTTACCGAAGAAGCACCTTTAATTTCTAAGGTAGAAGTAGAACCTTTGAAAATAGGAACAGTGATAAGTGAAATGGACCTAACTTCTCTTCCTGGAGCACCTGAAACGTCATATATTAGACAATTCGAGCCTCATATTCAAGGTTCTTCAGATAGTGTTAACAAATTATTAACAGAATTTGGCCAACCTGAGAAACAAGACATTTCAACTCAACCTACAGAATCTTTGCTACTCCCAGGATCGACTACCTTAACGGTTTCCAAAACTATGCCAAAATATGACGTCACTATGTTACTTCACTCGGAACGCCAAGACACTGATCTAAGAAATCCAAAACTTGACCCTATAACCGAAAAAACTAAACTTCAACAGACTCTTGATATTTCCATGTCACTAACAAAGCATCGAGATAATCGAGAAACGGATCCTAAGGTACAGCTTGACTTAAAGGTCGAAGAGTTCGAAAACGAGCCAGTAATAGTGAAGAAAGATATCGAGGTTATATTGCCCAGTAAAGTTATAGCTACTAGAGAACAACCTCAGTCGACAGCATTTGAAATAACCCAAGACCAACCCAAAGAGGAAACTATTATAGAATCTACAAAAGAACACAAAAAAAGTAAAAAGAAGAAAAAACGTAAAATAGCCGTATTAGATAGTGACTCCACTGAAGTTGAAACTGACAAAAGTATTTCTCATAGCGATAGTTCATCCCTTAGCCATTATGTTAAGTTGTCGAGTCCAACCTCTGTCGACTCTCCGAAGCCAACCGAGGATGTTTTAGAAACACAACTTAAAATACAAGAAATAATTGCTTCCCCTTCAAATATAATACAAGAACCAGTTTTACCGGAGATCGCTTCTGAAAATTCAAATGTTGAAATTATCCCACCAAAACATACTACTCCTGAAACACATTGCGATCCCATATCAAAAGAGGGAGTGATAGATGATATTCCTGATTCATATATCGAATCAGAGGGTATATTATTATCGGAAGAACATGGATACGAACCTGAAGATTTATCTTTCAATCCTCTTGTACCAATAGACAAAAAGAAAAAACAAAGAAAACGTAGACCGCAAGGCATTAGCGAAGATACAACATATCCCAAAATGACCACGACTGAAACTGAAGACACTACCATTACTACTCCAGTAGAAATGATTGAACCAGTTAAGAAGAACAAAGATAGAAAAAAAAAGAAGAAAGCGTCCGAGTCTCATACACTGAAAGCTGATGAACCAAATGAGCAAAAAATTAAATTAATAGATAACATAACACTGGAATCAAAATCTGATAGTCCTAAAATTGCTGATGAGACCCTTGTATCTCCTAAAGAAGAATCTTATCGTACTATGAGCGAAACATCTGACATAAGCACAGTCAAAGTTGTAGAAGAATGTATTCAGAGTAGCCCCGAAATTGCTGAAAAAGAAGTTCCAACAATAATAACTTTCCCTGTTCAAGTAGTTGAGGAAATTACCTTGCAGGAATATTCTGTTCAAACCTCACCAGAAGAAACTGAACCCACTAGGGTAATGTCATATCCAGATACCACAGATATTGAGATGCAAACGACACCTACACCTATAAGTGAAGTCATCACACAAACAACACCTGTTGAAGATAAAGAAGCTCATACACAAACAGTTGAAGAAGTCGTAACGGTAATAGATAAATTAATGTCAAATACTGATATGCAAACAGATGGTAGACCAGAGTCACCGGAAAAAGTTGTGCAATCAGAGGCAACTCAAATTTCACCCCGATTCGCACCTCTCGAAGAAAAATTCTCACAAACATCTCCTGTATCCCAGGAACCAATAACGGTTGAAGATAAAATTGCTCGTGAAGTTGAAAGTAGGGAAATACAAACTTCTCCTGAACCTAAATATAAACAAGATGAGAAATCTACTGAAATGTTTGTTGAAACAACTGATACTGATATTCAGACTACGAAGCAAGAAATCTCTGAACGTGGAACCTTGACAAGTCCAGTCCAAGAAAAAGAGTATATAGAAATGAGTATGCAAACACCTGAAGTTCCAATAGTCAGTAGTTATACACAATCTGACACACCAGAAATAGAAGAAACGGCAGATTTACGCCAACATAAAGATATGGAATCATTATTTATTTTTGAGACTGGGAAACAAGAAATAGTTAGCATTGATAGTATGCAACAAACTACTCCTAGAGAAGACGAACGTCCTACCCTAGCTTTTAAGGAAATAACTATTAAAAACACTTCCCAGCAAACTTCACCACGAGAATCTGAAGAAGTTGCCAAAATACCACGTCTAGAACAAGCGAAATCTCTTTTACTAGAACCTAAATTTGAATCACTCAAGAAAAATATCATGACGATAGATAGTACACAGCAAACCTCTCCGAGAATTGAATCCATTGCTGGAACATCACCTGTAAGAACCCCTGAGCAAACTTTTAACGTAGAAAGAAAAGATGTCATAATGATTGATAGCATTCAGCAAACAACTCCCAGGTATTCTGACGATTCTTATTCAACATCAAATAGTGAACCATATGAAATTCATTTAAATGCTCGAGTAACAATCCCACAAGCTACAACAGACTTCCTCGAGAATGAGCGTCAATTTGAAGATCCCCCTATATCTATCATAGGCGATAAATATAAACAAAAGAAGCGTAAGCCTAAAAAGAAAACGGAATCTCCTCAGCTATTATCACCAGAAAGTTTATCTGACCCTATAAATACTGAGCTTTCTATGTCGACAACACCGACTAGTGAAGATGTCTCGCTCCAGGATGTACCTTCTACAGATGAAGGTGTTTCTCAACTCGCTAGTCCAATCCAAGTTCCAAGCGTACCAACCATACAACCTAAGCTGACATACTCTGATGTAGTACAAAGATCAAAATCTAAGTCACCTTCTCCCAGTAAGATTATACTACCTGTTAAATCAGACAAAGCTAGGTTGCTAGATTCACTTGAAAAGCGCACACTATCAGTAACGGATCCACAGAAAACTGTTCCAGATGAATTCATGACTTTAGCGTTATTGGAGCCATCAGTAGAGAAATCTTACCAACTTGTCATTAGTAAAAACATAGATGAAGCAAGAAATGCTATTGAAAGTAACGATACACCTCGCGTTGAAAGGAGTGTAATTATTGTTATAGAAACTATCTCTATTTGGTTAGAAGAGATCCAATATAAGATCCAAAGACAAGCTCTAGCTGGTATTTCGGCAGAAGAAACTGAACGCCTTAATGAACTACAGAAGAATATTCTAAAACTAAAACATATTATTGAGGTCACTGAGATAAATGAGGAAATCACTTCTCTGATAGAAACGTTAACACGTCAATTAACTGCAGTTAATACTTTCAGTAGTCAAAGTTCGTTCAGAGTACAAGAATTTGAAAAAGAATGGATTAAATTCTTAGATGATATTGATAAACTCAGTGATACTGTAGAAAATATAAAAAATACATTGGATAATGTAATATTGTCAGAGTTACCGACCCAACAAAAATTAGAAAAACTTGATAATATTGAATCAGATAATTTTGATAACTTTGAAACTATAAGGAAAATGTTTAAGAGATGTCGCAGTCTGATTGAAGCTAACCCTAAAAGAGAATGCCCACCAAAACTTTATGATTGTGATGATGACACTAAACAACTTGAAAATGCCATCGACATGGAACGAGATCGTCTTCTACAATTGACATCATTAGCTGAAGAATATGAACAAACTCTGCAGGATTTCGGACAGATAACAGAGGTGGCAGAGGCACTATTGGACGGAAAAATTATTGTATCAGACTTAGACCACTTGCATGAAGAAATTCAAAAGCACAGAAAATTCTTCGTTAACTTGAGCCACTGCAGGGCTATCCTCGAATCACTTGAGGATAACTTAGATAATGAAACTAGAGCAAAATACTCTTCTTTACATACATCTCTTCATGATAGAGCTACAGTTATTATCGACCGAGCTGCCAGTCGTGCTCAACAGATGACTTTAGCTGCATCAAGGTGGACATTACTACATAAAGGTATGAAAGAAGAACAGCAATGGCTTGTTGTAGCTCAACAAAGAGTTCCTGATCTAAACAATGTCACTTCAATAGACCATGAACAATACATTAATTTGTACCAATCAATAAGCCTTGATATCTCTCACCATTATGCAAAAATGTTAAGACTTTTATCTATTACTGAGAACCTTCAGAACTTGATTGTTTGTTCTGGCTTGGAAACAGAATGCTCGGTAGCACTCGACACCTTATTAAAATTACAAGAAGATGTAGACTCTAGACTGACTAGATTGACAGCTTTCAAAGAAAATTGGGTAACATACGATCACCTCATTGATAGGATTGAAGGATGGATGAAAATAGCTAACAGGGAACTGGAGTTTATTACTCCAGAAAATATTACCACCACAGGCAACTTAAGGAGATTTTGGGAATTGAAAGCTCAACATGAAGTTTATAATAACTTAAAAAATGAATCCGGAATACAATTTGAAAAGGCACTAGAAATCCTACCTGTATCAGACGAAATGGTCCAACGACAATTCTTTTCCAAAATCGAAGATAAATGGAGTGATTTGGCATCGAAAATTGGAAATATACATTCAACTGCCATCCAAAATATTTCTGATCGTGATGTGTCATCAAGTGAGAAGCTGAATATTCTTGAAGAGGAATTGAGAGAACTTCGCGCGGCCGTAGACAGTTTAAAAGGTGTAATCAAAAGCGAGGATGAGCTTAACTTGTACATTGAGAGACTACAAGTAATGACAAGCCGGATTGACCGCATACAAAATGAATTGGGAAGATTAAGTCTACTTCCAACGGCCGAATCTGAACGCCTGGGTGCTTTGTTAACCCAATCTGGTAATCTCTACGACCAAACTGCCGAAGAACTTGAACGCAGTATGCTGCTTAAAGAGAAAATTGTTCAAGTCCAAGCTGGTATATCAAGGTGTCAAAAGAGTCAGAGACGCGCTAGGCTCACATTAGAAGAATGTGAAGCAGCTGAAAAACTGGGCAGTGATGTAGTTGAACGAGCTTCAGAAAACTGCGATAAATTAATTGAGGAGTTAGGAGTACAATGGAGAGATATACTAGCATTAAGGCAGGCACTGCATACATTGCCGATTAGTCTTAGGGTGGTAGTGTCCCCTACTGGCGTTGAAAAGGATATATCTGGATTACAGGTGAGAAATTCAAAATAATAATACTTGTAACTTAATTACAAAAAATAATGACATGTGACGAAAATTTACATCAAATTTATTTCACAATTACAAATTATTTAATCAGGAAACACATTCCGAGCTTGAAGCTGCTTGTAGTGAATTAAGTAGCCGTCTTCGGGCGAAACTTCAACTATGGCGGCGGTTCGAGAGACAATTGGAATTGGTGCACGGTGCTGTCAGGGAGGCAGACTATATGGTGGAACTACTCACTGTCCAGGGTCAGGTCGACTATGACCGATTGCTAAAAGCCACTGAAAAGTTAGAGGTTAGTTATAAAGCAAATCTTTGTGTATATAATAAGTAAGTAAATAATAATTATAATCTGTAACTCTTTCTATACATTTTGAAAAATACTTCATTTCCTTCTTAAAACTGTACTTGCCCATACGTTAATGATGGTAAAGATGGTAAAACTCCGTTATAATATTGTTATTTTTATACATATTTTATGCACTTGATATGCTCGGCCATTTACTAGAACACAAAATGCCTCCTTCCCTTGTGTCGTGAGTTCGATTCCAACTCAGGACAACTCTTTGGGTGATCCACAAATAGTTGTGCTAAGTCTGGGTGTACCTTGTGTCCTATGCATTGTACGAGTATGTTTGTGTCCCCTGCGATACAAGGATAATTGTTTAGTACTCCGAGTTATCTTTAAAAAAAATGTCTAGAACACCTTTTACTCTATGAAATTATTTACTGTGATCTGATCACTATACATCTAATCCTGGCAGACTTTAAGTGAGACGCTGTCTCGGCGCAATGGTGAATTGGTAGGAGAGTTGACAGCAGCTGCTGCGCCGTTGGAAGCTTCCACTGACCCCACCGTAGCCGCCAGTCTGAGGAGAGAACTCGATGATGCCGCTGCAGCTTACGAACACACTTGCACCAATCTTACGCAACTTTGCGACAAGTAAGTAAACTGCCTATGTAACGCAATAATCCCGGTGATTATGTAAAATTTTTGCACTTTGTTTTTCATTTGGAGAATGAAGTTGGTAGCTGCGAGTGGACTAATATATTCATGATTTTAGTTTAAGCTCTCAAGGTCTAAGCCCCGCTCTCTTATAGTTTCTTTACCTCACTATCATTGTTATTATTTACTTCTTCATTCCCTCCTATGATCTTTCCTCTCTTCCTCATTCATATTCGTCTTTGTATTCCTTGTCTCCGATTCCTTTCCTTGGGGTTTGTAACGCAGAAGCGATTCCTCTGAGAGAGCTGATGGTTACTAGTGTGTAGGCTACGGTAACCGCTTACCATCAGGCGAGCCATATACTTGCTTGCCACTATAATGGTATTAAAAAATTAAAGGAAATTATGTTTTTCTCAAGCGTGCTTTTTTTTCTGAGGTAATTTTTTCATCATTTTGCGAGCAAGGAGGGGTTTGATGATAATGTGTGTATGGTAGGTACAACAAGGCGGTGGAGCTTTGGAAGCGGTACCGTGATGCGGCAGCAGCAGTACGCACGTTTGCTGAACGACAGGAGGCGCGCCTGCACTCTCTGCGACCACGAGATGCGCCCGCAGCCGCACAGGTACGTCCATACTATATACTATAGCTTCTTGTAACTATGGATGATTCAGACGTCGTAACAAACTAGCTGAACCCACAGTAAGGTCCTTAAGTGCTTCTTTGTTGTTTTGAACCAGCGTGGAGTAAGAATTGACGCCGTCGGTCTTGCACCTTAACTGTTTTCAGCCATGTCGGGTTGCCATCCCATCGATTTATAAAAGTGAGATTATTGAGATTTCATATTCTGTACCAGACAGCATCTTATTCGTTACTAGTTTATCCCAAAAAGTGCTAAACGCGCCTAAAGAAATTTTCACTTCAAAAATATTTTGTACGGGATAACAGTATTCTATAATTTTAAAACTTTTTACTTTTCATCTATCCTAACAAATTTCATACAAGTCGTTTAGGTTATTTACGGATAAACATCCAAAACACCAAAAATGTCGCATTTATACTCGTAATATTAGTACGAGTAGAAATATTATGTGATCGGAATTTGTTTTCAATATGTCTTTCTTTATTATAATTTTAAATAGAGACCCGTCCCAGCTTCACAGTAATCTATTAAAATTCGCTAGAATGCTTGAAGAACTACAGCCCCTTAGCCAAGTTGCATAAACGTAGTAGAATCGAATAGAAATAGAATAAAATAACTAATTTATTGGATTGACAGCCGGCTACGCTTACATTGTCATAGCCTTATTTCAATCTCATACATTGATTATTTCAGTTTAGGACTTTTTACTAACATCGATATATTTCCCGACGTCATTAAATACTATTAAAATTCTCCATTTGTAAAAAAGTGTAGTTAAGAAGTTTAGTAGATTAGATACACACCTTTCCTAAAAATAAATTAATGAAAAAAATCTTAGTATTCGCGATTATTTTTTTATATATTTTAGTCATATATACATAGTTAATTCGACTGCAATGCAAGCCCTTGCAGTGGTTGTGTTAACTCCTTTAGTTAGTAAGGTGATAATGGAGTGGATAATACCCTGAGCTTGGCTTAAGAACACACCTTCAGATCAATACTGGTTGGACACAGCCATGACTCACGCTAAGCCGCACCTAACTTGCTTAATAAATTGGGGTCGATGCTCTTCGCACTTCACGATTTCAGTAGTGAAATGTTTTCAAATTTTCACGCTACGTGGTTCAGGGGAACAGTGGATGTAATCATTATGTATATTATTAAATAATTAATAATAGTAGTAATATCTTTGCCATAGTATTATGTGAAGATTAATAAGTCAGTCTATTACTCAGAAGTCTTTGGTTTAATAATCATAGCTCAAGCTTATTTTTGGTTTTGCGGTTGATATTCTCATTACCGTCTTTCCAATCAAAACGGAAGCTATTGCCCACCACGCTATGTGAATTTAGGACATTTTATAAACTATCAAGAAAATCTCTCAGGATTAGATAGATAGATAAATATCTCTTTATTTGTACACCAAAAAAGAACAAAATAGAACAAACTTATAACAATGCACAAATGGGCTATTTGCAATCTCTTCCAGGCAACCCTCGCGATGATTTTCTTTACTAGGAAAAAAATTAATGAAATCTGATTAGATATATCTATAGTTTGTATTCTCTTTATAATTATTGTAAAACGCTGAATTTCATAGTTTTCATACTCCACATAAGTGAAACTGCAGTATATCCATTCCTACTATAATATTGTAAAGTTTCTAGGTACTCACGCAGTAGGATACCTTTATATTATAGGAAAATGTTAGGTACAAGTGGGATACCGCTGGCGGGCCACTGAAGTAATCCAACACAGTACCAGTAGTCCGTCAACACAAGCGGAGAGACGGCATACGGCGAGTTTCTTTAGTGGGTGCGGGCCCCACACTACCCTGTTTGTTGCCCCGAACGACGGGGTGTGTGGTTAGGTACATTTTTTCCCGCCTAAATAAAAAAAAGATAACTTTTATTAGCAATAAGTATTCAAATAAAAAGAAAATATATTGTTCTCTGAGTTATAAAACAAATAAAAAAGTTAGAACCTTTTTCGAAAGCTTGTATGAAAGGAAAGACTTATTTACAAAGATTTCAAATTAAATTACTGATTCGCATAATTTATATAATAATACAATTAACATCTTGCATTGAAACTCTTTTCATTGTTAATTATAATGTTTAATAATAGAATGTATCTTTGCGGATTTTATCGTCGTCTCTTTGGCATCTTCTACAATTTATTTGAAAGTAAACTTTATTTATACGCGTTATAGGAAATAATAAATACATTTTTAAACTGCCTTTGTGGTGCAGCGGTAGTGTAAGCGACTACTGATCACGAGGTCTCGGTTTCGATTCTCGGGCCGAGCAGTGTTATTGAGGTTTTTCGTAAAAACAAAAATTCTCAGTAGCAGCCCGCAGTTTGGAAATGTGCCTGGTAGACGGCAATAGGCTCGCCCCCTGTTACATGGGACTTAAACATAGCTGGCGAATTGTGGGTGTGTAATACACCTCTGCCTACCCCTTCGGGAAATACAGGCGTGATCCAATGTTGTTAATATAATATATGCACATGACGATTGGTTTAGTAGTTACAACGTGTGAAAGCGTAGCAAAGAAACAAACTCACTTTCGCATTTATGATATTAGTGAGAATATGTATATTGATATTGCAAAAACTGCTGTAGTGTGTGTTCTTCACAGTCCAAGTCTAACTCTAATCCAAAGCGTTGCTGGTTGTTTTTGTTAAAGTGACTTAATACCTGTCCGTGTGGTGACGGACTGAGAATACAAGTGTCACCACCCCATTCTTTTCCATGGGTGTCATATGAGGGGACTAAGCTATTATCATCCATTGCATGACTGGTGGTAGGGCTGGGTACCAAGTGGGAGTACTCACCTGGTATCGGGCCCGAGCGGGTTGGTACCATCTCCCGTGTGACCGGCCATGAAGCAAATCGTTGCATTTTGATTGTAGCAGGAGATAGCCGTTTATTTTTTCATTTCATATTTGTGAAATGAAATGGTGAGCAGCGGCTTGACAATAATACCGAGAGGTATATAGTTGAGTCCATGAGTGACAGTTACCATTTACCATCAGAGGGGCCGTGGCTCGTCTGCCACTAAATGCAATAAAGAAAAAAAGAACCTGTTCCAAACTAACAACAGAAGAGAGACTTAAAAAGAAAAATCTGGCGAAGTAGTCTTAGAGATTGATAAAAACAAAGCAGTGTATGCGCCTTCTGGGCATTTGTTTCTGACAAAAAATGACAGTTCAGCCTAGCCGAATTAGTACGCTTGGGATTGAGCAAAAATGTGTAACGAAGTCAGTGGAGTGATCCTTACGAGTATAAGACTAAATGTAACGTGGAGATTGGGAGTTGTAATTAGGTTTCTACGCTAGCTTTGCCATCTTAAGGAATCCCCAGGATACAAAATACTAAAATGAATTTACAGAAACTAAATTTAGCGTTGATTCATTAAGTGTGCAACTATTAGACACAAGTTTTTGCGAATCAGAATTTAACTTGGTTAGGTTTAACACGTCTACGGCTGCCGTCATTTTAAATAAGACCCTATACCTACGTGCAATCAATCAGTCAGATGGTCGTCTATTGTCTGCCAAATAAGTCAGGGAAGAATCTCTAATGCCAGTCTGATGTCATAATAATATTGAAAGAAGGTTGCATCCTTGTTTGTTGTTTCAATATTCTTTATACATATTGTATTTACTGCCTCGGTGGTGTAGCGGTAGTGTATGCGACTGCTAATCATGAGGTCTCGGGTTCGATCCCCGGGTCGGGCAATGTTATTGAGCTTTTTCCTAAAAAGAAAAATTCTCCGTAACAACCCGGAGTTTGGAAATGTGCCCGGTAGACGTCAATAGGCTCGCCCCCTATTACGTGGGACTTAAACACAGCTGGCGAGTAGTGGGTATGTAATACACCTCTGCCTACCCATTCGAGGAATACAGGCGTGTTGTTATATGCTGTATTTACTCCCACCACATTTTTACACATAGTTGCTTCGTGGGGATGCAACCAAATTCTGCCAAGGGTGAAGGAATTCGAAGTAATATGTATAACATAGTTCCTGTGTCCCGCCAATACAGGCGGAAGGACGGCACACGGCGGGTTTATTTAGTGGGTGAGAGCCCTACACTACCCTGTTCGTTGCCCCGAACGACGGGGTGTGCGGTTAGGTACATTTTTTCCTTCCTTAACAAAAAAAAGTGTGGAAGAATTCTTACGTGGAGCGTATTCCTTGCCTCTGGCTATAGATACTCTGAACACATCGAGATTTCAACAGTTACACCTACCGTCTACATCGGAGTCTGGCATAACCTCTTCGCATACCTTACCGAGCAGCGTAGAGTCTTGCTTGTTCCAGCATGAATGGGCTGGATCGAGCGCGGAAGTGCTACACTCTCACAGAAGATTAGCGTGAAACAACGGTAGGCACTCTTAATCTTGTTTTTCGTATGGTAAGTGAGAGCGCCGGTGGTCCAAACCCCCTTCTTATCCTCTCCTTCCTTATTATACTTCCTCTCCACCGCCTATCCGTTTCCTTGTAGTTGACGCGCGAGTGATGCCTCTGGTGTTGCTAGCGTCTAGACGCTACGGTAACCGCTTACCTTCTGGTGGGCCGTATGCTTGTTTGCCACTTACGTTGTATATAAAAAATTGAAGAAATTAAAAAGATGCAACTAGACTAGAGATTCGCCAGCCCGCCTGCCAAGCGTGGCGATTACGGCATTATCCCCCATGACGGGACCGCTCGTTGTGGCGTTCTCTTGGGTAGGCCTATGTCCAGCAGTGGACGTTGAAAGGCTGATGGATGGATGGATGGAACTAGACTATTAGCTAAATTTTGCCGTGATCTAATATACGGCACAATAATATGGGCTTGGAGAATAACATAACACAATGAAACAACAATATCATACAAATTATGTGTTTAATGTATTCTGAGAACATTTAGGTGACAGGGTAAAGAGCTCATTTACAAATTATCAAAACAAGCAGGCATTATGTGGTGAATTCCCACGACTAATGTTTACAACAACAAAACGAGTAACAGCAATCACAATTTGACAGATAAGAATACATTAACAATTTGATCAATTTTGATTTTACTAACCCCAGACGAAACGGAGAACATCCTTACTTGTAATATAATAAACTAGCTAGCATCCTCCGCCGCGACTTCGCCTGCGTTGCTTATTATATGCTTATAAAAATGATTATTTCTTAAAGCTTTAACAACTTAATATTAAATGAAAATATCGCAATATTTTCTTTAGATAAAGGCTAACAGTCTAAGGAATTTAACGGAAACTTAATTGAGATATCTATCCAGTAGTTACTACGCGATGCGCGCGCAACGGCATAGGTGCCTCTTTCATTTAATTTATATAGATGCGAAAGTGAGTTTATTTGTTTTGTTGCTTTCATGCTGTAACTACTGAACCAATTTTCATGAAATTTTGCCTAGTGTAAAGCTTAGAAAAGGACATAGGCTGTTTTTTATCTAAAAGAGATTTGATGTAAAAAATATGTTCGTTCCTAGATTAACATAACTTACAGTAGTGGAATCGTATTTGGGCTTATTGGAATTATCTTAATATGTAAGTTATTGATAAATGATGACTAGGGTCTCATTATGAAGTAAAAAAGGATGTGAATAATTTATAAGTAATGCTGTAAATTCCTAGTGTTGTTGGTTCAATTTCCACACAAGATAACTCTTAGTGTGATCCACAAAAGGTTGTTTTGAGTCTGAGTATACTTTGTGCCCGTGAAATTGTATGCTTGTAAAGTACCCCGCGATACACGGATTATTTATTAGTGCGAGGTGTTGTTTAAAAGTTCTAAATTTCCTTACAAATAAGCATTACTTTGCTCGTTTAAGAATCGTATTTGATACCTCTCAGCTTGTTAGTTTTACCACTTCGCTTTTAACATTATAATTTAACAAGAAAAAGATTTAAAACGTGAGTTGTGAGTTAACCAAACGATGGTTAGACCGCTACAATAAAATTGCATGAAACAGTTAAGAGGACCATTGACTTCGGAGACGTTGTAAAAAAAAACATCACAGAAGAGGAACTAACCATAGTCTATTTAAAAAGTAAATATTCTTTATTTATTCGCATGAATTGAATGTAAGTATAACAACAGCCAACTTAAATTAGATTTGAAATAAAAACGCGACATAATGTCTTGGAAACGTATACCTACACCTACTTTGTGAAATAAAAATGTATACGTAATCTATATGGTCGTAATAGTAGGTCAAAACTCTATAGATTCTGTAAAATTAGTTTAATTTAATGATATCTAGTATTCGCGAAAGTAGATAGGTACCTACCTATCAGAAAATATTAAAGAGAATGGGTGTTTACTACAAAATTATCGTAATAATGAAGTCATATCGTTCAAAATTATCGTACATATTTTAATGGCGCACCTACACTGAAAAAACATCATGATAACGTAAATTAATGAAGTAAAACCTTAACATAAACAGTCATAATAAAATCGCTGTGCTGATAACATGTGTGATAATGCGTCCTGCCAACCGCCGTCCAGTCGCTTCGCGGGCGTCCGTCACGGAGGACGTCAGCAAAACAACCGTTATACGATACGAACAAACTCGAACACAATACTCGAATATCGAAAATCCGAAGTGTCAATATCGATAACATCCAAGGTCACTGCTAGACCTACGAAGCAACGCTCAAGTTGTTGATTGTACATACATATAATTTCATTTGATTATTAGACGATAACACCCCAACTGCATACAACATCGACCTTGGAACGGCCGTGACTCCATTTTCAGCGATGTTCCAAATTTGGAGGATTTGAATTCCGCATTTGAATTTCAAAATCAATTCGGCAGTGATATCATAGTGTGCTTTTATTAAAAAAGTGACGAAGAGTGACCATTTAAAAAAAATAATGTGTACACTACCCCCGAAAAAAATAAAATCAACGCCTAGTGTTAATAATTATTTATTTCTAATCTGTTTATCGTAAACATATTATTAAATAAATTGAATTAATTAAAAGTGTAGATTGAATATGAAGTTGATTTTTGAACTTATGATTAGTGCCATAATATTATTAAATAATAGAGATACTCAAGTACTTCAAGTGAAGTGATAAATATTATGTGTTACTGGATCACGCTGTGATTTATAAGCCAATATGTCACTTCACGAGGTAAGATGACACAAATCTGTACCATTCATAATTTCTTACTAAGATCTCTTATAATATGTTATTTAGTCTAATTTGAAAAATAATAAAAAGAGTCATAACTTACTAGCCTTTGCCCGCGGCTCCGCCGCAACCAAAAGCTAGTTTTCAGGATATATTTCAGGTTCCCGATATAGTAGCGGGATAAAATGTATACCAGTTGTCAAGTCTAATCGAGATCTATCAAATAGAAAAAGTTGCATCAAAATCCGATCAGTAGTTTTTGCGTGATTTGCGAATAAACAAACAGATAAACAGACAAACAGACAAAAAATCTAAAAAAAATTGTTTTGTGTTCAAACACGTCTATATAGCTTAATACAGTCATTTTTTCTCAAATATCTTAAATGTAGAGACACAGCTCTGTTACAAATTTAAAATAGTATAGATAAGGAGCCGAATGGTAGGTCGTCTTTTCCAATTATTAGCACAGTATCTAAATACTGCGCTAATAATTGGAAAAGACACATCTAAATGTGATGATGATGAATCTGCTTCCTGCTTTCTTTGGGAATAATTTTTATAGCATATTGTGTCTTACAGATTATTGTTTTTGGTTAAGCCTCTGTGTTAAATTGTGTGATATTTCGCCAAAAAAGCCACATTCAAATCTATTATAAATATAAGTAAACGTGAGTTATCTTGACTGCATGCCTGATTATAGAGCGTTGCGGAGTTAATTGTAGTCAAATACATCTCGATGAGATCATCGAGATGAGGATAAACTAAATATAAACACGTGCTAATAATCATATTTATAGCTTTAGATAGAAAATCACAGAAAGCATTATAGAGGTACATTGATATGTGAAGGTTTATGCAGACCAGTCATTCTCATGATGTGCTCTGTGGACCCCTTGCGCTCCATAGCCTCCAAATTCATGGAAGTAAGAAACAAAATTACTTAAGGGAAATATTTCAGCATAGAAAAATTCCAATCAAAAAGTAGATGGATAGTAGTGTAATTCATACTTCCCATTAAATTAAAATGTTCATGTCATGTAGTATGGTAACTAAAAGCTCGCAGGCGGCGGTATCGCTTTATTTTCCAGAATTAAGTACGCACGACAGATCTTATTGTTTTAGACCTCCGTTAAATATTTAGAATCCCAAAAGGGCACAAACTCCTCACGATTTGCTTTCGGAATCTTTTCAGGATTGAACGTGAGAATGTAACAGAGTTTTTACTTTCACGTTAGTATCGTTAGGATTGAATTGACAAGGATTATTTAAATGTATGCATGTCTTTTTTACACCCTGCACTTAGGAATAATCCTTATATCGGGGGGAGTATGCAGACATTCAAATGCACGGACGCAAAGTACACTCAGACTCAGAACAACCATTTGTGGTTCATGCGACGACTTGTCCTGTGTGGGGGTGGAACCCACAACACTCAGGTGGGAAGTCCGTATGTAAACTACTCCGACATCTGTGCAGTTAGTGTGTGTTTAGATGGGAATACTTCAGGAAATACGTACAAATAGAATTTTCAGGCGATTTTTTACAGTAAAGTGGGCAGTGACGTACCGCTGAAGTGATGTTTGACCTTAATGGCAATATACACAAAGGTTAAGTTAATAACAGTTAAATATTAGACAACATTAAGTATTGATGTAGCGGTTTTTTTTGTTGTGTTCGAATTCGAGTTTTAAAAAAGCCGATTTCAAAATCCGAATTTTTAAGTGGACTGATCGGACGAAAACATTAAAAAGTAAGTCTGTTTCAGAATGACGTTTTTTTAGATCATCTTCTAGAGAAAATAAACTTACAAACCAACATAATATCATTGAAAATATAGAGTGAGGACCAATTTGAACTAAATAAAATGTTTTTACTAAAGCGAAAGATAAGCTCTTTAGATACAACCTTCTAACTTTGAGACAATTAATTACGGAAAGAAGAAATCGCCATCAAATATTTGTTTCTTCTGGTGCATAAAAAATAATATCTTAACTAGAATTGCTTTCTTGAGATGCGTTCAAATAAAACAAATGATTTAGTTACGCCATCTTTGTATTGAGGATAACATTGAAAAATGTCAGGCGCGACTAAATTTCTAATCATTGCTTGTCTTTAGCGAATTATAATCTATGTTATTTCTTATTTAAAAAGTCTTTGACTTGGTGTTATGTGGCGGGATAGTATTCGGCTAATAGTAAGCATAGATTTGTAAAAGAATAATCATTAAATGTCCACCTATATTGTATTGTATCCTGTCGTGCAGACGCTCGCCTTCTTTAGATATAGCTTTTAGGCAGTTGCGATAAACTACAATTGATTAAATTTTAAGTAGCTGTAATTTGTTGCGGTGACTTATATGTATATTTGTTTTTTCCACTGCGAGATGCTTGTCTTAGCGTCGGTCGGCACGGCAGTATTGATGAAATTGAAGATATAATGCTTGCGAAGCCATATAGGTATATTGAAACAAGGCTATTTACATAATCTACTGAATAGCCGAATAGAACTAGTTTATTTGCCCCGTTTTCTGCATGTCAGAAATAATCCTCTCATTCCGAGGGAATCATGCCCAGTGGTGAGACAGTAATGACATTACTTGCTATATTTGCCGTCATAACAGTCAAAGTAACTACCGTTTGCTCATGACCGTTATTAAATGTTGAATTAGCCAGTAACATAAGCAAGTGTTATATGTAAACAGAGTGGGTTAAGGATCTCGAGAAACATAAAACGAGTTTAACCCACGCTTGAAAATGTTTTATTTTCAACTTTTACGACTTTTAGTATTAAACATCTTTATATATTTTGTATGCAGTGATAGTTTAATTTTGAATGTGTTCAGAAGGCGCAGTTTCAAACCCTGCGCATGGATATTACTTTTGATTTCACATTTTCGCATATTGTGTTCTTTAATATGGATAAACAAGTCATGTAGGATAGTCCAGGCCACCACCGAAGGAATGTAACATGGTTCCAGTGGCCCGCCAACAAAGGCGGAGAGACGGCACACGGCGGGTTTCTTTAGTGGGTGAGGGCCCCACACTACCCTGTTCGTTGCCCCGAACGACGGGGTGTGCGGGTAGGAACATTTTTTCCCGCCTTAACAAAAAAAAAAAAGGATGGTCCAGGCTTCACCCAAGATATAGAGAAGGAATGTTTCATGGAAACGGCTCCTATAGTGAACGTCGCGATAGCTAAGTTGGCGGAGCATTTGAACGGTAGGTATACAGAAGGCGTGGGTTGAAATCCTTTTTCTGTTTCAAATTTTTGCACTTAGTGTCAAGTGTTTAAAAATATATAAAAATAATAGAAGAGATTGCATGAAAATGGGAAGCAGAAAATCATAACTGCGAGCGGGGATTGAACCAGTGTTTTCTGAAATTTGCCGTGTGGGGCCGGCTTTAGAATTGTCCCACCTCTCTCTACCCACGGGGGAGTGGGCAGCAGCACTCCCTCGAGTATTAACAACATCCACTACGATCGCCAACCCGCCTGCCAAGCGTGGCGATTACGGCATTATCCCCCATGACGGGACCGCTCGTTGTGGCGTGCTCTTGGGGAGGCCTATGTCCAGCAGTGGACGTTGAAAGGCTGATGGATGGACGGATGGATGGATTTCTGAAATGCCAGTTAGACCGACACCGAATAAACGCTTAAAATATAATGAACAACACATTTTTCTAAGTCTATAGTTGGTTTATTTTACTCGTCTTTGGGGTAATTACAATAACTTAAGTTAATTTGTCAGCGTTTAACGACACGTACACAAGGTCGCAGAACAGACAATGTGTCTGTAAAAGTAATTTGCAAGTCGATGTATGTAGTTAATAAAACAATTTAAATCACAAAAGGAAAAGTATGTAAGAGTTACATTAGAAAATATTTTGTAACATCTCGTTAATGAAAGAAAGTGAATACTTACGAGTGTAAAAGTTTATTTTATAACTTTTAATTAGTTGACTGAAATATAATTACATTAATATCTCGTTGGGCTAGTAATTAAATTAGTAATGTAACTTAGGACTGCTAAGTCCGAGTGGCTGCGGTGAGCTCAAAAGTATTATTGGACTTTAATTAATTTAACTTTAACTTTAAACATTGATACTGTAAACTAGCTAACATCGACATAA
Source organism: Leucoma salicis (assembly GCA_948253155.1). NCBI lineage: Eukaryota > Metazoa > Arthropoda > Insecta > Lepidoptera > Erebidae > Leucoma > Leucoma salicis. Next base: position 2,397,466 of record OX411808.1, on the reverse strand, counting down.
TTGAAAATCTATATAACACAGTGGTTCTTAACCGGTGGTCCGCGGACCACTAGTGATCACTGAGAACACACTAAGTGGTCTGCGAAAACACTACTTATAGATATTAAACATGTGACAACGAAACTACATATAGTAATCTTTCGAGACTATAACTATGCATAAATACTAACTGTACACAATTGTAAAAATAGCATTAGAATATTATAATATTTCTCTGTAGATAATGTAAAATTTTAAGCAGGTTAAGTTTGTAAATAGAACAATGCTTTGCTAATTTATATTTACTGTGTAAGTACTTGCAAACCATGAAAAGAGATATATTTTGTCAAATGGTCTCTTATCACAGTTATCACTATAAGCTTAAGATCATAATCTATACCTATGTAGACTGGTAGAGCATATTAAACACAGTGAAATAGTGCATACCTTTTTTTTTTGTTAAGGCTGGAAATAATGTTCCTAACCGCACACCCCGTCGTTCGGGACAACGACCAGGGTAGTGTGGGGCCCTCACCCACTAAAGAAACCCGCCGTGTGCCGTCTCTCCGCCTTTATTGGCGGGAAACCAAAACCATATTACATTCCTTCAGTGGTTGGTAGAGAATACCTTAGGCATTAAGTCCGTCTTGTTCTTATTGTATGCGCAGAAGTTTTAAATAAAAATAATCTAACATGATGAATTTTATAAAAGCGAAGGTGGAGACGAAATATGATGGATAAGGGATGAGGAGGGGTAGGCTTCCTACGCTCTCACTTGCCGGGTGATAAACTGCTAAGCTTACTGTTACTATACGTCCATATTCTTTGAGAGGGTGGTACTTCCCCGGTCAAGTCGGCCCCAATGGGGTCGTTAAAAGGTACGTTCGTTGTTTTAAAGTTTTATTTACAGGGGTTTGCAAAAAATGTGATGGAGTATGATAACAGGGAAGGTCCCAATGAATCAGAATTTGGCGTGACGTAATATATAAATTAATCCTAAATGCCTAAATTTTATTCCCATAATCGAATGTATCGTACAAATTAAATGCAATTTAGTGACTTCACTATTCTAGTCTTCTCTACCCAATTATGGTATTTAATTACAACAAAACTACTGCTATTAAATTATCTACCACAGTCAAACTAACTAAAAATGATTAAAAACGTTTTGCTTGATACGAAGGAAGTGCGATTAGCGCGCTGTTAACTTTTCAAGGGCAGAAAGTAGAACTAAATACGCCGAATATAGACAAGATAAGGTTTAGACGCGGCAGGTGAAAATCCTTGACAGATATTCTTTATTGCCACTGGGGGTCAGGGACTGTACGATATCCTTTATAAATGCTAATATCTTAGCCTAGCGAGGTAATACAGGACCTTCCTTGCATATACTATAATGTAAAAATGTAATGTGCTACGTAATTTTTGTGCAATAAATCATTATTAATATAGGATTCTTACTGAATTTCCTATTTCTTTGTATTTGTGGTACCATCCAAACTGCAATAAAACCTTGGAGAGTGATTTTGTACTTTAACATAAAGAAATCAGAAATTACAGAAATCCTATTGATTTTATAAATTATACAGCCCTGTTTGTCTTACATGAAGGAAAAAGAAATGCAAAAGTTCGTAAAGATTAATTTGTGTCTATGAATTACGAATAAATGACTGAACGGACAATGAATTAATGTTTTTTTTTCAACTACAGCAAATAATACATAGTATTTTTCATGTTAATTATGATTGTGAATTCTATAGAAGTCAATTGGGAGGCAGAAGAATTATCCAGTTATATAGGCACGCTAGTGTATAACCTAGTGTTACGCTTTTTGATCGCGTCGTTATGGATTTTAATGGTAGGCTCTGCAACGCTCCGTGAGTGGTATCTAATCTATCTATCTATCTATCTATCTAATTCACAAGATTTTACCTATTTTTCAAATAATTTCTGACCTAGATGAAACCTCATCTTAAACAATAACAACGAGATTGTTACGTGACGGTCACACTACATTTGTCACGAGGAATTAGATTATAGACGTCTAATCTATTTAGATCTATTACTTCAGATAACATTTTGAAACCAAAGTAGATATTTGCGCTAAAATTGTATAACTTCAAAGATGTTGAAATAGTTTCGTATAATCCATTACGATCGTAAAAGAAAGTCTATGTATTGGGTATGATAAGTAATAATTTTCTTATTTATATTTGGATATTTCGGCCCATATAACGCCAAAAATTTACTGATTTTGTTAGCACATAATATTATGTAAATTCTGTTCACCTTGAGCTAATATTTTTTTATATAGAATTTAGGTCAGTAAAAAACGCGTCGTTATACGAGTGTTTATTATATTTTTGTAGACATATTATTTTTTGTATTAAATTCAGATAATATTAGGTGAAGATGCTGATAGTAACTAGTAGGCATATAAAGAAGCTCCGCCGCAGTCAAAGCCAGTTAGTTCCCCATATAGTAGCGGTATAAAATGTATACCAGTTTTTAAGTCTAAACAAGAGCTGTAAAAAAAAAGAAAAGTTGCATCAAAATCCGTTCAGTAGTTTTTGCGTGATGCGCGAATAAACAAACAGACAAACAGATAAACAACAACAAAAATAAAAAATAAAATGTTTTGTGTTTAGACACGCCTATATAGCCTATTAAGGTCATTTTTTCTCAAATATCAACAACAAAATCAAATATCAACAGCTCTGTTACAGCTTTATAATAGTATAGAGATATAATAATATAAACATAAGAATAATTTTCCTGAAAGTGAGCGGTAGGAACTTCATGATCGTAATACAATTGAAGAATTATTTGTTTTAAATCGACATTTCTCGTCAACGAGTCGCTATACTATGGAATACAAAATACAGGATATCCTCTTCGATAACGCTTTAGGGAAATAATTAATTTAATTATTTTTTACATATATAATGAACATTGGAACAACCACTGAACTCTGAATAATTTAGATTCAATCTGAATAAATCTGTAGGTACAACTAACGGTGCAAATGATTTGAATGAACACTTAGATCTTGTTCTCACTACACAATATTATGATGATTTTTAAAGTCAAGCGTACTAACTATTTGAAAGAACAACCAAATAATATATTATGATAGACTCAACTCTTTATCTCAATGTGATCCTAATGATAAAACTTGAAAGAAGTATGATTCTATAACATATAAACATCTATTAAGTCTAAGTAGTTAGTACAATTATCTACAATATCAATATAGAAAGTATTTACACAAAATTGACTTACTTTAGGAACATACCTAAAATCCCTATTTTGAATACTTATAGTTATGAGGCTAGGCTGTTGATTATTCACTGTTTACACACATGAATAGTATAGGGCAATGTTATAATTTGAAATGTTAGCGTATTTAGCATTATCAAACGTACAAATAAGATTGCAAGTACTTCATTGAACAACATTACATGAACGTCATGATTTCTATGTTAAAAAACAACTAAGAAATTGATTATATTATTCTACTTACCATGCCCAAGATAGAGGATGCTGTAATCTAGTTTTGCACTTTCAGTTCGAAAGGTCAGCAAGGTTAAACAACGATGCCTGGATACAGATGGTGACCAAAAAGTAACACCTATGGATACTCCGTGCTTCGGAATGCACGTTAAGCAGTCCCTTTCAGTCCAGTCATTTAGGCGTGTTTCACGGACAAACATCCAAATATCTTCATAAACTTTCACATTTATAGTGTTATGGACGGATGGATAAAATTTTTGCATCCCATTATTTTATTATCTAATCTACAATTGAATTATAAAAAAATCAAACTAAGTTTAAACTGTAGAATTCATATGGGCTTCAGTGGCAATACAATTTACGGCGTTCCTGAAATTTAACCTCAATCATATTTAGCTGCACGATAATTTTATCTACCCACATGCAATGCAATATATTATTAGATTTACTTCATAGAACGGAACCTGTCTGAATAGCATCACAAGATAAAATAGCTCGCCATATGACGCAAACAGTGCCAAAATTAACACGTCGCCGTCAATGATGCGTTCCAATTTTCAAGTTACTTTTTTTAATAAAAATATCTTTTATGGCCAAGGACTTAGAAGACCTCCTTTTGGCAGCCATAAATATTGATTTCAATGAAGATCTACTAGTAAACATTGATTTCATTTACAAGTAGACTGCTGACGAGACTACTACCAAATGCAATAAAAAAAAACTATGCCTAAGTACGCTAAATGCTAAGCACTGAATAGATCTCTCTTTACCTTAAAAGGTATCCCGTATGAAGTTTGCATTTAAATAGGCAGTTATACCAACAAAAACGTTAATCGCTGGCACATGCGGTTTTGACGTGGAAGAGCTGTCACACTTCCATAATGTACTCAAGGTTTGGCCTTTACCTTATTTACATTCGTGCCATAAAATTCATATCTACTTTCTTTAATACGATTAGCTTCCGACGACTTACTTACGTTATAGAAATACTATAATGTTTTCAGTAAGTATATTAGTTTTGCTATGTTAAACTTACCATTATAATCTTATATAAAAATTTCGTGGCACGTTGTTTGTTCTCGATGAACTCTATAACTATTTGTCCGACATTAACGTTTTTTTCAAAATGTGTTTTCATCGCGATTTCTTTTTTCATCGCAAAATTAACAATTCTAGACAATTTGATCTGCATTTAAGCACTTCACATGCTCAGCTACTTTAAAGAACCAATTATTTGTGAAAATGTGGAAAAAGAGAACTTTTAGTGCGAGTGGGAAACGAACCTGCGTCCTTTCCAATCCGGGAAGTGGTTTAATCGCTAAGCCATCGCACTGACCAATGGTCATACCTAATCTCCACATCACATTTGTTTTCATGACCGTGGGTCTTTGGCTTTTTTTAAACTCTAGAACTCTTTAATAACGTATGCTACAGCAATGCTTTGCAGGGTTTGCTAAATATACAATATATATAATTATCTGCTGTTAGTAACAGCATACAGAACACCGTGTGCTTATTTACCATACGTATAGTATAAAAAAAAATAAGAAAATAATATTAAGGTACACATACACTGTATGAACTGGGTTAAGGGCAGTAGTGATAAAATGTTAAACGTACCTACTTAAATGTCTGAGTTATATATAAGACTGACGCATGAAAAACCAGTTTGAATGTTAATTAATTGACACATCGATAACAAATAAATAATTAAGTTGGATGCTCCAATTATAGACGCCATTCTGACCTATTATCACACTTTAGACAAAAAACAACTTGTTATTAGTGCATTTTTTCAAAAGGCACCTTCAATAATAGATATTTCTTTTACGAGAGTAGCAAACAAGCATACGACCTGATAGTAAGCGGTACCGTAGCCTATCGACGGTAGGAATGCCGGCGGCATCACATGTGCGCCACCAACTCTATGGAAAAGGATAAGTGGTGGAAATGAAAGATTATAAGGGAAGGATGGTGCTCCGTAACAGTAGGGGTAATTACCGTTTTTTAATGTTGATTTTCTGTGAGAGGGTAGTACATCCACTGTCGAGCCGGCTTATAATGGAACAAAAACACTAGAAGAAGTTTTCTCACTTTCACAAATAACTTATTCTTTAAAGTAGTTGAGCATAATTATCAGGTGCTAAAATACAGATCAAAATATTAGATATGTTAAGTAAGTAAATTTTCTTAACGTAAATATTACCAAGCGATCTATATATGCCAAAGCACGTCAATTGCTTAAAAATATATATAAGATTAATAACATATTATGGCCTGTCTATTCGTTTATAAGTCTGTCGAAAATGTTTTTGATCATCTTTAATAGCCGCGCGAGTGTTTTGATACGGCGCCCTTGCGTTCTGTTGAACAAACTTTACAAACTACCACCAACCGCAATTCCAGGTTAATCAATCAATAACCACCACAAATTAAGTTTTAACTTGTCCGCTCCTATTATAGTAGCTCTAGTAACTCATTGTATAGTTTTAGATTGAAGGTATAGTTTTGTATGTTTTGAGTGCTACTACTCAACATAGTCTTGAAAGTTAATCTTTATACCTATTTTATTCACTTGACCTACTAGGATTTCTACTAAACTTAATTTGACTGTGAAACAGAGATGCGCAAACTAAATCACCAATGAGATCAGGGATTTATAAATCTTTTTCTTCGAAAGATTTAAATCACTCTTTTAAATCTTTAACTCTTTTAAATCTTTGGTTACGAATGACGTTATTCATTCAGTTGATCATAAGTGATGCAAATTGCAAATATCTATTGATTCATGTAGTTATTCTCTCATTCCCTCAAGTCGCAACTGGTTTTGAGCTTTTTACCTAAAAGACAGAGAGTAAGTTTCTGTGTACCTATCGTCATTGTATTTCAAGAGTACGTTTGTGCGTGCCTACAACTTATGTTATCTCTTTTCAATTCACAATATCCTTTATCTATTGTCTCATTCTAAATCTACGTCCATCATTCCATCTATTCAATCCTAACGTAGTGAGCTAGTGAGTTAAAAATGTATTTTCGAAACCAAAGATTTAAAGATTGATTACGCATTTTGAAAGGATTATACATCGTTTGTATCAATCACTCCTGAGTTACACATCTCTAGTGTGAAGTAAAAAGATCCGGTCAAAAGATTCCCACCCATGGGTATTCCAAGAAAGACTAAAAAGAATGTGTTTCTACAGGTTAAGGTTAGAGTACTATATAAAGGTTTGGGTTAGTTCATTAATCACGTGATATTATTAGCATTTTTTTAAATTCTTATTAATATCCTATGCTATCCTTTTTCTTGGAGATGGCGACGCGTGAGTGATGTCTCTGGTGTTGCTAGCGTCTTAGGCTATGTATATGTCATTATATAAATTTGTATACTTTCTAATATAATAATATTTATTTGATGTTTATTATTATTTCAGATATATTATTCAGTATTTCAAATATAAACCATATGTAAAATATAAAATCAAACTTGGCTCATACCATTAGTTTAAAATGAAACTAAATGAGTTTCATTTTGATGCACCTCTCATGAGTATAAAATAATACTATCTAAATATACGCAGACATGTCTGGAATATTTCAAAATGCTATTAAGCAAATTGAGTGCGATCGCAATGGTTCCTCCTTCCATTGAAGCAACGAGTTTTAATCGTTGTTCGGATTAGAAGGGACGCAGGTTTGAATCTCGCTCGCACTAAAGTTCTCTTTTTCCACATTCACAAATAATTTGTTCTTTAAAAAGTAGCTGAGCATGTCAAGTGCTAAAATACAGATCAAAATCGTTGTTAGTTTTAACTTTGTGACTTCATGACTCACACAAAGAATGTTGCTGAAAATCACACACAATGAGCTGGATAGCTTGATTAATAGTGTGTAGTGTCACGCTAACATACTTATTGCTTCTTAAAAGTTTTTAAGTGACGGGCCTCGTGGCGTAGTCGGTAGTGTAACCGACTTCCGTGTACGAGGTCGTGGGTTCGATTCCCACTCAGGACAATTATTTGTGTGATGAACACAGATATTTGTGCTCCCGTCTGGGTGTTTTCTATCTATTCTATGTATGTATTTGCAAAAAAAAGTAATATATGTATTATATCCGTAATCTGGTACCCATAGCACAAGCGTTAAGCTTAGTTTGGGACCAGAGGACGTTGTGTGAAAATGTCCTGGAATATTTATTATTATTATTATTAAGTATAAAATAGCCGTTCCATTCACAATCTTAATCTGAGCTGAATTAGAAATTGTGAATTGATAGCCTATTGATAAAACCAAGAATAGCGACAAGAGATATAATGGGATCCTTTTTTTTTTGTTAAGGCGGGAAAAAATGTACCTAACCGCACACCCCGTCGTTCAGGGCAACGAACAGGGTAGTGTGGGGCCCCCACCCACTAAATAAACCCACCGTGTACCGCCTCGCCGCCCTTATTGGTGGGCCACTGGAACTATGTTACATTGCTTCAGTGGTCATGGAGTTTCATTCTCAGTCTGATAGGATTTAGGCTTGAGGTAAAACGGTGATTTATTAAAGTTCTTTGCGTATTAATTCAAATATAAAAACAAAAAATACATAGCATCACGCCTGTATTCCCCGAAGGGGTAGGCAGAGATGTATTACACACCCACGACTCGCCAGCTATGTTTAAGTCCCACGTAATAGGGGGCAAGCCTATTGACGTCTACCGGGCAAAGTTCCAAACTCCGGACTGTTACTAAAAAATTTTCTTTTTAGGAAAACGCTCAATAACATTGCCCGATCCCCGGGTCGCAATGTTGTTGTTATATAACTATATTCAAATACAGTTATTCCGATAAAACGATATAGGTTAATGCCTAACCCCTCAATTTAAGAGATGTGTCTAATTGACTGATAAGACATGAAACAATTTATTCTTAGTTTTTTTCTGAGAGATTTATGCCATTATTAATCGAAACATGAGTCAGCTGCTTTTTGAATTATTGCTCTTGCTTTTAAAATTCCAAGATTACACTCTAATGACTAATAATTCTGTTCATAAGCTTATTTTTAGCTAACACTGCTCTGTCCATTTGGGGTGGATTTAAATAGATCGATGAATATCTGCATACTGAAACTTAATTAGCTTCGAGAGATATTATTATCTGCATACTGAAACTTAATTAGCTTCGAAGGATTTATTTTTCTGAACGGATTTTCGTGCGGTTTTTATGAATGAATGGAGAGATTAATGTGGGAGGTTTAGGTATATGAGTCACTAGCCTTTGCCCGCGGCTTCGCCGTAGCCAAAAGCTAGTGTTTAGGTTATATCTCAGGTTCCCGATGTAGTAGCGGGATAAAATGAATATCAGTTTTTAAATCTAATTAAGAGCTATCAAATAAAGTTGCATCAAAATCCGTCCAGTAGTTTTTGCGTGATGAGCGAACGAATAAACAGACAAACCGGCAAGCAGACAAAAATAGTAAAAGCCTTAAAAAACTATTGTTTTGTGTTCAGATACGCATATAGCCTAATACAGTATGTTTTTCTCAAATACCTTAAATGTAGGTACAAACAGCTCTGTTACAGCTTTATAATAGTTTGGATTAAGATTTTATAAAAATTTGCTTAACTTTGACGATTGTTTCAAATCTTGTAAAAAAATTAACATCCATCCATCAGCCTTTTAAAGTCCACTGCTGGACATAGGCCTCCCCAAGAATGGGGGATAGTGCCGTAATCGCCACGCTTGGCAGGCGGGTTGGCGATCGCAGTGGATGTTGTTAATACTCGAAGGAGTGCTGCTGCCCACTCCTCCGGTATATCCTCAGTCGGCTCTTACGACTCCCATGGGTGGAGAGGGGTGGGAGAATTCTAAAGCCGGCCCCACTGGGCAAAAAAAAAAGAAAATTATACCAACTATGATCTATATCCACGTGTGCTGCGTAAACCAATAGGCTAATATGAAAACAATTAGCATAAGCCATATAAGCTAGTTAAAAAATAATATAGATATACTTACTTATAGAAATATTTCATGGGTTCGTTTAACGTTAAATATCGATCGCATGACGGACTGTTTTCATATTTTACATCCGTGTGATGAAAGATTTTAATGTTACGTATAATTTTCACGTGCTAATTATCAAATCTAAATATTATTATAATGGTTATATTTAGTAGGTTGTGGTATGTTAAATTACAATTGGACTCTGGAATGCACAGTTTAAAGTGAAAGCATATATAGGTATTTGTGAATCAGTCGAACATTATAATATTAACATTAACATATTACTTCCCAATGAGGGTTCATTTCAATGGAATGGAATTTTGAAATAGAGACATTTTTCATAATTCTATAAACTGAAATAAACTCAAAGCTACCCAATGTTGCGTATTTATTTTATAGTAAAAATAGAATCTAGTAGATCTGCCCGCGACTCCATCCACATGGGCTTCAGGGCCCGTATAGAATCTAACTCACTAAATCGTATCGACATCGTATCGTCTCGCTTGTGATTGGTAGAGAAACCGACGCGTGATGTCGCATTAATACCTCGGCCAATCACGATGATCTGTCAACCAATCACAATGACACAATGCGATGTCGATACGATGTAATAAGATACATTCTAAACCCCCCGTATCTATATGAATACGTCTCTCTACGACACATTCATTATCTCTATTCAAAAATAGCTATCCTAGGGGAATTATCCATTATTCTAGTAAACGAAGTAACCTATGCCCTTTTCTGCCTATACGTATATGGTCCAATACATTCAGCGTAAAAGCGTAACATACAAACAAATAGTACAAATGATTTGTGAATGAGGAAAAAGATAATTTTTAGTGCGAGCGGGAATCGAACCTGCGTCCCTTCCAATCCGGGGAAGTGTAAGCCACTGAGCTACCGCACTGACCTTTCGGCCATACCCAATCTCCTAATCACATATGTCTTTACGACCGATTTCCGCTCGCACTAAAAGTTATCTTTTTCCTCGTTCACAAATAATTTGTACTTTAAAGTAGCTGAGCATGTCAAGTGCTAAAATACAGAACAAAATATACAAATAAATAATTCACATTCACATTTATAACATTAGTAAGGAACACTAACAGTCTTTCATATCCAAGTTCACCTCTGAAACGGCTGAACCGAATTTCATAGTACTTTCACTAGATGATAGAGTATTTTTCAGATATGTTTTAAGGTACTTTTTATATTTAAAAATATTTCGTTTTCCTGAAATTATTTTTTCCTATATCAAAGGTAAATGCTAGGAAAGTGGAATCAGCCAATACCGTTGTAGAATATATTATTATATCATGTTATTTCTAACAATAGGTAATTATTTCAAATAAGGGCAACAAAATTAACAATGACATTGATTCGTAATGAAAACTCACACTCTAATTACCTACCTACGCTTATTATGAACGATTATCTAGCACAAGGTTAATTCACGATTACACAACTTATCGCTTCCTCATAAGATATACAAGATTTCTTCAAACAAACATACCAAGATGACTTTGCTATTAATACGTTGTATATATTGTAGCAGTGATAGCCCTTTTTTTTGTTTAGGCGGAAAAAAATTAATTACCCGCACACCCCGTCGTTCGGGGCAACGAACAGGGTAGTGTGAGGCCCTCGCCCAGTAAAGGAACTCGCCGTGTACCGTTTCTCCGCCTTTATTGGTGGGCCACCGAAACCATATTACATTCCTTCAGTGGTAGCAGTGATAGCCTAGCGATAAAATCGAGGATGACGAAGACAGTGGTATCGAGTTCGACCCCCAGTCCAAGTCCAGACCTCTTAGGGCACAAATATTGACATGAGATTTTTCAAAATTGTGTTTGTATTAGTTTACAATATATCACTGCTTGGTGAAGGAAAACATCGTGAGGAATTCTGCATGCCTGAAAGATTTTCTTAATGGCTTGTGAAGTCTTCCAACACGAACTGGCGTGGTGGACTATGGCCTAATCCCTCTCATCATGAAAGGAGACCTATGTGCAATAGTGGGACAGCGAGAAAAAGAAATGGACCAAGAAAATATATTGTAGATATTTCATTTCGTTTTCAACAGTAAAGCGTATAATATAAAATATATAACAAAGTATTATAATAAACATTAAGTAGTGCGGACATTCTCTATAAATATTTGTGAAGATTTTCCGTCAGTCACGCGTAAAAGACTTAGAAAAATAAGACACTTGATTAACATATCTGTCTTTCGCAAATGAACTAATAACTAAATGGATTCGTACCAAATTTCGTATACAGATACTACATATACATATATTATTATATTTCGTATACAGATACTACATAGATAGAACGATGGCGTAGATAAACACAGAATATTTTTACCCCAATAAGATGTACGTAAATAACTCTAAATACACCAAATTTGGAAATCGAAATAAAGTCGAGTGCAGAATCTAGTTAGTAATCAATATAACTTCCCAAACACAAATTTGTTAAAATAGGGTGGATGAATGTATTCGTACCTACACTATTGTTTACGCATCATACATCGGTTATCTTTAAGCAAACATTGTCAAGAATTCTGCAAAAGTGACCTATGACATTAGCTCAGGAAACGAGCGATCCATCACGACATTCTTTATCGTCGATACATTGTAAACGAAAATAATTTCTAACGTGAGCATTTTAAGTAACAAATGAAATGCACATAATTATCGCCGTTCTGAATATTTCGATTGACGCAATTCATGAATAAATGAAACGTTCCACTTCAGCTCTCTATATTGTCACAAATAAAGTCGTACATTGTATATTTCTATATAGGTACTATTGTAAAACTGTAACAGAGCTGTGTTTGTACATTGAAGATATTTAAGATATTAAATGCGTATCTTATATCCTTATCTACATATTATACTTAATTTCACGATGATTGGTTAAGTACTTACCGTGTGAAAGGGTAACGAACAACTTAAAAAAAAATGATTCTAACAAAATATCTTCAATGTACAAACACTGATCTGTTGCTGATGTAAATCCCTGTATTAGGTTATTTAGGCGTCTCTTAACCTAAAACAATATTGTTTTTAGAAATTTTATGTTTGTGCAGATAATCACGCCAAAATTACTAAACAGATATTGAATTTTTTTTTTGTTTGATAGGTCTCGTTTAAACTTAATATTAACAACTTTTAAGTGGCATATTTTAACTTGCTACTATATCAGGAACTTGAGATATAACCAAATGTTGGGGCAAAGGCTAGTTTGTAAATGTACTAGTACTCGGTATACAATTTGTTAATAATTTCTTCATTAGTAATCTTTAGGGTTTTTGAAGGACTACAACTCTCTAGTACCTAAATTATTTTAATATATCTCAGGCGTAGTTAATACATTAACAGCCCTGCATTAATTTTTAATAATGCGATTTATTTAGTAACCATTATTTCGTACCTACTAAAACATGATCGAGATGTATTAAACTTCCTATTAAAAATTAAAGAAAATAACTGTAAAAATAAGGTTCAGCATACCTCAAAGATTTCTACAGCATTTATCTATTAGCTCACAAAATCACCCCGGTAATAGGAGATACACTAAAAAGTTACGATAATAAAAACATCAAAAGCTTAAAATATATTAAGGATTTCAATTTCGTTTTTAGTCTTATTTATTTTTGAAATAGCAAAAAAAATAATTGGATTTTTCACTTTAACAGGCATGTCTAGAACAAGAGGCAAGAGTCGCAGAGCTCCGCTCTTTGGCAGCGAGAGTGGCAGCAGAAACAGGCTCCCGTGCCTTACCAGCTGATGCAGACGCACTAGCCCGGAGACTGCAACTGGTCACCGGGGCTGTGCAAGCGCTGGCAGACCTTGGTGAAGCCAGACAACTGGCGAGGGCAAAAGCACAGCACGCTAAAGAAAAGCTGTGTGATATGAGACAGGTTTGTTGCAGAACTCGCATATTTTTACCCTGCAGTTTTCTTGACGACAATAAATTAATTTTACTTTTCATTTTAAAAACTGTAGGTCAGAACGTACTTTGAAGAATTAATTTCTTTTTTACTCTTATTGACTATTCACTCGTAAAAGTAATAGATCCTATCTAGCGTCCCATTGAAATTCTTAAGATCAGCTAGCAGGTAAGTGGTAAGTGTGGAGTGGTCGAAATAGTTTGAATCATAATTGCTGGTCCTGTCAGTAAATAAAAGTTTAACAAACCAAATTCCAATTCAGATAACGAGGTGCAACTGCTTCTACAAGACAGTAATATTTATGCTAAGAAGTGGCTTCTGGATACACACTTTTTTTTCAGTCCGTAGACAATTACCGACAAAACCGTTGAAAAAATCTCCCATATAGGTTTCCTCACGATTTTTTTTTCACCGAGCAGTGATAATTTACAAATATACACATCATTAGGAAAAATCTCGATAAAGTTGAGTTGTGGAGTGTGAGGACCTCGGACTGGGTGTTGACCTCGATAGCACTGCCTTTTCAGTCTTTGGTTTTACAACTAGACTATTACTGCAGATACATTTAATAAACAATTCGAAAATCTTCGAGCAAATAAACAGAGTTGAAAAAACGGTTTTGAAATATCTTCTTAACATAGACAGCGATCGTTGAATTGTTAGCACAATGATTACCATAACAAACCATTTCCTATATCAATTGTATTCGATTCACGATCTAACGGATAAGACTACGATAATGTCCACCTTCATGAATTTATAATCAAACTAACGGCAAAATTTATTGACCTGTCACTAGTTCCATGTGACAAAAAATAGATTGGCATATCGGTAAAAGGTAAGGCTGTAGTAGACGAGCGATAACTTCAAGGAGTGCAGGGAGAGTGATATCGGGTTCGATCCACATAAGGCATACTTCTGATTTGTCAACATCACTGTGTATTTAATGACAAATTACCACGGCTCGATGAAGGAACTTATCGTGAGGAAATCTGTAATTTTCTTGATAGCTTGTGAAGTTTTAATCGCTTTCCGTAGTTTCTTAACAGATGATTATGCAATTTTACATAAATATAGCCTGAGACATAGAAAAGGATATGTATGCTTATTTTATAATAATGAAAGGTTACTGGGAATAGCTATTTTGAATAAAGATTATTAGTGTGACTTACATGACGTATTTATATTTATTAGGATTAGGAGAAGGACTTCACTAACCGATAATAATATACGAATAGTCTCAGTTTATTTATGAAATACGGATATGACATGTATTTTTTTTTTATAATAGTTATTAAATTTATCAAGTGGTGATATGTACCTAGTTAATTGTAATATTTAAATTTGTTTACAGGACTTGGCTCCAGTACACGAAGATGGCGAAATAGTTGAAGATAAACTGATAGCTTTGCGCGACAACTTAATAGCATTAGGAAAGAGTGAAGCTGACATAGCCCCGGCTAAAGCAGAACTCCCAGATATTGATCGGGACGTTTCAGACGAACACTCTATAGTCAGAATCTTAGAATTATGGCAAGCCATGTTTAGAGATACATTTTTCCATTACCACCGATTGTCAACCGCTTTAATCAGATCTGGAGATGCAGCGACAGCTTTGAGATTATGGCATGAATACTTAATAGATCTGCAATCATTTTTATCAGGTTCAGTACCAGCTGACTATGAGAATCTGACAGAACACCGTCGTCTATGCAGGGTACACAAAAATCTACTGACATCACAGAGATCTGTGCTCATGAATGAGAATAGAGAAACCACTAACAGAGACTTGGCTGATAAGTTTGATACTTTGACTAATCTACACAATGAGACATTGGCACGAATTGTTGAGAGACATGACGAAGTGTGCACAAGAATAGCAGCATGGGATGACTATAGAGAAGTATACACAGAGTTACTACGGTGGTTGAAAGAAATGGAACGTGAGCGAGAAAAGCTTCAGCTCAGATATGTCCATATTAAGAGAATACATAAGATTTTATCTAAGATACAGAATATGTCCGATAAAGTACCAGATGGCAAAAGACAATCAGATAAATTGCTTGTGGTCTTAAAGAAGGTTCTGGAGTTTACGGAAGAAGCATATGGTGCATCAGTGAGGATGGAATATGCTGGTATTGTTAAAAGAGTTGACAATTTACAAGCAAGCCTCGATACTTGGCGTGACTTTTTGTCAAGGATACTTGGCTTAATTAATGAATACGAAAATATGTCTAATGAGCTTTTCAAACACTATTCTAAGGCTCAAAATGATATAATGTCTTACTCAGACGAAGAAAGGCTTTCAAGACCACAGCTTAAAAAAGCTATTGAGAAATACACTGACATAAGAGCGAAAATTGTCAAGACAGAAACTCAAGTTGAAACTCTTAGTGTTATTCAAGAACAATTAAAAGAGTGCCTTAGTCCTCAGGACATACGAATAGTGAATCAAAGAATTTGGCAACTCCGACAACAACGTGCTGACTTGGAACACCAGTTATCAATTATCATCCACCGCCTCCAGGAACGAATAGAAATCTATACCTTATTCGAATCACGCTTAACACGGTTTAGTGAATGGATTTCAACACTTGAATCTCGTCTTGAATCTTCAAACCAAAGCACTGAAATTGGAGCCATTGATCCTCAAGATTTGATTAGAAGGATTAACTCTGAAATTCAAGCTGAGACAATGTTAAAAGAACGTGAATTTGAGTGGCTTACTGAAACTGGAACATCTCTAATTGAACATTCCAAAAAAGATGAGAAATCTTACAGCAAAAATATCTCAAAACATCTAAAAGATCTACAAGAACGTTGGCATAAATTACAAGAGACGGGCAAATCACGAATAGCTAAAATTAACGAACTTTTAGAAACTATATCTCAACTAGAACTACGACTGACAGAAATAAGGCTAAAACTTCACACAATAGAATCTAGCCTTTCAACTCCTGTTTTATTAGAGTCACTAACAGTGAGAGCTGTTGACGACAAATTCAAAGAGAGGGATGATATTCAGAAAGGCATAGAAAATGAGAGCGGAGAAGTAGGAGAATCTCTCAACCTCTGTGAATTAGTATTTAATGACGCTGATGTCGTCCGCGGCAATTTTGACCTTCGCAACCTTCACACAGGGGTAGATATTGTAGAAAAGAAATGGAAAAATATATGTGACTTATCAGAAAGGAGAAAAACAACATTAAAAGAGATACGCAAATCCGCTGAACTCTGTGCTTCACTCCTACCAAAGATAGAGAAAAAGCTCGAAAATATTGAAAGGCGTGTAGAGAAGATTGAGACTAGAAAACAACGTGGTGAACCCGAAGATGATAGTGTTTCGCAAGTGGTTATGGAGGAATTGGAGAATCTAAGCGCAGATATTAAACGCCTCGAAGATGCTTACGCAAGGATCGCTGGAGCTCGAGGTATTGAGCTCCGTGGTACAGCAGCAGATGATGCAGCAAGATTGCGTAGTGCTGTAAGAAGTTGGCAGAGGCTGTCCGCTCGTTTAGCAGCTGCAGGTGCCGATGCTCAAAGACAATTTGTCGGCGCTCATGGTGCAGCGGTCGTGGCGTTAGCGGAGACTGATGTGAGACTTACAAGAGCACTTCATTTGTCACCAGTGCCGCAAGATAAACAGCTTACACTTAACGAACTAGATGTAAGTAATTTTAATGTAGATTTTGTTTTTTAAATCTGAACGTTATATTTTTTAGTTATTACAAAAATACTCCCTAGGATTTTTTATGTTTCTATACCAAAGTGAAATAATTTTGTATTTTATTTGTTAGCAAACAGATATACAATTGAAACGCAATAATTTCACATACCTGTCTTGTTTTTCAGGCTATTGAACAAGAATTAATGGAATGCCAGGAATTAGTAGACAATGCCGATCGGTTAGCGGCAGGAGTATCAACAATGCCAGGGCTCTCAGATATGGTAGCAGAATATCGTTTATTATTTGCTGATGTCCGAACAAGGTTAGACCTCGCAAGGGCAGAGGTTGTTGGTGATGTTGATTCAGCAGTACAGGTAAGATTGAAAAATATACATTTATAACTAATAATCAAAAGCTACAAATATAAAATAACATAAATAATTAATTTATAACAATAACAAACATTTCTGAAAAACAGGTGGATACTCTTAAATGGGAGACAGACGCTGCCCTCCAAGTAGATACTTTAACATCCAAAGAAACCTATAGAGCAGAGTTAGCAATTGCTGTCAAACAAACATTAGAAGCGTTGGAAGCACTAAGAACAGCATTAGCAACACAACCTGATGAAAAAGATGGCAGTGAATCATTAGCTACAGCTGCGAAAGAAATCGCAAAGGCTGGGGCTAAACCTGCACAGACTTTAGAATTAGCAAAACATTTATCCGAGTTACTTCTTACTGAATGTGACGCTAATGAAAAAGAAGCTATGTTGAAGGATGTAGAATCTCTATCTCTGACTTATGAAGATCTTCTGAGTCAAGCGAAGAAACGTGAACTCCAAATTAACAATCTTAGGTAAGTTTCAAATATTCAAATAATTGTTATATATTCATTGTTCAAATGATATGCTGTTTTGACCTATTCAGTGGAACCTAACGATTTTTGCGGGCATTTCATGTAATAGGCAGTTTATGACGATGCTATGGTAGAAAACTATTTGCCTCTTCCGTATTCTAACAATGATACTAGTTTACTAATGCGTTATTCTTAATTTATTTTGCGGAATATATTTTTGCTTTAGTTATCACTGCGAGAGCTACATAATATATATCGATCTATATTAAATATGTAAAATTTATCCTATGTATAACGAGTCACGATAAATGATTATAGCTTAACAGTATGTTTAAAAATAATCCCATCTATAGAAAATTATAGACGACTTCGTTTCAAAATGAATTTTTGTTTGATTTTCAGTATATTTTATTAATTTAAATTTAAACAATATATTTAGTGTATTCTTTACGTTTATACTATCTTATTTTTTTAGGTTTCTATGTATTGCATATAAATTTATATATTTAGTGTTAAATGCATAATTATGATCAGTTATTGAAGTTATAAAATTGAATTGTTTGTTATAACAAAACCTGATAATATTTAGCTCAGTTTATTCTGTCTTTACATGAAATGTTTATGTATGATGTCTTAATGTTGTATTTTTATTTATTATTTTTGTGGTAGCACTTATAGCACTATTTGGCAATTGGTGTTGGGCTTCAGGCTGTTTTAGAACAGTGATTTTTTTGGTTATTACACTTCAATTCAATATAGAGTTTTATTACTTCGGACAATTTATATAGTATTACATTAAGTTTAATTTTGAAGTCTCGACAATTATATTTCACATTATAAAAGGACTGCATCTAGGTACGTTCTTTAGGAATATTGTAAACCTAAATGGAATTATTATCTTAAGTATAGTTAACATAAATCTTAGGAAGTAAATACACTGACGATTGAAACAAAAATGTTCCATATTGCTTGGATGATATTATATCAAATTAATAATATTGTTCTTAGGTACAACCTTATCTGCTTCAAAAATCTTGATAATAATTAAGATCTAGTACTCCTATACTATATCATCAGTTTATGGGGGAAAATATTAATTGATTTCTTAGTGAAAAGGAAATTTTACTTTGCGCTATTTTTAGGGGGTATCATATTTTCACACTTAGACTTGAAGAGTGTGTAACAGCTTCCTAACCCGGCATGCTCTAAACACATGCGTTTTTCTGGTCCCTTAGGTTACCCCACTCGGCCTCGTACGCGCTCACGTGCGAACAGTGAGTACTGCTTACCTAATGTTTATATTTTGAAAGTCTTTATATTCCTGCTATATATATTTTATTATATTGCTCAAAATACTATTTGGACTAAAAGTTTAATTCGACATTCGTTGTGTTGATTGATAAGCATGTATTTTTTATTATTATATTTTGTAATTGCCTCCTTTATTTTCGATTATCGTGACATCATTCACAAAATTAACAGCGCTAATGTGTCTATCGTAATTTAATCTTTGATAAATTGATGTAGCAGGAACGTAGACGATATTGCATGAATTAATCCATACTTCAGTAGTTAGTGCATTATGATGGTAAAGTTTTGAATAAAATCACTTTTGTTGTAGAATCTTTTTATTTGCACTGCACTAGATCACTGTTTTTGTCTTAATTGTAGCTTTATAACTTTATTTATGTAGTTTTGTATGTAGTTTAGTGTTAGTCTTGGGTGCTAATATAAAAAAAATAACTGACTTTTAAAAAGTTTATATTTTTTTAAATACTACTATTGTACTAGATAATAAAGAGTAAATGCTTTTATGAATTAGAATTTTCTTTCTAATTTAGTTTGAATAATTTAGTACCAAGTAGTTTACATTGCTTCCATATTCTATTTCTTAATAATAATATGCCATCCATCCGGCTATAGTGAGCCTGGTCGTCTGACGTGCCCACTTTGCTCTGAGCGCAACTGGAAACAGCTAGACAATGACCTCTGGCGGTTGGAGCAATGGCTACAGTTCGCTGAAGCCACTGATGAAGCTAGAGTCGGACCACCTGAACAGTACGATGCTCTTGAAGATGTAATACAGGTACAATATGAAGATTTATTTCTATGTTTATTGAACTTCTGAAGTGTAAGTAGGGTCGTAAAATGTTAGTTTTTATTTTAGTATCTATTTTTTATAAGAACTATTTGTTTGTGTGATGGTAAAGAGCATAATATCTAGATACAAAGTTGAGTGGGATTGTTTTATAATTGGAGGATAACTTCAACTTGCTGTAATGTATTCATTCAAATGATATAGCGTCTTTTTATTGTTTTATTTAATTTTTCAATATGTTCTTTTCTCTTTCGTTTCTATTTTGGTAAAATATAATTATAAAACGAAAACGAAGTTAGAACATGCCTAGTGAGTTCGAGATATTTTTCCAGGACCACCGCGAATTCTTACTGGACCTGGACTCGCACAAGTCGATCGTGGTGTCGCTGAACGTGGTGGGCGCGCACGTGGCGGCGCACGCGTCGTCGGCGGCGGCGGGCGAGCGCGTGCGCGCGCGGCTCGTGGCCGCCAACGCGCGCTGGGACCGCGCCTGCGAGCGCGCGCACGCGTGGCAGCGCGCGCTGCAGCACGCGCTGCTGCACAACCGCCAGTTCCACGACGCCGTGGTCGAGCTCGTCGCGCGCCTCGCCGCCGCCGAGCGCACCGTGCGCGCCCGCGAGCCGCTGCGCCTGGGCCGCGCACCCGACGAGCTGCAGCGCGACTTCCGGCGCTTCTCGGAGCTGCGCGACGAGCTGCGCCGCGCCGAGCCGCGCGTGCTGGCGCTGCACGAGGCAGCCGCGCTGCTGGCGGCGGGCGCGTCGGCGCACGTGCGGCTGGGCGAGCTGCGGCTGCGGCTGCAGTCGCTGCGCAAGCTGTGCGCGGTGTACGCGCTGAAGCTGGGCGCCGCGCTCGCCGCGCGCCCCGCGCGCCCCGCGCACGCGCTCGCCGCCGCCGCCGCCGCCGCCGCGCCGCAGGTACGTCTCGCGCACCACCCTACAGGCCATTCAGAAAATATCTTCACGTAAGGGGGAGGGACGCTAGGTTAGGAAAAGAATAACGAGGAGGAAATGAGTTTAAAAAAACATTTTTTCAAATTGAATATTAAGAACAAGGAAGATCTATCTAGTATGACGTCATAGTTACCTTGAAGGTCACGAAGTTTAAGTGAGTTGGTTTCACATGACGAATAGAAGGGAGTCCGAAAAAACAAAATTTACCGTGACGTAATTTATGAACGGCCTCTTACTAAATACTCCCAGCTAAAACACAAAAAATATTTCGACCCTACTAATATAGTCTCACAACTAACAAAAATATATTATAGACTATAGAAAATTCCCAGTACATGAATTAAACTGTAAAACAGTAAATTTATTTTGCGTCACACCACCGCTTACCCTGCCGAGCACAGTATACAGAAAAATATCAGAGAAACACAGCTTTGTTTGATAAACACATCCTCTACAACAGATACTCGTACTACTTAGGTACTTTATAGGTAAACAGCAGTTGCTCCGAAATTAGTATCTCAATCGTTATCAATAGTTGACTAGACATAAACACTTCATAAAACATTTTTTTAATAAAAGTTTTTATATGACTTACCAAGTAAAATATACTTTTAATAGAAAATATAGTTTCAACTACTATGTAAATATTTAATATTCCGTACCAAAATAAATAGATTCAAAATTATCACTAAAATAATAAAAGGAATTCCTAAAATATATTAAATTACATACTAGCACTATTAATTATTTTCATAAATACATTCAATGAATCCAAAACCGTTTCACTTATAATAGTTGTTTATATTGTATTCACTATACTTCTTTATTAAATTGGTGGCTTATGAAGTGTTTACATAATAAAACACCCTCGCCTCACGAGTAGTAGCTTCGCACCGTTGACGTATTTTGTGGTATTGTCGTAGTTATTGGAGGATGATGAAGATGAACTATCGGGCTTGCAGCTGCCGCCGATCGATGAGACCGAGTGAGTACACGCTTTAGTTACTCATTATAATGCTAAATACAAAGGTTATATAAACACGAACAAATAATTCTCAATTTTGTTGGAAGATCTCACTATCATTGTCTACATCTTTGGTAATGAGTGGGCTTTATTTACCACTGGATCCAGGTGTGTTGATACCATAATTCGTCTTCTCAGTTTTACTTAATAAAGCTTTGTGGATATATACTATCTTTATCGTCAGTATCGCAAATATTTGGAGTTTGGTGGATCACATTCGTACTTGCATCTCTAGGAGTAAATGTTATAACCTTTGTACATAGTGGCTTCAATTTATTTTGCATAAAACCATTCTTACCCAGCTAGTGTTCCTGTAGAATTCAAATTATCCTACCTTAACTAATTCTGATAATTTTACATATACTGTATTTTAAATATCTCAATAAAAATGTTTATTCAAAAAAAATTGTTGTTTATTCAATTACAGTTAGAGCGACATTTTAGATTTCTTTATCTTAAAATATGTTCATATTTAGGTATATCGCTAAGTGTAATAATTCATAGGTTAAGCTAACGGCATTGGTACCTTCAATCTAATAGAGGAAGGCGAGCAATAGTATCATAGACTTGGAAACTCTTACTGACAAGAGTTGATTATCAACTAGGGTTACCTAGAAAATCTATAATAAGTACTACTAATAGAAGGCCTTGCATGATATTTTTTAAACTTATAATCTACCAGTGAGCCAGAACGCAGTCCATATGAACAAATTGTAAAATGTGATATGATTTTCCAGGATGGCGGGTAGCGGCGAGCCGGAGGAAGTGCAATTGAGCGGTGTTCAACGTGGCCTTAGGTTCGTCTGCCGAGTTGCTAGAGCATCGCTGCCTTTCCAGGTAACATCCTTACTAATATTATAAATGAGTTTGTTTGTGTGCTTGTTATGCTTTTACGCCGTAACTGCTGAGCCAATCGTCATGAAAATGTGCAAACATTGTAGTCTCGAGTTCACAAAAGTACTTGGCTACTGTTATTCCGGAAAAGGAACGCTGCCCGCGAGATAGCTCTTTTTGCGGAGAGATAATTAATGTGCTCTAAAATACGTATATCCGCCGATACAAGCGGAGAGATGGCACATCACGGCTTTATGACATAGTTTCTGAAAAATGTTCCAACCCCCAATCTCAAGTTTCGAGAAAATTGAGTTTTTAGTTCAATTTTGCATTACTATCTCACATAACTTTGTGATCTATATATGGGCTTTTATATATATATATTTTCTGTAATTTATGATATTTTTTGTTTTTTTTTAGTTTAAGTTATGATGGGGCTGGCTCAATTATGTTTTAAGCCCCAAAAAAAAAAGATACAAAAAAAATCTTGCCTAATCGAGTATAAGATATATACTAGATTATGCAGAATGTCAGATAGTAATACATAATTGAACTAAAAACTCAATTTTCTCGAAACTTGACATTGTGGGTTGGAACGTTTTTCAGAAACTATGGCCATTTAGTAGGTGAGGACCTGCACTAGCCTGTTCGTTGCCCTGAACGACAGGGTGTGTGGTTAGGCACATTTTTTCCCGCCTTAACAAAAAAAATGTACTTTGATGTCCACGTGGACAGAAGACATACTGACAGCTTTTGTGTGCATCACTCACCGTAGGTGACGGCTTGGCTGTGACCCTGGTGTTGCCAAAGTCCATGACCAGCGGTTACCACTTACCATCAGTTGGGCCGGTTGCGGGTCTGCCATAGTTGGCAATAAAAAAAAATAGTCTTCGAAGAGCTGAAAATATTTTTTTAAATCATAGCTAAGAACACTCGATCAAGTTAACTTTTAAACAGATGATGCGACAAAGATACTTTATTATAAATATATTAAACTTATAACACCTCTCCGGCGAGGGATTACAACAATTATACCTATGTCTTGGCAGTCATCAGGGATGCCACTACTACTATCTACTACTACTGCTATCAGTGTATTTAATATACCTAACCTTTATTTGTTAAACATATTTCGTTACCTCCACAGGCCCTGCTACTACTGCTTCTTGGTGCCGCAGCCCTGGCCCCGCACGCGCAGTCGGACTGCGCCTCGCGGCCGCTGTCGCTGGAGCCCGTGCTGCGGTACCCGCACGGGCCCCCGCCACTTTAAACGACCGCTCTTAAACATAGTTAGGGCCTCACGCTTCCTAACGAACACGTCTACCCCTCCCAACGAGATCTGTTCGTTTGGAATCTTTCAGTAAGTTATCATCAATTAATTTTCGGGGCATTAGTGGACGGGGGTCCAAAACGACCTCAACTCCATTTTTAGGGAGTCAAGCCAAATTTCTCGAAAAACACCCCACAAGGGATAACGTTTTATAATCTCTAGGGGACGATCCCCATTATTTAACCGTCGAAATGCATAACACATTCCACGTAGTCCGGCTTGTACATACATTTTTGTATATTTGTTACTCAAAACTTACCGGACTGCTGATATTTATTATATTTAAATAAAGGAAGGCTTTCCGCATCCACGCTCGCATTGTTACTTAATAGATATTAAGAACTGTTTATGAGTCAAAAATAAAGCCTTTGCATTGATTATCACAATTGTTTCATTTACACAGTTAAATAATTATACATAATAATTAACAAGCTACAGATCACTCCTACGATCTAGTCCATCCATCCATCCATTAACCTTTCATCGTCCACTGCTGGACATAGGCCTCCCCAAGAGAACGCCACAGCGAACGGTACTGTGCCACCTGCATCCAACGACTCCCCGCGACTTTGACCAGGTCATCGGTCCACCTGGTGGGAGGCCGTCCTACACTGCGCCGTCCGTTACGCGATCGCCACTCGAGAACCTTTCTTTCCCAACGGTTGTCGGTTCGTCGAGCGATGTGGCCTGCCCATTGCCACTTCAGCATGCTGACCCGGCGGGCTATGTCGGTCACTCCCGTTCTCCTACGGATTTCCGTATTGCGGATCTTATCACGTAGAGAGATCCCAAGCATAGCCCGCTCCATAGCACGCTTAGCGACTTTAAGCCTTGATATAAGACCAACGTTCAGAAACCACGCCTCTGTGCCGTAAGTCATCACTGGTAACACACACTGGTCGTAGACCTTCGTCTTCAGACACTGTGGAATATTGGACAAGAAGATCTCCCTCAGCTTCCCGAACGCTGCCCAGCCGAGCTGGATTCGTCGATCGACCTCTTTCTCGAAGTTGTGTCTACCTAACTGGATCTAGTTTGTCCCAGGTATACATAGTGTTCGACAACTTAGAGAAGCGCACTCCCGACCAGGACCGGTGCTGAAATGACATGGACATTAGACATGACTTTCGTCTTGTGCATGTTTATTTTTAGACCCACTAGTCGGGAGACACGGCTGAGGTCGTTGAACATAGTACCAAGGTCCTCCAGCGATTCTGCCATGACCACGATATCATCTGCAAATCGAAGGTGAGTGATGTATTCGCCATTTATGTTGATGCCGAATCCGGTCCAGTCCAAGAGCTTGAAAACATCTTCCAATGCAGTGGTGAAGAGTTTCGGGGACATGACGTCTCCCTGTCTAACACCGATACGATCTAGTGACAAATTTAATTGGAATGATACAATGGTATCAAGGTACTTATATACATTAATTACATCAGGCTCTGATGAAGTTCATTGCCAACCTTTAAGCAGAACCCTTCATGGTTTCTCATTTTCTTGGATTTCTCTTTGTCGTTGCATTTCACGGCTGTCGTAAGGATGTGTTGGTTGCGTCAAACTTTATGCTCGAGCTGAACGTAGCCACGTGTGCATCATGGATCTTAATTAATCGCCGTGCTTCAGCCACTTTCTTAAATCTATTTTAACGTTATTTATTTAATATTATGTTGTACAAATACAACAGCGATGTTTAAATTAGCCATGACTTCATCAAAGCAAAGCCCCAATGGAAGACACCTATCACGATTAAGACTAAACTAAAGTCCTTATGACTTACATTACGCTGGGAGTGGTCG
The DNA here is from genome assembly GCA_948253155.1 of Leucoma salicis. Classification (NCBI taxonomy): domain Eukaryota; kingdom Metazoa; phylum Arthropoda; class Insecta; order Lepidoptera; family Erebidae; genus Leucoma; species Leucoma salicis. The sequence goes on along the minus strand of OX411808.1, from coordinate 2,371,468 downwards.
TTTTGTGACTAACATTCTGCATGAACATCAATTATTTTTTCGATATAATTAATACATTTTTTCTTTCTTCTTTATAAACCTATTAGTTAATAAATAACTTATTATTCTAAATAATAAATTTTATTTGAATCTCATCTTTGTAGTTTACAATATTATGAAGCGGCCCCAGTAAGTTATAAAAATACTTGTATTGGGGCTGCCTCGCTACTTCCCAGGTTACAATTTTTTACACATACAAAAAAGTTGTTTTTAAACATAAACAATAAAAAGAAAATAAAAACTAGGATACAAGTATTATTAGCACATGTGTGTGTGTGTGTGAATTTTTGTGTACATGTGTTTTCGTATACGTCTATATGTGCATGTGCTTGTGTTTGTTTGTGTGATATGTTCGTGTGTGCATTTTGAGGTATTTTTGTGTGCTATGTGTTGTCATATTCAGAAAATTCTAAGCAAGATCAATTCTATTTCTTCGTACGTTAGAGATCTTAACCAATCTGTGATGATTTTTTTGGAGTCATGGAGTTTCATGGGATAAACATTTAATTTTGAATTTATTTTATTGTAGATGTACGATGACTGCGTAGTGTATTGACGTCTGCCAAAAACAGTGTGAACTCTAGGCGAATGAGTCACATTACGTTTACGCCGTTTATCCTGATATTCTGGATTATAAGATATGCTTTTATGTAAACTTAAAGTGATGTTTAAAATATACAATTTTCTTACAGACAATAAATTGCTAATCCTATAAAGGGTGTCTGTCGAGTATCTAAATGGTTTAAAATACATTATCTTAATGATTAACTACTGGGCTCTTTCAAGTTCTAAAAATTTGGTTTTTGACGCACCACCCCATATCGATATACAATATGTAGTGACTGACTGAGCCAGTGCAATGTAAATTTTATTAAGTAGCAGTGCAGGTGTCACTTTACGTAGGTTTTTAAAAATCCACACAAGTTTTCGGATTCTAGCCATGAGAGCCTCAGTATGGGGGTGCCATGTCAACCGCTGGTCTATTACAACGCCCAGAAATTTGGTAGAGCTAATCCTCTCAATACTCCGACATCCACAATCAGGACCAAGCAGACCACCACATTCATGAATGAGAATGCCATAATCACTACTTGGTTGCGACCTCATAGTCGTCGTAAAGCAGATAAAGTTCGATTTATTATTTAGAGTTAATAAATTTGCTTTAAGCCAGGTAGCTATTGCAGTCAGACCCCGTTCTGCGTTACCCTGTACAGCAGACCATGACCTTCCTAAAAAAACAACTGCAGTGTCATCTGCATAGGAAAAGATCTGCCCGCCACTGCACCCAATACTATAAAGATCATTTATATATATCAGGAACAGTGTCGGGCCAAGAACACTTCCCTGAGGAACTCCATAAACTACATCTTCCTCCAGGCTCGTGAAATTATCAATTTTAACTTGCTGCTTCCAGTTTTGCAAATAACTTTGAAATAGTTTAAGTGGAATCCCTCTAATTCAAATTTTTTCTAGTTTTTTTAGAAGGATGCTGATAGAAACAGTGTCAAAAGCTTTCTTGAGATCTAAAAATACTGTTAGACACTTATCTCCCTTATCAACCTTAGCGGTAATCTCAGTTGTCATCGCTTTAATAGCGTCTTGTGTAGATAACCCCTTTCTGAACCCATATTTATTCAGATATTTTATGAGCCTATTGTAGATCAGCTTTTCTAAAATTTTAGAGATACAAGGTAGAACAGAGATTGGTCTGTAATTACTTATGTCATTCACGTCCCCAGACTTATGCACAGGAGTTACAATGGACCGCTTAAAAACGGAAGGAAACTTTCCTGTTTCAAAACATAGATTAGCTAGCTGGGTAATTAAAGGGACCACAGAATCCCTAGATATTTTCAGAAATCTAGTGGGTATACCGTCCCAGCCGGGTGCACTCCCAGGTCCAAGACCCATAAGTATACTGTCCACTTCCTGTGGGTCAGTTTCAAGTAAAACAAATGAAGACATATGAGATTTAGTAACAACGTTACTCCTTAATGGGTCACAACTACAGACAATGTCTTTAGCCAATGTTTTACCCACTGTGGCAAAGAACTGATTCACACGATTTACTGAATCTAGTGGGTTAGGCGTGGTATGTAAAAGAGTTAAATTTGAAGATTTCGGCTTTTTAAATTGAGTAACTTCATTTATTTTTAACCAAAGTTGCTTAGGATCTTTTACAGAATTTTCTATTTGGATTCTTTGGTATTGCCTTTTTAATTTTTTAAGTAAATTCGAGCAAAAGTTACGGTAGGATCTAAGGGTGATTTTGAGTATTATATTGTAAGGGTCCTGTCTTAGACGGAGTTGCATTTTATTTCTCATTTTAATGCAACGCAGAGCTCCTGCAGATATCCATGACTTCAATGTTTTATTACTCGCAGAAACTAACTTAAGCTTTGTGTTACAAATTATTGACTTCTTAATCACGTCAATTAATTGTTGAGCTATGGTATCAGGGTTACTATTTGTAGTGAAAAAAGACACATGATTTTTTCCTGATGTGAGCTTTAGTTTTATGGGTTATATTAAGTATTACCATAGAGTGATCTGTGATAGAAGTGTTCAGCCGTGTTGTAAATCGTGTCGAGCTTTAAAATAGCGTGGTCAAGACAGTTTTGCTCTCTAGTCGGCAGATAATGCCCCGGTAGAAGGCCATGACATGCCAGCATATTAAGATAATTTAATCTATTACTGCGTTGCTGTGCTGTTTCAGAGATTCAGATTCTTTATATATTAAGTTAATATTTATGTCACATTTATGTACATATTATTATGTTTTGCAATTGTCTCAAGGTGTAGATTTAGTGAGTTTATAAAGTTATCAGCTGAGATATTTGATGGGGAACGGTATATTCCTAAAATGGTGTAGTTAGATATAGATACTTGGATGCCAGAGGCATGTAATAGTTTAAGTTCCTTTACACGAGGGGTGTGAGTATTTTTAATATAAATAACCACTCCATCGTTTTGATTTAACTGGTTGGTTGAATAGTAAGAAGTGTAATTATTAAGCAGGGGCAGTGGTCTCCTATAGTTTAGTCTACATTCTGTTAAAAACAAGACATCTATATCACATGTTTTAGTTGACACAAGTTTAAGTGAAAGTCATCGAAATTACTGTAAATACTCCTAATATTTTGAGTTAGGACCGTAAAATTTAAATAACCTTGTAAATAAGAGGGTAACTGTTCTGTATTAATTATAGCCGCGTTTGTTGTTTCAAAATTGTCCAATTCCCTTAAGCTATAAAGATTGCTATCCATTTGAAAGTGTAAATACTATCTGGTGTAGCAAAGATCTGACGTGGAGTATTTGAATTATTGTAGATCAACAAAGGAGTATATGTATAAGTAAACTATTTATAGGTTTATAAGGCATGTGAAACTGAAGTGTGCTTTGCGGAAAAGAGTTGTGATATGATGAGTGATTAGTAGTATACGTAAGTAAGTGAGTATAAGTATGAGTTAGTGTAATAGCCTTGTGAGTTGGTGGAAATAGAGTATCCATAATGTTATTGACAATTAAACTTATTAAAATAGCATGACATGCAAAACACCCGTACATTAATGGGTTTCCTGAAGACATTCCCTTTCTTAGTCACAATTCCTGTAACAAGTGGTGTACCTGGGCCTCCCCACTTATTAAAATAACCCGAGAATTATCATCCCTTTTAACAAATACACGACCAAATTTGGTCCAACAATATTTATATTGTTTTGTCCTGGCTAAGTCCCGTGCCAGAAAGAACAAACGGGCTCCTTTGGCGGTCAGCTGCTGATATGAAAACCGGGGTATCCTCTTTATTAGTAAACCCTAGGTGTTTTACTTGAAGTTTTACTCTATTTTTTACGTTATAGGTTTTTGCTTTTTGTAGTAGATCTAATTTTAATAATGATGAGACAAGTTCAACGACAATAAGAATATTGCTAGTCCCAGTCTTTCTACCCTGAATTCTATGAATATCTTTAATATCCCTCGCACTCAAGTCGAGACTTATAGTCTTTGAGAGACATAAAACCATATTGATTAGGTCATCTTGACTTTCGTTCACCTTTTTTGGCACGTTTCTTAATTCAATGCTAGTTTTACGCAAAACCCTTTGTAGGTCCCCTTTGCTTTCTTCAAGTATGGCAATATACTCTTTATCTTTTTTCATCTGCAACTCTAGAGATTCAATTTTCTTTTGCAATCGCTCCTGCTGACTAGAAAGACGTGTAATTGACTCTTCAATGTTGTTGTTAGAAAGTCTGAGTTCCTTGAGATGCGCAGTGATTCCTTTTAGTTCTTTCTGCTGGGCGGTTGTAAATGTCAAGAAAAGATCTTTAATATAATCTTTAAACTCATTGAATTCCGATGGCAAGTCTTCGTCTTTCATCCTTTTATTTCTCATAGAAATAAAGTTAGGAGGTGTGAATTCTATTTCATTTACCTACGTTTGAGTCAGACAGCGATTTGTTTAGATGCGTTGAAGACATGATTAATGAAGTTAACAAATACTATACAATAGATACTAAGTTATATCAAAGCTTTACGGAAGTTTTATGCTATAAAAATCAAAAGATGTTATGTTATAAAAATTATATAATCACAAAAAGATCGACGATAATGTTGGTTTCGATACCGCTCCCTTCTCGCTGTAGCTGTGAGTTTAAACCTTCAGACCACGTCAACTATCAGTCCAGTCAACGAAATTATGTTTCTGTATTAGTAATCTGCGACTCCGTGCTTATTCTGTTGTCCTGGTACTCGGCACCAGTGATAGTTGATATTTAAGATAAATAATTTGCTATCTCTCTCACCCGTGGGCGGAGCTTCGTTATAGCATGTGGAGCCTGTGCCAGCAGATGAAGCTTCTTCATAATTTATGCACTCCTATTATTGTGCTTAAATTTTTTTCAATTGTTTAAATGATTTTTATCCTTTCCCCCTTTACTATTTAAAACTGCATGAATTGTTTACACGTATACTCGTTACTGTGGTCCAAAGGAAGAGCAAAGAAAAATCTACTTAGGAAGAATATCTACCGAGAATAAAATTTCACTCAACTATTTGTTTTTTCTACATTTAACCTCTTGTAAAACTCTAATATATGAGTAAACCTCTATTTTTCTTTCAGCGCCTTAAGTGATGTCATGTTTAGTATTTTTATAAACAATTATATAACGAGCGTATTTACATAAATCTTTTCAATTATTTAGAATAAATACATTTAATCCTTCTTGACTCAGAGAACAGCACTCATTCTCTGAAACAAATTTTTGGACACGTTACTGGAAACTGTAAATTTTAGAATACTGTGATATGATAGTTGAGTCCATGAGCGACGGTTACCATTTACCATCAGATGGACCGTGGCTAGTCTGCCACTACAAGCAATAAAAAAGGAACAGCCTTGTTTATCCCAGCATGAATGAGCTGGCTCAATCGCGGAAGTAACTCACAAAAGATCTGCATGAATCAACAGTAGTACCAACCGTTGTGTTTCGTATGGTCAGTGAGAGTTCCGGAGGTCCTCTCATTAGTATCCTACTTATCCTCTCCTTAATATACTTCCTATCCACCTCCTAGCCCTTTCTTTGGAGATGGCGACGCGCGAGTGATGCATCTGGTGTTACTAGCGTCTAACGGTAACCGCTTACCATCAGGTAGGCCCCGTATGCTTGTTTGCCACCCAGGTAGCATAAAAAAAACTCACTTGTATTATAATATTTATTTAAATATTTACTTATGGCTACGATTGTAATGAATATAATAAACTTATTGTATCGTTATATACTAAGCAGTCTGTGCGGTCGTGGCGGGCACCTAGTTGTACAATAAAGTAAGACAATCTCACTAAGACAAGTAAGGGTTGTCGAAGCGGTGGCGGGCCCGTCGGCGCGGGCCCCGTCGCAGCGCGTGCGCGGACACCCGCGCGCACACTTGCTCACACGAGCCCACGTCGGACGAGCTCGGCGGCTGCAACATGTACAACGGCCTTAATGATACTCTCTGCACCACTTCGTATACATGGACTTCAGAATACAAATACGTCACTCTAAGACATGCTAATGATCTCTATACATAAATTGCTCACATTCATCACAAGAATTAATTATCCATATTACTGAGATAAAAATTAGCTAATTACATATACCTTATATGTATATTAAATTACATGATGATCATTGAAGTCGTTAGAGCGCAAAAGGGTACCACTGAAGGAATGTAATATGGTTCCGGTGGTTCGCCAATAAAGGCGGAGAGACGGCACACGGCGGGTTTATTTAGTGGGTGAAGGCCCCACACTACCCTGTTCATTGCCCCGAACGACGGGGTGTGCGGCTAGGTACATTTTTTTCCGCCTAAACAAAAAAAAATGGCGAGCCTTTTGCCCCCTTTTTTTGTTTTTTTATTAATAAAGAAACAAACGCACTTCCTTTAGCATTTATAATAAGAAATTAAGGATAGCTTTAGACTCTGACATAGCGGAGTTTTTTGTTTATATCTCGAGTTTCGGCGAGATATAAAATCTCGTAATTGTCAGGAATCTGAGGTGATAAACTAGATGAAAATTCGGCTTCGCTGGGGTAAAATGTGACTCTTAATACACTGATACGTGTGAATGGGCCTTAACGAACTCAAGATGGCATCCAAATAGCCAATATGGTGGCTGCCATTTGCACCATTAGAATTTAACAAAATACTCGACAATCCGAATTTTGCGGATATATGTTGTCGACTCGAAATCATTATCTTTTTATGTTTTATTATTAAGGTAAGGTTTTAGTCAAGTCTACCGTACCCGTTGACCGAATTATTATGATTTAAGTCTAAGCAAGAGCTATAAATCAAAATAGTTTCGCTTAAGTAGTTTTTGCGAGATGCGAGAACAAGCCAAAGAACAATTGCTTTAGAATAGACTGATAACATATTTATTATACTTTTTCTATCACAACTCTGTTATAGTTTTATAATATTTTAGATAAGTGGATCAAGCAAGTATAACTACTGATTTGCTCAATCTTATTAACAGCTTATAGATCGCTTGTTACAGGTGATTTTTACGTAAACCAACATCAGAATATGACATCTATGTAATTATTCTTTTAATATGTCTGTTTTAACTGGTCTAGAAAAAATATTTTTCTTTTTCAGATTATAGACATTTAGATATTTTTATATATATTTTTAGCATTTGACATGCTTAGCACTATACATTAAACACAAAGTGAAAAATGTGAAATCGAAAATAACAGTCACGAGCAGGATTTGAACCTGCATCTCCTGGATACCGTCCAGATGCTTTGCCAATTCAGCCATCGTGACCATTGCTCCTGACTGCTAATTTCAATAACACATTCATGCTTAACGTTTTTGGGTGACGCAGACGCCATCTGTCGGAAGTATTTTCATACATTATACCGACCAGGTAAACTTAATTTTACAATTAAGATTTTACCTAAAAATGACGCATACCCTATAAATATTTAGATATTTTTATATATATTTTTAGCATTTGACATGCTTAGCACTATACATTAGACAATAAACAAACGTATTTAATGAGAACACCTGTTTAATCAAACTGAAAAATCGGCGTATCTACGTAATGAATTATAAAGTTTCCGTGTACAATCATACATTAATAGAATACATTGGTTTTGTGCTATGCTAAACTTTATTGCAGCAATAAATGTGTTTGCTTGTTAACTTAACTTTAAAAAAAGTCTACATATTGTATTTAAATACTTATTTTTATATATCTTTTTAGTATTTGACATGCTTCCTTCCATCCATCCATCCATCAGTTTTTAACGTCCACTGCTGGATATAGGCCTCCCAAAGAATGGTGGATAATGCCGTAATCGCCACGCTTGGCAGGCGGGTTGGTGATCGCAGTGGATGTTGTTAATACTCGAGGGAGTGCTGCTACCCACTCCCCTGGTATTCCCTCAGTCGGCTCTTACGACTCTCATCGGTGGAGAGGGATGGTACAATAAAAAAAGCCGGCCCCACACGACACAGCCGGCCCCACACGGCACAGCCGGCCCCACACGGCATTTGACATGCTTAGCCATATACGTAGGTACATTAAACACAAAGTGTGAAAATGTGAAATCGAAAAATATCCTGCTCGTGACTGTTATTTTCGATTTCACATTTTCACACTTTGTGATTAATCTACATATAGTCCTGAATACATACAAAGACGGACTGTTTCACTCAAAAAATTCAGGGTTCTTGAACGATGGCTATTGTCATATAGAAACTATTTAAGAATCAGGTAGTGACGTATTGACACTAAGCTGGTACTCTTAGTAGTTCCCATATAATAAGATTGATATTGCCTGGTAGGCGGCAATAGGCTCGCCCCCTATTACGTGGGACTTAATACATACCTAGCTGGCGAACCGTGGTTGTGTAATACACCTCTGCCTACCCCTTCGGGAAATACAGGCGTGGTGCTATGTTTTTTAAAAAACACTGTGGGATTTACATTATGCTTAGTATTAACGTCCGTTAATTTAACTGCTCGCGTTGTAACCATAAAATCTAATTTGCGCGGCCCTGCGAATCTTCACGCTATGTCCAACAATAGCATTCAGAGTGTTCTCATCTTGATGATAAGTTTACACCATGACATTTTTCCAGCGCCAATACCTCGCCGACAATAACTAGCATGGCAGCATGCCGCAGAACTATTACACAGTGCTAGTTTTTAGCGCCAGTCGCGCAGTTGTTCCTCGGAGACGTGCCAACAATTGGCATGGCATGTTTAGACGAGTTCAAAAATTGCCTACCTACTCGTCATACGTAACTTTACGGCTGATGACAACGGACGCGATGAAGATACCGAACTAATAAAGGAGTACTCTATACTACATAAGAAGAAAACCATCGTTTTTTTGTTCCTTAAGGCGGAAAAAATGCTCATAACGGCACATCCCGTCGCTCGGGGCAACGAACAGGGTAGTGTGGGGCCTTCACCCACTTAAAAATCCGCCGAGTATCGTCTCTCCGCCTATATTGGCAACCATATACCTACCTACTCGTATGTGGAGGCCACATATAGGTATCTACTTGTTCGGAGTCTGGGTACATTTTTAGTTCTTAGGTAACTGACTGCGATATAGAAATGATTGCCTAATGCGAGGTATAGTTTATAGAAATTAACATTATACAAATGAGTTACCTGTTCGGGCTCCATGATGTCGGGCGGGGGCGCCCCGAATAGTACTCCCCGTCCTACGCCCGAGCTCTCGCCCCGCAGCACTGCCGAGCGAGCGCTCGTGCGCAGTAGTTGCGTGAGCACAACTATGATCACCTACACCATCACAAACATTCAATGGAACTGATAAGCGAACAAAAAGTAAGTCCCGTATTTCACGGGGGTTATGTATCTCACTGAATCGCATCGACATCGCATTGTGACATTGTGATTGGTTAAGAGATCACCGTGATTGGCCGACGGACTCTTGCGATATCACGCGTTGGTCTCTCTACAAATCACAAGCGAGACAATACTACGATACGATTTAGTGAGTTACATTCTACGGGCCCTGTTCCCAGTCCCACTTAATAGCAAACAGTATCACTCTTTTTGATTGCCTCGGGATTCGGTTCTAGTGGTGGTGGTGGAATGTAGATGCTATTTTCATGATAGAAAGCAATCATGAGCGTGAATCCTCTATTGGCATTGAATGCCAATTAATAGGCCTTCAAATTAAGCATATAAAGTGCGTTCTAACTCTCTCACTCTCATTGCAAGTATGGCACATTAGCTCCAAGTCCAAACGGCGCGTTTCAATGTATTTTTATTTTAAGGCGGGAAAAAAATTACTTAACCGCACACCCCTTTGTTAGGGGCAACGAACAGAGTAGTGTGAAGCCCTCACCCATTAAATAAGCCCACAGTCTCTTCGCCTGTGTAGGCGGACCACTGGAACAACTGGTCGCCCGTAGGTAGCCTAGCGGTAACTTCAAGAAATGAGAAGACAGTGGTGTAGAGTTCAATCGCCCATCCCAGGTTCCCGGACCTCGTACGGAACACACCTCTGAAGCTTAGAGATTTTTTGTAATCTGTTTATTTGTTTAGAACTTATCGCTACTTGATGAAGAAAAAATTGTGGGGAAACCTGCATGCCTGAGAGTTTTTCTTGATGTGTTGTGAAGTCTGTCAACACGCAATATGAGGCTGCCGTCATGTCTAAATCCCTCTTACTATGAGAGAAGACCAGGGCCCGCAGTAACACATTAAATGGTATCGACATCATATCGTCTTGCTTGTGATTGGTAGAGAAACCGACGCGTGATATCGCAATAGTCCCTCGGCCAATCACGGTGATCTCTCAACCAATCACAATGACACGATGCGATGTGGATACCATATAGTGAGATACATTCTAATCCTCCTGGGCCTGTTGAATGCAACTCACTAAATCGTATCGATATCGTATCGTCTCGCTTGTGATTGGTAGAGAAACCGACGCGTGATGTCACAATAATCTTCCAGCTAATCACGGTGATCTCTCAACCAATCATAATGACACGATGCGATGTCGGTAATCGTATCTAAAAACTAAATCGTTAGTGAGATACATTCTAACCCCCCACTTGCCCAATAGTGAGGCAGTAAGAAGAGCTTGAAAAGAATTATAAGACTTCGCAAACACTAGAAATCGCAATTCAAGGCTAAAACGATTTACGCAGTATTACGCTGAAGAACGATTTGCATCATACCGCCAAGGAAACCTACTTGAGACTTTATTGACGGCCTATAAGGTATACCAACCCGTACTGACCCACGTGGCGCACTAAGGCCTGAAAACCACTCACTCTGAGAAGGGACACGTGTTCAACATATTGGTTTGTGACAAAATCTCATACCTGAAATAAGAAGATAAGCATACTGAAGATTTGCAGAGCAAGCAAGGCTCTGGTGAGCGGTGCTCGGACTGCCTCGACACAGCCTCGCGTGTGGAGCGACGCAGCCAGGAGCGGAGAGCTTTCTGACCATACCTCACGCCATTCCGACTGGAAATATAGTAATTAACATACAGATTTGAGTGCCACTACAACACCATTACACAACACATGAGTTGGAATGAACACCTTTTGCATAAATATCCCATCCATCCATCAGCCTTTCAAAGTCCACTGCTGGACATAGGCCTCCCCAAGAGAACGCCACAGCGAACGGTCCATCATGGGGGATAGTACCGTAATCGCCACGCTTGGCAGGCGGGTTGGCGATCGCAGTGGATGTTGTAAATACTCGAGGGAGTATTGCTGCCCACTCCCTCGGTATTCCCTCGGTCGGCCCTTACGACTCCCGTGGGTAGAGAGGGGTTGCATAAATATACATAAAAAGAAATAAAGAGTTTTATTTGAATGACTGCACAGACAGTGGAGTGGTTTAGATACTCGGACGGGACCCGAGTGTTGTGGGTTCGATTCCCACGCAGCCCCCCTAGAATGAAAAACGAAACGTTAGACGAACTCTCGTTTCGCTTCATTGTGATTGGTCACCTGAATCACGCTACGAAATCTCGACTAATCAGGAATCGCTTCGGACTGTTGATCAATCACAATGACTCGAAACGAAAGTTCGTCTAACGTTTCGTTTTTCATTCTCATTTCACTAAGGGAGCAGGACAGCTCTTTTGTGATCCACAAATGATTGTTCTGAGTCTGAGTGTACTTTGTGCCCGTGTAAGTTTGTAAAGTCCTAAGGACTTTACAAACTTACAATTTACACGGGCACGTTACAAGGATTATTGCTTAGAGCAGGGTGTTATTTTAAAAAAAATATATATATATACAAGCCGCTCCGCCGCAGCTACTTAGTTAGTTTTTAGATTATATCTTCCATCCATCCATCCATCAGCCTTTTAAAGTCCACTGCTGGACATAGGCCTCCCCAAGAATGGGGAATAGTGGCGTAATCGCCACGCTTGGCAGGCGGGTTGGCTGTCGCAGTGGATGTTGTTTAATACTCGAAGGAGTGCTGCTGCCCACTCCCCGGTATTCCCTCAGTCGGCTCTTACGACTCCCATGGGTGGAGAGGGGTGGGACAATTCTAAAGCCGGCCCCACACGGCTAATTATTATATCTTAGGTTCCTGATATAATATCGGGATAAAATATTATACCAGTTTTTAGGTCAAATCATGCAGATATTCTAAAAAAAAACAGCTCATTATTTATCTCGCTGTTGGGGATGGGTCTCTGGAGAGAGAGTACCCTGCCGTCCGCGGAAGCCTACCGCGAAGGTGCGACGCCCAAGTGCGCGAGGCGTCGCTCAAGAGAGGGTACCCGAAGGGGCTGCCACCTGCGGATCGCGGTCGTAACGACGCGGTACCCGTGATCCGCCGTAGCAAGGGCGGGTGGAGGCGCACGGTGGGTTTTTAGTGGGTGAGAGCCCCATACTACCCCGTTGTCTCCCCGGGCAGCGGGGTGTGCGGTAGGACATTTTTACCCGCCTAAAATAAAAAAATAAAAATGGGTCTCTGGAGAGTTCTTACTTTCGTTAGGTATTTAGAAATCTCAAAAACTAAGAGGTAGCACACAACGACTTTTTGAGATTTAAACACCAAAAACATAGCAACTTATTTTTTTAATAATTAGATTGAAATGGAATAGCATGATTGAAACTATACATTTTTAATTTATTATCAAAAGGACCGTACGCTGCTGCTTTTAACATCTAAAATACATAATTGAGCCAATCACCTGTTGTAAAGGATCGTGGTAACAGGGCGCCAAAACTCGCGGAGTGCAGCATGAGTACGGAGAGACTGGGGGTAGCACCTTGCCATCAGCTCCTGCTAACCTATAACGAACAAAATTCGCATAAACTTTAATATAGGTATAATTACGACATTCTATGGCACTTTAATTATCTCTATGCTATTTTTGCATAGAGATAATATATCTATATAAGATATCTCCTTTTCTTGGGCACAAAAAAGTACCTAACCTATATCCTTTTTTGGGTACCAGACCATATATGTGCATTTACTTGGTTTTCTACTATCCTGACACTCGTATACCATGAATGCTGTAAAGTATTCGAAATTACGGGATAGTAGAAAATGAAGTAAATGCTATAGATTCCGTAAAAGTAGTTTTATTTCATACCAGCTATCAGGTTATATTTCAAATAAAAATTAACTAAACCAAAATTCGGAGAGACACAAATACACACGATAAACTTGTAACAGGTCTTCGTTTACTGAGGGTAAAAAAAAACATATTTTGTTGATTTCGCGAACAAATGTACCTAATTTATAGATGCAGCTAAAACAAAAAGTAATAATTGGGAAATGATGAATAATACTTACTTCATGACTACCTCAGAGCTCTCGTTTAGAAAGTCCATGTTGATCCAAGGTATCTCGTGCCAATCTGTAGGTGTGTCTACACCGCAGCAACTTAGTTCTACCTGTTTATGGAAATAATAAAGTGCTTAAAACCTTTGACAGTTTAGAGCTAACTAAAAAATAAAGACGCCGCATTGTCAACTATGCCGTGTAACATGTGCCGTGTGGGGCCGGCTTTAGAATTGTCCCACCCCTCTTCACCCATGGGAGTCGTAAGAGCCGACTGAGGGAATACCGCGGGAGTGGGCAGCAGCACTCACTCGAGTATTAACAACATCCACTGCGATCGCCAACCCGCCTGCCAAGCGTGGCGATTACGGCACTATTCCCCATATGAGCGCACAGGACCGATCGTTGTGGCGTTCTCTTGGGGAGGCCTGTGTCCAGCAGTGGACGTCAAAAGGCTGATGGATGGATGGATGGATTGTCAACTAAGTGAAGTCACTTTTTGTAAGATGTGTGTGTGAATTGTTGTAACCGGAAAGAAATAATCTCTATAATTTGGGTAAATTTTTAAAAGTTTTATTATTAAAACAGTATAAAGTAAGTTTACAGCAAATCATATAGGGAATACCTATTATAGCGCTGCCGACGTATTTATGTACGTAACGCACGCACAAAATCGTCGAGTCATTTGAAGGTTTATAAATCATACTCTGGTAACACTCATGGCTTATGACACTTCGTTTTGGCATGGTTTTATTTGTATTTGTGTGCGTGAGCGCGTGTAATTACACGTTTGGCATGGTTTTATTTGTATTTGTGTGCGTGAGCGCGTGTAATTACAAGTTTGGCATGGTTTTATTTGTATTTGTGTGCGTGAGCGCATGTAATTACACGTTTGGCATGGTTTTATTTGTATTTGTGTGCGTGAGCGCGTGTAATTACAAGTTTGGCATGGTTTTATTTGTATATGTGTGCGTGAGCGCGTGTAATTACAACTTTTGCATGGTTTTATTTGTATTTGTGTGCGTGAGCGCGTGTTATTACAAGTTTGGCATGGTTTTATTTGTATTTGTGTGCGTGAGCGCGTGTAATTACAAGTTTGGCATGGTTTTATTTGTATTTGTGTGCATGAGCGCGTGTAATTACAAGTTTGGCATGGTTTTATTTGTATTTGTGTGCGTGAGCGCGTGTAATTACAAGTTTGGCATGGTTTTATTTGTATTTGTGTGCGTCAGCGCGTGTAATTACAAGTTTGGTTGCTTTTATATGGCTTCACTGGATTGTTCGTAATGCTCCGTCTATATTTTTTAGTTACTCTGAGGGCACGTCTAAGGAGAATGTTAAGACTTTTAAAGGAGCATGGTTACATCTTGATATAAATAGACTGAAGGGGAAACGCCACTTACAGAATATCAATGAAAAATGGCCGTTTGAAGGAACACGTCGGGGATTTAGCAGGTATACCAGTCCCACTAGGAGTCCAGCATAATCTCACTACCCGAACGATTATCCTTTATATTTATCCTTATAAATAATTATCTTGCAAAAGAGAAAAAATATTACATATTCACGGATATTTTCACACAAAGTCCACTGGTCCCAAACTAAGCTTAACGCTTGTGCTATGGGTACCAGATTACGGATATAATATATATATATTACTTCTTTTTTTTGTGAATTCATACATATAATAGATAGAAAACACCCAGACGCAGTACAAATATCTGTGTTAATCACACAAATATTTGTTCGTAGTGGGAATCGAACCAACGAGCTCGTGCACGGAAGTCGGTTACACTGCCGACTACGCCACGAGGCCCATCAAAATATTCTTAGTATTCAGTAATATTCTTACTTCGATCAGTGAGTAATTATGGTCGGATTTCCAGTAATAATTTGTTTTCAATACACATAATATTTCGAACAGATAATTCCGAGTAGGCTATCACTGCTCTTACAGGCCTCAGGCCTGCCAATACAGGCGGAGAGTTGGTTCATGGCGGGTTTATTTAGCAGGTGAGGGCTCCACACTACCCTGTTCGTTGCCCCAAACGAGGGGATGTGCGGTTAGGTACATTTTTCCCCGCCTTAACAAAAAATGAAAAAGCTAACTTATTTTCAAGTAACAACAGTGGGTTTTTCCCTCTTTTTTTGATAAAGCTGGAAAATATGTACCTAACCGCACACCAAACAGTGGGTTGATTAACATAAATTAGAATGTTAATTTACCTGCATTGTATCCATGAGTGCTTTCCACGTCGGTTCTGTCAAATACTGCGATATACCGATTCGTAAAGACGAAGACAGCTCTTTCATAAGAGCCTGCAAATAACAAATATGTTTAAACGATCCTTCTGATACGAGAATTTAAGCGAGTTTTCGCTTAAATTCTCGTATCAGAAGGATGATATATAGTTTTATATATAATTTCCTCACTATTATTGCAAAAAGGGCCCGCGGCTCCGCCGCAGTCAAAAGCTAACTTTTAGGTTATATCTCAGGATCCCGATATACGAGGAGGGATAAAAGTAGTGAGAACGACATACTCTTTGGTAAGAAAAAAAATAAATACTTGCAGGCATAGCTCAGATACATATTTGTAACATTAATAAAGAAAAAATCTTCGATTCTCTTTTGTTTTTTTCTGAATGTAGTCATTTGTTTGCTTCGTGTCGAAACGTGTTCTCGAAAATGGAGAAAAACGAAGTGCGATCCGTTATTAAATACCTCTGTTTTAAAAAAGTTAACGACGCAAGAGATTCATTGCGATTTGGAGGCAACATTAGGAGAGTCTGCTCCGCCGTATTCCACTGTTTCAAGGCGGGCTTCTCAATTTCGAGTAGGGTGAACGAGCACGGAAGACGAACATCGTTGCGGCCGTCCATCGACGTCAGTCACCCAAGAAAATGTTGCGAAATTCGAGAAAATTGTATTTAGCGATCGATGAGTTACCATCCGATACTCAATTCAAGAAACAGGCATTTCATATGAAAGTATTCAATCCATATTGAAACAATCTTTGAATATGAAAAAAGTCTGCATTCTCGGCACCCATCTTGGGTGCCGAGAATACTAACCGACAGTCAGAAACAAAATCGGCTTGACATTTCGAAGATATTGTTGGACAAGTTTCAAGAAGATTCTGAAAACTTTTTGCCTCGTTTCGTAACAATGGACGAAACATGGGTCCATCATTTTTATCCCGAGACAAAACAGCAATCTTCGCAATGGAAACGGCCATCATTACCGAAGAAGTTTCGTGCCGTGGCATCGGCTGGCAAGGTTATGGCCTCAATATTTTGGGACTCAGAAGGGATATTGTTGATTGATTACCTGGAGCGTGGATCCACTATTATAGGCCAATATTATGCAGCTTTAGTTCCCAAGTTGAGGAATGCCATCAAAGAGAAAAGGAGAGGGAAACTTCGAAGGGGCGTGTTGTTTCATCACGACAACGCACTCGCGCACAGGTCGGCAGTTGCGATGGCTGCCATTCAGCAAGCTGGCTTCGAATTGGTTGACCACCCCCCTTATTTACCAGATCTGGTGCCTAGCGATTTTTATCTGTTCCCCAAGTTGAAAGAATACTTAAGGGGAAACAGGTATGAAGACGATAACGAGGTGATGGATGCCGTGGAGAGCTTTTTGCAGGACCAAGACAAAACTTTTTTTTTTGAAAGGGATTGAAGCCTTGGAAAAGCGCTGGACTCGGTGTGTAGAGAGACTCGGAGACTATGTAGAAAAATAAATTGTTAAGTTATCAATAGTCATTATATTCTCTCTCATTCTTATTACTTTTTGATCCCTCCTCGTAGTAGCGGTATAGAATGTATACCAATTTTTAAGTCTTCAAGAGCTATCAAATAAAAAAGCATTAAAATTCGTTCCGTAGTTTTTGCATGATGCGCGAACAAACAAACATACAAACAGACGAATAGATAAACAGACAAAAAATCTAAAAAAAATGTTTTGTGTTCAGACACGCCAATATGGTCGAATACAATAACTTTTCTCAAATATCTCAAGTGGACTCAAATATCTCAAGTGTACAGACATCTCTGTTACAGCTTTATAATAGTTAGGAAAAGTATCCTATGCCTTTTCTGTACTGGACTATAATTATGTATGACGAATTACATGATTATTGGCTAAGTAATTACGGCGTCAGGAAGTAACAAACACACTTAACATTTGTAATACTTATTGTAGTGACGCTTTTCGCCATGGAGTGTAACTTCAAGATGAAATTTGCATGCTGTACAGATTTTGTCAACGGCTTGTAAACTCTACTAATACAAATCAGGCAAGAGCCGTGGTAACTTTAGCTCTCATTAGGAGGGTAGACCAGCACTTAATAGCAGAAATATCTTTTCTAGTGACGAAATTACCATAAGCGATGCTTATCAATAAGATTATGTACATTAAAAACGTGTACCGTAGAAGTAACAATTTTTTCATGTGTTCATTTGGTGAATGAGAGCGCCGGACGAATGTCACCGAAATCAAAATCTATCTCATCCCCTTTTTGTCAATTTTCTCTCCCCCTTCTATATCTCTCCCTCTCGTTTTTTTTTTGTTAAGGCGGGAAAAAATGTTCCTTACTGCACACCCCGTCGTTTGGGGCAACGGTAATGTGGTGTACACCCACTAAAGAAATTCGCCATGTGCCGTCTCTCCGCCTATAACTATGTTAAATTCCTTCGGTGGTTCCTATATCTCTCCTGCGGTTGTCAAATCATCTTTTGTCTACATATAACCTAGCATCACGCCTGTATTCCCCGAAGGGTTAGGCAGAGGTGTATTACACACCCACGGTTCGCAACCCTATTGCCGTCTACCAAGCACATTTCTAAACTCCGGGCTGCTACTGCGAATTTTTCTTTTTACGAAGAAGCTCAATAACACTGCCCGACATAGATCGAACACGAGACCTCATGATCAGCAGTCACCCACACTACCGCTGCACCACAGAGGCAGTTTGTCTACAGTGACCCTTATCACCAAGCAGGCAGTATACTTGTTTCCATTTGTAATAAAACTATAAAAACATGACTTACTTTCAAAGTGCCTCTACAAGCCGCATACACCAGGATCCCATTCACAGCAATCGAACTGCCAGCTGCTAACCACATGGTACTGACCAAGGTAGCTCGAGACCAGTGGGGACACTTCAGTAGTAAAGTTATAAGACGTAACCCTCCTGTATAGTTCAGTTTCATACCATAAGCTTGGAATAGGATGAGACCATACAACAGAACAACTGTCACCTGGAATAATTGTTATTATGTATACATCCATCTACCCATAAGTATCATCTACTAAATAAACCTTCTCAAAAAGATGCCTCAACGAGTGGTTGAGCTGACTCCAAAGCCTTTCACTCCATGTGTATTTTTTTATGTGGATAATCAATTGTGGTTATCCAACTCCAAGATCAACCTGTTTGGAACGTTCACTGGAAACACTGCGTTGAGTTTTAGTTATTAGATAAATTAACATTTAAAGTATTTTTTTAATATTTTAGTTTTATCAAATTTTGTTTAATAGTTTTGCATGAAGCCAGAACAAACAAACAGACGAAATCCTAAAAAAGTTTTGTGTTTAGAGACGCTTAAATGGTTATAATATATTAATTTTTTTTCAAATGAAATGAAAAGGATGAAAGAAGATTAACGAAAAAGATATACAAGGCGACAGTGAATGGGCAAGTTGGTAGAGGTAGACTTAGGCGAACGAATTTTGACCAGATAGGAGACGTTCTTAAGAGGAAGGCCAGGTTAAGAGTACTCGTAACCAACGAGCATGCATGAAAGTGCTGATGAAAGTAGATGAAGCTAAAGATGTGTGTCAGGATCGTAGCAAGTGGAGAGAAGTGGTCTCTGCCTATCCCTACAGGAAAAAGGCGTGACGGTATGTATGTATGTATGTATGTCCAATGCAGTTAGATCCGACTTTGTCAGCCGTAATATGATCCTTCCTATTGTCGATGAAATCCTTCCAATCTTCTGTCACGTCCTGAATTTTTCTCTATCCATCGGGGTCTTTCCATCTATGTGGAAAGATGCTCAAATCATTCCTTTGCCAAAAAACATAATCCCACAGCGTTTTCCGATTATCGTCCCATATCTATATTGCCTTTCCTCTCCAAAGTCCTTGAACGTCTCGTCCACAGTCAATTAAGTACTTTCCTTACCAAAAATAATCTCCTTAACCCATTACAATCCCGGTCACAGTACCACCACAGCCCTAATTAATATTACGGACGACATCAGATCCGGTATGGAGTGTGGTAAGCTGACTGTACTAGCTCTGCTAGACTTCAGCAATGCATTCAATATGGTAGATTCTGAGATATTACTCTCTCTACTTGGCTCTCTTAACATATCTCCAACGGTAATAGATTGGTTGGCAATTTTTATTAATTCCATCTCTAATAACCTGTCTTCTTCCTACCATCTTTATGCAGACGACCTTCAAATTTATTTGCAGACTTCGTTATCACGACTGTCAGAAACTATGAAGTCACTTAATGACGAGCTCAATAAAATTAGTGAATGGAGTAAATGTTATGGTCTGACTGTTAATCCATCTGAGACACAAGTGACTATTGTAGGTAGTACTAGACTGATCGCAAGAATTGATTGGACACAGTTGCCTCTGGTCGTTTTTGAAGGTGTCACTATTCCTATAAGCCACAGAGTAAAAAATTTTGGCTTAATAATCGACTCAGATTTTACTTGGGAGCCACAACTCCAAGAAGTTAGTCGCAAGATGTTTGCTTCTGCAGGTTCTCTGAAACTGTTGCGCAATTTTCTCCCTACTTCTACCAAAATTACGCTTGCAACTTCTTTACTTCTTCCTATCCTTGACTACGCAGATGCCAGCTATCCAGATCTCGCCGAAAACCAATTGGATAAACTTGAGCGCCTCCAAAATTTCTGCATAAGATTCATATTTGGTCTACGCAAGTATGATCACGTTTCTCAATTTCGAACACAGCTTAAGTGGTTACCAATACGACATCGCCGGAACACTCATATTCTCTCATTACTATATAATGTACTGTTTAACCCTTCAACTCCTTCCTATCTTAAAAGTCGTTTTGAATTCCTCCATGATACACATAGTAAGGGCTTAAGGTCATCGCAAAACTTGAAGTTAAAAATGCCACTGCATTTCACAAATTTCTTCGGCAAATCCTTTACAGTCACAGCCATAAGCCTATGGAATGCCCTACCGGTTGAAATAAAACGGGCAGAGCCTATATCCAAATTTAAATTATTACTTAAAATACATTATCCGAATGAGTAAGTTCTATTCCTTTAAAATTGTCATTAATTGTATTTTTTTATTATCGTATTTATGTTATTTTGATGTATTGTAATATAATACGTACGTTGTTATGGCTATATGTATGTATATATTTAAAATATTTGTATGTAGTGTATTTTGTATGTATATATGTATTTAATATCTATATATGTATGTATGTTACACCAATTACTACATCTCTTTCTCAATCGTCTCCATCCAAAGGTTGCCTGGTAGAAATTACTTTTAGTAATAAGGCCGCGCATTGTACCACATAATATATTTGTTTCTGCACTTCTTTGTCTACTTAAATAATGGTGTACAATAAAGTATATAATAAATAAAATAAATATGTTTTTGTCAAGTATCTTAAATGTACAAACATAGTTTTGTTACAACTTCGTAATAGTAAAGATTTAATTTTATTTATTACTAGCTGACCCGACAGACGTTGTCCTATCTTAGCTATGAATATTCAATTGCATACGAACTGTCAAACGTGCTAAGTTAAAATAGTCGTTAAGTCTTCCTAAATTTTCCAATTATATGCGCAATTTTCTTATTTTTTTCTTTCATAAGAACCTTCTCCTGGTAATAATAAACACAACAAAAAAAGAATTTAGCGAAATTGTTCCATCCGTTCACGCGTGATGCGATGACCAAGGGAAATAGAGATTCATTTATATATATATATATATATATATTTTCTTCCTTCTATGATCCTTCCTTCCAAAAAAGTTTTTCTTTCTTCTCTTTTGACAATCTTAAACATAAACTGGTCTCACCTTGTGTATATGTTTGAGAAGCAGCATCACTCTAAGCGAAGTGTTGTAGCAGAATATGACCATGCACAACGATACGACGAGCTGAGCAATCAGCAACGCGCGCAGGACTCCCGCAAGGCGAGCTCGACCGTCGCTAGTGAACGTGAATACCGCCCACGCCATCCAACATTGTGTTGCAACATGCTACAAATTTTTTACTATTTACAACTTAAACAAAAAAAAACTTCCTTTTCACCTTCTATCCCTTTTACTAGGGTCGGAAACGCACTTATTGCTGCCCCTAGTGTTGCTGGCATACGAGTATATAGGCTACCTTATTGCTTATCATCATGTAGACTATATGCTTATATGCATTAGTAGGATGCGATCACGATGCGATACATTCTTTTCTAATTCACATTATTGTCCCACTATTGGGTATGGGTATTCACTAAGAGCGGGAGGGATTCAAGCCGTATAGTCCGAGTGCTGACGCAGTTTGGGTTGGCCGGATTTCCTCAGAGTATTTTCCTTCACCGAGGAATGATAAAAATAAACATATATATTTTCAAAAAATCTCGTAATGTCTGAGGTGTTTGCCGTGACCTAATACTGGGGATCGAATTCGATATCATTGTCTTTGCAGTCCTTAATAAAACCAATAGGCTATCGCTCATAAATGTATCTAATTTTGTTCGTTCTATAATTATGTTATGTTAACAAGGCCATCTTTTCCACGGGTGTAAGGCATGCGTTGCATCGAGGCGCAGAAGCCTCGGGGGGCCAGTTACCTAGTACACCTAAGATAAGCTTTCATTATACCCATAAAAATATAATGCAGGCTATATTTTACACCCTAACATCTAACATGGTGAAGGCTCGATCGGTATGCTAATTCCTAAAAAATAATTGCCACTTGGTAGGTACAAATTAATTAATACATCATGTGTTTACCTGTTACTAGTAATGTTTCAGTGGATATTTTGGTAATAAGTCACGATACATAATCACACATAACGAAGGACATGTCCAGACATGTCAATAACGTGACACTAACAATGTGGCAACTTAATAAAATTAAAGACTTATTATTACGTAATAGGTCAAAATATGATTTAATAAATACAAACTATTGCCATGAAGGTTGTATACCTAGTTTGAACTTTTTCGAGTAAGTAGGGAACTTATAGTCTACTAGCCTTTGCCAGCGGCTCCGCCGCAGCCAAAAGCTAGTTTTACGTTATATCTCAGGTTCCTAATATATTAGAGGGATAAAATATATAGCAGTTTTTTAAGTCTAATCAAGATCTATTAATCAAAAAAGTTTCATCAAAATCCTTTCCGTAGTTTTTACGTGATGCCCGAAAAAACAAACAAAAAAAATAACATTCTAAAAAAAAATTCAAAGCATTCATGAGGACTGCCGATAGAAGTGAAAACTTAAACTACAAACACACAGTTGTTAGTTTTGAATATCAATGACAGATAAAAAAATATGTAACAGATATAGTGTTATCGTCAAGTGACCATATCGATATCGACTTACATGAATTTACTCCCTATCCAAACCTTCCTATAGAAGTTTTCACTTCAAAAATTGTTTTGTGTTCAGAGACGCTTAAATACCCTAAATACATTCATTTCTTCTCTCAAATATTTTAAATGTATAGGCGTAGCTCTTTTAGAACTTTACAATAGTAGGTATAGAACTATAGATAATTATTACGGGCCTCGTGGCGTAGTCGGTAGTGTAACCGACTTCCGTGCACGAGGTCGTGGGTTCGATTCCCACTCAGGACAATTA
This sequence comes from Leucoma salicis, assembly GCA_948253155.1. Taxonomy (NCBI): domain Eukaryota; kingdom Metazoa; phylum Arthropoda; class Insecta; order Lepidoptera; family Erebidae; genus Leucoma; species Leucoma salicis. Next base: position 2,348,238 of record OX411808.1, on the reverse strand, counting down.
TTTGTGTGATGAACACAGATATTTGTACTGCGTCTGGGTGTTTTCTATCTATTATATGTAAGTATTTACAAAAAAAAAAGTAGTATATGTATTATATCCGTAATCTGGTACCCATAGCACAAGCGTTAAGCTTAGTTTGGGACCAGAGGACGTTGTGTAAAAAATGTCCGTGAATATTTATCTCTCAGGCATAGCTCTTCTGTTAAAGTGAAAACAATATAAGCTCCCGATTATATTGTCCTGGGCCAGTGCTGACACAGAAAGCCTCCCGATCCCGATCATACAAGTTTCCTCATGATGTTTCTTCATCGAGCAAATCATTATCGAATTTAGATAATTTATAAACAGATAAATACACACAACATTCAATTTGGATCGGGGCTTGGGATTAAAATCAATACCTCTAAGGCAGTCCTTGATTGTGGTAAACCACACGGCTATCACTGCACAAATACTTCATATTGTCAAATTATTTAGAATGTATAGGTAATTTGATTTTGAGCATAATTTATAATTCTCAATGTTTTAAGTATACAATTATCTACGAATAACATCAACGCGTCCTTCTTGCAACTAAGCAACGGTAGATCAATATTTGCATATTAAAACTCCTTAAAACTTATGCAGACATTGTTATTGTGGACTGGCTGGAACACAATAACAAATTATAACATAGAAATAAATTGGCGGGAACGGTGAGATCGCCATTCATTTGTTTTCTTCGGAAAACATCAAATGTCATTGCACTGGATGAGAGTATCACTAATTTTATTTAATTAATTAGTTGATAATAATTAAGTTACTGATAGCCGATAGTGATTAATAAGCAATATGGCGGAGAGTGTTAAGAAGAGACCAAAGGTTGCGTGGAGTGATGACCTGAGTCATGATTCTGAGGAAGAAAGAGGTAAATAGTTTGTTTTTTTTACTGATATAAAACCAGTTTAACACATACTAAGATAGGTAATAATATAACAATAATCAGAATATATAAAAATTACAATGACATGCTTGTTATATAAACTCTTATAGGCCAACCTCTTATAGGACTCTTATAGGTATACCATGCCAGAGATACCAGCCTCAACGATACCATGCAACCAGAAATTAATTATTGACAACAGACTTGATCAGGGTGTGGTAGTTATACCATTCAGCAAAAAAAAAGCTATCTAATTTTCCAGTCAATTCAATATTTGTAATCAAAAAATCACGTCGATCAGAAGTTCGCTCCTGAGTATAATAAAAAGCTAGCGAAAACTTCCCTTCACAAATATTTATATAAATGTACGGTATACTTCCAGAAAAGGAACGTCTTGCGCAAATCGAAAAAGAACTAGCTGAGACCCCAGTAAAGCCAGTTTACGCACCCGAAGATCTTCAAAAGCTAGTGGGGTTTATAATGAAGATGACTACGCTTTACGACCTTCGCGATGAAGACTGGACAGATGAAGTGAAACAGGGGATAGAGGATTGGATTCTAGAACCTCGCAGTCTCATCCTATCAATTTTCTTCCGAGGAAATCATCTCAAAGCTATGTCTGATATTCCTATACAACCTGTATATGATTTGACCTACTTTTTAAGATCTCCTGATTACGTATTCAAGGTGGAAACTTTTCATGATGATATTATATTTGGAACCTTCATAGATTCCATCGAGTCAAATATGATACAAATGCTGGAATATGTATATGCTCCATATTTTTTTGCTGTTAACACTTGGCCTGATAGTGAGTACATATTGTGTTTGCTTACACTCTTTTAGATTAACGTTGATGACGTTGACAATTAGAAAATTATAATAAAAAGTTTAGATTTTCGATTGAGCTCATAATCAAAATCTCAATCCATTCCAATTAATGTTGTAATGTAATTTACTATGACAGAATTTCGTATCCTATTTATTGTTAACCCTGTTTTTTTATTGCTTACTAGCTGTTACCCGCGACTTCGTCCGCGAGGAATTTCATAAAAATAAATAAAGCAACCCGTGAAATGACAATAAATTTTTTATCTTTCGTAAAAAATATATTTTTCTTTTATAAAAAATATCGTATGTTACTTCTAATACCTCCAAGAATATGTGTACAAAGTTTCATTATAATCGGTTTAGTTGTTTTTGCATGAAAGCGTAACAAACAAACTTACATTCACATTTATAATATTATAAGTAATAAGTATGATGGTTACAGACGAGCCACTGATGGTAAGTGATAAGCGCTGCTCCTGGACTTAACTATACCGCCTGAGAGAATAAGGTGGTGACACTTATATTCTTAGTCCATCACCACACGGTCACCATACGATATAAAAATGTGAAATCGAAAATAACAGTCACGAGCAGGATTGCGGTGACGCGTCACCCAAAGACGTTAAGTATGAATGTGTTATCGAAATTAGCAGTCAGGAGCAATTGTCACGATGGCTGAATTGGCAAAGCATCTGGACGGTATCCAGGGGATGCAGGTTCAAATCCTGCTCGTGACTGTTATTTTCGATTTCACATTTTTCACTTTGTGTTTAACCACACGGTTAAATATATATCATATATTATCTTCTTCCCTATGAAATATTCAAGTAAATTAACGAAACTTATTCAACTTTTCAGGTGTAAAAGGTGAATTCTGCACTCATCTCCACACTTTCCTAGCGAAACTAACAGACATGTACTATAAAATGCTTGGGTGGACCGTGCTCTACATACCTCAAGAAGGCCAACAATTGTCTTTTGAACAGGCTAGTGCTGATAGAGAACTAGTAAAAAGGCTGGAAGGCGTCGTGGTGTACTGGACACATCAAATGAAGTCCTGTTTAGAGGATACAGCTTTTGTGGCATCACAAAAGGAGTTATTGTGCCCCAGTGATGAATATGACTTTTGGATATACAGACGTAAGTATTTACTTTATAATGGAATAAAATCTATTTCAGAACAAGTTATTTGTGGAAGTGGAAAAAGAGAACTTTACTGCGAGCGGGATACGAACCTGCGTCCCTTCTAACCTGGGGAAGTGCTCTTCCCCTTAAATACTTTGTTCTTTGAAGCAGCTGAGCATTTCAAATGTTAAAGTAGGTACAGATCAAAATGTTTTTCAGCATGAAAAAATTACTTTATCATATTACAGATGAAAACCTGAACTCTTTATTGCACCAAGTAAAAATCCCAGACGTGAAGCACATTACCAAGATCCTAGTAACAACTCACTCAACTTTCATACAACAATTTCAGTCTCTCTGCGATGAAGCAGTGGATAAAATGACTGAAGCCACTTCCAATATTGAATATCTACAAGTTATTAAACAACCGTGCGCTGTACTAGAATGTGTTGTAGATCCTGATGAGATCTCTAGACATATTCCCCAAATCATAAATCTTTTTAGATTTATCTGGATGGAGTCTCCTTATTATAACTCTGTAACAAGGATTACAAATTTGTTCAAGGCTCTTAGTAACCAAATTATAATACTCTGCAGGAATTACATTAGTTTAGAAGAATTATTTGATGGTAAGACAAAGAAAGCTTTAGGAGAGTTCACTAAATGTATAGATTGTTGTAAGAAGTACAGAGAAATATATGATGTGATGGCTGAAGCGCATAATGAGTTGAAACCTGACAGTTGGGACTTGGATACCGGCTCGATATTCAATTATATTGATTCTTTCATACAGAGGTGCTTTGATATGCTCGATGTTTGTAACTGCATGATTATCTTTGGAAGGTACGTAAAGGGCTTATTCTTTTTTACTTAGTTTGAATCTGAGATTATGTGGTAGGTATTATAATATTATATACTTATTAATTATATTATGTATGAATCTAAGTTTGTCAATTGTTTGTATTTTAGTATACGTATCAGAACTTGGTAAATGCTATACACTTTCATCGCCTGGGTGTAGTGGTAGATCTTCAGAGTATATTTTTTTACGGTAGATAAGCCACGGCCCACCTGATGGTAAGTGGTAACCGTTGGTCATGGACTCGACTATACCGGGAGTATTGTCAAGCCACTGCGCATCATTTCATGTCTCAGATATGAAATGATAAAATAAACAGATATTTTCTGCTACAGCCAAAACACATTGACGTACTTAATGACCATAGGAGACGGTGGTACTGACCCATTCAGGCCTGATAGTAAGTGATTACTCTCACTTGGTACCTAGCCCTACCACCAGTAACGCAATAATAATTGCTTACTTCCCTTAGTCGTCTTGTACGTTACCGCGGAAAAGATGGGATGGTGACACTTGTATTCTTAGTCCGTCACCACGGCAACTATCTGGCTGTTCTTCTGGATTAACTCTACTTATAAAAAAAAAGAGCGAAAAGCTCTATAAGCCATGTAGCTCTCAATATTATACACCTGAAATTCTAATAAATCTACTTTCAAGAATCGACGAATTGGAAGTAATCAGCAAGCCAATATTTGGTGGAGCCAAGGGAGATCTGTTTGAAGCGAAATGTAACAACATCGAGCGTATGTTCGTCAGTGCCTTACTCGACGTGCAAGCTGTCACAGGCGATATCCTGGATGTGCAGGCCCCCAGCTGGTATGATGACATACTGCAGTTCAGGACGGTTATCAAAGATATTGAGGTGAGTTAGTGAACTGTTTAGTGTCATCAATTTATTAGGAATATACAGTTGGCTTAGGAGTCTAGGTAGGGGAGTGCTAATTTGTCCGGTTTACCTTCTAGTGGTGCACCCCGGGCAACGTCGGCAGTTGCCGGCGGCTAAAATTCCGGACAGGACGGGTATCCGCGTGTCCCTCTGACTCGGCAGAGGGCATGGCAGATAGACCAGGCGTTGGAGTCGGTGGGGCCAGACTGGCTCACCGGGCTCTGGAGGGGAGGGACAGTGGGGCCACAGCGGAAAAATCGTAAACCTGAGCGCGTGTCTGTGGTTATGTCTCGCGGGCATACAGGAACGAGGGTCTTGGCTTAATCGCCCGGACCGCGAGGAAGACAACCTCTATAAAAAATTACCCCGAATCTCAAGCTCTGGCGCGCGGCGAGGAGATGCATGGCTGATGGGTAGTTCAGTCTCGAGCGCGGCCCCAGCCAGGGTACCTGCGGACCCCCTGTGTTGGATTACAAATGTACGCTTACCCGGGTAATGGGAGCTCTGCCCGGGTGGACCCCTTTTCTCCCACACTCGTGGGAATCAAATGGATTTAGAAAACTTAAAAACTACTTCGATGGAGTCGGGTAATGCACCTGACGCCTCAGCCGTAAGGGGTCCGGCTGTAAATGCGGCCCCTACTAGTGCAGCTGCGCGTAAAACGCGCGGCGGCAAAAAGTCCCGCAAGGGCAAGAAGACGACCAAGGGAGCGTCCCAGTCGTCAAGGGACGGCTCGATGGCGGGCAGCTCGGCCTGCACATCAGCTGCCGAGGCGTCTGCCGCTAAGGAGGGTGGCCTGTCTGAGGCTGCCGAAGGTCAGCCATCGCGGCAGGCAGGGGTGGTGTTGGAGTCGCGTTTCTGGCACAAGCGCACCCTGTTTCAGGGGGGCGCTGCTTCGGAGTCCGACCTGAGCTTGACAGAGATGCCTCCCCCAAAAATACCCGCGGCGGCTAGGGGTCGAGGTATCAGCCGACCCGGTACGCCGATACCGCGTGCTGTCTCAGCGAAAGAGGCCGAAACGCGGTGCCTGAAACGAGCGGAGACGGTGCAACACGCAGAGGAGCGCTTGGCGCTCCTGTCTGAGAAGCTCCGTCTTCCCATAGACAACAATGGGCCGCCTACTGCGGCCAAATTTGCCGAGAGAGCCGCGGACAGCGTGGCCATAATTTCGACGGTGGCCATGGGCTCGAGGAACCTTAAGAGTAGCTTCGTCTGGGGTCTTAAAATCGCGGCCACGGAACTGTCCAACGTGGTGGAGCGACTTGTGGTGGAGGTAGCCGACCTTGGGGCGCGTAACGAGCGCCTGGAGACAACGGTCGAGGAGCTGCACCGAGGGATGGCCAATATGAGAGCCGAACTTGGGCTCCCTGAGGCCATCCCGAGTGCCTCGGCGTCCTTAATGCGGGTTGAGACTGGTCTCCCCACGACCGCCTCGCCGCCGCCGCCGCGCCTCCGCCCTGCCTCAGTGACCGCCTCGGCTCCGTCTGCCGCTCAGTCGGGCCCTGTAACCGTGCTGGAGGATGAAATGCTCCGCGCGGTTATCAACCGCATGGATGCGGTCTTTGGCCCGAGATTTGAGGCCCTAGCCGCAAGATTGCCGCCGGAGCGACCGACTTCGGCCGCCGCTTGCGGCTGATAAAAGAAGTGCCGCATCGTTCTCGGCACCGACATCCCTGCCGTGCCAGGGGGACATGTCTCTTTTGCCGCGACGGCGGCAAAACCACCGGCGGACAAACCACCAGCGGCAAATCCTTCGCCGGCTCCTGTAGGCCAAGGAAAGGGCCAAAAAATGTCGAAGAAAAAGGACAAGGCGGGACAAGCCCCGAGGGGTCAGCCCCGAGAGGAGTTCCCGCCTCTGCCAAGCGCCGCTGCGCCTCCGCGTCCTACTGCGCCGAGACGAACGGTCGCACCCTCACGGGCTGCGGCGGTCGCGCCCCGAGCTCCTGCGCCCGCCCCTGCCACTGCTACGTCCTCAGACGGGGACTGGCAGGTGGTTGGGCCCCGGCGATCCCGGGCCAAGGGTCGCGGCGCTGCCTCGGAGCGTGAGGCGGCGTCAATCAATCAGAGAGGGGAAGCCCCGAAGCGAAAAAAGAAGTCGCGGAAGCTGAAGGTTCCCAAGGCAGCTGCGGTGGTGATCACCGTGCTGCCGGAAGGAAGAGAAAAGGGCCTGACTTACGAGGCCGTCTTGAAGCGTGCCCGGCGGGAGATAAACGTCTCCGATCTCGGGGACGTTTCCGCTCGCTCCCGCCAAGCCCGGACAGGTGCTCGGATCTTCGAGTACCTGGGGCCAGAGGGCGCCAGGACGGCCAATGCAATAGCCGCGAGGCTGCTGGGCCTGTTCCCAGTGGAGAGTGGTGTCCGGGTCGCCAGACCCGTGAAGTGCGCCGAACTGCGCATTTCCAGGCTGGATGATTCCGTGACGGCGGAAGAGATCCGGGAGGCAATCGTCTCGAAAACCGGGTCTCCCAGCAGCGCCGTCCGGGTGGGCACCATTCGCCCAGGTCCAGGTGGTGTGGGTTCCGTCTGGGTCTCGTGCCCTGTCGCGGCGGCCAAGGATTTGGTCGCCGCCGGTAGACTTCTGGTGGGGTGGAGCACCGCGCGGGTAATCGCGCTGGAGCCCCGGCCTGCCAGGTACTACAAGTGCATGGCGGTGGGTCACACCCGGCCGCTGTGCACAAACTGCGTCGATTGCGGCGGGCTTTGTTTCCGCTGCGGTCAGGCAGGGCACCAGGCGGCTGCCTGTTCTGCCACCCCACACTGCCCCGCGTGCGCGGCGGGCAATCGCCTCGGCAACCACTGTATGGGGCGGGTGGGGTGCAGGCCTCCGCCAAGTCAGGCCCTAAGAGGGGGGTAGGCAGCCAATCGGCCCCGGCTGCCCAACCCGGCGCGGCTGGACCGCCGCAGTGCATGGAGGAGGATATCGTGGTCCAATAACGGATCACGATGCTATCCTCCTCCAGGGGAATCTCGGCCATTCCGCCAGGGCGCAGGACCTCTTCCTGCAATCCATGGCGGAGCGATCGATCGGTGTTGCCGTAGCCGCGGAGCCCTACATAGTCCCGGATCGCCCCAATTGGGCGGATGACTCCGTGGCGGTCGTCGGCTCGGCGGCGCCCCATTCCTCGCCCTTGTCACTCAAAGACCAGGGCACGGGATATGTGGCGGCTGAATGGGGAGGGTTCACGCTGTATGGCGTGTACTTCTCCCCTAGTCGTAGTCTGGCGGCTTTCGAGGTCTTCCTGCGCAACCTGGACACTCGATACGGCGTATAGCACCGAGCCCTATGCTCGTGCTGGGGGACTTCAACGCCAAATCAACGGCGTGGGGGTCCCCCAGGAAGGACCCCCGAGGTGCGGCGGTCCAAGAGTGGGCGGCAGCGGCGGACCTTGTGTTACTCAACCGAGGGTCCGCCCAAACGTGCGTGCGACCCTGGGGCGGGTCGATAGTGGACCTTTCGTTCGCTAGCCCCGGTGTCGCCGCACGCGTAAGGAGCTGGCGAGTCCTGGAGGAGGTCGAGACCCTATCTGACCACAGATACATTCAGATAGAGGTCTCCCGGACCCTTCAGGGCGCCAGCAGGGGTCACGTGGCGGACAGAACTCCCGCTTTTCCGCGATGGGCTGTGGGTAGGCTCGACCGGGACCTGCTAGTGGAGGCGGGCATTTTTTCAATCTTGGCTGCCTCCCCCCCTGACGGAAGACGTGGACGCCGAGGCTGGCCGCATTCGCGGCATGCTTACGCAGATCTGCGATGCGGCCATGCCCCGCGTGCGGCGCCCGCCTCGAAGGAAGGGGGTCTACTGGGTGGTCCCCGGAGCTGGCGGACCTCCGTGCGGCCTGTATTCGTGCCCGGAGTTCCTACACCCGCAGCCGACGTTGGCGAATCCGCGACGAAGAGCGGGAGGGCCGGCTGTATGCGGCGTACAGCAGTGCGCGCGCCGCGTTAAAGCTGGCCATCTGTCGCGCCAAAGATGCAAAAAGGCAGAAGATGCTGGAGGGTCTCGAGCGTGACCCCTGGGGACGCCCTTACCAAGTGGTGCTTAACAAGCTCCACGCCCAGGGCTCCCCCCTTACGGAGACCCTCCGGCCGGGCCTCCTCTCTGAGGTGGTCGAGGGACTTTTCCCTTCACGGGCGGTGCACACGCCCCCGGTCATGGCTCCGCCAGATTATGAACTGGAGGCCAACGACGGGGAGGTACCGCCCGTGACGACGATGGAAATGGGGGCGGCGGCAGCGCTTATTCGGAGAGGCGCCGCCCCCGGGCCGGACGGGGTTTCCGCCCGAGTGCTGGCCCTGGTCCTCGATCACCTTGAGCCCCACCTCGGGAGACTGTTCGGCACTTGCCTGGTGTCCGGACGGTTCCCTGACTGCTGGAAGGAGGGGAAGCTCGTGCACCTGCCGAAGCCGGGACGGCCTCCGAATACAGTCTCGGCCTTCAGGCCCATCGTGTTGCTGGACGAGGTGGGCAAACTCCTCGAGCGGGTAGTTGCTGCCCGCATCGTCCGGCACCTAGGAGCGGTCGGCCCCGACCTGTCCGACGCCCAGTTCGGGCGGGTCGGTCTACGGTCGATGCCATGCTACGCCTGAAGGTCGCGGCTGCGGAGGCCGTCACCTCGAGGGATGTGCTGTTGGCGGTGTCGCTCGACATCGCCAACGCCTTCAATAGTCTGCCATTCGGCTGCATCAAGGAGGCACTCCGGTACCATGGAGTGCCCCTCTACCTAAGGCGGCTGGTGGCGGACTACCTTGACGGCCGCAGCGTCCTCTTCGTGGACCGGGAAGGGGACGTTGTAAGGAGGGCTATGTCGTGCGGCGTCCCGCAGGGTTCGGTTCTTGGGCCGCTCCTGTGGGACATCGGCTACGACTGGATCCTCCTGGCCGGCTCCCCCCCGGGCTGGGCGTAATTTGCTACGCAGACGATACACTCGTCACAGCCCGGGGCTGGACCCTCGAGGAGGCGGCAACGCTGGCCACCTCAGGTACCGCGGAGGTGGTCAGGCGGATCGAGGCGCTGGGGCTTAGGGTGGCCCTTGAAAAGTCGGAGGCCCTACTCTTCCATGGGCGCCGACGGGGCCCGCCCGCCAGCGCCTCGATAACGGTCAACGGTGTGGGCTTGCCAATCTAATATCTGGGCCTGGTATTGGATGGACGGTGGCACTTTGACGAGCACTTCCACCGTCTTGCGCCAAAGCTCGTCGGCACGGCGTCCGCCCTCGGGCGACTGATGCCGAATTTGGGCGGACTGAGTCTCGCGTGTCGACGACTCTACGCGGAGGTAGTACGGTCGATGGCACTGTACGGCGAGCCCTTGTGGGCGTAGTCCCTGGCCGCTCGCAATAGGGCCCTTCTGTGGCGTCCACAGAGGGTCGTAGCGGTCAGGGCAATACGTGGGTACCGCACGGTCTCGACCGATGCAGCCTTTGCGTTGGTCGGAACCCCCCCGTGGGTTCTGGAGGCGGAGGTGCTCGCCGACATCTATCGGCGGGCGTCGACGGCGCGGGCGGGGGCAGTCGCCCCTCGCCGAGCGCAATTTCATCATGGCGGGAAGATACCCGCTGCGCCACCGTCCTAAAGTGGAAGTCTCGGCTAGAGACGCCCGGGGCTGGTCTCTGGACTGTGGGGGCGCTCCAGCCGATCTTGGAAGAATGGGCGGGGCGGCAGCACGGGGTCCTCACCTTCCGGTTGGTGCAGGTTTTGTCGGGCATGGTTGCTTCGGCAAATACCTGCACATGATCGCAAGGAGGGAGACGACCCCAGGCTGTCACCACTGCGGCTGCGACGAGAACTCGGCGCGGCACACGCTCGAGTCGTGCCCGGCCTGGGATGTGCAGCGCCGGGAACTCGTTGCAGTCATAGGCGTGGACCTGTCGCTGCCGGCCGTTGCGCGAGCGATGGTTGGCAGTGACAAGGCCTGGACCGCGGTCGCCACCTTCTGCGAAGCTGTCATCTTGCGGAAGGAGGTGGCGGAGAGGGCCCGGGAGGAATCCTCCTTCGCGGACCCGATTCGCCGCCGGCGCGCGGGGTAGCATGCGCGCGCTTACCTGCGCCTGATGCCGCCCTAGCCGAGGCTGCGGACGGTGGGGTCGGGGAGTACCCTGCCGTCCGCGGAAGCCTACCGCGAAGGTGCGACGCCCAAGTGCGCGAGACGTCGCTCAAGAGAGGGTGCCCGAAGGGGCTGCCGCCTGCGGATCCCGGTCTATCGACTTTTTAAATAAAAATGAAACAGGAAATTCCAATTTGAGACCTCTTATCATTTACAGATTATAATAGAGAACCTAGTCGAGTCTGTGTTTGAGGGTGTTAATAATGTAGAAGAAGCAGTGGTGGCTCTCTTCTCACTAAACATCTACTCCAAGAGAAAAAACTTGAAACGGATTTACAAAAGAAAGACAGCAGAGGTGATTTATGCACATTATTTATGAATAAGAACAAACATTTGTTACTTTTAAAAAGCAAACATGATAGAGAACTGGCTTGTGTACCTAATGTTTTTTGAAAATACTCTCATTCATTCGGTCAGTAAATACATAGATTGAGAGACCATCAAAAAGTATGGTTATCCTTAAATTGAGATAACTTTTCATGTTTCAAAGGTGTGGACAATGTTCAGTAATGAAGTACAAGAGGCTAAGAACGATATGATTGCAACTCGTAGCCAGTACCCTGCCGACATGCCTTCCTTCGCCGGACGAGCCACTGTTCTCAAAATGAGGAAAAACCGCCTCACCTACCTGAAGAAGGTAAGGGAACGTCACCATATAATATTAGTCCCCGTGCTAGTCTCGACAGTCCTGATGATCGAAGTTCATTTAATTAAAATTGTATACCTAAGTACATATTTTATGCGCTAACCATTGCCGCCAGATAATGACAGACGCCTCTGTGTGGATGTTACCCTGCAGCAGCTCTGAAGACGTAATCATGCACGTTAATAAACTGATGGGGGCTATCGATGTTGCTATCAGAGAACTATGGATATCCTGGACGGTACATTGCTTTTGGCACTTTTGTCCTTATATCTTCCGTCTTAGTATCTATTCCTAGCCATCAGCTTCGGCTACGTCCCACTATTTGGCACTGGTATCCCCTCAGAGTGAAAGAGATTCAAGTCGTTGTCTACCACGATGGCTCAGTGCGGGTTGGTCGTTCTCATACTCAACTATACAAGGAGTATTGTCAATCCAGTGCTAAACATTTTATTTTATAGATATGAAATGAAAGAATAAACGGCTATCTCCTGCTACAACCAAAACACACCGACGTGCTTCATGGCCGGTCACACGGGAGATGGAACCAACCCGCACGGGCCAGATAGCAAGTGAGTACTCCCACTTGGTACCCACCCTACCATCAGTAAAGCAATGACTGATAATTGCTTACTTCCCTTAGTCGGCTCATACGACACCCATGGGAAAGAATGGGGTGGTGACACTTGGATTCTTCGTTGCAGGTTTCCTCACGACATGTTAATTTGACATTTTTTTATATAATAACAAAACTACGATCATTTGAAGAAAAAAAAATAGAAATACTAATTCCAAAAAGTAGATAACAGGTGTGTACTGTGTCTTTAACTGGGTTTTGATTGATTGAACTAACTATATATTGCTGCAGTTTTACCACTAAACTATCACTGCACTAGTTGCACCTTGCGTTATTTTTATTCTTTTTTCCTTTTTATATTTTAGACCATAGTGCCCATAGCCAATAGTGTCTGGTATGGGCTAGTGTGTATGTTAGTATGGTTATATTTCGAGTAAGTATTTCTTCTCTCTCATTCGTATTTCTGTTCAATTCTACTTCCATGGTGAAGTTTTACGACAAATGGCAAAAAATTGAATTATAACACTAGGTACGACCACAAGGATGTTAATAATAGTTAAATTAATTTGAAAATTTACTTGCAGTATAACTTTGACGAGAAATGTGGAGCAGGACTAAACAGAACCTTGATGAGGAAGAGCGTCGAAAACCCAGGACTACTGGAGTGTAATATTGATGTGTGCGTACGTTTTTCTTTAATATTTTGCCAAAAAACTCTTTTCAAACTGTTGTTATTATTCTTTATTGGCACCGCAAAATCAAAGTCATTGTGTGAACTGACCATAAAACGTTTTATACTATATAAAAATAACGTAATTTAAATGTTTACAGGCACATCCTAGACCTATGTCATGAAGCCGCACATTGGGAGAACCTGCAAATGGACATACCACTCAACGCTTACCAGGTAATTGTTTTACCCAAAAGTTGTGTCTGCTGTTGGAAATGTGATATCGTACTCGTATATAATCCATAATGTAGCTTCGGGTATCGTTGTCGATTTGCTTATTCGGTGGCCTTTGACCCATACTTCCTAAACCGTCAAGAAAATCTCTCAAGCATGGATCCTCACGCTTTTCTTCACCGGGTACTGATAAATATTTAATGCACATATGGTGGAGTGGTTTAAATTCCAATATTGGTCGCCTATGTCGTGGGTTTCAAGAAATCTTTGTCTGACTAACAAATGGTTGTTCACAAAGTACATCCCAATTTTCAGGATATACTTTGTGTCAGATTTATTATAATACCGACAGTAACTCACGTTTAGGATCGATTACGTCGACCCGGGTTTCGAGCATATCCCGACGTGCACTCAGTCACGGGAGCTCGCAGACGCCGCTGCGCACTCGTCCTGATGATGAGCATCGGATATGCTCGAAACCCGGGTCGACGTAATCGATCCTAAACGTGAGTTACTGTCGGTATTATAATAAATCTAATATGTATCAATCTCACGATAATTTCAATACTTTGTGTCCTTAAAATTATATGTATATAGAGTCTCCTGCGATTCAGGGACTCTTCCCTAGTGTATAAAAGTGCAGTTTCGACCTTCGATTGTAGATCACACTCGATATGTGGCTTGGCCATGCGCAGCCATTGCCTATATTAAGCATCATTAAAAATAAAAACAAATACTATTTTTCGAAATTGTTTGCAGATCTACATGAAAAGCAAAACAATATATTATGTCTACGAGAGTGTGTTAGCGGTTGTGAAGGGGTATAACAAGATATTAGACTCGCTGTCCGATGAAGAGAGGTTACTCTTCAAGCCTCTGACTACCGTGAGTGATTTATGTCTTTGCATCTAGGTAAAGTGAAAGTTGGTTACGGTGTCCAGAGACCTAAAACCCTTCCCCATCTTCTCCTTATTACCCGTCCATCCTTTCCTTAGTGTTGGCGACGTGTTAGAGATACCTCTGGTCTGGTGTTACTAGCATCTATAGGCTATGGGTAACTGCTTGCCATCAAGCAGGCCCTATGCTTGTGTTGCCACCCTAATAGTACATATAATAGACGGGCCTCGTGGCGTAGTCGGTAATGTAACCGACTTCCGTGCACGAGGTCGTGACTTTGATTCCCACTCAGGATAATTATTTGTCTGATGAACACAGATATTTGTACTGCGTCTGGGTGTTTTCTATCTATTATATTTATTCTAAGTATTTACAAAAAAAAAAAGAAATATAATGTATTATATCCGTAATCTGGTACCCATAGCACAAGCATTAAGCTTAGTTTGGGACCAGAGGACGTTGTGTGAAAATGTCCGTGAATATTTATTATTATTATTAATAAAAATGCAGTGCTGATTTTGACAATTTTCTTCTTCGAAACCAACAGTACCTATATGAAAGCAGCATGGTGAAGGAGAAAAACATCTATGTTTTTTATGTGCAAACAAGCATACGGCCCACCTAATGGCGAGCGGTTACCATAGCCTATAGACGCTAGCAACACAGAGATATAGGATATGAGGTGGAGAGGAAGGATAATAAGGAGAGGATATGGAGGGAGTTTGAGCCTCCGGCATTCTCACTCACCATATGAAACAACCGTAGGAGTAACTAACTTTGCTTCACACTGATCTCCGGTGAGAGGGTGATACTTCCACCGAAGGAATGTAACATAGTCCCAGTGACCCGCCAATAAAGGCGGAGAGACGTCACACGGCGGGTTTCTTTAGTGGGTGCAGGCTCCACACTACCCTTTTCGTTGCCCCGAACGACGGGGTGTGCGGTAAGGAACATAGTATCCCGCCTTAACAAAAAAAAATGGTGGTACTTCCAATCGAGCCAGCCTATTCATGCTGGGATAAGTTTAAACGCCAGTGTATTAGCAGTCAGGTAAATCGTAGTAGCCATTTATCCGCAAGTTTGGTCTTTATGATCGATGAGGGCTGTTACGAAAACTGTTAAAAATACTTACATTAGTACATACACAGTTTTAAAATATCATCTAATCTATTTTAACAATATTCTGCGACACATAAATCAAATTAGCAATTTTAAAAAAGTTAGCAATGTTTTTATGCAACTTTTAAACCTGATATTTGGAAGTTCGCTATCGGCCAAGTTAGTATACATTCATATACCTAACACAACTCGGTCTCAAAAAAATGGTACCCAGCTGAAGGAATAAGGTCTGGCATCCTGGGATCTTGTACTATAAGATTTAAGTATACCCTATCATCTGTCCAATAACATGCTCCTTCTACATACTGGTTTTCAGTCTACCCGTTCTTGAGTTATAAAAGGGCATACATACCTACCTACAGGCAGACAAAAATTTTCTTAATGGTAGAATTGGCCAGCCTCCTTAGAATGAAAAACGAAACGTTAGACGAGCTTTCGTTCCGAGTCATTGCGATTGATCAACAGTCCGACGCGCGATTCCTGATTAGTCGGGATTTCGACGCGTGATTCAGGCGACCAATCACAATGAAGCGAAACGAAAGTTCGTCTATCGTTTCGTTTTTCATTCAAAACTTATGAATGCCAAATCCAAAGAGAATATAACCACTACTTTTAAGACTAAAATTACCATCTTTATTTTGATATTTTTATATATTTTTAAGCATTTGACATGCTTAGCCATATAGACCAAGTGCGAAAATTTGAAATCGAAACCCGTCCCAGATGCTTTGCCAATTCAGCCATCGTATTCCAGGAGATGCAGGTTCAAATCCTACTCGTGAGTGTTATTTTCGCACTTTGAGTTAATGACTATCTTTTGTATACTACGTCGGTGGCAAACCATCGCCGCCATTTGCAAAGAAGGAAAGGGATAGATAGAGAGTAAATATAATAGGTTGAGGGCAAGAACGATAACAAAGAGAGGATATAGGAAGGAGATGACAGGGAGGGAGCTTGGGCCTCCAGCGCTCTGTCACCATACGAAACACAACGGTAGGAGTACATACCTACCGTTGTTTCACGTTGATCTTCTGCGAGAGGGTGGTACTAGGTTATAGATAATAGATTTTCCAAAATCTTACATTTTTTTTTGTTAAGACGAAAAAAATTATCCCCCATGACGGGACCGCTCGTTGTGGCGTTCTCTTGGGGAGGCCTATGTACAGCAGTGGACTTTGAATGATGGATGGATGGACCTATTTAATCTAATTTGGCTCAAATAAATCCTATCGGTGAACATTAGATCCTCGAATAGGTACCTACACTATTTTTAATAGTTGTGCTTTCTCTCGGAATATCAGAGAATAGATTTCTTTTAGGGTTGTAGGTACAGCCTTGTTCATCTCAGCATGAATGGGCCGGCTTGATCGGGGAAGTACCACCCTCTCGCAGAAGATCAGCGTGAAAGAACGATAGGCACTCTACCTGTTTCCTTCCTATCCTCTCCTTAGTATGTATCCCTTTTGTACACCTTCTATCCCTTTCCTTAGAGATGGTAACGCACGAGTGATGGTGGTGTTAGCGCCTATAGGCTACGGTAACCGCTTACCATCAGGTAAGCCTATGCTCGTTTGCCACACATATGTACCTATTATAAAAAATTGTCTACTAGAGACAGAATCTGAAAAAGAGAAATATATGATTTTCACATTTATCCGGACATTCTTTTCAATTCTTCTCTTCACAAGAGCCTCCCACGGGTTTCAATGAATAAGTATTTAAAAAAAAATTAAAATTCTTGAGTTTGGAGCTTAGCGATGTTTTCTGTTGTTTTTATTTATATGGATTGTGATTTCTTGTCATAGGAACTACTTTTTATAATTTTTAGATATTAAAAAGTTCTCTAGTCATCTACATGCGTATGTATGTACTAAATAAGTACTAGTTTAGTAGTTCAGAAATATATTCATAGGTGTCG
This sequence comes from Leucoma salicis, assembly GCA_948253155.1. Classification (NCBI taxonomy): domain Eukaryota; kingdom Metazoa; phylum Arthropoda; class Insecta; order Lepidoptera; family Erebidae; genus Leucoma; species Leucoma salicis. Next base: position 2,331,454 of record OX411808.1, on the reverse strand, counting down.
CTTTCTCACAATTCCTCTAAAGATGTCGGAAACGTCGCCACTGTCGCCAGACGATTTGGCTCCGTGTAACTCTCTGTGCGTGCTACTGATACTCACATAGATAATCTTTACTAGTAATAAAAATACGTGAGTTTGCTTGTTACGCTTTCACGCCATAACTACTGAACCAATCATTATAAAATATTTTGCATACTTTTAGGTAGGTATCTATTATAAATAACAGTGGGCCCTCACTGATCACTCCCTAAATAAACTTGTCGAGTGCAGTCTCGCCGCCTTTATTGGCAGACCACTGAAACTGTGTTACATTACTTCAGTGGTGATATTACACGGCCTAGAGCCACAGATTACTAAGAGATACTAGGTTATTTATCTAAGTACTACGTATGCCTAGCGCGTCCAAGACTGTAAATCCGTCACTGCTGTCATTTTTTATATTTTTAATGTACAGAAAAACAAAATCTGCCTGTTTGACAAACTGTACAAGGTATTGGCGGACTGTTATTATGTAATTTATATCAATGCATATCTTCCATCAAGCTCTAATAAGAGGAGGCGCCCTAATCTTCATATACCTAGTAAAAGTGACTTACTTCGGCTGTCGTCCGCCATCTTAATAGGTAAGATGACAGCGTAATTTGGGTGTGTTCCGATATACACTGCGAGCACTGTAAGGTGTGATGTCAATTTAGTATACTGTGAAGTCGTCGTTCGGTGTGGGTCGTTAATCACAATGAAGCGAAACGAAAGTTCGTCTAACGTTTCATTTTTCATTCAAAGGGGCCAGTAGTGGTTATATTCTCTTTGGAATTGGCATTCATAAGTCTTTATTTATAAGTCTTTATGAATGCCAATTCCAAAGAGAATATAACCACTAATTTTAAGACTAAAATTACCATCTTTATTTTGATATTTTTATATATTTTTTAAGCATTTGACATGCTTAGCCATATAGACGAAGTGCGAAAATTTGAAATCGAAACCCGTCCCACGGAGCTATGTGAACAAGTTCGTACAATTTGTACGTAGGCGATTTTTCCCCGTCCCTGACGGAACATGGCAGGGCCGGGTACCCGGAAATGTATGGATAGCGCTTTACACGGAGCTAAATCGTCTGGCGACACTTACGACATCTTTAGAGCAATTATGAGAAAGCGCCACCTATGAATATATTTCTGAACTAACTACTAAACTAGTACTTATTTAGTTCATACATACGCTTGTAGGTGCTTAGAGAACTTTTTAATATCTAAAAATTATAAAAAGTAATTCCTATGACAAGAAATCACAATCCATATAAATAAAAACAGCAGAAAACATCGCTAAGCAAATCATCCAAACTCAAGATTTTTTTTTTTTTAATACTTATTCATTGAAATCCATGGGAGGCTCTTGTGAAGAGAAGAATTGAAAAGAATGTCCGGATAAATGTGAAAATCATATATTTCTCTTTTTCACATTCTGTCTCTAGCAGACAATTTTTTATAATAGGTACATGTGTGGCAAACGAGCATAGGCTTACCTGATGGTAAGCGGTTACCGTAGCCTATAGGCGCTAACACCACCATCACTCGTGAGTTACCATCTCTAAGGAAAGGGATAGAAGGTGTACAAAAGGGATACTAAGGAGATGATAGGAAGGAAACAGGTAGAGTGCCTATCGTTCTTTCACGCTGATCTTCTGCGAGAGGGTGGTACTTCCCCGATCAAGCCGGCCCATTCATGCTGAGATGAACAAGGCTGTACCTACAACCCTAAAAGAAATCTATTCTCTGATATTCCGAGAGAAAGCACAACAATTAAAAATAGTGTAGGTACCTATTCGAGGATCTAATGTTCACCGATAGGATTTATTTGAGCCAAATTAGATTAAATAGGTCCATCCATCCATCATTCAAAGTCCACTGCTGTACATAGGCCTCCCCAAGAGAACGCCACAACGAGCGGTCCCGTCATGGGGGATAATTTTTTTCCCGTCTTAACAAAAAAAATGTAAGATTTAGGAAAATCTATTATCTATAGTCTAGTACCACCCTCTCACAGAAGATCAACGTGAAACAACGGTAGGTATGTACTCCTACCGTTGTGTTTCGTATGGTGACAGAGCGCTGGAGGCCCAAGCTCCCTCCCTGTCATCTCCTTCCTATATCCTCTCTTTGTTATCGTTCTTGCCCTCAACCTATTATATTTACTCTCTATCTATCCCTTTCCTTCTTTGGATATGGCGGCGATGGTTTGCCACCGACGTAGTATACAAAAGATAGTCATTAACTCAAAGTGCGAAAATGTGAAAATAACACTCACGAGTAGGATTTGAACCTGCATCTCCTGGAATACGACGGGGCGCGTCCGGATAGCGAACAGTGGGGCCCTCACTCCCTAAATAAACTTGTCGTGTGCAGTCTCGCCGCCTTTATTGGCAGACCACTGAAACTGTATTACATTACTTCAGTGGTGATATTACACGGCCTAGAGCCACAGATTACTAAGAGATACTAGGTTATTTATCTAAGTACTACGTATGCCTAGGGCGTCCAAGACTGTAAATCCGTCACTGCTGTCATTTTTTATATTTTTAATGTCGGTACAGAAAAACATTAGCAGACTGTTATTTTGTAATTTATATCAATGCATACCTTGACATCTCCCAAACAAAATGTAATTGTCATTGTGACTAACCTGCCAAATTGTTAGGAGTGAAAAGTTCCCAACTCACTAAGGGCGGCTTGCGGAGTGGAACCGAAGTTACCAAGTGGGGAAATCGCCTGGGTCACCGATTTGTTCTTGCCCGATATATCGGTTATAACGAAAGCTTTTGAAATGGTTACCAAACTACACACAAATAAAATACAGACGCAAAAGTTTCATATAAACTAAACAAATACTACATTATTATTTTATTCTAATATCACAATGGTTATAACACATTTTTATTTAAGACAGCAAACCATATATAAATCAATAAAGTAACATAAAAAAATAACTTTACATTCAGAGATACATTATTGAATAAAATACTTATAATACTCTCTATATTATTTTAAGGCATTACAAATAAAGTTAGGGCAAGAATCACAGCCAGTTTGAACAACATTAGGCAAAAATTTACACTATGTTCAATAAAAATTGCTACTTCTTTCATATTAATCATTCCATAATCCTAAACACAAGTCTAAATGGTGATTCATAGCCTTTGCTTCAACCATCTTCATACAACATGGACAGGGTGTCTTTGTTCCTGTTGCATTATGTGTAAGACTCTCATCAAAAACATCACCATCATCATCAATAACTATCACACTATCATCAGCACTTGACGTGCCTGCTCCTGCATTAGGTACTGCTTCATTTTTGATAATGAAAGCTAAGCACTCATCTAAATGTTCTTCTACTGGTTTACTGAATTTCTTACCACAGCATGGACATTTTTGTTCAGGCTCTTCATAATTTCTACTTGTTTCCGATTCTGTTGTAGCTGGTTCGGTTTTTATTTTAATTGGAGTTTTTAATTTGCTTGTACTTGGAACTAATATTAATTTTGAGGAAGGAGTGCTTGTTTCACTTATACCTGCTTCTAGTTTTATTTTAATAGGAGATTCAATCACACTATCTCCTCTATCTTTCGTAACGAAAATATCTGAAACCCTTGTATTACTAAAAGAAGACTTATGAGTATTTATTCTCTGTGTTTCATTGCTTGCCTGTATTTTTGTAGATTGGTTTTCAGTTACGATAGATTGTGATTTCATTCCCATATTCTTTATGTCATTTGTTTGTACGTTTTTATATAAATTAATTGAATTTGTATTATTATTGCTAGGTGTTAAATCTTCAATAATTACATTAGCTTCATTACTTTTATTGTGCGTTAATTTTTCAATTATATCTTTATTTAAACATTCATCTAAATGCTTATTTATAATTTTATGATCAATTTGAACATTACATACAGGACAGTCAATCATTTCAATATTAGAAGTTTCATTTACTGCAACTAGCTTGTTACTGCTGTGTGGCTTTACTAATTTGTAATCTTCACCATACAAATCTTGTAATGTAGCATTGGCTTTAAAATAATCATTGATTTTTTTAATTTTAGCTGGAGGTGAAGAAATATTTTCTACAGCTTTGTGTTTATTTGGATTAGATGCACTAAAGCTTGCCTTAATTTTATTATTTACTGGCATATTAGAGATTTGTTTGTTGGCCCAAATATTTCTAACATGTTCTGTGACATTTCTACTATCAGCTAAAGGTTTACTGTTACTAATTTTGTAACCATTTCCTGTAAATACTGCAATAGATTTAGGCGAATTAGAATTAACGGGGACAAATTGATCTGTGTTATTAATTTGTTTGTTAGAAATGTTCTTATTTTGTGCGGGCACGCTATTAATATTCTTATTAGTTATAATATATTTGGTGATATCTGCGTTTGGCTTATTTGATACATTTTTGTTCCTTTTCCCATCACTTGAATTTGAAGTTCTACTTTTGGATACAGTCTTCTTTTCTGGTGATGAAAGTTTTATAAAAGTTCCCCCACATTTTCTTTTATGTTCCTTCCACCAGAAGTCTGAAGGACCAGGTGCTCTATTTGCACTTCTTCGGACAATGCCAAAGTATGGGCTTATTTTTGTGCATGGACCATTACAGCGCCACCAATGTGTTTGATATAGTTTTACCTGGAAAGAAAAATAAATATATTAAATATACATATGTACCCCTCTTTAACAAACTATCTCTAATTTTAAATACTAATATATTATTTTCGTTTTAATTCAATATTATTGTGATAGCGTAGTGACAAAGGACTGCAAAGACAGTTCTATCAAGTTCGATTCCAGTCCACAAAATATTGCTGCTCGGTGAATTGCTGTATTGGAATGCAGCAATCTAGGCCAACCAAGTGCAGCATTCAACCTTACGTTACCTTCTTAAAGAGGACTCTTAAGCCATAGTGCTTGATCACCACATTGAACACAGACATTTTTTGCTGTGCACCTGTTGTTGCTGAGACCATGACTGGCAATTACTGCACACTAACAGATAGCTTTTTGATGTTAAATAATTGTGCTGTTAACATGTTTCTGGACAGTATGTAATATATTTTTTTCATTGCTGACAGTATTTTGTTTCATATATTTATATCCTACGGCTATAACAGTTGTGCCACTTCTAGACAATAAAATTCTATATAATATGACATTATGTTATGGTCATAGCCATAGTGTCTATGGGACAGTACATTCGTATTGGTGCTGTATATGCGGGAAAATACTCAAACGCAAAAAACGTGTTAAAGAATAAGACCTCCAAAAATTATTGTAATATGACAGTATAAAATGTATTTTATAGTCATTCTTTTCTATATGTATCCAACTGCTTTTAGTTAAGTCTATGTCAGATTTTTACTGGGCACTATACTATAATAATAATATAGAATACTAGCCTTTGCTTGCGGCTCCGCCGCAAACAAAAGCTGGTTTTTAGGTTGTATCTCAGGTTCCCGATATAGTAGCGGGATAAAATGTATATTTGTCTAATCGAGATCTATCAAATAAAAAAAGTTGCATCAAAATCCATTCAGTAGTTTTTGCGTTATGCGCGAACAAACAAACAGATAAACAGACAGACAAAAAATCTAAAAAAAATCGTTTTGAGTTTAGACACGCCTATATAGCCTATTACAGTAATTTTTTCTCAAATATCATAAATGTACAGACATAGATATATTACAGTTTTATAATAGTACTAGCCTTTGCGCCGCGGCTTCGCCACAGCCAAAAGCAAATTTTTCGGTCATATCTCAAGTTTCACGATATAGTAGCGGGATAAAATGTATACCAGTTTTTAAGTCTAATCAAGATATTTCAAATAAAAAAAAGTAGCATCAAAATCCGTCTACAAGTTTTTGCGTGATGCGCAAACAAACAGACAAACAGGTAAACAGACAAACAAAAAAATTGTTTGAGTTTAGACTCGTCTATATAGCCTATTACAGCCATTTTTTCTCAAATATCTTCAATGTACTGACACAGCTCTGTTACAATTTTATAATAGTATAGATAAAGATTTATTATTATATTCTACCTTAACTATATAACCAGTATTATAAACATTTTTGTATGACATTGGGCAAAGGCTATCATCAAAAACTATTGTAATGAGCTACTTTTATTAATATATTTTATAATTTACCTCATCATGAAAGTCATGGTAAATGGTGATATTGAGGCCAGCAGATCGATTGATTCTGTGCATGTGCGCCTGAAAATTAGGCCCATGGCCATTTCTATCTTGGTCTTTATTTGTAACAAATAGGAAGGCATGTATCATTTCATGAAGCAGAGTTTCAACTAGATCTTTACGAGGACGGAGCTTAAGGAGAGGTTCGCTAAGTGCAATATCACATAGACCCCCTCTTCCTTCATAACTGAAAAGTTTTTAATGTTGTAATTAAATTTTTTAAAAGTAAAAGTGTCTCATGGGCAGGGAAAACTGTGCTGTAGTGCTTTTTTCTATTTTTGTACTCCAAGAGTAGCAAGCAATAATACCGACTATGAGATACAATTACCCCAAGGGTTGGCAGGTGAAGCAGGATAGGATGGTAGAGGATATTAGCATGGAGTACCTATGTACATCTTATAAAATCTCATTAATGTCTTTGCTATATACTTCATATATTGATTATACAGTGTTTAGACAAAATGGGCTGGAGCATAGGTTCTCATTACCAATGTATGCTATCTCACGCTAGACTCAAAAAAATACTAAAGATTTAAATTATTTAACTTTGAAATTAGATAATAATCAAACACAAACAGTGGACCTAACATAAAATAAACATTGATATTCACCGTATATGTGCATGAATTACAGCTAAAATTACTTACGAGCAAATCCCAGCACAAGAATACATTCTTTTACTCCATCTCACAACAGCTCTGCTGGCTAATTTTGTAGAAAAGAATTGTTTATCAAATTGTACGAATAACGCATGAACACTAGGTGTTGGATCAAGAAGTTCTAGTTCTGGATCAGCAAGATACATTTTTATATTTTAGCATAGCGCTTCTATGCTAAAATAATTAAATGTCTAAATTTAAAAGCAGTGAACAAAACACAAAATAATAATTATTTTTTGAGTAACTATTAATGAAGATTTGAAATCTTGTTAGTTGGCACCTTGGCACAGATAATTAGTTTTTTTTTTATATATTATTTTTTTATATTTGTTTTAAGGCATTGGCAGAACCATCAGCCTAACAGTAACATAAACATCATTATTCTCCAAACTAGATTAATTCATCAAACAAGTCGTAGTTGAAGTCAGTCATATAAAGTCAGTCAAGTCAAAGTCACGCTACAGTAAAACGATGGCAACCTTACTGAAGCTTCTATGGAGTTTTGGAAACAACAGGAAAAAACACGTTATGTCGCATTACATCACTTGCCAGCACTTATGCACATACACAAATAGTTAATAAGCAAAAGGCCACCACTTTTACACATTAATACTTGAAATAACACAAGTTTAGGAAAATAATGCAGAGCGACGACATGATCTTCTTCGTGTTCCCGCCAAAACTCCACAGGTAATTAGTGTGTGTTGCATAGATTAATAACTATACTTGGTGTGTTGGGTTGGGTATAGGTTGGTCTTTGTCAATGTCATGTCAACTTTTTTTTAAATTTATTTGGGCTTACATGTCAACTCTTTAGGCCAAAACACAGACAACTCATTGAGTTTCAAGTATTAATGTATAGAAGTGGTCGCCTTTTGCTTAATAACTATTTATATATGTGCATATGTATTGGCAAGTGATGTATTGTGACATAACGTGTTTTTTCCTGTTGTTTCCAAAACTCCATAGAAGCTTCAGTAAGGTCGCCAACGTTTTACTGTAGCGAAACATTGACTTGACTCTAATTAATTATATATGATTGACTTCAACTACGACTTGTTTAATGAATTAAACTTAACTGTGATCATAGAATAACGTTGTTTATGAGTTTCTGTTAGACGGATCGTTCTGCCAAAGCCTTAAACAAATAAAAAAAAAACTAACACGGTTCTATAGCATTAGTTTAAAAATATTTACATTTCATACACAAAAATACTGTATTGTCTACGGAGTACGGAAAAAAAGCGGAGGTGTTCCAAGGCAAAATCTTTTTAAAACGAAGCGTCGCTAAATGCGGGTGTTCGGGGGACGAGGTACAACGATAGCACCACCTCTATATCAAAATCTATCTAGCGGTAAAATGTATTTTACAGCATAATAGAGCAAATTTTTCATTAACTTAGTTCCTCTGTTCACCACTACGGCGTTACAAGCAAAACAGTTTGTTCCAGAACATTCCATATGCGTTCCAGAACATTCCATATGCGTTAGGATGGCTGGACCGCCACCGAAGGAATGTAACATAGTTCCAGTGGCCCGCCAATAAAGGCGGAGAGACGGCACACGGCGGGTTTCTTTAGTGGGCGAGGGCCCCACACTACCCTGTTCGTTGGCCCGACCAACGGGGTGTGCGGTTAGGTACATTTTTTCCCGCCTAAATAAAAACAAAAACAAAAAAAAGAAAGGATGGCTGGACCACATCTATACTAATATTATAAAGAGGAAAGGTTTGATTGTTGATTTGCATTGAATAGGCTCCGAAACTACTGGACCGATTTAAAAAATTCTATTATCTATAGGATTTCCTCCCTCTCTGCTACTGTCATGGCTACTGTTATGTATAGTTTTAAAGTGCTAAATAAAACAAATATATGAATATAGTATTTTATTGCTCTATTTGCCATAAATACCGTCACCACACGGACAATGTTGAACATTGTCTGTGAGGTGACAGACTAAGAATACAAGTGTCACCACCCCATTCTTTCCAACGGGTGTCGTATGAGGCGACTAAGGGAAGTAAGCAATTATCATCCATTGCATGACTGATGGTAGGCCGGGATACCAAGTGGGAGTACTCACTTGGTATCGGGCCCGAGCGGGTTGCCACCACCATCTCCCGTGTGACCGGACAAGAAGCACATCGTTGCTCTTTGGCTGTAGCAGGAGATAGCCGTTTATTTTTCATTTCATATCTGTGAAATGAATTGGTGAGCAGAGGCTTGACAATACTCTCGGTATAGTCGAGTCCATGGGCGACAGTTACCATTTACCATCAGATGGGCCGTGGCTCATCTGCCACTACATCAATAAAAAAAAACATGCTCCTCTACTCTACGTTTATCCCAAAATGTGCTAGTTTTGCTTATATATAGATAATCAGTATTAAGCATAGGTGCAATGATCAACAGACCAACGAAGCGTTGTAGTGAAAGATCCTAATCAAACACAAACCACCGCCAGAGTAACAGAGATAGCGAAACAAAATGCTGTATGTCAATGTTTATCAGGATCAGGTGGAGTCGTATGCACCTGTAATACAGGCGATAACTTTCCTATTAAATCTAGAAGCTGCATTATACATTCGCTTCTCCTCTTTTGCGTTCGGGTCTTGACACCTCCTGGTCTTGAAAGGCCAAATAGGTGAACTGCTTCTGACGTGCAGCCTCCCTGCAGGTAGGCCGTTGACGGATATTTTGGTGCTTGGGATAAATGAATCCATCTCTATTAGCATAAATTTCTGTCATGCAGTCCTAACGTATTCATGCGTTTCTAATTTCTGTATAAACAGGGAATCTAAAATGATAACAAATAACCAATTTAATAAATAACATGACTTTAATATATTCGATAGTGGGTTCGCTGGTACGTTAGTGCTCTTATGTTATCAATTATTTTCGAATACTCACCTACAGACGACACGTCATTTTCTAATAATTATTTTTACAAATTTCGTGTAACTAAGCAATAAATCTTTGAAGTAATTAATATTTTAATAAAGAAATTAAACTAAATTTACTTATTTGTGCCGAAAATTCTTTTAATATGCTTTTAAAATATTAAAATGACGATATCGGCGAGTTGTGGGTAAAACGCCACTTTTCGACGACAGATGTCTCTTGGTAATGAAACAAGAAAATGTGTTTTAAAATGCATATATATATAAATTTAAACTACTTACACATAAAATATTATGCCATTTTATTTTAAGTTTGATCCTGAGCCATTTCTACACCCATCAACAGCGCACTTCATGGTTAAAAGAATTTAACACATAAGATGCGTCCGAACCGAACGCTGTGATGGTTCGCTTGAAACTGCGGTTTGAGGCCCCACCCACTGTGACGTCACTGACCTACTTGAAGGCGACATGACCTAGTCAGCTTGCAGCATCTCCGCTCTTTTTCCGTACGCCGTGGTATTGTCCCTTTTCAGCAAAGTACATAGAATATTTGGTAGAAAGTGACAAAAAAAGTCCTGCCAGTCTAAAAATATAAATGTTAAGTCGGTAAACAGTTTGGGAGACTCCAGGTATTCTCAGAATACGTAAATATTTATTTACTATTTTGTGTAAAATCATATGAAAACATATTTTTATCATAAAATCATATAAATAGAATTATAATTATATTTATAATCTTAATAATTACAAAGCTGTAACAGATGTCCGTACATTCAAGATATTTGAAAATAATATCTGAACACAAAACATTTTTTTTTAATATCTGTTTTTTTATTCGCACATCACGGAAAAACTACTAAATGGGTTTATAGTCAAAACCCATTATCTAATGAGAATACAAGCCCACAATATTGATACATTTAAAAACGTAAACAGTCTTCATCATTAAAATAAATAAAAAAGTGTGTGTGTGTACTTATGTACACGCCTTGGAAGTTATACTTATTATTATTCTTTATTTTATTATCACAAAAGACTGAAATGTTGACTATAGCTAACTTCAGGGTGTCGGTTTTTCGTGACGGTGTGCGCGCGCATCGTAAAAATTTACTCTCATCTTAGATGAAGGATATTATAGACAAGCTATCAGCGTATGCAGTGTCGAGATAGCAATAGATAACCGGAATAATTTTAAAAGATAACTATAATTATAACTTTGTTGACTAAAAATGTACTACCTGTTTTATCCGGATAAAAGAATGACAGGACAAAAGAAATTGCAGTTATGCTTATATTTTGCTTAAAATGTTTTAGAACATGTAATATTAGCGTATATAACGTGATTAATAAAGGTATTTTTTTTACGTCAATACAAAAACAAGCTTACATACTGATGATGGGGACGGTTGGCCACCTTATTGTTTGGACCCAGTTCATTGGGTCCAAATACAACTGACGCATACACAAAAAGGATAAATATACTCATACCTGTGTCTCTCTCACTCTTGTTAAAACCTAGTATGTGCATCCTTTTCTTCATCCTTAATGTCAAAATAGTAGCGAGTCTATATTATTCTTCGTCTAAGACTCTCATCATTTTTCAATGGACACATTTTTGGATGGACGGCTGGATCATTTTTCCCTAACGCGCCAAAAGAAGTATAACTTCAATAATATTACAAATAGTAATATTGTAATTAATTCTGAAAATGTCAACTGTGCAGCTTTATGTATCCATTAAAAATGATAATAATTATGTTCGGTAATGTTTCTATCGTTAAAATCATAGATGTAGTATGTAGATATCTCATTTTCCGATTCTTGTAGTTTCGGCTCACTTTAATTACACATGTTGTCATTTTAAGTAACATGATTGTTCCTGGATACAACCGTGTCAGGTGACGTCACGATTGACACTAACAGCATTGGGATGAAAAGTTCACCGCAATTTTCTTTGACGCGTTCACAACGCCGAGTGTCCATCTAGAATCTAGACATATTAATTAATCTAAGGTAGAAATATACAAAATTCAGTACTCGCAGAAAGCTAATTAAGAAATCTTTAAATATGCCTTGAAATTTCGGTAGATTTGCATCTAAAATAGGTATAAATGTAAACTAAACTACTATTCAGATATTTTTATATATATTTTTAGCATTTGACATGCTTAGCACTATACATTAAACACAAAGTGAAAAATGTGAAATCGAAAATAACAGTCAGGAGCAGGATTTGAACCTGCATCTTCTGGATACCGTCCAGATGCTTTACCAATTCAGCCATCCTGACAATTGCTCCTGACTGCTAATTTCGATAACACATCATACTTAACGTCTTTGGGTGACGCCTGCGCCATCTGTCGGAAGTATTTTCATACATTATACCGATCATCTGGACGGTATCCAGAAGATGCAGGTTCAAATCCTGCTCCTGACTGTTATTTTCGATTTCACATTTTTCACTTTGTGTTTAATGTATAGTGCTAAGCATGTCAAATGCTAAAAATATATATAAAAATATCTAAATATTTAAAGGGTTTGCGTCATTATTAGGTAAAATCTTAATTGTAAAATTAAGTTTACTTGGTCGGTATAATGTATGAAAATACTTCCGACAGATGGCGCAGGCGTCACCCAAAGACGTTAAGTATGATGTGTTATCGAAATTAGCAGTCAGGAGCAATTGTCAGGATGGCTGAATTGGTAAAGCATCTGGACGGTATCCAAAAGATGCAGGTTCAAATCCTGCTCCTGACTGTTATTTTCGATTTCACATTTTTCACTTTGTGTTTAATAAACTACTATTCAATATAAATTTGTATTTATGAGTAACTACTGTGATAGTTCAGTAACAGATTGATTGATAACTTACTTATATGATATTTTATTATCGTTTATGATAGCAGATGAGCTATGGCCGATGGAAAGTACCACACACACACACATTAGTTCTGATACAAATATTTACTTATCATCAATATTTTTAGGTTTTATTGGTTAGCTTGCGATTGTTTCGTGTTCTATTGAACAAAACTAGATAGTATTTAGCTAAATACGGAGAGGTGCTTTCCTCGGACTCCTAAAATTGAAGATTGAAGGGGTAGGCAGAGGTGTATTACACACACACACACACACGATTCCTTATCTATGTTTAAGTCCCGCGTAATAGGGGGAGAGCCTATTACCGTCTGCTGAGCACATTTCCAAACTCCGGGCTGCTACTGAGAATTATTCTTTTTATTTTTTTTATTACATGTAGTGGCATACGAACCACGGTCCATCTGATGGTAAATAGTAACCGTCGCCCATGGACTCGACTAAACCGAGAGTATTATCAAGCCGCTGCTCACCAATTCGTTTCACAGATATGAAATGAAATATAAACGGCTATCTCGGCCAAAACGCAACGATGTGTTTTATGGCCGGTCACACGGGAGATGGTGGTACCAACACGCTCGGGCCCGATACCAAGTGCGTACTCCCACTTGGTACCCAGCCCTACCACTAGAAATGCAATTGATGATAATTGCTTACTTCCCTTAGTCGCCTCATACGACAGCCGCGGCAAAGAATGGGATGGTGACACTTGTATTCTTAGTCTGCACCATCGAGGCAGTTAAAATTTAAATCTTCAAAATTTAATTTCATAGAAATTATGTTTTCAAAATATTAAAATGAGATTAAATGAAATAAAGACATTATACAAAAGATCTTTGCTACCTCTGACGTGTTTTTTTTTTCTCAGGCCTGTGAAAAAAAGGTGCAGCCAGGTATATTTAAGTTAACATGGACTTCAACCATGTCTGATGCCTACATTGCTGATTGCGTCGTGCAAATTGGAGAGGTTAGTAATTCAATATTTTGGTTTATTTTAATAAGCATATTTGTCTTGACATAAAATACACCATAATATAAGCACAAGGTAAATTATTTAATGACATAACGAATTTTACCATGACTTTCTCTCTTCTTTGCATGAACCTTCATATCGGCATGACTTTAAACTACTTCACGAACAATGCCAGCCCATTTTGCACAGTTTTATATAAATAAAATATAACTACAATACACTCTTCTTCTTTTGACGTTTATTTTATAAAGAATGACCAACTGTTTACAGCTTCAAGACTTTTTAACAACATACAAAAATTGTAATTTGAACATAGTAAAAATATTGGAAAAAATTTGTGACACTCCATTTATGGAATTCGATATTTATAATGTCTTCGACATAAAGACTTTGCGGAGTGAAATACGAGCCATGGAATCGGCCGCAGCTGAACAAATATTAGGGATGTATAAAGAAATTATAATTTATATTGTGATTGTTTATGAAGGATTTGAACCTTATATATCTCAGGTATGCTATTTTATCAAGACGGTGAGTATAGTAGAAGTAGTTTACAAGTGGCACAAAAGTCTTTTCTAATGAGAAGATAATGAGTGATAACTAAGTGGTAAGACCAATGGCTGCTAAGGCAGGCAAAGAGCTAGTTCTCCATTAGGGGAATGGACTATGACATAAATTCTTCTCATTCCAAAAGTAGTTTTACGCCCAGTATGAAGCGCTTGTAAGAAAAAAATAGATAGTAGAATAAACTACTCATATTATTCCTTTTTACTGCCTGAAGCTGGAAAATTCAAACTGTTTTTATTTTTCGTCTGATTTTGGACGATTTGAAATTCCTCATAAATTAACAGTTATCCTGCAATCCCTGGTCTTATCAGGCGACCCGCTGTCCAAGGTTTTCTTAACCGACACACTAGTAATTATTGCCTGCCAGCAACGGTTAATTTGGCCTTGAGGCAAACTGTAAAAAAGTTAAAATTAATTGTAATTGAAAAGCGACATACCTAACAAGCAACAGTCATTCTTTTAACATCCTTATTTCCTTATTTATATCTATTAATAGATCCCATTCTTGATGTTCACGGAGTTGAAGTCGGGAACAGAACCTAATATAAACTATTACATATCTTTCTTTTTTTGTTCTTCTTAGATGGCGGAATATTGGATTAAATACGTAAAGAGATTTGATCAACTATTGGAAGACGCTTTAAGACTTGGAATTAAAGCAACTATGCAAAATATGTATAAATGTGTGCATGGAGATGGTAAGCTAATCATTAATGTCGTTCAATGGAAGTTCTATACCCAGAATTATAATATTATGGACTCGTGATAGTGGCAGATTCATAAGATTCCTAAATAAAGCTAGTTACATTTTTGCTTGACTCGCTCAAACAGCAGTGAATATTATGCTAACGATGTAAATCTCTCATCCAGGTACAATGGCACCTGCACCACTAATCAAGATGAATCTCCATCTTGTGGGGAAAAATATTGTATATGCGCCAACAAAACATGAAATTACGGATACGTTTTCAACAATACTTGAGGAAATCGTGCATATTTTGAGTACCATACCACGTTTGTTTGAAAAGTTTGCTCTGCCAGGGGGTGGTCTGAAAAAGTTTTATGAGGCTATCCAAGTGGACAAGGAGTGTAATCAACTGCAGTCTTTAATCGACGATGGTCAGTAAATATTATATAGTAGGTATTTATAACAGACCCAAATAATTATCGCCCTATCGCACTCCTACCCACGGCATCTAAAATATTTGTGAAGGCAATGTGTGACTGCGTTTATTCATTTTGTGAAAAGTATAGATTACTAGATGACAGTCAAAATGGCTTCCGTAAAAATAAATCAACAACCTTGGCAGCTTATAAATGTGTACAAGAAGCAATAAATATTGTAAACAATAAAGATTATGCTATAGGGGTATTGCTTGATATGACCAAAGCCTACGACAAAGTACAGTTTAATAAATTATTTAAAAAAATGCAAGGTATAGGAATTAGAGGAAACGCTCACAAATGTACAAATTATAATTTGTGAATAAGAAAAAAGAGTATTTTAGTACGAGCGGAAATCGAACCTGCGTCCCTTCCTTTCCGGGGAAGTGCTCTAACCCATTGAGCTATCGTACCATTTCTAGAAATACCGAATTTCCTCATCACATTTGTCTTAACGACCAACGCCCTCTATCGGCAATGCATTTACATGCATTCATCCAATATAGTAAGTTTAATTTTGCAATTAAAATTCATACTATTTGATGGCGTGATTTTTCAAACATTTTGATCTATATTTTAGCACTTGACGTGCTCAGCTACTCTTAAAGTACAAATTATAATTTGTGAATAAGGAAAAAGAGTATTTTAGTACGAGCGGGAATCGAACCTGCGTCCCTTCCTTATATATATGTATATAATAGTATGAATTTTAATTGCAAAATTAAACTTACTACATTGCATGTAAATGCGTTGCCGATAGAGGGCGTTCGTCGTTAAGACAAATGTGATGAGGAAATTCGGTATTTCTAGAAATGGTACGATAGCTCAATGGATTAGAGCACTTCCCCGGAAAGGAAGGGACGCAGGTTCAATTCCCGGTCGTACTAAAATACTCTTTTTCCTTATTCACAAATTAGAATTTGTACTTTAAGAGTAGCTGAGCACGTCAAGTGCAAAAATATAGATCAAAACGCTCACATATGGTTTACATCATACTTACAAGATAGGGAACAATTAGTAGAAATAGAATACTTCAATAATAACACAAACGAAATTATAAAAATTAGATCAGATACAAAACCAGTAAACGCATCAATACCTCAAGGAAGTGTTATAGGATGCCTTTTATTTTTAATAAATGATCTCCCTAAGATAATAAATGGTACAGGTATATTATTCGCAGACGATACCTCTATGCTTAACTCATGCCAAAATAATAATAATATTAACGACAAAATTCATTCCCTGCTCTCTTCAGTCGTACATTGGATGGATGGCCATAATTTAGAAATAAATTTTAGAAAAACAAAATTAATCACCTTTCATCCCTATCAAAAATCGCATTTAAACCTTAATTTTTCTTTTAATGACACAAAAATAGAACAAGTCGACGAGTTCACTCTCCTCGGATTATCCACACCCACGTACAAAAAGTAAGAGCAAAACTTTCCAAATTCGTATACACTTTAACCGAAATTAAAAAACCACTGACATCCAAACAGCAATCATCACATACTATGCGTATGCCCCTGCATGGCTCAGCTATGGCATTATACTTTGGGGAAATAGTACAGATGCGCATACTGTATTCACCTTACAAAAAAAACTAATAAGAACAATAACAAATATAGAACAGACAAATAGTTGTAGACCACATTTCAAAAAACACAAAATACTAACTGTCACCAGCTTATACATTCTGGAAATAAGTCAATTTGTCCGAAAGCATCCACAATTCTATAATACCCGTGAGGAAAAGTAAACCAAATATAGTCTAAGACATAAAGACAGATTAAATCTACCATTATCAAAGCTAAAAATACATTCAACCAGCCCTTTATGAATAGCCTTTTAAAACAGTTTCTCATTGATAAATGTTATTATACAATTAAAGAATTCTTTGAAGACAAAATGAAATAGTTAAAATCTTCATAAACACCTACCTGCACACTTAAGAAACCTAACTTCACCATAGATATAATGCAAAATGAAACGTAAATTAATAAATATTTTTTTCGGGTCTATATGCCCGGTTTTATGCCAGATATAGGTGGGCATGAGGTATAGGTGATCTACGACCTTATCACTAAGCCCCTTCTTCCATATCATTTGTTCTTATAAATTTGACCTAATCCAACAAATATAAAGTATTCGAAACGCACTGAGTGTGCAGCCATAATTGCTTATCCAAGCCTATTTACTAGTGTGACATTTAGAGAAACTAAGAAAAAGATTATAGTACAGGCTACCAGAAAAGTAAGAACAGATTTTCGATTGTACTCCTTCCTGTGCAAAAACTATAGGAATTGTTTATCCCAATATGCATCACCTTTATAGCTCTATAATAAGGCGACTCTCCAAATATGTGTAGAGGTGGTATTTATGTATACTTAATTGATCAAGGAAACCGTAGAGGAAATCAGTCCTGTGCTGGCTAAACTTTTCAATGAAATCTTACAAACAAGGCAAATTCCAGAAGAATGGACCGACTGTCACATAATGCTACTACATAAAAAAGGCCCAAGAGACGACATTGGGAACTATAGGCGAATTTCTCTAATATCAAACATATACAAAGTATTTGCTAAAGTGATCCTGGAAAGAATATCATTAAGACTAAACGAAAGCCAACCCGTAGAGCAGGCAGGATTCAGAAAAGACTTCAGCACAATAGATCACATTCACACAATAAAACAGTTGATACAGAAGTATAATGAATACAATAAACAAATCTACTTGGCGTTTATAGATTACTCAAAGGCATTTGACAGTCTCAGGCACCAATACATATGGCGGAGCCTTGAACAACAAGGGGTCCAGAGGAACTATATAGAAATACTTAAGAGTATATACGAATCTAGCAAGGCCAGTATTAAACTAGAATCAACAGAAAAAGGGCGTACGCCAAGGCGATCCTCTCTCCCCTACGCTATTTAACGCCGTACTCGAGCACATCTTTAGACAGCTAAACTGGGACCACTTAGGTCTGAACATTAATGGAGTTCGCCTAAACCACCTAAAATTTGTTGATGATCTGGTGCTTCTTGAAGAGGATCCAACAGCAATAGAACAAATGATGCAGAGCCTAGCAAATAAAAGTAGAGAAGTTGGTCTGGAAATCAATGCCAGTAAAATAACACTGATGACAAACTCAAGGGAAACAGACGTTATGGTAGACGGCAACAAGATTGAGTATGTCAAAGAATATATTTACTTAGGACAGATAATATCCCCTTCAGATGAAATGACAAAAGAAATAAACAGGCGAATAGCCCAAGGATGGAGAAAATACTGGTCACTGAAGGAAATAGTGAAAAGTAAGGATCTGGGCAATAACATAAAAAAGAAAACATTCGAGACCTGTATTCTACCAGTTCTTACTTGTGGCTGTGAAACATGGTCAATAACACTTCACCACAGGGATAGGCTTGCAAAATGCCAACGTGCCATGGAAAGAAGCAGGCTAGGGCTAAAAATTAAAGACAGAATCAGGAACGTAGACATAAGAACAAGAACAAAACTCACAGACATTCTTACCCGGATAGACGTCCTAAAATGGAGATGGACTGGACATATGCTACGCCACCCCATTAACAAATGGAGCAAGCAAGTCACCCTCTGGCAACCAAGAGGCGGCAAAAGAAGTAGAGGTCGTCAAGTCAGGAGATGGGAAGATGACTTGAAACAGACAGCGGGACCATTCTGGTTGAGAGTAGCAAGGGACAGGACCCATTGGAAGGAATTGGAGGAGGCCTATGCCAAAAGGCACACCGAACTCAGGGACTTCTTGTAACCCTATGTTTAGGAATAAAAGGCTATTATTATTATTATTATTAATTGATCATTTTAACATCATCCTGATAGCAATAGGTAAGTATATTATTCGATAGATTGAAAAAGTCAATCCATTATTATCTGAAATCCGTAATAAAAAAATATCTGGGTTTACATTTCGATATCTTCACCAACCTCAACTTTATTGAATTTCAGAAAATGAATATAATATAAACTTGGTGGACGATCATTTAAAACTTTGGGAGCCATTTTCACACATATGGAAAGTAGACAAAGATGAGTTCCTAACGAAATACCGGAAAGAGAACCACATTGCAGCAGATTTTGAAGAGCTCATTATAAATTATAGCAACCTCGCTAACACTATTCAAATACTGGAAACAGTAAACCAGGTAATCACAAGTGTATTCATTAAAACTAGTTATTTAGTTATAGAAGCGGCTACCCTAAAATATCAGATTAAAATATTGATCTGAAAGTTAACACACCAGGGGCGTTACGAGAGCGTCAATCAGCCTATTGCAATCCACTGCTGGACATAGGCCTCTCCTAACACGCGCCATTGCACACGGTCCTCCGCCTTCCGCATCCAGTCTGTCCCAGCGACCTTTTTGAGGTCGTCGGTCCACTTAGCAGGGGCCCGTCCTACCTTACGCTTACAAAGTCGCGGTCTCCACTCTAGGACACGCTTGCTCCATCGGCCGTCGGTCTTTTTGCAGATGTGACCAGCCCATTGCCACTTTAGCTTACCTACTGAGTCTACGAGCTATGTCGGTAACTATGGTTCTTTGTCGGTTTACCTCATTACGAATGCTATCCTTCAAAGAGACGCCGAGCATAGCCCGCTGCGCGACTTTCAATTTGTGGACTAATCCCACTGTGAGTGTCCCCGTCTCGGCCCCTTAAGTCATGATTTACGAGAACGTAGCCAACCCTAAAGAAATGGTTGAGAGATGTTGAGGAAGTAAAGAGAAAGAGAGAAATAAGTAGGTACGATAAAATCTTGCATATTTAAAATTATTCACTTACAATTTTAGATACATTTCATAACCCTTAACTCGCGGGAATTAAAAAAGTCTGTTATAGCTCATTGTATCGTTTGGCAAACCAAATTGGGCGAACTGTTAAGAGCGATTACAGAGCATGACATCGATATTGTCTATAATTATGTTGAGAAGAGCAGTGAAGATGCCATGAAGGTTAGTTAAATTTTCGTCACCAACTTATTTCAATTTTTAGAAGGTGCTGTTAAGAATTTACTGTGATGTTGTCAAATCGCGGTATTTATTTACTCATGGCAATTTTTAGAAATGCATTTTTTTCGATAGAATATTATTTTTATGAAAACTTCCGGAACATTTATCACAACACAGAACCTGTAATATACTAGTACAGGTTCTGTACTACTAGTAGTACTACATAGTTCCAGTTGCCGCCAATACGGGCGGAGAGACGGCACACGGCAGGTTTCTTTAGTGGGTGAGGGCCCCCACACAACCCTGTTCGTGGTCCCAAATGACAGGGTGTGCGGCTGAGCGGTTAAATTTATTTTTTTCCGCCTTAACAAAAAAAAAGTTCTGTACTAATTGTAGATGTACGATGTTGTCAACTTCCAAAAAAAATCTACTAGTAAAACAATTACTCAACTTTGCTGGAAAAATGCACCAATTGTTAATTTTATCCCATTTTGAAAAAACTTAGAATGGGGAAAATTAATATCGTCACTCGATTGAAGTCGTGATATTTTCAGTAGTCACGAAGTGCATCTCTGAAAATATCACGACTTCAATCGAGTTGATATCAATTTGTAAATAAAAAAAAACTTACTACTTTTTAGATGCCAACAACCTTGAAGGAGCTTGCATCAACAATGGCTACGTATGAGCGCTTGATTGTAGACCTTCCAAAGATGGAAAAAACATTCCCGCCAATAACGGATAAAATCGTGACACTAGGTACCTAAATGTTAAAATCTAAAAACTTTGAGTAGTTAATTTACAGCTTACAGCTTGAGCAGTCTTGAGCCTAGGCTGGTAAATTTAGAAGCGTAAACATATTATTGTGTAAATGACTAACGTTACCCCGTATTACTAATCGTGCTCGTTTAAGCTTAATTTATAACTATAAATACCTATCCTAATTACATGCCGGACGAGCGACTGGTTAAGAAGATATACAATGCGAAAGTGGAAGGATGTAGGTACAGGGGGAGACCGAGACTCACCTACCTAGACCAAATCGGTCATGTATTGAAGGAAGGTGGAGTCAGGAGTCTCCGAAACCGGCGAGCGTGTATGAAGAGAGTTATGAATGTTGAGGAAGCGAGAGATGTATTATGCAATAATAGAGCCTCTTGGCACTCTGTTCTCGCAAGGGAAATGGCGTGATGATAAGTAAGTAAGTAAGTAATTACATTTCCCCCAAATTATTGCATGAAATAATCTAGGAGCTGATAGTTTAAAACTAAAAGCAATAATGCTTTTTCAACAGTTAAATTTATTGACTAGGTCTGGATTTTTTTTCATTAATTAGTTGTGTTTTTTTAGGTAAATTTGAGGTAGAAATAAGTTCCGATATGGTTACACGTCATGAAAATATACCTGTTCTGTGGGCGGAATACTTAAATCTATTAGAAGAAGCAAAAAAAGCTCTAGAACAAAACAAGGATAAATTTAAGGCCGAACTATTGGAACAAGCGGAGGTAACGCTATCTCCAGAATTAAATTATAATAACAAGTAGCTACCATTATAACTGTAATAGAATGTTCATTAAAACATTTGAAAAAAAAAATGATAAAATTATGCAAAGAGACTAAGGTAGAGCCTTGTATACCCTATATCAATGGGCTGGCTTGATCAGGGAAGTACCATCCTCTCACAAAAGATTAACGTGAAACAAATGTAGGCACTCCTACTGTTGTTTCGTATAGTGACTGAGAGAGAAAGACCCAAACTTCTTTCTTGTCCTTACCTAATTTTCCTTACTCTCCACCTCTATCCCTTTCCTTGGGTAGTTGGCGATGCTCGAGTGCTGCCTCTGGTGTTCCATTAGGCTACGGTTATGACTTACCATCAGGTTGGCCAATTATTTGTTTGCCATCTGGGTAGTATTAAAAAAAAGATAATTTTAGACAGATCCATTATTATCGTAAAGAATGAATTCAAAAAAGTCCGAGTATACCTTATATTATTTTGGACAGCTTATTATCTATATTTCGCAGACATCTTCGTTCATATTCTTATTATTAATCTCGGTCATAATTTTATGAATGAATAGTAACTACACTAATGGTGTACTTACGAATTAAAATCCCTTTAAATTGATTAATAGTCTATCGTTTACATTTAAATTACATACACATAACCTTTACACAAGTTCAAATTTTAATGTTGCTACTAGGTGTTCAAAGAAGCAGCAAAAGACTTTTGCGAGGATTTTTACCAGTCATCTCCAATTAGCTCAGATATTTCTGGAAAAGATGCTTTATCACAGTTAAAGGCATTCAGAGATCAATTGAATGCTTTACGGGCCCAAGAACAACAAATACGGGATGGGCTTGCGGTGTTTAATTTAACGTAATTAATAAGATACTATTTAATTATATATAACCGATATCTGTTAGAAAACCCTTACTTATTACTTACCACGAGCATCTTTTTAGTTACCTTCAAGAAATGAGGTTTCCAATACGTTTATTTATATGTTCTAAAAGTTATTTTTACTGGTGGTACTGGTAGATATCTGTGATAGCATAGTGCTAGGTAGCTGTCGTATCCGTGTGGGGCCGGCTTTAGAATTGTCCCACCCCTCTCCACCCATGGGAGTCGTAAGAGCCGACTGAGGGAATACCGGGGTAGTGGGTAGCAGCACTTCCTCGAATATTAATAACATCCACTGCGATCGCCAACCCGCCTGCCAAGCGTGGCGATTACGGCAACATCCCCCAAAAAAATGAGCACCCAACAAAAAACGGCCCTCAGTCACGGCAGCTCCGCTATTCCGTGGCCTAACGGTAGCGGGCCCGGTAACGGTGGAGCAGGGGGTGCGAAGAATCTCCGGTTGCGGATAGGTTACCATAAACAACGACCTCTGGCCCTGGTAACGCACAACGTTCGGACACTTCGGACCGACGAGAGAATCACCGAGCTGGAAGAGGAATTGAGCAAGATCCACTGGGACATTATAGGGTTGTCAGAAGTCCGAAGAGAGGGTGAGGGCACGACAATCCTCCAGTCCGGGAACTTGCTCTTCCACCGGGAGGGCGACCACCAGTCCCAAGGGGGTGTCGGGTTTATTATTCGCAGGTCTCTCGTAGGCAACGTGGAGAGGATTGAAAGTGTGTCGTAGGGTAGCGTACCTTATACTCAGAATAACCAAACGGTATTCGTTGAAGGTCATACAGGTTTACGCACCGACCTCGACACACTCCGATGACGAGGTGGAGGCCCTATATGAGGACATCTCGAAGGCCATCCACTTGTCTAAAACCTATTTCACGGTGGTTATGGGAGACTTTAACGCGAAACTAGGCAAAAGGACAGACGATGAGCTGAAGGTGGGGCACTATGGATTTGGGCAGAGGAACCACAGGGGCCAGATGCTGGCTGATTTTCTGCAGAAGGAAGGCCTCTTCATGATGAATTCCGTTTTCAGGAAGTAGCCTCAGCGAAAATGGACCTGGATTAGCCCTGATGGTTCAGTGAAAAACGAGATTGACTTCATCCTGTCGGACAAACGACACATATTCAATGATGTCTCAGTGATCAGCAGGATTAAAACTGGGAGTGATCACCGACTAGTCAGGGGCATCTTGAATATTAGAACAAAAGTCGAGAGGTCGCGTTTGATGAAGTCTACGCTCCGACCAACACCTGCCCAGTACCAGAACCCCGAGAGCTTTCAGCTCGAACTACAAAATCGCTTCCAATGTCTAGATGAGTGTGAATCAGCGTGCAAACTGTCCACGCGGGTCGGGTTGACTTACTTCAAAGCCCGTCGCGTCAGTAGGAATCGAAAACTCTCGGACCATACTCTCAAACTCATGGAGAGGAGAAAAGAAATGATAGTCCAGTCCTCAGCCGATTGGTCCTGCCTAAGGCGGTTAAACAGACAGATCTCCAAGGATGTGCGGCACGATATTCGCCAATTTAATACTACCCGTATTAAAGAGGCGATAGAGCGGAACCAAGGCTCAAAAGTGTTCGCAAGAGATCTGTCTGTTGGCCAAAGTCAGTTGACTAAACTGAGGACCAACAACGGCACTTTCTTCTCGAGATGAGATCTTGGGAGAGGTCCAGCAGTTCTATTGACAGTTGTACAGATCCCAGAGCCCTGCTGTTGGCTTGGTCCAAGACCCCAGATCCAAGCTAACTCGGCACTTTACCGAAGATATCCCGGACGTAAGCCTGTACGAGATCAGAATGGCTCTCAAACAGCTAAAGAACGGAAAGGCACCGGGAGACGACGGAATCACCACAGAGCTTCTGAGAGCAGGTGGAAAGCCGGTCTTAAAAGCTCTTCAGAGGCTGTTCAATTCCGTCGTTCTCGGGGGCGACGTTCCAGAGTCGTGGACCAGAAGCGTGGTGGTGCTGTTCTTCAAGAAAAGTGACAGAACCCTCTTGAAGAACTATATACCCATCTCGTTCTTGAGCCACGTCTATAAGTTGTTTTCGAGGGTCATTACAAATCACGCGCAGGCTTGACGACTTCTAGCCTCCCGAACAAGCCGGTTTCCGGAAAGGCTATAGTACCATAGACCACATTCACACGCTACGCCAGATTATACAGAAAACCGAGGAATACAATAGGCCTCTGTGTCTGGCGTTTGTGGACTATGAGAAAGCCCTCGATTCGATCGAAACTTGGGCTGTGCTGCAGTCCCTTCAACGGTGCCAAATTGACAATCGGTACATCGAAGTGCTGAAGTGCTTGTATAGAAACGCCACCATGTCAGCCCGTGTTCAGGACCAGAGTACGGGCCGATCCAACTAAAGAGAGGTGTTAGACAGGGAGACGTTATGTCCCCGAAACTCTTTACCGCGGCATTGGAAGATGTCTTCAAGCTCTTGGACTGGACCGGATTCGGCATCAACATCAATGGCGAATACCTCACTCACCTTCGATATGCCGACGAAATCGTAGTCATGGCAGAATCTCTGGAGGACCTTAGCACCATGCTCAATGATCTCAGCAGGGTTTTCCGATTAGTGGGTATCAAAATGAACATGGACAAGACGAAAGTCATGTCTAATGTCCATGTCATTTCGGCACCGGTCCTTGTCGGGAGTGCGCTTCTCGAAGTTGTTGACCATTATGTCTACCTGGGACAAACAGTCCAGTTAAGTAGGCACAACTTCGAGAAAGAGGTCAATCGACGAATCCAACTCGGCTGGGCAGCGTTCGGGAAGCTAAGGTACATCTTCTCGTCCAATATTCCGCAGTGTCTGAATACGAAGGTCTACGACCAGTGTGTGTTACCAGTGATGACATACGGAACAGAGACGTGGTCTCTGAATGTTGGCCTCATATCAAGGCTCAAAGTCGCTCAGCGGGCCATGGAACAGGATATGCTTGGTATTTCCCTACGTGATCGAATCCGTAATACGGAGATCCGTAGGAGAACGAGAGTGACCGACATAGCCCGCCGGGTTGCCATGCTGAAGTGGCAATGGGCAGGCCACATCGCTCGACGAACCGATAACCGTTGGGGACGAAAGGTTCTCGAGTGGCGACCACCTATCGGACGGCGCAGCGTAGGACGGCCCCCCACCAGATGGACCGATGATCTGGTCAATGCTGCGGGGAGCCGTTGGATGCGGTCGGCACAGGACCGCTCGTTGTGGCGTTCTCTTGGGGAGGCCTATGTCCAGCAGTGGACGTTAAAAGGCTGATGGATGGAGGTAGCTGTCGATGATAGAAAACCGTATAAACATCTATCATTTTATCATAGTTTTTCTTTGTAATAAGTAATACTAAATTAGTAGTGGTCAACAATCTATTTTAGGTATATCCTAGATAAAAGGACCTACCAAAAAGTTAATTCACGATCGTAGATCTTTAGCCAGACCTACTATACTTAGTTATTGAGAAATATAGGATTTTCTACAATATTTATTTTAAATTTTATAGAACTCCAGTGAATCTGGATCTTCAAAAAATGGAAAAGGAGTTGGAGAAGCTCGAAGAAGTGTGGACTTTGGTGAACCAATGGGAAGAGTCATGGGAGAAATATAAAACACAAACATTCTGGGAAATGGAGACTGACGAAATGGAAGAAAACGTTATGTATTTGTTTAGGTAAAGTAAAATCGTGCGAATTACAGACCCTATATACATCTTATGTCAATGCGTAGTTAAAGTCTACATAACATGAGAAATCATCTCTGTTCTATGTAGGTGCCTCGGCCTACTCAATATATTATTATTTTGATCATTTTAATCAACATTTTTATTTCAGGAATTTTAATCGGCTTTCCCGACAGTTAAAAGACAAAGGTTGGGATATAATAGACACAACTCGTGTTAAAGTTGATGCATTCCGAAGAACTCTACCTCTGATCGGAGATCTGAAGAATCCTTGCATGAGAGAACGCCACTGGGATACAATAAAAACTCTGATGGGAGTGTATGTTGTAGTTTTTTTCTACATTTTTATTTCTTTATGGGCACTGAAAGTTTATATTCAAAATTGATTTGTAATGCTAATTAATTTCTTTTATTAATTACATTGTGAAAGGACTTCGCAGCTTTCGCATAAGCAAGTGTAGATAAAGGAAATGTTAAAAAATTCAAATAATTAATTACATTATCAGTCTATGTGAGAAATTAATTTTGTTCACTCAAGTATATATATATCACAATAGCGGATGTATAGTGCCGTAATCGCCACGCTTGGCAGGCGGGTTGGCGATCGCAGTGGATGTTGTTAATGCTCGAGGGAGTGCTGCTGCCCACTCCCCCCGATATTCCCTCAGTCGGCTCCTACGACTCCCATGGTTGGAGAGGGGTGGAACAATTCTAAAGCCGGCCCCACACGGCCACCTCTTACTTACTTGCTTATAATCACACCATGTCCCGTGCGGGGTAGGCAGAGAGAGAGCACAGTGCCAAAAGGCTCTGTTCTTGCTTACATCTCTCGCTTCCTCAACATTCATAATTCGCTCGCCGATTTCGGAGACGCCTGACTCTACCTTTCTTCAATACATGACCGATTTGCTCTAGGTAGGTTAGTCTCGGTCTCCCCCTGATTCGTATATTAATACGAACTGAAATTATGGTTAGAATATTGTTACTTATCGCTGTTGAGAAATCTAGTTAAATATTAAAATACCCAAGTAATGAACTAGTGTCTCATCTTCAGTAGCAAATACTAAATATTTTACTTAACAGAGAGTTTGATCAATTTTCTGAAGATTTTAAGTTAGAGTTGATCATGCGTTTGAACTTCCAAGCTTATGCTGAGGATATTGCCGAAATATCTAACGCTGCAACCATGGAACTTAACATTGAGAATGGTCTTAAAGCCATTGCCGAAGTGTGGAAGAACACGACCTATGAGATGCAGCATCATAAGGGAGATATGTATAAGATCAAGAATGTAGAAGATGTTATGCAGGTTTGATATAACCGAATACTCGTAATTATTATTTGTGACCTTTATCTGATCTGATGTTCGTTTGTATTCCATCTTGCCCTCTTGAAACCTGAAATACTTATTTTCATAATACGGGGAGTTAGGCAGAATCTCATATCTCACATGTCGATCGTATAGTGTTCACTGTGATTGGTTGAGAAATTGACGCGTAATGTCACAATAATCCGTTGGCCAATCATGTTGATCTCTCAACCAATCATAGTGATCTCGATACGATCGACATGTGATATATGAGATTCTGCCTAACCCCCACGGATATTAACCCATATTTTCGTTTTTCAATATTTTTTCCTAATTAGAGTAGCAAGATAAAATATATTATAATGATTTTAAGGTATTTTATTTAATTTATACTATTATACCTACTCGTAAAGGTGTAACAGAGCTATACATTTAAGAAAAATGAATGTATTAAGCTATTTAGTCGTCTGTGAAACAAAGCCTTTTTGTTTTATAGCTGTTTGATTAGACTTAAAATCTGGTATAGGTTTTATCCCGCTTCTATATGGGGAACCTGAAATATAACCCAAAAACCTCTTCTTATCTTCTAATCTTAATGCTACGGCGGAGCCGTTGCAAAGGCTAGTAATATATAAGTACCTACCGGCCGAATGAAGTCCGTTATTAAGTTTTTAGATTTCTATAGCACTCTTTGCAACTGTTTGGTATATTCTGTAGTAGTGTAGTGTAGAGTGTAAAACGCATCTCATGACATCAATCAGTCCACAGTCTGTAGTCTATCTTTTACCTCAATTGTTATCAATATTAGAGACTATAATGTATGGCGTATCTCAATTGCCCCTTCAACCCTTTACTATATGAACTTACGATATGAGGGATATGCCAAATTTAATATGCTTAGGTACCAATATCAAAGATCAAGAAGTCTTAACATGTAGAGTTGTCAGGGTAGTCCTTTACGTCGTATATTTAATAACTTAGCGTCTTTTGCCTTAAGGGCAATTTTATAATTAGGCGTAAGTTTATACATATATCGTATAGTTTGAAACGTTTAAAAAATAAAGGTATGCGTACGTATTTAACAGTTCCTGGAAGATCACCAAGTCCAGCTTTCATCAATGAAATCAACTAAATACGTAGAACCGTTTATAAAACAAGTAGATTATTGGGAAAAGTCATTGGGCTACGTAGCTGAATGTATCGAAGTAAGATTTGACTTTATTTCTATTCTCTTTAATAAGGTGTTCAGTACCAATTTCATAAGCCAAGTACCTTTTAGATTTCTTTACAAGTACAACGTCGGTATTTATATCTTGAGACCATATTTGCCGGCGAAGATATTAGAAAGCAATTACCAAAAGAAGTGAAAATTTTTGATTTATTGACTGCCGATTGGACGGATATAACTTTCAAGTAAGTAAAGAAGATTTATTGCATTTAGTAGATTATATTTACCTACAGCAAAATAATAGCAACGAATGTTGTTATACATAGTTATAAATTAACCGATACTCTATCTCTCCCTATTTCTTAATCTCCCAATTTTTATGCCCATATCCATAATTGAATCCATATAGATAATATAAGCTTTCCGTAATCCTTACTATGCTTCATAGTTTGTTATTAATTTTTTAACTCACATTCCCATTACTTATGCTTTATCTCTTGTTAGTTGTCTCTGTAATCCCCCAACTATTTATATTTAACTTCGTAAGCCGTTATAATCTACGAGTATATACATACTCGTATAAGTAAACGAAATACCACTCACTGACTCATCATGATATCTCCGAAACCATACGTCCGATGGACTTAAAATTTTGTACTAAACTATGACCAATTATACTAGGCTATACGTACGGCTTGATGGTGAACGAGATGATAAGTTTGCCACCCCCTGAATGGCTGGCGTAGTAGCCTATAGACTAAAGGCAACATTTGCCAGTAATCCACCCCAGGAAAAGCTATAGGACATGAAAAGAGATGATGAGGAGATGATGGAGGTGGTTTAGTAGGTTTCTAATTTAGAGATAGAAACACACATATTTAAACTTTTTTGAATTAAGAATGTTGAATTTCATCTTATATTTGACTTAGGCTATACATAAATTTTGACTGCCTCGGTGGTGCAGCGGTAGTGTGGGCGACTGCTGTTCATGAGGTCTCGGGTTCGATTCCTGGGATGGGCAGTGTTATTGAGCTTTTTCGTAAAAATAAACATTCTCAGTAGCAGCCCGGAGCATAGAAATGTGCCTGGTAAACGGTAACAGGCTTGTCCCCTATTACGTGAGACTAAAACACAGCTGGTGAAATCGCGGGCAAAATAGGGGTTGAACATAGAAAGTACGTAAATCTTTAACGCTGACGAAGTCACGGGTATCAGCTAGTTTGATCTATCTTAATCGTTCCTCTATCCTTATTGGCTTATCGTTATTCCATCACAAGGCACACATATTTTTGAATTTACCATCCCAATTACCCTATATTTGGTGCATACTCCCGATTCCTGATCTCTATTTTGTAAAATTTATTTGTTATTCCCACGGAGTACAGAAAAATAGCAGAGGTGTTTCAAGGTAAAATCTGTTTAGAACGTAGCGTCGCTAAATGCGGGTGTTCGGGGGACGAGGTACAACAATAGCTCCTCCCCTAGATCAAAATCCATCTAGCGGTGAAATGTATTTTACAGGGTAACAGAGTTAACTTCATTAATTTAGTTCCTCTTTTCACTACTACGGCGTAACAATCAGATCAGTTTGTTCCAGAACATTCTATATACGTTAGTATGGCGGGACCACATTGTTTATTTATATTTTGCCAAAATATGAAACAGTAACTTAGTTTATTTTTAAGGTTCAGTATCAAAACTATCTAATAGGTACAGAAACTACCGAAAAAAATCCTATACAAATAAACTTCACCAATGCGGCAGTCATATACTTTTCCATCAAAGGTAACGGAACCTTGGGTGTGTTAATTTGGAGAGCCCATCACTCACCCACGGATTGTCAATCCCGGTTATCTTTGGACAAAATAACGTAAGATTGCCAATCTACACTCTCACAGATAGAGGAGAATGTGATAATAGCAAAGTAGCATGCACGATAATGACAAAAAACTCACCAACGCGACACAACCATACGGATACGGCAGCACTCTCAGAACCACAACGTTGAGATATTCCGCTAAAATCCGAACACAAATTCGACACGTGTTTCACCTCTAAACGAGGCATCCTCAGGAACGCTCGGCAACAAATGATCCAAATTAATATATATAATTTTAAAATTAATATTTTATTTTCTTTGAGGCTTGTCTTTTTATGAAATATTTTTTTAAAAGAAGGATCATACAAGCTGTTTATTTAAAGCCTCGCCATACTCGCATACATAATAGTAAAAGTCATAACAAGTTATTAGTAAATGGTTAAAAAATTATATGCTTCTTCAGTAAGAGAATATGGTGATAAGTTTCTACTGTTGAAACCAGAATAAGACGCGAGGGAACACAGAACAGGAACCCAAGTCATCGATAAATGCCTATCGCTAGCGAAGTTTTACCGCAATGACGCAACAACACAGTTCATTCACCTAAGACTCGCACTAAACAGCTGTAAGTTTTGGCGCGAATTTCTTAACTGACTTGACCACAGAAAAAGCATCGTAGCTTATTACCTACTTACCTACCTAGCTATCTAGTTAACTCATTGATACTCCTATTATTTTATTAGATTATCTAAATAACTTCTAAACGTGTATGGAGTTCTCCCGGGAGTCTTACACGTGCCGGCCGACAGCGTTTGTCCAGGCGCCAAAGCCACGCGAGGCCGCGCCCCGAAACGGGTGGACAATTTCTGCTAAAACAATTCTAAAAATAAAAACTACTTACCCTTTGTTGATAAATCCATGTTTATTGTGAAGTATAATAACTATTTTATGCACTAAAACATTTAAAAACACTATCCACTGATTATTATAATAACACTGAAGGTAAAAACAAGAAATTTCCACAAACTTTAAATTTATTTCACTCTTCGCGTTGAAATGTCGACTATTACTATGCGGTTCGAGTCCATAGACGCAATTGGTTAACGTTTACATTTGGGATTTATTTCTTAATGATACAGTTTATGTAGGATTACGTAAAAAACTTTATTTTTTCGATTATGTTGGCGATGTGCCTACCAGTGTTCGTTATCAACATTGTACATTCCAACACGCGTAAATAAGCTTTCGTCTGTCCACAATACGTTGGCATGAAGATTTTGGAGCACCCAATGACAAAATCTTAGCCTGGCTGCATTGTCGGTGGGGATCTTGAACAGCTCTAAAATGGAATGGATGCTGTTGATTCCGTCTCAGTAGATGCCAGACAGTAGTGTGATGAACACTAAAACGGCGACCAGCGTCCCGGGTACTAGCACGTGGTTCTGTCTCAAAATATTCTAGTATTTGTTCTTGTAGTTCCACCAATAGTCCCACATTACCGCGGCCTTGAGCGTGGCGAGGGACACTAAACTGGCCATAATCTCTCAACCATTGCGTTGCAGCCAGCATTACTTCCCGTGATGGGCGTGGACTGTTCGGGAACATATCGGCAAACATATCTACAGCCCACCGCAGACTATCACCGCAGATAGCGTACAGGTGAACCATTTCCACTAGTTCCACATTGGAATACCGTTCCGTCATAATGGAGTCATAGACCTACAAGTCTTTATCTTACACACAAAAAAAAATAACGAAATCGTAACACGGCGCGTTCGCAACTGTCAACTTTAAAAATGTTCAGTAAGAAGGGCGGCGGTCAACTGACTGAACTTTGGGGCCGGCCACCCCGGCCGGTCCCAAAGTTTGGCGGCACGGTGTTTGAGTAGGGCGGGGTGCGGGCGGATGGCGATTGTCGGCAAGTTGCGCTAGCGCTGAAGTATAACTATATATAACCTACGTATTTTATTATTATTCCTGCAAGTTGCAGTGTTTTCACACGGGGTCATTTTATAAAGTAATATTGAGTACGGGGTGCATTACTTTTTTCATCAAAGATTTTAGAAAAATATATTTTTTTGTGTACTTTTTTTTATTGATTCTTGACATACACAAGGAGTACATGAAGCTGTATAAAAATGGCGACTGTCTAGGTCAACACCCTATATAATAAATTACAGTAATACGAGTATTACATGTTATCATATCTGTTGTGCATTTTACTAGAATGTTTTGGATTATTTGTTATAGAGCGATTTTTTTATTAATTTAGTTTGTATTGTCACCACTACGGCGTTACAAGCAAAACAGTTTGTTCCAGAACATTCTATATGCGTTAGGATGGCTAGACCACATCTATACTAATATTTTAAAATGGAAAGGTTTGATTGTTGGTTTGCATTGAATAGGCTCCGAAACTACTGGACCGATTTAAAAAAATCTATTATCTATAGGATTTCCACCCTCTCTGCTACTCTCATGGCTACTTTTATATATAGTTTTAAAATTCTCAATAAAACAAATATATGAATATAGTATTTTATTGCTCTATTTGCCATAAATACAATAAATATTCAACATACTCTACGTTTATCCCAAAATGTTTAAAAATTAATATCTACCCGTGCGAAGCCGGGACGGGCTGCTTGTGTTGTTTATATATAGATAATCAGTATTAGGCATAGACGCAATGATCAAAAGACCAACTAAGCGTTGGTGTGAAAGATCCTAATCAAGTACGAACCGCCGCCAGAGTAACAGAGATAGCGAAATAAAATGCCGTATGTCAATGTTTATCATTTTCAGGTGGAGTCGTATGCACCTGCAATATAATAGGCGATAACTTTCCTATTAGATCTAGAAGCTGCGTTATACATTCGCTTCTCCTCTTTTGCGTTCGGGTCTTGACACCTCCTGGTCTTCAAGGCCAAATAGGCGAACTGCTTCTTACATGCAGCCTCTCTGCATGTACTGTTAAACCAGGGACGGTTACGACTGCTGACGGGTATCTTGGTGCTTGGGATAAATGAATCCATCCCTATTAGCATAAATTCCGTCATGCAGTCCTAACGTATTCATGCATTTCTAATTTCTGTATAAACAGGTAATCTAAAATGATAACAAATAATCAATAACAAGAAGAAATAAAAGTAATTTACTAAATAACATGACTAATATATTCGATAGGTAGTGGGTTCGCTGGTACGACGTAAACTCTTTTGTTATCAATTATTTTCGAATACTCACCAACAGATGACACGTCATTTTACAATAATTATTTTCTCAAATTTCGTGCAGCTAAGCAATAAATCTTTGAAATAATTAATATTTTAATAAAGAAATTACACAAAATTTACTTATTTGTGCCGAAAATTCTTTTAAGCTTTTATAATATTAAAATGACGATATGGGTGAGTTGTGGGTAGAACGCCACTTTTCGACGACAGATGTCTCTTGGTAACGAAACAAGAAAATGTGTTTTAAAATGCATTATAAATTTACATTACTTATACATAAAACGTTATGCCATTTTGTTTTAAGTTTGATCCTGAGCCATTTCTACACCCATCAACAGCGCACTTCATGGTTAAAAGAATTTAATACCTATTTAAACGTAAGATGCGCCTGAACCGAACGCAGTGACGGTTCACTCGAAACTGCGGTTTGAGGTCCCACCCACTGTGACGTCACTGACCTACTTGAAGGCGACATGATCTAGTCGCTTGCGGCATCTCCGCTAGTTTTCTGTACTCGGTGGTTATTCCCTATATCATGATTCTCCTATTCGTACTGCCTATTAACAAATCCTTAGTCTAGATTCTTTATGTACGACATATTTTGCTATCTCCATTGCTGTTGTTACGCTGTTGAACCGGAGGCAGGCTAGTTTTCAAAATGATCATGTATTCAGCATGAGATCAGTTTAATCGATGGTACTAAAAGACAATACATACAGGTAATGTAGGACACTAATAACTTATTTTTATATTATCAGTATGCATGCTGGTACCAACGCGGTAGAAGCTTGTCTCTATAAACCTGCTCCTTACGTATTCAACAAATTAAATGAAATGGTCGATAACTTAGACGGTATTCTACGAGCACTGGAAAAGTATCTAGAGACAAAACGACAATTATTTCCAAGATTTTACTTCATTTCTAATGATGATCTCCTAGAAATTCTGGGCAACTCGAAAAGACCACATCTAATACAAGTCCATTTGAAGAAACTGTTTGATAACGTCAATAAAATAAGGATTGATAAGGTATTTACATTGATAAATTACCTGTGTATTTAAAATTTTATGATAAGTATTAGTAGCAACCTGCCTTTATTTAAATGGGCGCAGTAATGTGATTTACTAATGTTTAACTTTTTTCTAAATCATTCAATTTTATCTTTATAAAAAAGCTTTTTAAGTTTAGGGTATAGTGACTTTGAAAAAAATACCTAAATTACGATGCAATCCTTTTCATCTTTCAAGCGTGGACATTAACTTAATTTTAAACGATTTATAGATTTGAGATCTTATAAGGGTTGACATAGTTATTATAATAAGCGTGTGTATGCCATAATTCACTCATCCTATTCTATTATCCTTATTCCCCTAACCCTATTTCCGTAAGTGCCCCTTTGTTGTGCCTGTGTCTACCCATCGTCGCCGAGTTCACGAGCAGTGGGCTAATTTTCTACCTAGTCTGCTGTCAAAAAAACTTCAAGGTATTTTGTTACAAAACCATTACGATTATGTGAACTATTAATAAAACTTCAGTATCAATAGTAGAATATTAATAACGTGACAACATTTTAATGTCAAACATGTGTCAAACCCACGTTTATACAGCAACTGTTACTGTCAATACCAAATGTCAAATGATAAAACAAAAACACGTTTTGTATATTAGTCCTAATTTCTATGCAACAGATTATTCAAGATTCTCAGATTCTTTATGTTTTTATTATAAAAGAACTAATTTAACCTCACCGCGCGTTGTATCTAGCTTTCAAATATTTGGTACTTACACTACTTACTATTATTTTATATAAGTAAGCACACAAATCAAATATGAATCTCGAAAACATTTTAAAAAACTGTCACTTCATACCCATGAGTACAATGGTAAGTAAATTTTTAAATAATAATGTTTATTACATTTTGAACAAGAAATTCAACAATAATTTACCAGCAGAAATCATAACCTTTGCGTAACCCTAATATTTCGTGTTTTTCAGAAAAAAGTGATAGATTTGATGGAAACTCCGCATGAATTTGATCCATTAGAGGCATTTTGCAAACGAAATCTTGCAAAACTCCAACAGAGTAAGACTAATAATAGCAGATATGTCATGTATCGTGATACAAAATTTAAAACTGTTTATCGGGCAGCATGCTGTAGGGCTATTTATTCACATAATTGGAATAAGTTGTTGTACTTGCTAAAGAAGTGTCCACCGTGGGAGCATGACTGGAAGGATATTAATGATGCTGCTCTTTATGTTCGAGTAAGAAAAATTTCATGTTGTACTTAGATGTAATGTATACTGCTCATCTTACCTACATAATAAATGCAGTTTTCAGTGGCAAACCTACAAATTTATGGAAGGGCTATGCCCCTGATGTGGGGATTTTCATAGGATTAATTGTGACTAGCCTTTGCCTGCGGCTCCACAGTAGCTTAAAGCTAGTTTTTAAGTTTTATCTTGGGTTCCATATATCTTAAATGTAAAGACACAGACTCTGTTACCGCTTTATAATAGTATAGATAGATTCAAAGATCTGTTTTGTAGTTTCCCTCTGTGGGAAAAAAACATTTGTGAAAGTTGGTATTAAAACTTCTGTGGGAAAAAACCATTTGTGAATGCTGGTATTAAAACAACGATTGAGTATTATAGCAGTTAATATTCTTCTGATTAATGAACCAACCAGTATTGATGATATTATTCTGCTGTGATAACTATACTGCTTTGTAGAAGTTAATTAAGCAGATTAGTAATAAGAAAATGGAATTCATGGCAACCAGTTTAATGATGACCTTTTTTTTTCTTTTTTCTCAAGCTTAATGTCTCTCGTACTACAAAAGTTTAGCATTTGCATGGCATTATACCTCCTTACTATCTCAAATGCTCATAAATAAATTAATATTGACAAAGTTTATTTAAAGTTGACATTAGATTTGTTTTGTACAAAAGTACCTACAATTTTTATTCATCTGTGGACGAGACAGTCATTGCTAAAACTTATAGGTTTATAAAAAGTTTTTATCATTGTTGGTACAAACATAGTAATCATTAACTATTAGGAAATTCATATCTTATATAAACATAGTTCTTAGTTGGACTTAAATTTTCAATGAAGATTAAATAATATGACTGATAATAAGTAAACCACAGACAGCTAAAGAATACTTAAAATAAGACTGCTGGGTTGTGCCACTCTTTTAAGGAGGCCTATGTGTAGCAGTGGATGATATAAGGGTAATGGATTGATGCATGGATGAAAATATTACCAAAATAAATGATTTACTAAGCTTTGTTTTGTTTACATTTCAGGCCCTTTTAATACTTCTAATGTATCACCCAACATCTCAAGCCCAAGGTCTGCTGAATGAATATTTGCATTTAGTTTGGTCTTGCCGCACTGATGGGGACAAGAAAGCTATGCTTAAAATTTTACTGACATTACCAGAAAAATTACATGGTATTATTTATGGGAAATATGCAACCAAGAAGAAGTCAATCAAGGAAGATAATCTTTATGGTGGAGAAAGTATTTCTTCATAATGCAGTGTATAAATAAAATAAATAAATATTCACGGACATTTTCACACAACGTCTCCTGGTCCCAAACTAAGCTTAACGCTTGTGCTATGGGTACCAGATTACGGATATAATACATATATTACTTTTTTTTTGTAAATACATACATATAATAGATAGAAAACACCCAGACGCAGTACAAATATCTGTGTTCATGACACAAATAATTGTCCTGAGTGGGAATCGAACCCACAACCTCATGCACGGAAGTCGGTTACACTACCAACTACGCCACGAGGCCCATCAGTACTCTGTGTGACAATGAAATGACGTTAAGATACATGGAGAGGCCTACTAAGTATAATTCAAATCTCAATAACAGTATTGTGAAACAAGAGACATAATTATGCAAGAATAGAACCTTTTGGCACTCTGTTCTCTCCGCCTACCCAACAAGTGAGATGAAGTGAGGATTGTGATTAGATATGCAAACATAGTAAAGAAAAACGTTTATAGTTTGGTGTCGTCCTTCGAAAAACGTTGACCCACCCTGAAAAAAGTCTGAAATTGAAAATATAATACCTTTCCTGGAAACTAATACATAATATTGAAAATAGATGGCGTATATATAAAAAAAATAATATACAAATATTGTAAATCAAAAATGTTGGTGTAAAAATCGCTTGATTAGTTTAAGCTTTAATTAACATTGTTGTTTTTATAGAGAGCATTTATGGTCAAAAACCATGGTCATATTGTTTGCTACCATAATTGGCAAGAATTTTTCGTCAAAATTTAATTGGTAAATATAAGGTGCTGGTTAATATCAGCTATTATGGATATTTCGGCTATCCCATTTCAAACCTAGTAAGGAGCTAAAACAACACAGACACATTTGCACATTTGCCTTTACGACCATCGCCATCTATGAGAGTATAATGTTGGTGATACTTGTATGGAGCTGCAATCCGCCTATTCCACTGTTAATCGCACTACATGCGGCAAATTGAGCCAGTACACCCTTTTCCTTAGTGTTTGTGGATCCTATAATTGTAGGAAATATAAAATTTGAACTTGCTGGTACTATTAGCCAGACCAAAGAAAGTATCCCGAAATGCCACCCATATTGCTTGACTTATCTTACGACGCGGCTAAAGAATTCGTTTATGCGGCAAATCGCTGCCTGTAGGCAGAGCCGACATGTAAGGATGGCGTAACGTGACAAGTGAAACAGAGTTCAGATTAACGACTGCACATTGACTAAATATTAATACAGCTTTATAATATGTTATAATAGAATACATATTTGGTCATCCCTTACACCTTAATTTTGTGTGTGTCCACAAATTGAAAAGTTGTATCAAATTAATATTTAATGCAGTCATTACATAGGTAATGGTACATTGGAAACATGAATTTATTCTTCAGCTGGCTACAGCAATTTTCAATCACAGACTCGATTTTTATTAGCAATATCTTCCAAGAATGCACACAGGATCCTATGACATTAGCTCCGCGATTGACTGTCTCCCGGTTTTTTGCATTTGAAATCGTAAAATTGTAACAGTTCCGTCTAGAGATAGAAAAACTGAGATGAAGTTTTTTACAGGGCATGGCAAAACGGTTTGTAAGTCATAGGTAATTACAATCTGTGCTTTGAGGCGGTTGACTTTTTATAGTTTTCTTTTTCAATCCTACTTAAAACTTCTTGATCAATCTTGTAAATGTTGCATAATTTTTTTTCTTCTTCCGGTGTTCGTTTTCATATGCTACACATTCGTTACAAGATATTTTTTGGTGTGAATAAGCCAATATTAAAATCGTGGTATATGATTTTCTAGTTTCGGTGTAATTCTGCGATAGACAAACCACCATGAAAATATTTCCTGCTTGTGTCAGCCCTTAAATAGTGGGTTTCGACTTTTGGCATTGATTCTGTGATATTTTATTGGTACGACCTATGGGTACGACTTCATTGTCCAATTTACTCTGTTTGCCGTGTTTTCCCTGTTGGAATGAATCTTACAATTATAGCGTTTTGTGGTATCAATAACGGGTAAACTAAATCTTATGGTTCTTTGCGAGATTCCTAATTCCTAAAGTATTTATCAGGAAAGTTTTGCATACCTGAAGTTCATGGCTTCCATTGAGTAAATAAAATTCGGTGATTTGCTGTCGCGGGTAATGAAGTAGGGGAACCTGTTGTACTGTGGGACAATTTTTTAGATGTATATTTTCTATTTTAATTTAACTTACACTACACGAACCGTATTTGCATATTTTGTCAGCTCAATTATTTGAGTATCCATCACTAAAATATCGGAAAGGACTATTTCATACCTGCTCGTGTTTATGTTTAAAAAAAGGTAAATAAGACCAAGATATAACACATCCTATGTACCTCGGCCAGTACCACGGTGTACCTAGGACACATTAAGAATTAATGAAACTATTAACTTTTTTCGACTAAAATCGTTTTATTCGACAATAAATATTAATATTTAAATCACATGCTTAACAAAATCAACATAACATTCATAATATTTTTTTTACGTAAGGGATAAAAGCTTAATTATTAATTTTCTTTATCACCGAAATCAGCTAGGTTGCCATCGTCATTTTCACTAAAATAATTTGCTTTATTTTTATTTTTTTCTTGTACTTTATTGGTAGTGTGTTTTATATTTTCTTTTGAATTCAAAATATCTGCTGATTGTTTCGCCTTCTCAGCCATGGTCAAAGGAATTTTTGGAATAGGTGATGCTTCTATTAGAATTTTTGAAGGTGTTAAAATCTGCAATTGTAGAATCACCAATGTCAACAATAATCCTACAAAATCTCGAAATCGATCAAGAGACTAGGAGATTGATATCAGATTTGGTGGTTTCTTTTGTTTATGTTCAGAAATATTTTTTTTTACTGTTCAGGTCTAGTCGACAAATTGCAGAAGCAGAAATTTGAGCTAGAGACGTTTATTTTCTTTGTACGACCGCAATAGTCTCACGATTCTATATTTTCCAAAATCTGGTTGGCTATCTAACGAATAAGGCGTCTGAGCCTGGGTTGTTGACGTTCGTCCTACAACTTGATCAGGCGCACGAGAATTGCCAGGATTTTCACTACCCAGTGCAGTAAGCATCTGATATTGGAAATTTAGTATCTTGACCTAAATGGTCAACTGGGTAAATTCCACTACCTCTAAACCACCAAGAGCGTTTGCAGGGGTGGCAGCGCGAATACAATCATTAGGTATGTATAAGTCTTCCAGCATTGTAACAGCTGATCTTTTTATTTGGATTCAAGCGTATAAAATGATTAGTTTCATGGTTGAAATAAGTTTTAAATGGCCCAAATACTGATCTGTCTAAAGGCTGTAAGGCTGAAGTTGTGTGACTAGGTAAACTTAATAAAATTATATCATTATCAGCAGCAGCTTGCAGCATGTCCGGTGTAGTTGAGTGTAACGAGTGACCGTCTAAAATCAGCAGAATCTTACCATGTGGCTTCAGAGGTATGAATATTCTGTTAACCATTTATAAAAAACCTTAGCGCTTATATAAACTGACTTTTTGTTCATGAAGACTTTTGAGGCTATTGGAAGTCCATCCTTAAATTCAGGTTTTTTATTCACATCTTCTATTATAAGAGTTGGTGTAAGGAAATTACCAATTGCATTGCAACAGCCAACGCTCGTCATGGTCTCACCTTTCTCTGTAGATGTGACTGAATTGACGACATTTGCATTTTTTTGGCAATGACTTTTTATTATTTCATTGAATTCCGGATACACCTATATTGTAGATCCTTTCTGGCTTGTCAAACAGATCATTTTCGGTCAGAACTTTAATCAAAAGATCATAGAAGCTATTTACTTCTTCTCTACTAAGACCTTTAGCTCTAGCCACGGATAAACCTTCAGCTTGTCTGATAGACAGCTCCGGATCTCGTTCAATAAAACTTGAACCGTGCACCTCTAGCCATTTCGATTTCGTGGTCGAAATTATGTTTTAGCTCTAGCTTTTCAGCAAATTGATAAGCTAACATGCGTAAGGTTTGTCTCCATCCATCCATCAGCCTTTCAACATCCACTGCTGGACATAGGCCTCCCCAAGAGAACGCCACAACAAACGGTCCTGTACTGTTTCGCTCATATGGGGGATAGTGCCGTAATCGCCAAGCGTGGCAACATCCACTGCGATCGCCAACTCGCTATTCCCTCTGTCGGCTCTTACGACTCCCATGGTGGAGAAGGGGTGGGACTATTCTAAAGCCGGCTCCACATGGCGAGGCAAGGCTCGTTTATTTGAGGGAAATCCTGCATCACCAAGCTTGAGAATGTGCTTTACTAGCCTTTCCTCGTTGCAAAAATCCAAAATAGGATGTTATCCTAAAAAAAATCTTATGTTAATAATCCTATTGGAAACTAGAGACAGTAATTAGTTAAATAAAAGCTTGTAATGTCCTGTACTAGCATATTTATCGTCTTCGCAATGTCATCGATGGAATCTGAAATTGTCGGGATGTTTCGTTTATCCCCATAGTTTTTTTTGTCTATTTCATCGAAAGCTGACTGTAGGTTTTCTGTAGTCCAAGAACATACTCGAGCTCGCATTCGCTTCTTTTCTTTTAATATTTTCGTGGCATAGTTCTGCTATAATCAGTAAAAATCCAAAAAAATTACTTTGGAAAATCCAAAACTGCACGCCTCATAATCTTCATTTTTCACAATTAAATTGATTATTTGATAAGTAACTAATAATGTGTATACATACTTGACAAAAATCATCAGTTCGTCAAGCAAAGGCAAGAACTTTCTTTTAACAAAAAACAATGTACCGGCTGGGCGAACGGCGTTCTGTTGACGATAGTAAAACCACCGGTGGCTATGCGTACATAAAAAGGTAGTTCTCATGAAAGGCGCTGGTTTTAGTGTCGCGTCGAGCGTAAATATTCAGTATTTTTTTGTTTATTTAATAATAATTAAACCACATCGAATCAGACCGTGAAAAGTAGGCTCTATTCCTAATAATAATTCGTAAACGAAAAAAAAGACTAAGAAGAAGAAAGAGAGAAAAGGATTTTGGTCGTTATCGTGTTAACATAGGTAAATTACCTACAACTCACTTAATAACAAAAATGACATCAAAAATATCATGAGTGTTAAAAATAGTGTTTGTTCTTTATATGTGTGTGTAGATATTATTTTACAAGTGCAATTATGATAAATAGAGACATTTTAAGTTTGAAAAATCAGTTGTTCCGTGCAAAGCAGGAGTAGAACCCACCTCAACGCTTCGCTTATGAGGCGTGCAATAAATATACGTAAATACATACAAAATATAACAGACACTAAGGGATATATGCCCCTTTTGCCCTGATTTTTCGAGGTATGAAAAATCACGGCAAAACTATCCTTTGTGATAGGGATAGATGCCCAATTATTTTTTAAATAAATAATAAATAGCATCTATTTACACCTAGATGCTAATGAAAACAGGTTGGCTGTAGTGACAAGACTGACTTATTCATCGTAAAAGAAACAGATTAGTTACAATGTAGTACACAGTGCAATACACTAGATGGTGTTAGTGGTAATAAAAAAAATCCTTTATTTTGATATATTTCAACACCCCCACTTATCAATATTTAAACAATACCTTCAATGCATAGTTTTTTTTACATAATAATTGTGTTTTATACTACTTAGACCTTTTGTCAACAAGTCGGCAGGCATTTCCGTAGTTGGCAGATGTACAATCTTTGCTAAGTTATTAGCAACTACTTCCCTGACAAAATGGTGGCGTACATCTATGTGTTTTGACCTCTTATGACACAAAGGGTTTTCTGTAAATTTTTGAGCGTCTTTGTTATCGTTGTACACAACAAAAGTATAATTACAATTAACAATTTCTAATAACCAATTCGAATATATTGCTTCCTTACAGGCTTCACTAATTGCCATGTACTCTGCCTTCTGTACTTGATAGTGCTACTGTTGTTTGTTTTCTCTATTCATTTGATATTACCGTACCAGACAATTTAAAACAGAAACCTGTATAGGATCTCCTATCAATAGTGTATGATGCCCAATCCGCATCTACAAAATCTTCTAAATTTTTACCATCATTTTTGTAAACATTAAACCATAAGATTTTGTTTAATGTAAATACGTTAAAATTCTTTTTGCAGCTACTGTATAAGTTTTCTTCTCCCAATAATCTGGTTTTAACAAATGCCATATGTACATCGGTAACTGTTTCCAGTGCAGTGATAATCCCTTCATATGACTGCGGCATCATCCATCCATCCATCAGCCTTTTAACGTCTGCTGCTGGACATAGGCCTCCCCAAGAATGGGAGATAGTGCTGTAATCGCCACGCTAGGCAGGCGGGTTGACTGCGGTATGGACAATAAAATATTAACTTTTTCATCCTCACTAAACTATGCCTCGGCTTCTTTGAGTTCCGTGAATAATGTCTCAACTTCCATAAAATGCTGTGATAACAGCTGTTTTTCGTTAAGTATATTTCAAGTCGAATAATTTTCTTCTCAAGAATAATTTACTGCGTACACCTTTTTTTTTAAGTATTTTCTTGACATTTAAACATTGAAAATGCGGATTCACGTTTAAATATTCGATACAGCTGTCGGCTACTCCCGCAATAATAATCGCCTGCGCCTTTGCCTCACTACTTGCATTTTGTTCATCTTGCTGATAATCCCTTTTTTCTATCGCCGTTAGTAGGTATCCCATTCTCCTTTAAAATGCTTTTAATTCGAAAAGCCCATGTGTTAAAATTTTCACCGGCAAATGGCGTTGATTTCTTGCTCGAAGAATATTTTAAGTGGACCATAAACAGCCACGTCCAGAGGTTGAAGTTTGTTTGATGTATGCGGTGGCAAAGATAAAATGATGACATTATTTTCAAATGCTTACTGTAACGCTGGATAATATTTATGGCTTTCATGGTTGTCCAGAAGCAAAATAACTTTTTTTTCTGCAGTCGGACGTACCTGGCCAACAAAAAAATTAAGCCAATCCAAAAATATTTCTTCATTTATCCATCCCGAAGCTGAACAAC
Source organism: Leucoma salicis (assembly GCA_948253155.1). Classification (NCBI taxonomy): domain Eukaryota; kingdom Metazoa; phylum Arthropoda; class Insecta; order Lepidoptera; family Erebidae; genus Leucoma; species Leucoma salicis. The sequence continues at coordinate 2,286,826 of OX411808.1, read as the reverse complement.
TTCCTCGAGTCTCTGGAGGAGAACCATCTAAAAGGCGATCTTGCATCCTTTTACGTGCAAATATCATAAATGGTGGAACAAACGATCCAGAAGTATTGCAGCAACACACGATTGTCGTAGTTTGTCCACGTTCAGTGTTGGAAATGACTCCAACTTGTTTCTTGCCTTTAACTGAAAGAACCTTGGGTGGTTTATTTGTCGAGGTCTGAATGCCAGTTTCATCTACATTGTATTTACAATAAACTAGAATCTTCTAGTACCATCAATTTGGTACTTCTCAATTTGTTCACTTAACAGGTTATAGAACCTTTCTACTTGAGTACGATTGAATCCTTTAACTCTGCCTATTGACGTTGCTTCTAGAATTCTGAGTGTAATTTGTGGATTTCTTTTCATAAATCCTGCCAGCCAATCATCACCAGCTTTTTCATTCTTGTCCCAACTAGGTGGATAAGTGACATTATTGCGTTTCGCGTATTCAAAAACTAATGTTTTAAAATCTTCTCGGGTTAACCCATAAAAAACACTATCAATATCTTACAAATACGTTCGAAGGTCTCCCTCTTGTTCATCGTTGAAAACTTTACGAAAACGACCAAGCTGAGCAGTTGAACTACCTTTTTTCCAATGCCTATAAAGAGTGGCGTAAGGTAGACCACACTTTTTTGCGGTAGTTTTCACAGGAATGCTGGAATTGCAATCTGCTATTGCAAGCATCATGCTGTCTTCACTCCATTGGGCCTGATTTGTCTTCCTTTTGTATTTATTGTAATATTAATCTAAATCCTCTTTTCTAATATTACCTAAATCCTTTTTTTTCTAAATAGATTACAAATGATAGGCCTATAAGAAAAGAAACATTTATTTTGAAATTCAAAAAGTCTGAACCTCGAACAGTCAAGTTCGACGAAAAAGCTTTATAAACTGGAACATAGACGATTCTGACCGCGACATAGCCTCGACGAAGTCGACGACGATATAACTCACGCTCAGATCAGAGCACACACAGCTCGCGCAGCTAATACAAGTAAATATCCACGGTTTCGTCCCCGCCGACGGGGGCGAAAGACGTGTCGCGGTCAAATCATAAACGTGGGAAATCCCACTTTGCCAGCAACAGCCCGAGCCGAGGTCCTAACCCCAGAGGGGGTGCCCCCGGGTAGCGTTGCTTAAATGTCGGGTTGAGAGCCCTCTGCGCTCACCAATTGTCCGGGTAAGGTTGTCATAGCCGTCTGAGGCTAACAACCAAAGTCACACACAAAAAAAAAAAAAAAGATTCTGATTCATTCTAGACGCAGGCATGGTCCTGTAAACAAAGCAGAAGATTCTTGGAAATTCTAGACGCAGGAATGGTCCTGTAAACATAGCAGAAGATTCTTGGAGATTCTAGACTCAGGCATGGTCCTGTAAACATAGCTGAAGATTCTGATTCATTCTAGACTCGGACGTGGTATATATGTATATATGGATAGCTGTCAAAGCTCCGAATTATCTTAAAGTTCCTTGAGAAGTTGTCAAGGCTCTTCTGAAGGTTGTCTTGAAGTTTTGGTTCTTCACTGGAGGCCGTTTCAGATATTTCAGGTGTGATCTGTTGGACTTCAGGGTCTGGTTCTGAGACCCGGTCTGACCTTCTAGAACGGAAGGGATTGTACGGAACGCTAAAGGGAGTGAACCTTTGTACATGTACGGAATGCTAAAAGGAGTGGACCCTTGTACAAGAACATCTTTTGAGGTATCCCAAATGTTGCGGTGAATACTAGGTAAAGACAGATAACTCTAGTAGTATGTACTTAGTGCGTACAAAACTTGTACGTGTTTTCTTATTTATTAAAATTTGTTTCTATCTGTTTCCTATTTAATTTATTTTAAGACCATTGCGGCGTGACGGCTTCACCGTTACGCTACATTATATACCATCTAAAAAAATAAAAAAATCTCTGAATGACTTGTAATTCAGCTAGGGCAAAGCGAATACCGTATCCACGTTGCCCGTGATCACTTTGCCTTGCACTTATTCATTTCATTCAACCTAAACTCAAAACCAAATGCAATGACGATAAAATAATAAAACTCTCAGAATTTATACTTCAAAATATGCACTTCGAGGACATAATCGTACTAAACAATATGGTTAATTTTTGTATGAGTTATTAAAGTATTACTTACCTCGGAAAATCGTAAGAAAACTTCACTATTTGTTTTTTATATTTTTCTCGCGAACGTGACGCGACCTTCCGCTAGCTCTGTTTGCCCGCTAATATGGGCGGGTGGGGGAGTGTCACGACGCGAGATGTGCGTGTTTCGACACTTCTTGACGAGAAATAAAGCCTATTCACTTTGCCTGCCCGCCCTATCCACTCTGCCCGGACTTCCCCTAAATTATGCTTGCTACGCTGTGTTGATACCTATAATATGATTGAAATATTTAGGTATAAAATACTTAACATGTAAAAGCATAACGTAGGTATGTGTGTAGGTACCTATATCTAGATATATATACCTACTCAATAAACTATTCTTCCTTGACGTTTGTTTTATTGTATGACAGTAAGCCGCCGTTCTAACACCACGTAATTCGATCTGTAAGGATAGATTCCTTAGAACCAAGTCCTTAGAATCATCAGAACCTAATAGTGAATCTTTACTGCAGAAAGTAGTTCATATACGTTTTAGTATTGCTAAGTTCACTATGTGTAATCACTTAACGTCTTTTTGAGTGACGTCAACAAGTATGAATGTGTTATCGAAATTAGCAGTCAGGAGCAATTGTCACGATGGCTGAATTGGCAAAGCATCTGGACGGTATCCAGGAGATGCAAGTTCAAAATCCTGCTCGTGACTGTTATTTTCGATTTCAAAATTTTTCACTTTGTGATTAATGTTGAATACTTAATAATTTATTTTTAACAGTACAGCGCTTTTCCAAGGCTTCAATCCCTTTCAAAAAAAAAAGTATTGTCTTGGTCCTGCAAAAAGCTCTCCACGGCATCCATCACCTCGTTATCGTCTTCGTAACTGTTTCCCCTTAAGTATTCTTTCAATTTGGGGAACAGATAAAAATCGCTAGGCCAGATCTGGTAAATAAGGGGGTGCAACCAATTGTAACCAATTCGAAGCCAGCTTGCTGAATGGCAGCCATCGCAACTGCTGACCTGTGCGCGAGTGCGTTGTCGTGATGAAACAGCACGCCACTTCGAAGTTTCCCTCTGCTTTTCTCTTTGATGGCTTTCCTCAACTTGGAAACTAAAGCTGCATAATATTGGCCTGTAATAGTGGTTCCACGCTCCAGATAATCAATCAACAATATCCCTTCTGAGTCCCAAAATATTGAGGCCATAACCTTGCCAGCCGATGCCACGGCACGAAACTTCTTCGGGGTCGGTCATGATGGCCGTTTCCATTACGAAAATTGCTGTTTTATCTCGGTATCAAAATGATGGACCCATGTTTCGTCCATTGTTACGAAACGAAACAAAAAGTTTTCAGAATCTTCTTGAAACTTGTCCAATAGTCTGTCTTCAAAATGTCAAGTCGTTTTTGTTTCTTACTGTCGGTTAACATTCTCGGCACCCATCTTGCGGAGACTTTTCTCATATTCAAAGATTGTTTCAATATGGATTGAATACTTCCATATGAAATGCCCGTTTCTTGAATTAAGTATCGGATGGTAACTCTTTCGATCGCTCAATATAATTTTCTTGACTTTCGCAACATTTTCTTGGGTGACTCACGTCCATGGACGGCCGGCCGCAACGATGTTCGTCTTCCGTGCTCGTTCTCCCTACTCGAAATTGAGAAGCCCACCTTGCAACAGTGGAATACGGCGGAGCAGACTCCTAATGTTGCCTCCAAATCGCAATGAATCTCTTGCGTCGTTAACTTTTTTAAACAGAGGTATTTAATAACGGATCGCACTTAGTTTTTCTCCATTTTCGAGAACACGTTACGACACGAAGCAAAAAAAAAACAAAAGAGAATCGAATATTTTTTTCTTTTTTAATATTACAAATATTATGTATCTAAGCTATGCCTGCCAGTATTTTTTTTTTTCTTATCAAGGAGTATGTCGTTCTCACTACTTTTTGATCCCTCCTCGTATATCGCTATCGTATTTCGAACGTCATTTTGCAATATGTGTTGGGACTACCAACGTGACACGTGGTAGTGAAGTCTAGAGAAGTCACAATAAATATTAAACTTGCAGAATGCTGTAGGGTTGCCAGTAGCCAAAGCAATGATGTCGGAAGATGGTGAATGTATTGAATGGAAGTACAACGTTATCTTGGACGGCCCCGCGGAAGTGTGGCTACTCAATCTTGAGCATACCATGAGGGTCGTACTTAGAGAAGTAAATTTGATTTTTTATCTACTAGTTTTTTTTTTGGTTACTTACTTATATCTCTGGTTGTAGCGAGTTAAAATGTATACCAGTTACAAGCTATCAAATAAAAAGTTTATCAAAGCCAAATTTAATACTTAGTTTTGCGCGCGATGCGCGAACCGACAGGCTGAAAGAACAAATAATTTGTCTGTGTGGTGACGGACTAACAATACAAGGGTCACCATCCCATTCTTTTCCACGGGTGTCGTATGAGGCGACTAAGGGAAGTAAGCAATTATCATCAATTGCATGACTGGTGTTAGGGCTGGGTACCAAGTGGGAGTACTCACTTGGTATCGGGCCCGAGCGGGTTGGTACCACCATCTCCCGTGTGACCAGCCATGAAGCACATCGTTGCGTTTTGGCTGTAGCAGGAGATAGCCGTTTATATTTAATTTCATATCTGTGAAATGAATTGGTGAGCAGCGGCTTGACAATACTCTCGGTATAGTCGAGTCCATGGGCGACGGTTACCATTTACCATCAGATGGACCGTGGCTCGTCTGCACCAACATGCAATAAAAAAAAATGTGGAAAAAGAACTTCAGTGCGAGCGGGAATTGAATCTGCGTTCCTTCCAATCCGGGGATGTGCTGAATGGCCGTTGGTTAGTGCGATGGCTGAGCTGTAGAGAGAGAGAGAGCGGATTGGAAGGTACACAGGTTCGATTCCCGCTCGCGCTGAAATTATCTTTTTCCACATTTCACAACCTATGCGCTCAGGAACACATAATTTTACTTTGGTTTTTATATTAAAGCCTCTATATCTCCTATGGTGTATTGTATACAAAAAATGTACATTTATGTTTGAAAAACCTAATGATATTTTTAGCAACTGATATTGACCCGAGCTGCGTTACGTAAGTGTCGTTACCAGCGAGAGCTGTGGATCAACGACTGGCCCGGACAACTAGGTATCACTTGTAGTAAGGTTTGTATAAAAGGAACACTACCTACATTAATGATGTATGGGTAACTAGCAAACTCTACTACGGGTTATTGTGGTTAAGTTAATGTAGACTATTCCACGGAAACCTTCCATTTTTTCAGGATAAAATTAGCCTATGTCCTACTCAGATAAACGAATCAATGTTTTTACGAAAAAATATTGATTATAATAAAGAATTTAAAAAAAACTCGAGCGAATTGCTGCGAGTATTAAGTCGTGAACGTTTCCGTAGACGGTCTACGCCATGAAAATTTAGATAGTTGCCAGTAGTTCGTTGTAGCTGATTAGATGCTTGGTAATTGTAGTCATAAAACATTTCTACATTTACCATTCCTAGCGGCTGCTAGCAATTGAAGAAATAGAAGTTGGTGTTAGGTTGACACCAACTAGGGCCCCACACTACCATATTCGTTGCCCCGAACGACGGGGTGTGCAGTTAGGTACATTTTTTCCAAAAAAAAAGGGGTTAACACCAATTCTCTTTTTGCTAGACGCGCTGTCGTAATATTTATTATACACTGAAACATCACAAATCGTTCAATTTACTCCAATCGAAAACTAGTAATAGATTAGATTTTTACGTAGACTTCAGAATATAATTACGTTACATTAATTTTATAGTATGTAATAATAATAAATGCTATACTAATTATGTAAAAATAGGTATCCCACGGAGACAATTCATTTTTCCGGGATGAAATGTAGTATGTCCTTTTGTACAAACTCACTTTCGCATTTATGATAATATTAAGAGAATAAAGATTACCTGCCTCATTAAAAACAAATTAAACTTTGGCCTGAAATCGTTATTGTCAAGCGTCTATACCTCCCAACTTTACGAAGTAGATCCAATGGACATCTGATTGCACCCGTACGCTTTGCCGCTGCGAAATCATGAAAGAGAAGAAGCCTCTCAAGAAGTTACGTAAGAAACAGAACCAAATTCTGAGCACACTACAGGCTATGTCCAGGAAGGAGATCAGCAAGATTCTACGCGCAAAAGTCAACGCTCTGTGCGTTATTGAGATACATTCTAGAGATACTGTCGATAGAATGTACAAAATGGGTGAGTTCATCTCTGACTTACGAGACATTTTTTCCTATAGTAAACGCAGGCACACGAGCAACCTGTCTCTGCAAGGGTCTACCTGATAATATTGGTAATAGTTGCACATAAATTTGGTAAAATCAGGGTACAACCAACACGCTGGGAATTCATATACACACACCAGTATTCTGCAGAGAATATTGCGATAGATTGGCCATAGAAGATGTACAGTCCGAAATATAGCTTATTCACTGATGGTATGGTTTGTGCCAAATGGTTCTCGTATGTTGCAGGCCTTACGCGGGTAGATCCCATTAACCTTTGCGTTTTAAAGGAAGATATCCCGGTTTTATCTTCAGTTTTCAGCTTACCGGATCATCTATGTAGGCAGTTTTACTGACTCTTTACACAGAAATTATGAGTATTACTTAGCTATCATGATATATTTATGTCTTACCTCGTCTGCTATCGTTAACAGAGATAAAATGACATTGAAATCTTTAGCTGTTACTTAAAACGCACTATACATTTGCCGTTTCTCGTGTTTGACAACTATACGATAAATTTTCACTGGCTACAAAACTAGTGCAAGTTTATTATGTGGCCAAAGGGGTTGGAACAGGGTTTTATGGAGATAACAACATTAAAAGCGCTGTCATATTAATATCAAAACTGCCTCGGTGGTGCAGCGGTACTGTGAGCGACTGCTGATCATGAGGTCTTGGGTTCCATCCCCGGGTCGGGCAGTGTTTGTTATTGAGCTTTTTCGTAAAACGAAAAATTCTCAGTAGAAGCTCGGAGTTTGGAAATGTGCCCAGTAGACGGCAATAGGCTCGCCCCCCTATTACGTAGGACTGAAACATAGCTGGCGAACTGTGGGTGTGTAATACACTTCTGCCTACCCCTTCGGGGAACACAGGCGTGATAGTGTATTTTTTTTCATATATTCCCGTATCATTCCCTTAGTTTAAATCCTTAGCTGAATCTTACTAAAATTCCAAGTCAGTCACTTTTCGAAGAAATTGAACGTGTCTAAACTACAAATTTTCGCCAGGATGCATGAATGTGTCTGTATTCGAATGGTTTTCTCAACTCAAGTTCTACTGGGACCGCGAGAGGGAAGATTGTTACATTAGGCAAACGAACACAAGCTCTATATACACCTACGAGTACATCGGCAACTCTGGTCGGCTCGTCATTACTCCGCTTACAGATAGGTAATGCATTACTTAATATGTCTTCGCGTGTAGATTCTGTAGCTACATGCAGAAATAGACAGGCGTTATTTTTTTAACCGCAGGTCAGCTAGATAATGGAGCGGCGCAGGCGCAGATACTTGCGCCTCATGCCGCCCTAGCTGAGGCTGCGGGTGGATGGACCGGGGAACGTCCGCCACCCGCAAGGCCTCCCGCGAAGGTGCGACGCTCCATGTGCGGATGCGTTGCTCAGTAGAGGGTACCCGAAAGGGTAAGCCGCCGGCGGATCACCGAAGGAATGTAACATAGTTCCAGTGGCCCGCCAACAAAGGGGGAGAGACGGCACACGGCGGGTTTCTTTAGTGGGTGAGGGCCCCACACTACCCTGTTCGTTGCCCCGAACGACGGCGTATGCGGCTAAGTACGTTTTTTCCCGCCTCAACAAAAACGGGTCAGCTAAGATAGTATGTGCAAGCTGATGTTCTATTGCTACTACGTTACGTTACTGGATGCAGTCAACCCGCTACATAGCGGAAAAATTAAGCAGGTTCTGGCCTATTTGCAAATTGATTTTTTTTCAATTATTTTATTTTAATTTTTCCTACATGCTGCCCTTAATTTCGTGTGCGTGGACTTTAGACCACACTAATAATCTCTATGTAAGGAAGTAAGGATATTTCGAATGTTTGTTACACCGTTACGCAAAAACGGATGAACAAATTTGAATGACACACGGATAACACATAGGATAAGGGTTTTTGTCCTCTTATGGTCCTGTGCTATGCATGTGATGCTATATTCTTGTATAGAGATAATATGCCATAGATTGGTACGCAGGTATGTTAGTGACTCAATTCTTAGGTCCACGCAAATGAAGGCGCGAGCAGCAGCTAACCCGTTGCCCTAGGTGAACGACAAACGCGTTAACGCGACGCGACGCGACACGAAAATATCAAATAGAGGTTGTATGTAATTATGGCCTACGTTGTCGCCTAATATGAACGCGGCGCAAAGCGGTTAAAGTATTACCTGTTGCCCTTTTTTTTTGTTAAGGCGGGATAAAAATGTTCCTAACCGCACACCCCGTCGTTCGGGGCAACGAACAGGGTAATGTGGGGCCCTCACCCACTAAAGAAACCCGCCGTGTGCCGTCTCTCCGCCTTTATTGGCGGGCCACCGGAACCATATTACATTCTTTCAGTGGTCCGCCCGCGGCTTACCCTTTCGAGTACCCTCAACTGAGCGACGCATCCGCACACGGAGCGTCGCTCCTTCGCGGGAGGTCTTGCGGGTGGCAGACGTTCCCCGGTCCATCCACCCGCAGCCTCAGCTAGGGCGGCATTAGGCACAAATATTCACGCCTGCGCCGCCCCAGTCGCTGGCAGCGGTTCGACTCTGCGGAAGGATCAGTCTCCCTGGCCCTCTCTGCCACTTCCTTCCGCGAGATGACCTCCTCGCATAAGGCAGCGACCATGGCCCAATTCCTGTCGCTGCCAAGCATCGCTCTGACGACGCTCGGCAGCGAGATATCCCCCCCTATTGCCGCGACGATTTCACGGCGCTGCTCGCCCCAAGCCGGGCACGACTCGAGCGTGTGCTGCGCCGTGTCATCGTCGCAGCCGATTACCTGTTGTCCTAGGTGAGTGACAAACGCGTCAATACTACGCGACACGCAAATATCAAATAGAGGTTGTATGTAATTATGGCCTACGGTGTCGCCTAATATGAACGCGACGCAAAGCGGTTAAAGTAGTACCCGTTGTTCTAGGTGAGCGACAAACGCGTCAATACTACGCGACACGCAAATATCAAATAGAGGTTGTATGTAATTATGGCCTACGGTGTCGCCTAATATGAACGCGACGCAAAGCGGTTAAAGTAGTACCCGTTGTTCTAGGTGAGCGACAAACGCGTCAATACTACGCGACACGCAAATATCAAATAGAGGTTGTATGTAATTATGGCCTACGGTGTCGCCTAATATGAACGCGACGCAAAGCGGTTAAAGTAGTACCCGTTGTTCTAGGTGAGCGACAAACGCGTCAATACTACGCGACACGCAAATATCAAATAGAGGTTGTATGTAATTATGGCCTACGGTGTCGCCTAATATGAACGCGACGCAAAGCGGTTAAAGTAGTACCCGTTGTTCTAGGTGAGCGACAAACGCGTCAATACTACGCGACACGCAAATATCAAATAGAGGTTGTATGTAATTATGGCCTACGGTGTCGCCTAATATGAACGCGACGCAAAGCGGTTAAAGTAGTACCCGTTGTTCTAGGTGAGCGACAAACGCGTCAATACTACGCGACACGCAAATATCAAATAGAGGTTGTATGTAATTATGGCCTACGGTGTCGCCTAATATGAACGCGACGCAAAGCGGTTAAAGTAGTACCCGTTGTTCTAGGTGAGCGACAAACGCGTCAATACTACGCGACACGCAAATATCAAATAGAGGTTGTATGTAATTATGGCCTACGGTGTCGCCTAATATGAACGCGGCGCAAAGCGTTTAAAGTATTACCCGTTGTCCTAGGTGAGCGACAAACGCGTCAATACTACGCGACACGCAAATATCAAATAGAGGTTGTATGTAATTATGGCCTACGGTGTCGCCTAATATGAACGCGACGCAAAGCGGTTAAAGTAGTACCCGTTGTTCTAGGTGAGCGACAAACGCGTCAATACTACGCGACACGCAAATATCAAATAGAGGTTGTATGTAATTATGGCCTACGGTGTCGCCTAATATGAACGCGGCGCAAAGCGTTTAAAGTATTACCCGTTGTCCTAGGTGAGCGACAAACGCGTCAATACTACGCGACACGCAAATATCAAATAGAGGTTGTATGTAATTATGGCCTACGGTGTCGCCTAATATGAACGCGGCGCAAAGCGTTTAAAGTATTACCCGTTGTCCTAGGTGAGCGACAAACGCGTCAATACTACGCGACACGCAAATATCAAATAGAGGTTGTATGTAATTATGGCCTACGGTGTCGCCTAATATGAACGCGGCGCAAAGCGTTTAAAGTATTACCCGTTGTCCTAGGTGAGCGACAAACGCGTCAATACTACGCGACACGCAAATATCAAATAGAGGTTGTATGTAATTATGGCCTACGGTGTCGCCTAATATGAACGCGGCGCAAAGCGTTTAAAGTATTACCCGTTGTCCTAGGTGAGCGACAAACGCGTCAATACTACGCGACACGCAAATATCAAATAGAGGTTGTATGTAATTATGGCCTACGGTGTCGCCTAATATGAACGCGGCGCAAAGCGTTTAAAGTATTACCCGTTGTTCTAGGTGAGCGACAAACGCGTCAATACTACGCGACACGCAAAATTTCAAATAGAGGTTGTATGTACTTATGGCCTACGTTATTCGCCTAATTTGAATGCGACGCAAAGCGGTTAAAGTATGCCGCAATACGTCGTATCGCGTCGCGTAGCTTACCTAGGAAAACGGGTGATTATAAATGTGGCAGACTTTATTCTCTGTTGTATTGACTATTTGAACGAACAGTAGGTATTATCATGTATGATTTAATGAATAAGAAATTGGGAAGGGCAATTTAACGAGCTCAATGTCCTTTTTAATGCAGATGCTATATCACTCTAACGACTGCTTTGAATCTGTTCCGCGGGGGGAGTCCGCAAGGTCCTGCTGGTACAGGGAAGACGGAAACTGTTAAAGACTTGGGTCGAGCGCTGGCGAGATGGGTCGTAGTTACCAACTGTTCCGACGGATTGGATTATAAAGCCATGGCTAAGACGTTTGCTGGTCAGTTAATATTAATACTTACTAATATCATTGCCCATCCGACACCCCACGCTGCATTATATTTGATTATTGCTGCATGTGCCACGGGTACTGTCAAGTCGCTACTCGCCATAATATATAATTTCATAGATATGAAATGAAAGCAGTTATCTGCTAAAACCAAAAGATACTGACGTGATTCATTGCCGGTCACACTGGAGACGGTGGTACCAACCCGCTCAAGCGACAGCGAGTACTATATCCTTACCACCAGTACTGCAATGAGTGATAATTGCTGACTTCCTTAGTCGCCACAACTGCTTAAAATATCATTGACGAGTACTTAGTTGAACTTGTTAGTTCTAATTTCATACCATCTTTTTGTCTTTACAAATGAAATCTAAATAGAAATGTAAAAAATTACCAGCTTTTCAAAACTTGATCTGAGATTTAAATGCAGAGCTCAGCAATGGTGAAAGATATGGTCCTTGTATTTAATGTCTATAGCGTCCCAGGTCCCCACACTCTTCTAAAATATTTTTTTATACTACGTGGGTGGCAAACAAACATACGGCTCACCTGATGGTAAGCGGTTACCGTAGCATATAGACGTTAGCAACACCAGAGGCATCATTCTCGCGTCGCCATCTCGAAGGAAAGGGATCGGAGGTTGATAAGCAGAGGATAATAAGTAATACTAAGGAGCTGGGGGGGGGGGGTGTGGGGCTGGCTTTAGAATTGTCACACCCCTCTCCACCCATGGGAGTCGTAAGAGCCGACTGAGGGAAATCCGTGGGAGTGGGCAGCAGCACTCCCTCGAGTATTAACAACATCCACTGCGATCGCCAACCCGCCTGCCAAGCGTGGCGATTACGGCACTATCCCCCATATGAGCGAAACACATGTTGTGGCGTTTTCTTTGCGAGGCTTATGTCCAGCAGTGGAGTTCGAAAGGCTGATGGATGGATGGAAGGAGAGGATAGGAAGGATAATAAGGAGAGGATAGGGAGGAAGTTTGAGACTCTGGCGCTCTCACTCACCATACGCAACACAACGGTAGGTGTACGTACCGTTGTTTCACGCTGATCTTTTGTGAGAGGGTGGTACCTACTTACCCGATCGAGCCGGCCCATTCATGCTGGGATAAGCAAGGTTCTACCATCAGAAAATGCTTTGTCACAGGCATTGCCCAAAGTGGTTGTTGGGGTTGCTTCGACGAATTCAATCGTATCAACATCGAGGTGCTCTCCGTCGTGGCACAGCAGATTCTGGCGGTGCTACTGGCGCTCTCGCAATTCCTTAAGAGATTCGTGTTTGAGGGTTTCGATATCAAGTTGGATGCCAACTGTGGCGTCTTCATCACTATGAATCCTGGGTAAGTGCTTTTATCTTTAATAATTTATGTACTCCATGACTGGAACGTTAAGTATTTGATATTCTATAGACTAAAGTATGACACGACACGTTAAAATAGTTTATTATGTTGGTAAATAGTCTATTACTTTTTTAATTTAGTTTTCCTCGGAGAACACGGCAAACGTCTTGCACAGTCTTCGCCAATTTTAAAGACTACAAAAAAAAGAATATAATTATATAATGAAAGATTGCGTTTTTGAGAGATATAGAGAGTAGCTCTATGTCTCTCACAAACGCAATCTTTCATTCTTAGGTAAAGAAAGAAAGAAAGAAAAGAATCTAGTGCTAGATGAAAGCTTGCACAAGAGAATACTCGAAGGGACCATTACATATTGCCTCAGCAGTCTGATACTGCTCTCTACGACTTTGACAGGTTGTCAGTCTACTTAGTGGTTGCGGATTATTATACTAAATATTAAGTATATTTCACCAGCAAAAAAGGGATTTCAGGAGTAATTAATAAATTATTTATAGAGTAACTAATATTTATTATTACAAAAGTACAATATTAAGATAGATTCTTTATATTTGTTATATACGAAAATGCTTCAGTAAACGCGCTGATTTATAAAGTGATATTAACAGCTGCTGATGTCAGGCAAAGGCTTGCCCTTGCATTTGTTGATCCATCCGTACCACGCATCGAAGTTGTGACGTCTGTATACGATCTTGGCGCAATTCGCCGCCTTGGTTATGTTGTCGGTGATCAATTCTGAAATTATAGAGAGATTACAACTGAGAAGACGCTTTAAAATTAGATTCATTACAGTTCTTATAAAATCTAAAATGAGATTGTGTTGAATGTAGTTATGGATAATAATTATGACAAAACGCATACCACTACATCTGACGTTGCAGTCCTTTCCGGGAGAGCTGGTGGTACTGCACCAGTATCTGTCGTTGATTTGGAACAGGCCCCAGTCCCGTGAGCCGTCGTAGTTTGGTGAACCCACCGCCCCAGTGTTTCTGCTACTTTCAGCCTCAATCAGGCACACCCCTGAAAAATATTATATTTACGGTTAACATACCTATAAAATATTTAAAAAGTTGATTTCTTGATTGATACCACGTTTTCTCTTTTAAACGCGTCTATGAACGACGGTTATCATTTGCTGTATGGTGCTGCTGTAACATTCGGACAATTTGAATTATTACAAAAACTATTTTCATGTATGAACACTAAGTCCGAATGTCAGTACTTCCAATATGGCCGTTATTTTTAAAATTCGCCATCTTGATTTTTTTTTCGTTTTAGTATATTGTCGCCGGGATTGAATAAGCATACATAATTTACGATTACGGGTCTGCAGGAAGTGGTTGTAAAATGGTTTACAGATTTTGAAGCAAGCAACTAACATATTAAAATTGCTAGTTTATATAAAATTTATAAAAATATAATATAAGAGTTTGATGGCTATACTTACAATTTCTTAATTCATTGGTTGGAAACCCTTGCCTTCTCAATTCTTGGACCAGACCACATCTTGTGAATATTTTCGCTTCACAATGAAAAACGAGAGCTGCTAGAGCGACGAGGAGTACCGTGGACTTGTGCATGTTTATCACAGGTGTAGACAGCTTGGTAATGCAGTGTTGGTCACTCAATACTGTTTGATTGTGATGTCGAATATGTCGAGTTTATATATGGATCTGTGTTTACTGCGGGGAAAATATCGTTAGATAGGGGAATCCTCTTTATCTATATAGGTGAAAGAAAAGTGAACCACCCCTTGGTGAATCATTGTTTGCAAACAAATATTAGTTACTGATTACAACATATGGTTGAAAGAAATTACAATCAGAAACAGCATTATCACAATTAACTTTATTAATTTTTAGCTTTTATGCTACAAGGGCGACAAAAAGCCCACCACCCACTTGATGGTAAGTGATTGCCGTAGACATTATACTGTAGTAATACCAGGGCCATCACTCGCGCATTGCTAATTCGAGAAAAAATGATAGGAGGTGGTGAGAAAGAATGATAAAGAAAGGATGAGAGAGCTTGGGCCTTTCAGTAATCTGCAAGGAGGTTAAAAATGAGAGAAGTTAGTCTACAGTCTACAATATTGTTTCTAGTTGCAAGAATGAGTTTCATAAGTGCTTTTGGCGCTCTCTGATAAGCAATTTAGGAGCCCATGGGGCGCGTGTTTTAGCAGATTTTTTATCATATGGAAGATTATGGTATCTTTGAATATGTTATGCTGTTGACGTGTTTTTGTCGCCTGTATTATTCGTAAGTTCAATGCTTAACAAGTTACTACTCTGTCAGAGTGTGGTATTACTTTTTTACTTATTACTTGCAATGGTGCTGGGGGTGGGTTTTGTTTTCACAATCCATTTCTGTCATACTGTTCGGTATTTTCTCAGATTGAGATGAACTTAGCCCATAGTCCATCACGCTAGTCCAGTGTGGGCAGACTTCCAGATTTTCTGACGCTGTTTTAATTCACCGAGCATAGGTATACCTACACATGCATATAAAGGCTTGCCGATAGATGGCGTTGGTCATAAGACAAATGTGATAAAGTGATTGGGATGATCGAAAGATCGGTAGGATAGCTCAGTGGCTTAGAGCACTTCCCCGGATTGGAAGACGCGGGTTCGATTCCCGCTCTTACTAGAAATCTTTTTTTCCTAATTCACAAATAATTAATACTTTAAAAAGTAGTGGAGCATGCCAATTGCTAAAAAAATATAGATCTAAAATGTTTAAAAAAATCGCGCCATCATTTGATGACTGACGGACTGGAAAAGACGCGGGTTCGATTCCCGCTTCTACTAGAAATCTCTTTTTCCTTATTTACAAAAAATTATACTTTATAACAAATGTTCTTTTGTTTTGTTCGCTCTAATACAGGGGTGGTTTAAAAGTAATTAAAAAAGGAGAACAATATAAATAAAGAAAAAAAAAAATGAAAAATTCAGTATTAACTTTGTTTGGGTATTTGGCTAACAGACGATAAAATGACAGCTACAGTCATTCTTTATAATTCATTTACATTACAAGCAAGTTTCATTTAATAGAAAAAAGAACATAGCATCACGCCTGTATATTACACACCCACGATTCTCCAACTTTGTTTAGGTCCCACGTAATGGGGGGCGAGCCTATTGCCGTCTACCGGGCACATTTCCAAACTCGGGGCTGCTACTGAGAATTTTTGTTTTTACGAAAAAGCTCAATAACATTGCCCGACCTGGGGATCGAACCCGAGACCTCATGATCAGCAGTCGCACACACTACCACTGCACCACCGAGGCAGTTAATAACCTATCAAAGAGAAATCTTAGACGATGCAGATTGATTAGGAATGATAATCGCTGATAAAATAAATTGTAGGTGATACGTAGTTCACCGGGCCATCTAGTCCATCAACTATTACAAAGCTGTAGCAGCTGAGTCTGTACGTTTAAGATATTTGAGAAAAAAATACTGTAATTGGCTATATTATAGGAAGCTGTAACCGAGCTGTGTCTGTACATTTAAGATATTTGAGAAAAAATTACTGAATTAGGCTATATAGGCGTGTCTAAACACAAAACTATTTTTTTTGGCTTTTTTGTCTGTTTATCTGTTTGTTTGTTTGCGCATCACGCAAAAACTACTTAACGGATTTTGATGCAACTTTTTTTGTTTGATAGCCCTTGATTAGACTTAACAACTGGTATACATTTTATCCCACTACTATATCGGGAACCTGAGATATATCCTAAAAACTAGCTTTGGCTGCGACGAAACCGCGGGCAAAGGCTAGTTGGCTGTTATATAGGCGTGTCTGAAGACAAAACAATATTTTTTAGATATTTTTCTTGTTTATAAGCATGATGCTATGTTTTATCTTTTTGTTCGTTTGCACATCACCTAAAAACTACTGAACAGATTTTGATGCATTTTGAAGTTATACTTCTATTGGCGCGTTAGGGAAAAATGATGAGAGTAAATTTTTACGATGCGCGCGCACACCGTTACGAAAAACCGACACCCTGAAGTTAGCTATAGTCAACATTTTAGTTTTTTTGTGATATTTAAATAAATTTTATTTAACTAGATAATGCGTTATAAAAAAACGTTCAATGTATTAAATACCTTTTTTCTATTGTTAGTGTCGTTTTTTCTACAAACGTAGAATAAGGCGAAAGATAAAATTTTTGAAACGATTTTTATCTTGTTACGCCAAAGAAGTATAACTTCTAACGCGTGTACATATAAGTACACACACACTTTTTTTTTTATTTGATAGCTCTAGACTTAAAACTGGTACTTATATATTTTATTCTGCTACTATATTGGAAACCCGAGATATCACCTAAACACTAGATTTTGGCTGTAGCGGGGCTGCGGGCAAAGGTTAGCCTTTTATATATTTGTAAAGCATTTGACATTAAGCATGTCATGTTATTTAGAATAACACGAATTGCGAAATTCGACTCAATACCGTCCCGGATGCTTTGCCAATTCAGCATTCACCCAAGACGTGAAGAATGAATGTGTTATCGTAATTCGCAGTCCCGAGCAATAGTCCCGATGGTCTGAATTAGCAAAGCCTCTGGGATGATTTTTAACATATAAATGTTAAAAAATATAGCGTATGACTTCAGAGATCAAGCTATTTATTGTTTAAGTTTGTGTTAATTTTGAAGCTCTCTAGATCTTCTTAGTAAATTAAACTGCCAATAGATGACAAACTTGACCTGCGGCATTCGATTTAACTACGTACTGCTTTCTACACTAGTCTTTAACCCTACAACGTTCCATTCGTATCCTCTATTATTAAGACAGCACTTCCTTCGTCTGTTTGGAGCTAACAAGGACAGGATGGTTTTCTTTCATAGCTTCAAGGCCCTAGACTTCACGATAAACACCTATCGCTGGCGTTTGATTCATGCGTACTTTTTCAGTTTCTTTATATATATTTTTTATAATAGGAAGGTGGAAAGCAAGCATACGGCCCATGAAGGTAAGCCGTTACCGTAGCCTATAGACGCTAGCAACACCAGACTTATCATTCGCGTGTCGCCAACTGCAAGCAAAGGAATAGGAATGAGGCGGAGAGATAAGATAATAAGGATAGGATTACGAAGTGGTTTTCCTTCACTCACCATACGAAACACAACAGTAGGAGTACCCTAAGATTATTTCGGATTTGTGTCGAAATATACCTTGTCATCCCGCTGTATGCACTCGTTATTGTAGGCAAAAGACTTTTTTTTTTATTAGCTGTCCTTTGTATATAATTTACAAGGCAAACGTTATAAACAGTATTTTCACCAGCTTTTTTACAATAACTTACCTGCTGCTATCTATATCTCTCATAAATGCTTTCTATCTTCCATTCTTAGGATCATTCTGTTTCCTACAGGCATTCGATGAAATAGCTTTATATTAATCCAGTAAATTGGAATATGATCATAAAATAATTGCTTTGGCTTGGTCCCAAGGACTGGAGAAGCGCAGTCATCGTGCCCTTGTTTAAAAACAAGGGTTCACGTTATGACTGCAAAATACAGAGCCATAAGCTTGACCAGTTTGGCAGCCAAAGTGTATGGTAAGATTATTGAAAGGAGAATGAGGATGGTGTCTGATAAATTTTTGTGTGAGGCACAAGGAGGTTTCAGGTGTGGAAGAGGATGCATGGATCAAGTGTTTTCTCTGCGCAACATTGTGGAGAAGCATCTGGCTGTAGGCCAGAGGGTTTTCTGCAGTTTTGTGGATTTGGAGAAAGCATTTGACACTGTTGTACGAAAGGAACTTTGGGACATTTTGCCGGAGTATGGTATTAACGGTAGACTACTACAAGCGGTGCAGTCCAACTACATGGACTGCAGAGCTTATGTGCGGCGGGATCATGGTATGTCGCCCTGGTTTGATGTCAATATCGGCGTTAAACAGGGCTGCGTTCTGCCAGCCAGACTGTTTATCATATATCTGGATAAATGTCTACAAAGGTTGAATAAAATTAATGTGGGAGTTCAGATGGTTAACTCTCTGTTATATGCAGACGATGCGGTCCTATTAGCGCAGTCTGCGACTGACCTGCAAACCCTAGTCGACGTAATGGCAGAAGATTTTAAGAAAAGGGGCCTACGTATGAATGTGAGCAAAACCAAAGTAATTGTTTTTGAAAGAGAAGAAGCCAGAACAGATGTTAGAGTAACAATAGGAAATGGTGTGCTAGAACAAGTGGATGAATTTGTATATCTTGGATGTGGATTCAGTCGGGATGGAAGGTACACCACTGATGTAGAGAGAAGAGTAAATGCGGGAAATAGAGTGAACGGATCATTGGAACAACTTCTCGGCAACCACCACCTCAGCCAGAAAGCACGTGTCGCAATACACAACGCAGTGCTTGTCCCAACGTTATTATATGGAAGCGAGAGTTGGGTATGTAAAAAGGAGCATGAGAGTAAAATCAATGCGGTCGAAATGCGATCTCTGCGGAGAATCTGTGGAGAGGGGCTGACTGACTGCATTCGTAACAATGACGTAAGAGAGCGAGTAGGTATGAAAGAGTGTATTGGTGTAAAGATGCGAAAGGGAATGCTCCGATGGTTCGGACATATGGAAAGAATGCCGGACGAGCGACATACATTGCGAAAGTGGAAGGATGTAGGTACAGGGGGAGACCGAGACTTACCTACCTAGACTAAATTGGTCATGTATTGAAGGAAGGTGGAGTCAGGAGTCTCCAAAACCGGTGAGCGTGTATGAAGAGAGTTATGAATGTTGAGGAAGCGAGAGATGTATGCAAGAATAGAGCCTCTTGGCACTCTGTTCTATCTGCCTACCCCGCAAGGGAAATGGCTTGATGATAACTTAGTTAGTTAGTTCTTTGGCTTGGTTTTCCTATTGGTCACGTTTGCCTGAAGATTCCTCTTCGGTAATGTTTTTGTTTATGAAACATTTATATTTTGGTATTACACCCGTCATTTCCTTCATTATTCAGGATTGCACAAGAAAATGCTCGAAGGAACAATTACATATTGCCTGATACTGCAGCAGTCTAATATTGCTCCCTGCGACTTTGACTAGGCTGTTAGTGAATTAGTGGTTGCGGATTACTATACTGAATATTATGTATATTTCACCAGCAAAAAGGGGGTTTCAGGAGTAGCTAATAAATTATTTATAGAGTAACTAATATTTATTATCACAAAAGTACAATAATAAGATTCATAATAATTGTTATACACGAAAGTGCTTATTTAAAATGTATTACACGCGCTGATTTATAAAGTGATATTAACAGCTGCTGATGTCAGGCAAAGGCTTGCCCTTGCATTTGTTGATCCATCCGTACCACGCGTCGAAGTTGTGACGTCTATATACGATCTTGGCGCAATTCGATGCCTTGGATATGTCGTCGGTGATCAATTCTGAAATTATGGAGAGATTACAACCAAGAAGACGCTTTAAAATTAGGTTCATTACAGTTCTTATAATATCAAAAATGAGATTGTGTTGAATGTAGTTATGGATAATAATGATGACAAAACGCATACCACTACATCTGACGTTGCAGTCCTTTCCGGGAGAGCTGGTGGTACTGCACCAGTATCTGTCGTTGATTTGGAACAGGCCCCAGTCCCGTGAGCCGTCATAGTTTGGTGAACCCACCGCCCCAGTGTTTCTGCTGCTTTCAGCCTCAATCAGGCACACCCCTGAACAATATTATATTTACGGTTAATACTATACCTATAAGATATTTAAAAAGTTTTGATTTCTTAATTGATACCACGTTTTCTCTTTTAAACGCGTCTATGAACGACGGTTATCATTTGCTGTATGGTACTGTTGTAACATTCGGACAATTTGAATTATTACACAAACTATTTTCATGTATGAACACAATTCCGAATGTCTGTACCCCCAATTATTACGGCCGTTATTTTTAAAATTCGCCACCTTGATTTTTTTCGTTTTAGTATATTGTCACCGGGATTGAATAAGCATACATAATTTACGATTACAGGTCTGCAGGAAGTGGTTGTAAAATGGTTTACAGATTTTGAAGCGGACAACTAACATATCAACATTGCTAGTTTATATAAAATTTATAAAAATATAAGAGTTTGATGGCTATACTTACAATTTCTTAATTCATTGGTTGGAAACCCTTGCCTTCTCAATTCTTGGACCAGACCACATCTTGTGAATATTTTCGCTTCACAATGAAAGACGAGAGCCGCTAGAGCGATGAGGAGTACCATGGACTTATACATGTTTATCACAGGTGTAGACAGCTTGGTAATGCAGTGTTGGTCGCTCAATACTGTTTGATTGTGATGTCGAATATGTCGAGTTTATATAATCTGTGTGTACTGCAGGGACAATATCGTTAGATAGGGGAATCCTCTTTATCTATGTAGGTGAAAGAAAAGTAAACCACCCCTTAGTGAATCATTGTTTGCAAACAAAGATTAGTTACTGATTACAACGTATGGTTGAAAGAAAGTACAATCAGAAACAGTATTATCTCAATTAACTTTATTAATTTTTAGCTTTTATGCTACAAGGGTGACAAAAAGCCCACGACCCACCTTTTAGTAAGTGGTCGCCATAGACATTAGACAGTAGTAATACCAGGGCCATGACTCGCGCATTGCCAATTCGAGAAAAAGTGAGAGGTGGTGGTGAGAAAGGGTGAGGATTTTTGTGGTTGGCAGCACCTTGGCTGTATTTCTGCTATTACTAGCTCCATGATCGGTGGTTACCACTTGCCATCAGGTGCGTTGTGGTTCATATGTCAGATGATGGTACGATTAGTTAAATCATAAAAATGCTTCGACAATATTAATAATGTATAGCACAGTACTTGTACATATTATGTTATCATCTGTTCACATAGATTAGCAATCTTTATCAAGGACTAGATTCGCTGTGTGGTGCATCATTTGCTGCTTAGTGTCATAAATTGCGATTAATAAAAAGATAATTATCTAGAATTATATGATCTGTGTCAATATATTAATAATTTACATTGACTGACTGACGCCGCATAGTCTAAAACTTTCTTTAAATACTATAATAGCAGAAAAAAAAGGGCCCGCCTGATGGTAGGTGGTTACCACATGTAGATCCTAGCATACTAGAGGCATTCTATTCTAGTATGTTGCCAACCCTCTAGCTAGAGGCAGAGTCTATACCAGCATGAATGGGTAGGCTCGATCGGGGAAGTGCCACCCTCTCACAAAAGATCAGTGTGTTACAATGGCAGATACTCCTACCGTTATGTTTCGTATGATGAGTAAGAGCGCTGGAGGACCAAACCCCCTCCCTACTCTCTCCTTATTATACTTCTTATCCTCTTCTTAGTATCCTTCCTATCATGTCCTTATTATCATTTTTTGCGTTTTCACTTCACATTAAGAGTCCTACAGCTGTTAGGTTGATGTTTTAAGAGAGGGTAATACTTCCCTGGTCGATCAGGCTCATTTATATCTACTGGAATCAGCAAACCAAAATTCACCATTCAAGCTAGCGATAACAAAAGAAGAACTTAATACTTAATCTATTTTGACATAATTATTCTTCTCTTGTAAGTATATAAAAATCAATTGCTGTTCGTTAGTCTCGCTAAAAGTCAAAACTGGCTTGACCGATTTGAATAATTGATCTTTTGTTTTGTTCGCTCTAATACAAGGGATGTTTCGAAGTATACTAAATAAGGGGAACCAATTATAAATGAAGGAGAAAAATTCAGTATTGGTAACTGTGTATGGGTATTTGACTAACAGATGACAAAATTACAGGTACCGTTCTTTCTAATTCATTTGTATTACAAGTAAGTTTCACATAATTGCTTATCCAAATTCAAATGTTAGACGATACAGATTGATTAGGATTGATAACCCCTGATAAAATAAATTGTAGGTGATACGAAGCTCACCGGGTCATCTAGTCTTTTATACCTATATTTCAAAAGGATTTGACATTAAGCACGTCATGTGTATCAAAAAAAATCGACTTTGTCGAATTTGCAGTCTCGAGCAATAGTCCCGATGTCACAATTAGCAAAGCATCTTGGATGGTTCAAATCCTGCTATTATTTTCGATTTCACATTTTCGCACTTTGTGTCCATTAATGTACGCGAATAAAAGTAAATTTTATTTCACAACTAGCTTCTGCGTGGACTTGGAAATTTGATCTATACAGTCGCTTAGGCATATCCTTCGGGAAAAACTCGGAACAACCATTTGTGGATCACACAAAGAATTGTCCTGTGTGGGAATCGAACCCCAACACTCGGGCAGCTGGTTTGTATCTAAACCACTCCACCATCAGTGCAGCCGTAATATATCATTTTGGAATACAAATGATAATATGTTTACAACATATAAACGCTAGAAAAATATAGCGTATGACCTCATAGACAAGCTGTCTATTGTTTGTGTTAATTTTGAAGCTCTTTTGATCTTCTTAGTTAAATTAAACTGCCAATAGATTTAAAAACTCCGACCTGTGGGATTCGAACCCGTAACAATTTGAAGGTGTATCCTGACTGCTCTTGCATTTTTTTTTCGACCAATTTTTTTTTACTTGTTTGATGTATCTATCTACAAACATAACGCGCCATCTTTTGTGGATATTAAATAACGAGACTGACGCCCAAATCATTTTTGATATCGTAAATTTTTACTTCAACTATATAAAAAGTTAGAGGGTTCGGGTTTTGAAACAAGAGATCAACTAATTTTGCGTTCGGGTTGAGTCCCGTGGGTTCATGCGCCCGGTATTATGCATCCTTTGCACCCCTGGGTAAGATGACCCTAGACTTCACGATAAACACCTATAGGTTGCTGGCGTTTGAGTCATGCGCTCAATTTCTGTCTCGGTATTATTTTTTATACTACGAAGGTGGAAAAACAGCATACAGCCCATGATGGTAACCACTTACCGTAGCCTATAGACGGTAGCCACACCAGAGGCATCACTCGCGTGTCGCCAACGCCAAGCAAAGGGATAGGAGGGGGAGAGGTAAGATAATAAGGGGAGGATTACAAGAGGGTTTATTTTTACTCACCATACTAAACACAACAGTAGGAGTAGCCAAAGATTATTTCGGGTTTGAGTCGAAATATGCGTTGTCTTGCTGTATATACTTATTATTATAGGCAAAAGAGTTTTTTTATATATTAGCTGCCCTTTGTATATATATAATCGGCACTTGAAAGGAATTCGTAAATGAATCAGTTCATTAACTATAGTAGTAGATTTAATTAAATTTGTATTTACTCGTAGTACCATAAATGCATATTTAGAAACTATTTTTATACCTAAGTATTATATAGGTTACATCAATCAATATTCTTTAGTATAATGGCCTATGTTATTATTAGTACTATAAAATAGATGTTAACAGCTACTAATATCAGGCAGAGTCTTGCCCTTGCATTCGTTAATCCATTTGTACCATGCGTTGAAGTTGTGACGTCTGAATACGATCTTGGCGCAAGCCGATGCTTTGGTGATGTCTTCGGTGATCAACTCTGAAAATTTGAGTTATATAATAGTAAAAAAGAAAATTGCTAGCAGGATCCGAAACTGCATCTCTTTCCCATCCCATTCGGGAACACTATAGTTCGCTAAACTACACGTAAAGCACCACCTGCAGTTACCAACTCTACAACAGATTTAATCTTTTTAAAAGCCAGAGAAAGCCCTTCTAGAATCATTTTCTAAACAAATGAAGAGTGTAAGTTTGTGACAATTAATTTATCAAATAAGATCTGATAGTATGAACTGTTCCAAGTCAAATTTTTCTAATGCTTGTACAGTTAAAGGTGATTATCCCTTTGGTGTAATTGTTTACTTGGGATTACAGTGTGCCGCCTTTATAATAACTCCATCCCGTCTCCTGTTCGGTCTCACACCTGGATGACCTGGTCAAAGTTGCAAGCAGACCGTGAATGCAGGTGGTGTTCATTGTGGCCTTCTCTTGGGGATGATTCTCGGAAAAGTTCAACGATAATATCGATATATGTTGAAGATCGTTATGAAGAAAAACACATACCGCTACACCGCACGTTACAGTCCAAACCAGGTGTGCTGGTGGTACTGCACCAGTACCTATCATTGATCTGGAACAGGCCCCAGTCGCGCGAACCGTCATAATTCGGCGAACTCACTGCTGCCGTGTCGCTTTTGCTCTCCTTCTCGATAAGGCACACCCCTGCAGAAATTATTATTCGGAATTGATTTATCGTGTACAATATAACTCTTAACCCTAATAGACTACTATATCATACAATCTCTCAGATCGCTAACGGGAAATCCTTGTCTCCTTAATTCTTGAACCAAACCACATCTTGTGAAGATTTTCGCTTGGCAATGCAAGACAAGAGCTGCTAGAGTGAACAGAATGATTGTGGATTTGTGCATGTTGATATCAAGAGCAGATAACTTGTGTCACAGAACTGATGGCCACTAATTATGAACTGTGTAGGATGTGCTAAATGTTGATTTATATTTGAAACTTTGAAGAATGTCACTGGAGCGATTGCTATCATTTGTCATTAGGGCACAGGAGGAAGTTTATCAATGTAGGTGACACACAAGTAAACCACCCTTCCGTAAATACGGTTTTAAAATGCAGATTAGCTGTAATCAGTCGCTATTAAATAATTTGATACGATTATAAAATATCTAAAGTCAGAAATAAAGCATTTTGATTCAAGAAGCGTGAAGGACGATCAAAAAATACCGAAATTATAATGAATAATGTTGATATTGTCGCTTACGTTATAGATTTATTTAGTCAGATCACTATCATAAATGTACATCAGATTTATGTCGTCGGTTGTAGGGCTAGTTAAATTCCATACTCCAGTAGGATAGAAGTCATGAAACTGGTAATTCTTATACTTATCATCAATGCCATCTGCCTTGCGAGGTAGGCAGAAAGAACAAAGTGCCAAAAGGCTCTATTCTTGCATACATCTCTCGCTTTCTCAACATTCATAATACATTTTTTCCCGAACAAAAAAAAAGGTAGGTGAGTCTCGGTCTGCCCCTTTACCTACATCCTTCTCATTGTATATATTTTTAACCAGTCAGGTGTCCGGCATTCTTTCTACATGTCCGAACCACCGGAGCATTCCCTTTCCTACGCGCTCTCTTACGTCGTTGTTACGAATGTGTAGTTCGTAATACTTATTTAAAACAATTACATGTCTTGACTTTCATTCAAAAGTGAAAAAAAAGGACATTTTGCGTCTAAGCACTTCTCCGGATTGGAATGTACGTAGGTTCGAATCCCGCTCGCACTAAACTTCTCTATTTCCACATTTACAAATTATTTGTTCTTTAAAAAAAGGAAAACTGTTTTGTTCAACATTTTATAAGAAAGACGACATAATCTGTAATTTGTTATTTCCTAAAGCAGTGTAAGCAGCTTTGACAGCAACGCCAGAGACCATGACCGTTTATTATTGTAAACAAGGCGCTAACTAGAGTTAGCTGTAGTTTAATTGTTGTGATCACCACACAAATAAGAGTAATTAATAAAATAATAATATGCGAGTTAGTAATTAGTGTTTATTGTCTTAAATGTACATTCTAAAATACGTTCATTCTAATATATAATATTAACGTAAATGCTTCTTTATAAACTACATCTCGAGTAACCGCTCGTGATGATATTAACAGCCGCTGATGTCAGGAAGAGGCTTGCCCTTGCATTTGTTGATCCATCCATACCACGCGTCGAAGTTGTGTCTTCTGAACACGATCTTAGCGCAGTTTGACGCCTTAGTTATGTCGTCAGTGATCAGGTCTGAAATTAATAATGAGAATTTATTAAAACTATAAAAACCTAGTTTTTCACCTTTGGGTGCTAAAATTATACACGATCATTTCTATCACCAAAAAAACCGACTTCAAGTTAAGACTTATGTTGTTTTCTCATGGATGCCATTATCAGAACTGGACCGAATTAGATGGAAATGGGACCATACGGGAAGCACCAGCTTTCAAATAAAAAAGGAATAATCAAAATCGGTTCACCCAGTCGAAAGTTCTGAGGTAACAAACTAAAAAAAAGAAATACAGTCGCATTGAGAACCTTCTCCTTTTTTGAAGTCGGCTAAAATAGAATAATTGGATTTTAATGGAATTCGAGAGATGCTTATGTTTCGACCTGAGCAAAGCTAGACTAATTATTTTAAGGCAGTCATTTTTTGCTACTGTTGTTACTGCTACTATGTTCAATGTGAGTGATTTTCAGAGTCATTGTCTCCTTAGTTATTGCACCGGTGACCAGTGGAGGGTATTCAATTAACACATACCGCTGCATCGCACGTTGCAATCTTTCCCGGGCGAGTTGGTGGCGCTGCACCAATATCTGTCGTTGATCTGGAACAGACCCCAGTCGCGCGAACCGTTACTGTTCACCGGGCCCACCACTGCCGTGTTGCGACTACTTTCCGCTTCGATCAGACACACCCCTGAATAAATATAAAATAGGTTTAGATATCAATGAACAAATATAAAATAGGTTTAGATATCAATATTCTCAAAGTTCCGAAGTGTCAAATAAATAGAAGGAATATAGTAGAGATAGCATTAAAATTAACTATGGACTTGATTTGCTTGCGAAATATAAGTATACAATATTTACAAGTTTCACTGTGTCTCTGGTTCTACTGATTTCCACGAGTAATGATTAAGTAACGCCGAAGAAGATAAAAATATTAGATTACTTTGTACTTACAATTCCTTAATTCATTAGTCGGAAATCCTTGCCTTCTTAATTCTTGAACCAAACCGCATCTTGTGAAGATTTTCGCTTCACAATGAAAGATGAGAGCTGCCAAAACCAGCAGGAAGACTGTGGACTTGTGCATGTTGATTGTGGGGGTTATCTGCTCGGTAGTGTCGTAAAACGAATGTCCACTAAGCTTGAAGTATGCATGATGTACAATAAGCGCGAATTTATATATGAGTTGTGTATGTACTGTAGGGACAATACGAGTACAATAATTAGTGAGGGGAATTTTCTTTATCTAATTGAGGTAGTAGAGAATCTTCCCTGTATGAAATCATAGTTTTGAAACAAATATTAGTTATTTATTTATTATCTTATACCTACGGCTTCACGATGCTTATGGCTTCATGATTTATATGCGCTATTTTATGCTAGTTATCTATAATCAAATTCCGTACTCTTCAGGCAATCAGAGTTTTCTAGTCGTGTTGGTTCCCATTGATGTATGAGTCTATAAAGTTGATGTTGAGATCTTGATATGTTGCATCATACATATTTAGTGATTTAAAAGGTCTGCTGTTGGAGTAAGGTTGCTTATAGGGAATTCAGCTATACCACTTGCTAGAGCTTTTTTTAACGACCCTTTATTGCTGAGAGATCGGTGATCGACAACAAATAATATTCGATTTATTATGTCGTGGCAGATATTTTCTTAGTCTTACGCTGTTAATAAGCAGAGGAGCAATAGAGCCAAATGTGAACTTTTAACTCGTTAAAATGTTAAGACAAGTAACAGCTGATGTGAATATTTAAGAATTTCTTGCTAGTATTCGTAATACTAAAGACAATTATTTATGTTAGTGCTACGTTATTTGGACGCAATTAATTTACTGTCTCTCAGGAACAGGTCGCATTCCGTACTAACTATTTTCAGGAGGAAAGTTTTATGCACGCCACAGATCATGGCCCCAGGAATATCACAATATATTATTATTGTTTATGAGATTAAAAAAATTGGACTAAGAATATGTGTCATCACGTTATACTGTGCCACTGGTATCGTGGGCTCCAGCGGGGCGATACTACCGTCTTCTAAGTGACAGACTGCAAAACTCTTCGTGTGATTTGTTTCTAGTGGGAGATAATCGGTCATGAATAATTTCAAATTCCAATATTCTAATGGTTGAGCCTGGCTTATCCCAGCATGAATGGGCCGGCTCGATCGGAGAAGTAGCACCCTCTCACAAAAGATTATACGTTAAACAACGGTAAGTACTCCTATCGTTGTTTCGTATGATATGAGTTAGAGTGAAA
Source organism: Leucoma salicis (assembly GCA_948253155.1). Taxonomy (NCBI): domain Eukaryota; kingdom Metazoa; phylum Arthropoda; class Insecta; order Lepidoptera; family Erebidae; genus Leucoma; species Leucoma salicis. Next base: position 2,258,042 of record OX411808.1, on the reverse strand, counting down.
CTTTTCCCTAGTCTCTCCTTAATATCCTTCCTATCCACATCCTTCTTCCTTTCCTTGGATATGGCGACGCACGAATGATGCCTCTGATGTTGTTAGCTTCTGTGGTATTGCTAGCGTCTATAGGCTATATATGCTAACTGCTTACCATCAGGTCAGTCTGCTTGTTTACCATGAGTACAAAAAAATATCTGCAATGTGTAGGTATCTGCCTGTTTTACAATTTTATTGTATCTATGGATAAAGCGTCGGTCCTGTCACTGGTTAAAGATAGAGTTATTATCAGATCGTAATACTATAAACACTAAAACCTTCCCTGAAAATATTGTATGTATTAATAAAAAAAACCCTTTCAAAATCGCATTCATAGTTTCGCGGACATACAGACATACGGGTCAAGCAGTAAACCTCTATGCGTTGAAGTCTGTTAAAAATGCATTAAAATGGCTTAAGGAGACTATCACATAAATATAAGAACAAAAAGGGATATTAATGTTTTCATTAATTTTATTCTTATAAGTATTGTATGTAAATAAATAGATTATAGTAGTTCCCTGTCATGTTTTTCTGACAAAAACATTTGCCTCACATCCTCTTCAAAAAATTTAAGGTTAATACCTTATTTTAATTATATTAGAACTAGCCTTAGCCCGTGGCTTCGCTGCAGCCAAAAGCTAGATTTTAGTTTATATCTCAGGTTCCCGATATAGTAGCGAGATAAAATGTATACCAGTTTTGAAGTCTAATCAAGAGCTATCAAATAAAAAAAGTTGCATCAAAATCCGTTCAGTAGTTTTTGCGTAATGCGTGAACAAACAAAGAGGCAAACAGATAAACAGGCAAACAGACGAAAAGGTCTAAAAAAATTGTTTTTGTTTTCAGACACGTCTATGTAGCCTAATACAATATTTTTTTCTCAGATATCTTAAATGTACAGACACAGCTCTGTTACAGCTTTATAATAGTATAGATTAGAGAAAACGCTCGGCACTCGAGCCTCTAAATTTTCTAGAAAATGTCTGATGGGTGATAATGTAAAGTATAATTTATTTGTGAATAAGGAAAAAGAGATTTTTAGTAGGAGCGGGAATCGAACCCGCGTCTTTTCCAATCCGGGGAAGTGCTCTAATCCACTGAGCTATCCTACCGATCTTTCGATCATCCCAATCTCCTTATCACATTTGTCTTACGACCAACGCCATCTATCGGCAAGCATTTACATGCATCCAATGTAGTAAGTTTAATTTTGCAATAAAAATTCAGACTATTTTTTTTTATTGCTTTTGGTGGCAGACGAGCCACGGCCCATCTGATGGTAAATGGTAACCGTCGCTCATGGACTCAACTATACCGAGAGTATTGTCAAGCCGCTGCTCACCAATTCATTTCACCGCTATGAAATGAAAGAATAAACGGCTATCTCCTGCTACAGCCAAAACACAACGATGTGCTTCATGGCCGGTCACACGGGAGATGGTGGTACCAAACAGCTTGGGCCCGATACCAAGTGAGTACTCCCACTTGGTACCCAGCCCTACCACCAGTCATGCAATGGATGATAATTGCTTACTTCCCTTAGTCGCCTCATACGACACCCGTGAGAAAGAATAGGGTGGTGACACTTGTATTCTTAGTCCGTCACCACACGGCTAACAATTTGATGGCGCGATATTCCAAATATTTTAGATCTATATTTTTTTTGAAATTGATATGCTCGGCTACTTGGTATTGGTATTGGTTCGGCGGGCTGTTCTCCGCAACTCCACGTCTGAGCGCGTGTTTTGCGTGTGGGTGGGTGTGAAATCTTCACTCGATCCACCCCAGCTCCCGGAAAAACGCCAACAGCCCCTTGGTGTTGCTGGTGATCTCCCGGAGAGAACATGAGCTCCCGAAATATTTGGTCCTGTATGTGGCGACCTCCGCTTAGTGCTGCAACACATGGACCGCCGTCGCCCCCTCTTGCAGGCACGCTCTGCAAAGTGGGCTGTCTGTGATTCCTAAGACAAATAAATGTTTGTTAAAGGACCAGTGATAGCTGCCGTGACTATCCGCAGTTGCTGCTTAGTTAGCCGAAGTAACTGTATAGTGATTCGGCTGTCTAACAGCGGCAGTGCTTTCTTGGCCTATCTACACTCACCGTGACTCGACCAATAGAGTTGATGATGGTCCCTAGTTATTTCCCTTACCAGAGTCCGAAGCTTGGCAAAGGGCAAAGCTATGATGGGTTCCGGTCCGCTCGGCTATTTTCGGAACTACTTCGAGCCGGAATCGAACCCGGGTTCGATTGCCGCTCCTACTCAAAATCTCTTCTTCCTTATTCACAAATAATTTATACTTTAAAAAGTAGCCGAGCATGTCAATTTCTAAAAAATTATAGATCTAAAAGCTGATAATTTATCTTGAGAAATATATATAAGACAGCCATTTTAATAAATTAAATAATTTTGCCATAATTTTATTTAAGTTTTCCTGTAGTACGTAAAATAAAGTTTTGTGTGGAATCCTATGCAGAATAAATGTTTTTTTCAAAGGCCTTATTGTTGTTTAGTATTTGCTAATATGGTAGGACATGCCTTCTGGTTATTATGGGTAAACCGTAATTTTGCACCTAAAATACAAACTATTGGATTTGAGTTATTTAAACATAAAATGAAATAAAAAATGGTAGCCACGAGCGGGTTTTGAATCCGCGTCTTCTAAATTACATTTCCAGATGCTTTGCAATGATCTTTCGTTACATTTGATCAGAGCCATCATTTCCTACCACTGAAGGAATGTAATATGGTTCCGGTGGCCCGCCAATAAAGGCGGAGAGACGGCACACAGCGGGTTTTTTTAGTGCCACATTCTAGCTCCATCATCAGACTCTGGATACCATCTAACGACAAAGTACTCGTTAAGACGAATCAAACGATTTCAAACTCGATGGGGTTGCATAGTTTCATTACAGAGTTAATTTGACTACCTTCCAGCTCCATCATCCACCCCTGGATACCACCTAGAGGCAAAGTACTCGTCAAGACGAATCATACGAGCCCAAATCGGATGGGGTTGCGCCGTTTCATTATAGAGTTCCTATGTCCACTTTCCAGCTCCATCATCAGATCAGCTCCATGTCAATATCAAAATATTGCATTGTCACGCGATATACAGATGCGTGTAAAATTTCAGCTCAATCGGAAACCAGGAAGGGTGTCAAATGTAACTTGCAATATTTGAACGGGACAAGTAAAATAAAAGCGTCGCCACGCTTACAGCCGATTTTACCCTCCCTCCGCATTAGACGTTTCACATCAAAAAAAGGGCCATCATTTCCTCATCACATTTCTTACCGTCTTAAGTGACACCTTCGTTCTCTATCAGATGATTACCTCCAAATGCCAGCATAATAATCGTGTCTACAACTGAAATATTAAAAGTTGCTATGGCTTAAGGCTATTGAACTTTTTCATTTATATTTTAGTATTACACCTGTCATTTCCTTTATTATTCAGGATTGCACAAGAAAATGCTCGAAGAAACAATTACATATTGCCTGATACTGCAGCAGTCTGATATTGCTCCCTGCGACTTTGACTAGGCTGTTAGTGAATTAGTGGTTGCGGATTACTTCAGGAGTAACTAATAAATTATTTATAGAGTAACTAATATTTATTATCACAAAAGTACAATAATAAGATTCATAATAATTGTTATACACGAAAGTGCTTATTTATAATGTATTACACGCGCTGACTTATAAAGTGATATTAACAGCTGCTGATGTCAGGCAAAGGCTTGCCCTTGCATTTGTTGATCCATCCGTACCATGCGTCGAAGTTGTGACGTCTATATACGATCTTGGCGCAATTCGATGCCTTGGATATGTCGTCGGTGATCAATTCTGAAATTACGGAGAGATTACAAATGAGAAGACGCTTTAAAATTAGGTTCACTACAGTTCTTATAATATCAAAAATGAGATTGTGTTGAATGTAGTTATGGATAATAATTATGACAAAACGCATACCACTACATCTGACGTTGCAGTCCTTTCCGGGAGAGCTGGTGGTACTGCACCAGTATCTGTCGTTGATTTGGAACAGGCCCCAATCCCGTGAGCCGTCATAGTTTGGTGAACCCACCGCCCCAGTGTTTCTGCTGCTTTCAGCCTCAATCAGGCACACCCCTGAAAAATATTATATTTACGGTTAATACTATACCTATAAAATATTTAAAAAGTTTTGATTTCTTAATTGATACCTAGTTTTCTCTTTTAAACGCGTCTATGAACGACGGTTATCATTTGCTGTATGGTACTGTTGTAACATTCGGACAATTTGAATTATTACACAAACTATTTTCATCTATGAACACAATTCCGAATGTCTGTACCCCCAATTATTACGGCCGTTATTTTTAAAATTCGCCACCTTGATTTCTTTCGTTTTAGTATATTGTCACCGGGATTGAATAAGCATACATAATTTACGATTACAGGTCTGCAGGAAGTGGTTGTAAAATGGTTTACAGATTTTGAAGCGGACAACTAACATATCAACATTGCTAGTTTATATAAAATTTATAAAAATATAAGAGTTTGATGGCTATACTTACAATTTCTTAATTCATTGGTTGGAAACCCTTGCCTTCTCAATTCTTGGACCAGACCAGCACCTTGGCTGTATTTCTGCTATTACTAGCTCCATGATCGGTGGTTACCACTTGCCATCAGGTGCGTTGTGGTTCATATGTCAGATGATGGTACGATTAGTTAAATCATAAAAATGCTTCGACAATATTAATAATGTATAGCACAGTACTTGTACATATTATGTTATCATCTGTTCACATAGATTAGCAATTTCTTTATCAAGGACTAGATTCGCTGTGTGGTGCATCATTTGCTGCTTAGTTTCATAAATTGCGATTAATAAAAAGATCTAGAATTATATGATCTGTGTCAATATATTAATAATTTACATTGGCTGACTGACGCCGCATAGTCTAAAACTTTCTTTAAATACAGATAGATAGCAGAAAAAAAAGGGCCCGCCTGATGGTAGGTGGTTACCACATGTAGATCCTAGTATACTGGAGGCATACTATTCTAGTATGTTGCCAACCCTCTAGCTAGAGGCAGAGTCTATACCAGCATGAATGGGTCGGCTCGATCGGGGAAGTGCCATCCTCTCACAAAAGATTAGTGTGTTACAATGGCAGATACTCCTACCGTTATGTTTCGTATGATGAGTAAGAGCGCTGGAGGACCAAACCCCCTCCCTACCCTCTCCTTATTATACTTCTTATCCTCTTCTTAGTATCCTTCCTATCATGTCCTTATTATCATTTTTTGCGTTTTCACTTAACGTTAAGAATCCTACAGCTGTTAGGTTGATGTTTTAAGAGAGGGTAATACTTCCCTGGTCGATCAGGCTCATTTATATCTACTGGAATCAGCAAACCAAAATTCACCATTCAAGCTAGCGATAACAAAAGAAGAACTTAATACTTAAACTATTTTGACATAATTATTCTTCTCTTGTAAGTATATAAAAATCAATTGCTGTTCGTTAGTCTCGCTAAAAGTCAAAACTGGCTTGACCGATTTGAATAATTGATCTTTTGTTTTGTTCGCTCTAATACAGGGGATGATTCGAAGTATACTAAATAAGGGGAACCAATTATAAATGAAGGAGAAAAATTCAGTATTGGTAACTGTGTATGGGTATTTGACTAACAGATGACAAAATTACAGGTACCGTTCTTTCTAATTCATTTGTATTACAAGTAAGTTTCACATAATTGCTTATCCAAATTCAAATGTTAGACGATACAGATTGATTAGGATTGATAACCCCTGATAAAATAAATTGTAGGTGATACGAAGCTCACCGGGTCATCTAGTCTTTTATACCTATATTTCAAAAGGATTTGACATTAAGCACGTCATGTATATCAAAAAAATTCGACTTTGTCGAATTTGCAGTCCCGAGCAATAGTCCCGATGTCACAATTAGCAAAGCATCTTGGATGGTTCAAATCCTGCTATTATTTTCGATTTCACATTTTCGCACTTTGTGTCCATTAAAGTACGCGAATAAAAGTAAATTTTATTTCACAACTAGCTTCTGCGTGGACTTGGAAATTTGATCTATACAGTCGCTTAGGCATATCCTTCGGGAAAAACTCGGAACAACCATTTGTGGATCACACAAAGAATTGTCCTGTGTGGGTATCGAACCCCAACACTCGGGCAACTGGTTTGTATCTAAACCACTCGATATTTTGGAATACAAATGATAATATGTTTACAACATATAAACGCTAGAAAAATATAGCGTATGGCCTCATAGACAAGCTGTCTATTGTTTGTGTTAATTTTGAAGCTCTTTTGATCTTCTTAGTTAAATTAAACTGCCAATTGATTTAAAAACTCCGACCTGTGGGATTCGAACCCGTAATAATTTGAAAGTGTACCCTGACTGCTCTTGCATTTTTTTTTGACCAATTTTTTTTTACTTGTCTGATGTATCTATCTACAAACATAACGCGCCATCTTTTGTGGATATTAAATAACTTAATTTTACAATTAAGATTTTACCTAATAATGACGCAAACCCTAAAAATACTTAGATATTTTTATATATATTTTTAGCATTTCACATGCTTAGCACTATGCATTAAACACAAAGTGAAGTGTGAAATTAAGTTTACCTGGTCGGTATAATGTATGAAAATACTTCCGACGGATGGTGCAGGCGTCACCCAAAGACGTTAAGTATGAATGTGTTATCGAAATTAGCAGTCAGGAGCAATTGTCAGGATGGCTGAATTGGTAAAGCATCTGGACGGTATCCAGGAGATGCAGGTTCAAATCCTGCTCCTGACTGTTATTTTCGATTACACATTTTTCACTTTGTGTTTAATGTAGCCGAGCATGTCAATTGCTAAAAAATTATAGATCTAAAAGGTGATAATGTATCTTGAGAAATATATATAAGACAGCCATTTTAATTAATTAAATAATTTTGCCATAATTTATTTAAGTTTTCCTGTAGTACGTAAAATAAAGTTTTTGTGTGGAATCCTATGCAGAATAAATGTTTTGTTCAAAGGCCTTATTGTTGTTTAGTATTTGCTAATATGGAAGGACATGCCTTCTGGTTATTATGGGTAAACCATAATTTTGCACCTAAAATACAAACTATTGGATTTGAGTTATTTAAACATAAAATGAAATAAAAAATGGTAGCTACGAGCGGGTTTTGAATCCGCGTCTTCTAAATTACATTTCCAGATGCTTTGCAATGATCTTTCGTTACATTTGATCAGAGCCATCATTTCCTACCACTGAAGGAATGTAATATGGTTCCGGTGGCCCGCCAATAAAGGCGGAGAGACGGCACACAGCGGGTTTTTTAGTGGGTGAAGGCCCCACATTAACCTATTCGTTGCCCCGAACGATGGGGTGAGCGGTTAGGAACATTTTTTCCCGCCTTAACAAAAAACCTAGACGTCGGGGTGCGTCTACCAGATGTGAAAATATCGAATTTATTTTGTAGAAATAAAATGATCATAAATTGACAAAGTACTCCTCAAGACGAATCAACAACGAGTATAAACTCGATAGGGTTACGTCATTTCATTACAGAGTTACTGTGACTACCTTCCGGCTCCATCGTCAAACCCTGGATACCATCTAGAGACAAAGTACTCTTCAAGACAAATCATACGAGCTCAAACTCGGCGGAGTTATGTCGTTTTATAACGGAGTTCCTATAGCCACCTTCTAGCTCCATCATCAAACCCTGGATACCATCTAACGATAAAGTACTCGTCAAGACGAATCAAACGATTTCAAACTCGATGGGGTAGCATCGTTTCATTACAGAGTTAATTTGACCACCTTCCAGCTCCATCATCCACTCCTGGATACCACCTAGAGGCAAAGTACTCGTCAAGACGAATCATACGAGCCCAAATTAGATGGGGTTGCGCCGTTTCATTATAGAGTTCCTATGTCCACTTTCCAGCTCCATCATCAGATCAGCTCCATGTCAAAATCAAAATATTGCATTGTCACGCGATATACAGATGCGTGTAAAATTTTAGCTCAATCGGAAACCAGGTAAGGTGTCAAATGTTACTTGCAATATTTGAACGGGACAAGTAAAATAAAAGCGTCGCCACGCTAACAGCCGATTTTACCCTCCCTCCGCATTAGACGTTTCACATCAAAAAAAGGGCCATCATTTCCTCATCACATTTCTTACCGTCTTAAGTGACACCTTCGTTTTCTATCAGATGATTACCCCCAAATGCCAGCATAATATTCGTAAGTCTACTGAAATATTAAAAGTTGCTATGGCTTAAGGCTATTGAACTTTTTTTTCAAACGATTTGGAAGCTAGCAGGATGCTGGGAGCTACGTTTCATGACCATTCACCTAAGGCACTCTGGACCATACCGTTAACACAAACTAAAGTTATACTGTGTTTTTTTTATTGCTTTAATGGCAGACGTGCCATGGCCCACCTGATGGTAAGTGGTAACCGGACTCAACTATACCGCGTGCGTTTTAAAGAGAAAGCTGTACTTCTAGGCCTTTTCTTAAAACATGAAATGGTAATATACGATTCCGGTATACATGGTTATATATTTATTTTTCCAATACCACTTTTCATCAGTAGAAGGAAGTATATTATAAAAACGGGTGTTTCACAAAAAGTTTACAATAATTGATAAGCTTCATGAACCATTAATTAGTCTTTATTGTAATAAATTGACATTATAAAATATATTTTACGTAATCTAACTAAACATACCTTAATATTATTACTTGAGTTATTGGTATTGGTTATGGTAGATACCATAAAATAAAAATTAACAATTACTAATATCAGGCAGAGTCTTGCCCTTGCACTCGTTGACCCATTTGTACCAAGCGCTGAAGTTTTGACGGCTGAATATTGTTTTGGCGCAAGTAGACGCTTTGGTGATGTCGTCGGTGATCAAATCTGAAATTCAGTTACAATTGTATTAAATTTAGGGATAGAAGAGGAAGAAGGAGAAACGCTTTTAGAATATTTTTAAGCCATTAAATCACAATGAAGTCACTGAAAATTAATAATGTCTTTTTTATCAACTTGCTCTGTTTTAATTGGATATTCCTTTGTTTGAATTACGGGATAATTAAATGAAAATATTGATTAAGAAACACATACCGCTGCATCGCACGTTGCAGCCCTTCCCGGCTGTGTTGGTGGTGCTGCACCAGTATCCGTCATTGATCTGGAACAAGCCCCAGCTACGTGCACCGCTGGCGTTTGGCAGACTCACGGCCTTTGTGTTACTTTCACTCTCCTTCTCGATCAGGCACACCCCTGAGCAATTATATGGAATTTAGTAACTTATCTAGTATAGATAATATATAGTTTAAAAATCCAATTACATCGGAGTGTTATACATACAATCCCTCAGATCACTGGTTGGGAATCCTTGCCTCTTCAATTCTTGGACCAGACCACATGTTGTGAATATTTTCGCTTCACAATGGAAGACAAGAGCCGTTAGAGCGAGCAGAAGGAGGGTATACTTGTGCATGTTGAGTAGGAGGGTACGTGGCTCGGTAGTGTCGCAGAACTGAAGACTACTGAATGCGATATCTGCATGATGTTCGAAATGTCGCGCTTATAAAATTGGAAATAACGATTAGGTGTAATCAGCAGTTAATAGATTATTAGATATGATTAGAAGTTCGCCAACCTGCCTGCCAAGCGTGGCGATTACGGCACTATCCCCCATATGAGCGAAACACATGTTGTGGCGTTGTCTTGGGGAGGCCTTTGTCCAGCAGTGGACGTCGAAAGGCTGATGGATCGATGGATGGATGGATGGAACCGTAGATATCCTTATGCTAGAGTAACTGATTGTTTTCGAATTAGGGTTACATTAGAAGGTAGTATCTAGTACAATAGGGTATATTGAGGGCCAGGACAGTGATGAAACCTTTTATTATGAGACTTTGTTGTTTACTCGAGACATACTCATATCAGCATTCTGACAAGTGACCAAAAATTCAGCTCGCCACTTCTAGCATCTAGCCGTTTAGTAATTTTAACAATGCTCTTTCAGCTTTGACATAGTTAGTCCTGACAGTGGCTATCTTACTTTCTTTTTTAGGTGAGCAAAAGTGTCCTACCGCACACCCCGCTGCCCAGGGAGACAACAGGGTAGTGTGGGGCGTTCACCCACTAAAAACTCACCGTGTGCCCTCACCCGCTCTTGCTACGGCGGGTCACGGGGATCGCGTCGTATCGACCGCGATCCGCAGGTGGCACTCCTTTGGGCATACTCTCTTATCCGGCTAACATGCAGGCTGCATCGGTCGAGACCGTGCGGGGTACCCGCCGGTATTGCCCTTTTTTTTTTGTTAAAGTGGCATAAAATGTTCCTAACGCGCATCCCGTCGTTCTGGGCAACGAACAGGGTAGTGTGGGGCCTTCACCCACTAAAGAAACCCGCCGTATGCCGTCTCTCCGCCTTTATCTGCGTCACTGGAACTATGTTACATTCTTTCGGTGGTACCCGCGTATTGCCCTAGTCGCTACGACCCTCTGTGGACGTCACAAAAGAGCCCTATTAGAAGCAGCCAGGGATTCGGCCCACACGAGCGCGCCGTACAATGCCATTGACCGTACTACCCCCGCGTAGAGTCGCTAACACGCGAGACTCAGTCTGACAAGGGGGGTTAGGCAGAATCTCACATCTCACATTTCGATCGTATTGTGATCACTGTGATTGGTTGACAGATCACTGTGATTGGCCAACGGATAACGACTTTCACTTTTCACTTTGCGACATCACGCGTTGGTTTCTCAACCAATCACAGTGATCACGATACGATCGACATGTGAGATATGAGATCCTGCCTAACCCCCCTCATGTGAGATATGAGATTCTGCCTAATCCCCCAGGGGGGTTAGGCAGAATCTCATATCTCACATGTCGATCGTATCGTCTCGCTTGTACGATCACCGTGATTGGCCAACGGATTATTGTGACATCACGCGTCGGTTTCTCAACCAATCACAGTGATCTCGATACGGTTGACACGTGAAATATGACATTCTGCCTCAGGGGGCAGGTTCGGCATTAAGTGGCTATCTTACTAATTCTAAGAGTGACACTAAACATTCGCTTCTTTTTTTATTGTTAGGGGTCTTGAACCTTTCAGCCTTGCTCTAGGCTTGAAATCCAGAAATGCGCTATTTTTTCAAATGCGATAGGGACCGCCCTAGACCCGTGTCGATAATTTTCGAAACCAAAACAAATAATAGATTTTATGTGAAAAATCTAAAAACAATTGACTTTTTGGTTTTTTACTTTTCTTCCACAAAAAATAATATTTTTTCGCGAAATTTGGTGAAAACTTACCACTTTTTAATTTTGAGGTTATGTGAAAAAAGTGTTAATACAAAAGTTGTAGATCTTTTTATTGCCTACAATTTTGCCATTTAACTTTTTTCGATAGCACTCTTAGTTTTGCCGGAAATCGTGATAAACCGATTTTTACCCTTAAAAGCTCACCCCCACCCCCTTCCCGACCTCAAATCACCCGTAAATTATTTTTTGTTTTATTTTTGTGATATTTTCTTACTTTTCCAATGGGTTTCATCCTACTATTTTTTTTTTTCACTTTTTACTATTTTCAAAGGCTTCGCCACTGGCCTACCCATAGGTTTACGGCACTTGGGATGAATTAATACAATAGAAGAAATTAATAGGTAATCCAGTAATAATGAAAATTATTCTTTATTGTCAAATTTGAATATATGAATACATGTTAATTATAATATGTGATATAAACCATAGCTCTTTTATGGAAGTACTATACTAGCTAGCTTCCTTAATAAAATTAACAGCCGCTGATGTTAGGCAAAGGCTTGCCCTTGCATTTGTTGACCCATCCGTACCACGCATTGAAGTTGTGTCGTCTGAACACAATCTTGGCGCAGTTCGATGCCTTAGTTATGTTGTCGGTGACTAAGTCTGAAATCGATGAAAAGAAGCTATTATAATTTGTAAAAAAATCTTTTTGGGTTGCTAAATTAAAGAAGAAAATAAAATACGATGTTAGTAAAATACGAGAAGAGCTTCCAGAATTCAAAGCACAGGATAAGAAAGCAGTCATGTTTTGATACTGAACTTATGGTTTTCAACGATAAATTGTCTTCTTAACTATTTCTGGCAAGTGTTAACAATAGTGGGTGTTCAATTAACACATACCTCTACATCTCACGTTGCAGTCTTTCCCGGGCGTGTTAGTGGTGCTGCACCAGTATTTGTCGTTGATCTGGAACAGGCCCCAGTCGCGCGAACCGTTGCTGTTCACTGGGCCTACCACTGCCGTGTTGCGACTGCTCTCCGCCTCGATCAGACACACCCCTGAACAAACACAATATGTTGTAATAAGTTTCTCATACCCTGTGACTGAATAGCAATAGATAACGAACTGTGTGTTTTAAAGAACTACCAAGAATAGCACTTTATCAAGGTCATTAGCTTATTTACTCACAATTTCGCCGATTTCAGAAGTGAAGGCGCCCACTCAGTTAAATAATATTTAACTAAAGAAAAATTTAACAGGATTCTGCGAGATTATTTTACACTTACAATTCCTTAAATCACCAGAAGGGAATCCTTGCCTTCTTAATTCTCGAACCAAACCGCATCTTGTGAAGACTTTTGCTTCACAATGCCAGACGAGAGCCGCTAGAGCGAGCAGGAGGACCGTGGACTTGTGCATTATTCACTGTAAAAGAGAAATAGCTCGTTATTGTAACAGAACTGATGGTAACTGATCATGAACTGTGCTTGATGTACAACATGTACCGGTTTATATATAAATTTGTATGTATTGTAGGGACACTGTAAACACCAAGGGGAATACTCTTTATCTAAAGCCTGATTGAAATCATAGTTTCGAAATAAACAGTTACTTATGCAGCTGATAGCTGTGATATCAATTATGCATCTGTAGGTATAACAATCTATCTTAACTATTATAAAGCTGTAACAGAGCTATGTTTGTACATTTAAGATATTTGAGAAAAAATACTGTATTAGCCTATATAGGCGTGACTAAACACAAATATTTTTTTTTTAGTTTTTTTGTCTGTCTGTTTTTCTATTTGTTCATTCGCCCATCACGCAAAAACTACTGAACGGATTTTGATGCAACTTTTTTGTTTGATAACTTTTAATAAGACTTAAAAACTTGTATACATTTTACCCAGCTACTATATCGGGAACCTGAGATATAACCTAAAAACTAGCTTTAGGCTGCGGTGGAGCCGCAGGTAAAGGCTGGTACTATTATAAAGCTGTAATAGACCTATGTTAGACGGGCCTCGTGGCGTAGTTGGTAGTGTAAACGACTTCCGTGCACGAGGTCGTGGGTTCGATTCCCACTCAAGACAATTATTTCTGTGATGAACACAGATATTTGTACTACGTCTGGGCATTTTCTATTATATGAATGATTTACAAAAAAAAAAGGAGTATATGTATTATATCCGTAATCTGGTACCCATAGCACAAGCGTTAAGCTTAGTGTGGGACCAGAGGACGTTGTGTGAAAATGTCCGTGAATATTTATTTATTTATGTCTATGATTTTAAGATATTTGCTTTATTTGGGCTTCTCTGAACAAGATATTTTAGGATTTCTGTCAATCGATATGTTTGTTTGTTCACACATCAGGCAAATACTACTAAACGGATTTAGATGAAACTTTAGAAATTATAACCTAACTTTTATCTGCAGCGGAGCCACATACTAAGGCTAGTTAAATATAAATTTATTCTTACCAAATCTGTTTACCTACATTTAGGGGATTTTATTACAAAGATAGTTTTTACTGATAAGCAAGTATTATCGCAAGTTCAAATAAGACATAGTAGTAGATAAGCACTAGACTGATTACTAATTAATTATTATTGTCATAAATGATAAAACATTTGTAAAGAAGCTATAGGCAGTTTCTAGGTTATCAAATGCAAGTGATTTATCGCAAATAAAAACATTGATGGCGTGGGTTTTGAATCATCAACTAATTTAAATACAACTCCACTAACTAATCTAAAATAAGGTACTCCGTACTACTCTGGGTATGAGAAAGAAAAGTTGATGATGATGGTCTTCGTATTAAAAGACGTAAAAAATCCTCTAGCTTTATTCCCCTTTATTCATATCAATCCTATGTAATTTATTTCTGTGTCACCATAGTTTCTATACAACACACTTCTTTCGTGAAATATCAGTCTTGTTCTCGGGTCGCTATTTATCTCATTAATTAGGTCTTGGAGGTTAGATAGGCAGTCAATCTATGTGATCAGTTAAATCCGGACAGATGGTATACCAACAAAGTTTGTGATAAGGAGGCCGATGACGATACGTCTGATGGTAAACTGCATGTAGATGCTAGCAACACCAGGGCCGTAACTTCGCGTTGCCATCCCGAAACGAACGTAGGACAGGAGGCAGAGAGGGAGAATGATAAAGAGAAGATGCTGAGGTAAATAGTGAGAAAAATAAAGAGGGGGTAAGGAGAGTGCTTGGGTTTAGATGAAAACAATGTTTTTTGACTTTGGCACCGCCAGAGGCATATCCTTGCTGCCGCCTACTGTGAAATTATATAACATATTTCTGCAATTCAAAGTTTTAGTGTTTGGAGTGTAGACTTGTGTTGTGTTATTATAATCGATATGTTCGTATATTCTTCGTGGGTATTTGTAGTACGCAAAATTTATTTTAAATTGAAACTTATTTTATTTTTTTACAGATATGCCGGTCGTACTGAATTGCCGGACAATTTGAAGTCAATGTTTCGTCCTATCGCCATGTGCGTGCCAGATTCTCTCACTATTGCAGAAAACACGCTCTTCTCTGATGGATTCACAGCTTATAAGTTAAATGCGAAAAAGGTATAATTATACAACTTTCATTAATATATGACCTGTATAAATAATTTCTGAATTCGATACGAATCCTGAATTCTAGAATTTTTATTATGATTTAGGAGTTACTTCCTTAGTAGTGAGATATCATAACCTGTGGCCCACAAGTGCTCCATAAGTGTTAAGGTTTCTGAGGACTTCTTTCGCTGTATGAACTGAAACAAGGAAACAATAAAAAGGGGACCCATGATCATCAGTAGGGTAAAATAACCTACCACAGAAGGAATGTAACATGGTTCCAGTGGCCCGCCAATAAACGCGGAGAGACTGCACACGGCGGGTTTATTTAGTGGGTGAAGGCCCCACACTACCCTGTTCGTTGGTCCGAACGACGGGGTGTGCGGTGTTTTTTCACGACTTCACAAAAAAAGTGTGAAATAACCTCATTTCCCTTTCTTAGCTCAGAAGGGTCGTGTCCAATATTCTACATATTTTCCTAATCCGGAGAAATCGCTTTTGATCACTTCTAAATCCTTTGAAATTATAGGTGTTCACGCTGTATCAATTGGCTATGCAGCAACTTTCTAAACAAGACCACTATGACTTTGGTCTGCGGTCTATGGTCGCTCTGCTGCGGTATGCAGGAGTTAAGAGGAGAGCCTATCCACATCTGCCGGAGTCCGAGGTTTGTTTAAGATATGAGAAAACCTGTTCTTCTTTATAAAAAGCCAGTTATATAGAGAGAACCTCATCGAAGAAGATCTAAATGTAGTTTATAGGAATATTGCTACACATTTTGAAATAAAACTACGTTTACGGAATCTATCGCGTTTACTTGATTTTCTACTATCCCGACGTTTCGAATACTTTACAGCATTCATGATCACGGGTGGACTTAGATGGTAGATATCCAAGGCTGATATACGTGTAAATATCAGAAAATATCACTACAGCTATCAGGCCAACACCGTGTAGATGTTCTGTTACGCTGAACTGCTGGATGCTGAAGTGTGGTTGGTCTCAGATATAAGTCCATCCATCAGCCTTTTAAAGTCCACTGCTGGACATAAGCCTCCCTAAGAATGGGGGATAGTGCCGTAATAGCCATGCTTGGCAGGCGGGTTGGCGATCGCAGTGGATGTTGTTAATACTCGAAGGAGTGCTGCTGCCCACTCTCCCGGTATTCCTTCAGTCGGCTCTTACGACTCCCATGGGTGGAGAGGGGTGGGACAATTCTAAAGCCGGCCCCACACGGCTAATATAAGTACGGACAGAGCATTATTTTAGCTTCTTCTTGCAGCAAGATACTGTCTGTGGCTTTACCTTGAAAATTACTAATATTTGCAATAATAAAAATTGCGTGATTAAGTAGGGCTATAGCTGCAGGAATATTGCAGCACTGTTAAGAGAACAGTAATGCAATTTGAAGTTCTATAAGTATAATAGTGGAAAATGATGGTAATATATAAAATTTCTGTTTTGATTTAGATGGTGATTTTAGCTATGCGTGACATGAACGTAGCAAGACTGACGGCTAAGGACGTGCCTCTTTTTGACGGCATCATGCAAGACATTTTCCCTGATGTGGAAATCCCAACTTTGGACTACGAGGTCCTTGAAACAGCCATCTCGGCGGAGATGAGGGCTCTAGGCCTTCAGCCGGTCAAAGCTGCAATGCATAAAGTCATACAAACTTACGAGACAAAGGTTAGCTATTGGAAACGATAGTAGAATGAGCAGAGGATTTTCTGTTAACTGACAATGTACGTGCTTTATAAGGCACGCGGGTGAAACACCGTTAATTTACAACTTTGGGCTGTTTTAATTGCTATTACTCATTGAGCGCGCATACTTGTGTGTGTGTGTCCTGATTGTCATCCCACTTTTTATGTGGTCGCCCTTATGCTTAAGCCGCATGTTTGGACATGTTTCTTCTGATGAGTTATTAGAACAAACTAATTACCTTATCTGTAATAATTGAAGTGCTATCTAAAGTGGGTGGTGTATCGGATGGTGAGTAAGAGTGCCGGAGGCCTAAATCCCCTTCCTATCCTCTCCTTATGATCCTTCCTATCCACCTCCTATCCCTTTCCTTAGTGATGGCGACGGACGAGTGATGCCTCTGGTGTTGCTAGCGTCTATAGACTTCCGTGGGCCGTATGCTTGTTTGCTATCCACGTAGTATATAAAAAAAAGATATTGATATCTTAAACACAGTGGAAATGTGAGATCTAAAATAACAGTCACGAGCAGGATTTGAACCTGTATCTCCTGGATACCGTCCCGATGCTTTGCCAATTCAGCATCGTGACAATTGCTCCTGACTGCTAATTTCAATTGCAAATACTACCGACAGATGGCGCAGGCGTCACCCAGGACGTCAAATACAAAAGCATGTCAAATGCTAAAAATATATATAAACTAGAGATGGGCCGAATGTGATTTTAACCGAATACGAACTTCGGCCGAACATTCGGTAAATATACAAAATTCGGCCGAAGTGCGGACGAACTTCGGTGTGTGCTTTCTCGGGAGTAACAAGTCATATTCTGTGTGTATTTTTTAAGAAAGTTAACGCCGTAAAGCAATAAAAAATCAGTGTAAGGCTGACACCTTATTTCAAATTATTGGGTGTATTGATGAAATTGTGAAAAAAACTACATAATTCATTTATACATTTTATTTTATCTATAATAATTATAGTTTAACAAACAACTGAACATGCTTAAATGACTTTCGAGTTTTGGTATTATGTGACTTATTTTGCAGCTATGACACATGTGTATTTCTCTAAATTTTGGTATAAACCTTACCTTTTTCTTATACCGAATGTCCGGCATTTAAAACCGAACTTCGGCCGACCGCCGAAGTTCGGTTCAAGCCGCCTAAATTCAGTTAAACCGAATGTAAAACGAACTTGGGCTATCCCTAATTTAAACATTTCTAAATATTGATATCTGTTGATTTCTTCTTCAGAATTCACGTCATTCATCTATTTTACTGGGTGATACAAACACAGCTAAAACTGTCTCCTGGAAGATCCTACAAGCCACACTTACACGTCTTACTAGACAGAAAGTGCCAGGGTTCGAAGCCGTGAATGTATTTCCGATGAACCCTAAAGCTTTGACCTTAGGCGATCTGTATGGCGAGTACAATTTAGCTACTGGTGAATGGAAGGATGGTGTGCTCTCTTCTATCATGAGGACAGTATGTCAAGGTAAGATAAATTCTTAACGTAGTATACAAATAAAAAACTGCCTCTGTGGTGTAGCGGTAGTGTGAGTGACTGCTGATTATGAAGTATCGGGTTCGATCCCTGGGCCGGGCAGTGTTATTGAGCTTTTTCGGTAGTTTGGAAATGTGCCGGTGGTGACTGTTATTTTCAATTTCACATTTTCATACTTTGTGTTTAATCTATATGGCTAAGCATGACAAATGCTAAAAATATATATATAAAAATATCTAAATATTGATACGGCTGCGTCATTATTAGGTAAAAATCCTAATTGTAAAATTAAGTTTACCTGGTCGGTATAATGTATGAAAATACATCCGACAGATGCGCGCAGACGTCACCCAAGACGTTAAGTATGAATGTGTTATCGAAATTAGCAGTCAGGAGCAATTGTCACGATGGCCGAATTGGCAAAGCATCTGGACGGTATCCGCCCTTATTATTTGGATTAGTCTCCGCCCAGGATAGAAGGCTAACTAAAAAAATTATAAATGCACAATAATATGTAGACGTGAGTATCGGGAAAGGGAGTACTAAATAAACGTATATTGGATTGTCAAAAACTCACCGATTATCATTATCTGCTGTATATATCAAGTGATATCTATATACAAAGATAATTGATTTGCTAATAGCTTTGTATGGAACGGTTTTTTTAATGAAAAATGCTGAAATCAATTCCGCTAAAAAGTAAAAATTTATTGATACTCTGGTCTGGTCCTTGACTTAGAAGACAAGTTAGGAAAGTTTCTAAGCTATTACGTTTCATTACTATGTATTTAAAATGTTATAGCGGGACTTAACGCGTCTATCTATTTAGTGGTAAAATACTTTTTTATTCTCAACGTTTCGACTGGGTTTCACCAGCCGTGGTCGCAGGCCGATTATAATATTTTAAATACAAAGTTAGGAAAGTAACTGACAAAATAAGGATTGTAAATAAAAATCGTCACAATTATATAAATGACTCATGGTATTATACCAGCGTGGAAGACTTAAAAAAAACTTATAATAATTTTATTATCTCTAAGATGTTTTGAATATTTTTAAATTAGACATCTCAGATTATAAAACAAAAGGTTTATAATCTGAGTTAGACATAATGAAGTACACAGTTTAGTCAGGCGTACATCACTCGCTCAAGGCCCCGAGTTAAATGCCTACCGCTTCGCGTACCGACCACGGTACAACCGACAGAAGACTCACACGCGCGCCTAAGCGCTCGCGCTTGTAGTATTGATTAAAATAAAATTATTTACGCAATTTAGGGTATTTCGACAATAATATTTAATAATCGAAAATTCAGAGCTAAAACTCTAAACGTATATGATCAACAAAAAAAAAACAATTTATAAAAAAATAATCGGACGGAATAATCGGATATAAAAAGTAATCAAATAGAATCTACTAGAAAAATAAATTTTTAAGTTTTATAAACGTCAGCTTTGTTGCTGTCGGTGGAGTCAGGAGTCTCCGAAACCGGCGAGCGGAAACGGTGTATGAAGAGAATTATGAACGTTGAGGAAGCGACAGATGTGTACAAGAATAGAGCCTATTGTCACTCTTTTCTCTCTGCCTACCCCGCAAGGGAGATAGCGTGATGATAAGTAAGTAAGTAAAATTATCATAGGTGCAACCCTAGCGCATTCGTTGAATGACGCGGTTGCCCGAGGATTATGCGGCGGGCAAAACAATCTCAACTGTATTTCTGTATATATAAGGCACATTTCTTCTTGCTACGAACAATTGGTATTATTATTAAGATTTTGTAGGCTATTATAGAGAGATTTTGGACAAGTTTTAATGGACGTGATGTTTCTGTCCGTAGGACTAGTATTTATTCTGTGGTTTAGTTGTGAGGCAATTAGATGTAGAGATAATTGCTTCTGTTACCCTTTATTCATCCATCCATCCATCCGACAGCCTTTCATCGTCCACTGCTGGACATCGGCCTCCCCGAAATGGGGATTTTACCATAATCGCCACGCTTGGCAGGCGGGTTGGCGATCGCAGTGGATGTTTTTAGTACACAGGGGAACGCTGCTGCCCGGTCCCCTGGTAATCCCTTAGTCGGCTTTTACGACCCCCATAGGAAGAGACAGGGTGGAGCTATTCTTGGTGCCGGCCCCACACGGCAGATTGAAGAAGCCCTTTATTCACTGTTGCTTAATTTATGCACTGTAAATAAAATAGAAATGAAATTTGGGTATGAAATAACAAAAAGTGTAAGGCGGATAATTCTGATACCAAATATTACTCAACAGATGAATCTCCAGAACAAAAATGGATCATATTCGACGGCCCTGTCGATGCTATTTGGATAGAAAATCTCAATTCTGTGATGGATGACAACAAGCTACTGACTCTGGTCAACAGCGAGAGGATATCTATGCCAGCACAGGTTTGTTTTTCCCAGAATAGTGTCGTATAAGAGTGATTCTTTCTTTTGGAGAGACATTTTATATGTAGTCATTTTAGATAATGTTAATTACAATGTTAAGATAAGATAATTAGGATTCCAAAAAAAAACTGTTATGAGTTACACGAAAATACACCCATTTTGATATGTGTTTAAGATGTTACGATGAAAATTATAAGTTTATATAAATATATAAAATTTTTTTCCAGCTAATAGCTAATAAATCGTCTCTGAAATGTTATTTTTGTTTAGGTCTCTATTCTGATTGAGACCCTGGATTTGGCTGTAGCATCGCCAGCCACAGTATCTCGAAACGGGATGGTCTACAATGATTACAAAGATTGGGGCTGGTGGCCATTTGTCAACTCTTGGCTGGAGACTGTTGATGATTTAGAATACAGAGAAATGGTTAGCCCAATTTTTATATCCCCTACTGTCGGACACGGATTCGCTTTCAGAAGCAGATGGTTTAGACTATGAACCACGATGCATATCTAGTTGTCAATTGAAGATTCACTAGGCAGAACAAGCTTATGCACTTTTAACATTTAAGATCATTCATTATGGCATTATAATGAATGCAGATGCATTTCATATCCATTAGCCTTACGTTGTCCACTGCTGAATAAATTCTCCCAAAGAGAGCACCACAACGAGTGGTTCTGTGCCGCTTGCATTCAAGCTCTTTGTGGCTTTGAGTATGCGGTTAGTCTGCCTTTTAGGAGATCCTAGTGTGCTGTTCGATGAGGGAGCTATATAATATCTATCCTAAGATTTTATTGGTACATATTACTAGTAGTAATATTACCTTCTAGATTTGTTTTTAAAACTCTTCAAATAAAAAAAAAGCTTCGCTAAGTTACCATATCTGTTATTACATACTGTATACCTATATATACCGTGACGGGCCTCGTGGCGTAGTCGGTAGTGTAACCGACTTCCGTGCACGAGGTTCGATTCCCACCCAGGACAATTATGTGTGTGATGAACACAGATACTCTGGTACCCATAGCACAAGCGTTAAGCTTAGTTTGGGACCAGAGGACGTCGAAGCCGGGACGGCCTCCGAACACAGTCTCGGCCTTCAGGCCCATCGTGTTGCTGGACGAGGTGGGTAAACTCCTCGAGCGGGTGGTCGCTGCCCGCATCGTCCGGCACCTAAAAGCGGTCGGCCCCGACCTGTCCGACGCCCAGTTTGGATTTCGGGCGGGTCTGTCTACGGTCGACGCCATTCTGCGCCTGAAGGCCGCGGCTGCGGAGGCCGTCACCTCGAGGGATGTGCTGTTGGCGGTGTCGCTTGACATCGCCAATGCCTTCAATAGTCTGCCATTCGGCTGCATCAAGGAGGCACTCCGGTACCATGGAGTGCCCCTCTACCTAAGGCGGCTGGTGGCGGACTACCTCGACGGCCGCAGCGTCCTCTTCGTGGACCGGGAAGGGGACGTTGTAAGGAGGGCTATGTCGTGCGGCGTCCCGCAGGGTTCGGTTCTTGGGCCGCTCCTGTGGGACACCGGCTACGACTGGGTCCTCCGTGGCCGGCTCCCCCCCGGGCTGGGCGTAATTTGCTACGCAGACGACACGCTCGTCACAGCCCGGGGCTGGACCCTCGAGGAGGCGGTAACGCTGGCCACCTCAGGTACCGCGGAGGTGGTCAGGCGGATTGAGGCGCTGGGGCTTAGGGTGGCCCTTGAAAAGTCGGAGGCCCTACTGTTCCATGGGCGCCGACGGGGCCCGCCCTCCAGCGCCTCGATAACGGTCAATGGGGTGGGCTTGCCAATCCAGGCCCACATCAAATATCTGGGCCTGGTATTGGATGGACGGTGGCACTTTGACGAGCACTTCCGCCGTCTTGCGCCAAGGCTCGTCAACACGGCGTCCGCCCTCGGGCGACTGATGCCGAATTTGGGCGGACCGAGTCTTGCGTGTCGACGACTCTACGCGGGGGTAGTACGGTCGATGGCGCTGTACGGCGCACCCGTGTGGGCGGAGTCCCTGGCCGCTCGCAATAGGGCCCTTCTGTGGCGTCCACAGAGGGTCGTAGCGGTCAGGGCAATACGCGGGTACCGCACGGTCTCGACCGATGCAGCCTGCGCGTTGGCCGGAACCCCCCCGTGGGATCTGGAGGCGGAGGTGCTCGCCGACGTCTATCGGCGGGCGTCGACGGCGCGGGCGGGGGGCAACCGCCCCTCGCCGAGCGTAATGTCATCGTGGCGGGAAGATGCCCGCCGCGCCACCGTCCTAAAGTGGAAGTCTCGGCTGGAGACGCCCTGAGCCGGTCTCTGGACCGTGGGGGCGCTCCGGCCGATCTTGGAAGAATGGGCAGGGCGGCAGCACGGGATCCTCACCTTCCGGTTGGTGCAGGTTTTGTCGGGGCATGGTTGCTTCGGCAAATACCTGCACACGATCGCAAGGAGGGAGACGACCCCAGGCTGTCACCACTGCGACTGCGACGAGGACTCGGCGCAGCACACGCTCGAGTCGTGCCCGGCATGGGATGTGCAGCGCCGGGAATTCGTTGCAGTCATAGGCGTGGACCTGTCGCTGCCGGCCGTTGCGCGAGCGATGGTTGGCAGTGACAGGGCCTGGACCGCGGTCGCCGCCTTCTGCGAGGCTGTCATCTCGCGGAAGGAGGTGGCGGAGAGGGCCCGTGAGGAATCCTCCTTCGCGGACCCGATTCGCCGCCGGCGCGAGGGGCGGTGTGCGCGCGCTTACTTGCGCCTGATGCCGCCCTAGCCGAGGCTGCGGACGGTGGGGTCGGGGAGTACCCTGCCGTCCGCGGAAGCCTACCGCGAAGGTGCGACGCCCGAGTGCGCGAGGCGTCGCTCAAGAGAGGGTGCCCGTAGGGGCTGCCGCCTGCGGATCGCGGTCGTAACGACGCGGTACCCGTGATCCGCCGTAGCAAGGGCGGGTGGAGGCGCACGGTGGGTTTTTAGTGGGTGAGAGCCCCATTCACCCCGTTGTCTCCCCGGGCAGCGGGGTGTGCGGTAGGACATTTTTGCCCACCTAAAATAAAAAAAAAAAAAAAAAAAAAAGGGACCAGAGTACGTTGTGTGAAATGTCCGTGAACATTTATTTATTTATTTATAAAACATAAAATGTGAATAATTTTTAGCTTCGCCGCCATTTTTTGAATATTCTAACTCCGGTTCTGGAACTGAAACGCTTACATCTCAGCGAAGGCCAAAGTGTGAGAGGTCAGGAGCTGACGGGGGTGAGGTCCATGTGCCGGCTGCTCGGCCTGCAGCCCGCGCCCGCACCTCCCGCGCCCGACGCGGAGGACAACGACGCCTTGTCTAAGATGAGGTTCTTGTTTGCGTGAGTTATTTCATTCTCTGCATTTGTTTTAATAATAAATTCGAAAATCGTATACCAGGAGACTACTGCATGTAATAATATATTAATTGGAATCCTGGTAACTTGTATTACACGTATTTTACCTACCACGGGCACCAGCGATCCATAACGCTTTGTGCAATGTCTTTAAGTGTGTGTGTTTGTATTGAATCGTTGTGATGCTAATAAATAAATAAATGTTATGATTAATTATGTTATCGAAGACTTAACAATCCGTATGTCCCAGATTTAGAATTCTGAGTTCACACTGAGTATATCTTAAGCGTTAAATGATAAATGATATTGCGTTGTCAACAGCTTGGTTTGGTCGGTTTGCGCAACACTAGAGGATGCTGCAAGGAGGAAATTGGACAACTGGGTCAGGGAACACGAGGGCGTCTTCCCACTTAAAGACACAGTCTATGATTACTATGTTGATGAGAGACTTCGCGTGTTTAAGCCCTGGGAAGAAAAACTGCCTGATAATTGGAGATTTAATCCCAGGTACAAATGTAATATTGGAATTTCTAAAGCAGTTGATTGTGCTACAATCTTGTAGCTTTGAGTTGAATTGTCTAAAAGCTAGCATTAAAATTTTAGAGAGATTTCAGGTAGGCTGGTTTTTAGATATGTCTTTTTTCGTTCTCCCTCTACCGGTAAAATAACAATGTTTCAAATTTTCTTTGTTTTGTTTAGTCCTTTATTCATTTAGCTCTAGCTAGCTTTTTTATTTATTTAGGTTTTTGAAACATAAATATATTATTGCCGGACGTTTTATCATTGCGTGCCGTATGCCAGACGGAAATTTTAATTTTTTTTTCAAATATATTTGCAACGGTGCTATTTAACTACAATTCTATTTTTAGTTTATTGTAACAAATAATACCGCTTCACGTTTCAGTTTGAATTAGGTCTGGCTGATTGTTTAACGGTCGAATTATCGTTTGGAATCGTTCTTCGCAGCCTTGGATTCCACAATATCTTGGTGCCGACAGTGGAGTTCATCCGCGTACAGATTGTAGCTTTAGACATGCTGAAGGCTGGCTACGGGGTCCTGATAGGGGGACCCACTGGCACCGGCAAAACTTACCTCATCCAGGGAACTTTGGTGCAGCTAGATTCCTTCAAGTAAGTAGTCTTGGAAGGAAGAAAAATATATCTAAATTTGGCACGCTGGATATACTGGCCTTTGATTAGAATTTGGTAATTTGTATCAATGAACTCAAGCAAGTGCTTTACCAACATACACAGGTCAAAATTTGTGATCACACTAGTAATTTGACAAGTAATTCCTATTTAAACCTCAACGCCTTGGAGTGTCTTATTATTAAAGATACATAGTCAGGCAATGGGAATCCACGCGCAAAAATGAGCGCAGATGGCGCGATTGGCGACATGGCCACTGTCAAATTGTAGTTGCTTTGTTTGCCTGAGCATTCTTAGCTATTTTTAGTGTTTAATTCGGTTGATCAGCGATATTGTTAAAATGTATAGTACCTGGAAGGTTAAGGAATTGAAAGATGCTATGATGTGTAGCAACAAAATTACTACGACTCTTTCCACTTTTTTTAATACTGGATCTTTGGGAAATAAAAGTACGTCGGGTTTATTATATTTTAGTACAGAACACGGAGGCGTATTTACTAGAAAATTTAAATTTACCAAGTTACCGGTTATAAATTGTATAGAAATAACTGATTATTAATGGCCATATCGATAATACGCCATCTGGTGTGAAATGATGGCACTCAACGTCCTTATTATACTCACTATCTTTATTTTTACAAAACTATAGATACAGCCAGCAAGTAATCAACATGTCTGCTCAGACTACAGCAGCCAATGTTCAAGACATCATCGAGGCCAGGCTGGAAAAGAGGACCAAAGGCAACTATGTACCAGCCGGTGGTAAGTTAATAGAATTGACAACCCTATAAGCATAAGGTTGTCTACCTTGGTGGCTAACCAAGTCGCCGCCAATTGGGTGATTTTTAATAAAAATCGCAATTGAGTTTCCATGAAAACATCTGCTGTAACCTAATAATATAGTTATTTATATTAAAATGGGGAAAATTAGGGTCCTATGATATCTGGATAATTTTTGAGGATTTTTCTTTCTGATGGTATATAGGCAAGAAGATGATAGCGTTCATGGACGACATCAACATGCCCGTGCGAGATGAGTACGGCTCACAGCCGCCATTGGAATTGATGCGCTTGTGGCATGACTACGGGTATTGGTTCGATAGGGCCAAGCAGTGGCGGAAGAATGTCAAGGTCACTTTATTTTCTTACATATACATATATTATATACCGAAGTATTATCTGCTGCTTAGCCATATAAATTAACACAAAGTGTGAAAATGTGAAACTGAATATAGCAGTCACGAGCAGGATTTGAATTTGCATCTCCTGGAATACTGTCCCAGATGCTTTGCTAATTCAGCCATCGTGACATTTGCTCCAACTGCTAATTTGAAGGTGGATGTAACCCAGACTCAGAATTACCATTTGTGAATCACACAGAGTTGTCTTGTGTGGGAATCGAATCTACAACACCCGAACAGGAAGTCGGTATCTAAGCCACTTCACTGTCAGTGCAGGATACCACTAGGCTATCGCTGCTACTGGCTCTGGACTACATGTATGTAAAATTTTATAATTGTTCAGTAGGCTGCTTGTAGCGATTGCAATCGCGACATTGCGGATGCACTTACCTCAAGCGCTCGTGTTAGTTATTAGTAACTTTGACGATTTTAAGTGCTATATTATAAACCTACTAGCCTTTGCCAGCGGCTTCGCCGCAGGCAAACGCTAGTTTTTCGGTTATATCTCTGGTTCCTGATATAGTAGCGGGATAAAATGTCTACCAGTGTTTAAGTCAAATCAAGGCCTTTCAAATAAAAAAAGTTGCATCAAAATCGATCTAGTAGTTCTTTTAAATAAATTCTACAAAAAAAATCTAGTTCAAATAATTTTATAGTTTTTCGGTTATATCTCAGGTTCCCGATATAGTAACGGGATAAAATGTATACCAGTTTTTAAGTCTAATCAAGGCCTTTCAAATAAAAAAAGTTGAATCAAAATCCGTTCAGTAGTTTTTGTGTGATGCGCGAACAAACAAACAGACAAACAGATAAACAGACAAACGACCAAAAATTCTAAAAAAAATTGTTTTGTGTTTAGACACGCCTATATAGTCTATTAAAGTTATTTTTTCTCAAATATCTTGAATGTACAGACACAGCTCTGTTACAGCTTTATAATAAGCCTATGAAATAAAGATATTTTTGAATTAGAATTTGAATTTTGTTTTAGTTATAGCGCGAAAACATAACAAACTTACTTTCGCATTTATAATATTGGTGAGGATAATACAAGTACTTATACCTTCAGGTACCTACAATCTGTGCGAAATGTAGTCTTTCTTTAGGGTATGGTTCTATGTGGCGCCGCTGGTCCACCAGGTGGGGCGAGGTCCCATCTCCCTCCACGGTTACTCTCTTGCTTCCACGCGTTCTACTTGACCGCCCCCACGACGCAGCAGCTCGTGAAGATATTCGGCACTATGATTGCTCAGCACCTCATGGAGTTTGACGAGGAGACTAAATCTGTTGGTGAGATATTTGTGTTAATGTCTGACCGATTTTGATATAGTTTTTGCATAATACCTTATATGACTATTATTTAGGTATGTAACTATATTATATCTTCAATTTTATTTTCCACTAGCCTTTGCCCGCGGCTACGCTGCAGCCAAAAGCTAATTTTTAGGTTATATGTCGGGTTCCATTCGAGGTTTCGGGTTCAGGGTCGATACAGTAGCGGGATATAATGTATGCCAGTTTTTAAGTCTAAACAGGATCTATCAATTAAAAAAAGTTGCATTCAATTCCGTTTGTAGTTTTTGCGTGATGGGCGCACGAACAAACTGACAAACAAACAAAAAATCTAAAAAAAAATCGTTGTGTTCAGGCACGCCTTTAAAGCCTAATAGTCATTTTTTTTAAATATCTTTATTGTTCTATACACAGCTCGGTTACAGCTTTATAGTAGTAGATATAGATATTGGGAAGTGGGCATTTCAAAAGTTAATTAGATTTTTTTTATATTGATATAGATTAGAGTTCGGTTATCAATGTTTTGTATAGTCTCTTAATCTGTTATTGCTGAAAGTACCAGAGGTGTAAAGTTCTCTGGTTTTACGAATGACCCTTGTTTGTCCCAGCATAAATAGGCCTCTACCGGGGAAGTACCACCCTTTACAGATAGATCAGCGTGAAATAACAGCAGGTGATCCTACAGTATGGTGAGTGAGAAGGCTCCGAAGGCTTAAACCAGGTGGTTTAGGAGGTCCTTATCTTGTCTTCTTTATACTTTTTTTTTATAGAACGTGGGTGGTATATAAGTATACGGACCTGATGCTGTTACTGGAGCCTGTAGACATAACCAGCAATGTCCTAGGCATCTCCATGGAAAGGGATAAGAGGTGGAGAGGAAGGATAATAAGGAGAGGATACGGAGGGGATTTGAGCCTTCTGGCGCTCTCATTCGCCATACGAAACACAACAGTAGCAGTACCTACCGTTGTTTTACGCTGATCTTATATGAGAGGGTGGTACTTCTCCCTCCAACATACCCTCCCCCCTCCGCGGCGCAAGTGCAGGTACTTGCGCCTCATGCCGCCCTAGCTGAGGCTGCGGGTGGATGGACCGGGGAACGTCCGCCACCCGCAAGGCCTCGCGCGAAGGTGCGACGCTCCATGTGCGGATGCGTCGCTCAGTAGAGGGTACCCGAAAGGGTATGCCGCCGGCGGACCACCGAAGGAATGTAACATAGTTCCAGTGGCCCGCCAATAAAAGCGGAGAGACGGCACACGGCGAGTTTCTTTAGTGGATGCAGGCCCCACACTACCCTGTTCGTTGCCCCGAACGACGGGGTGTGTGGTTAGGAACAGTTTTTCCCGCCTTAACAAAAAAAAAGGGGTGGTACTTCCCCGACCGAGCCGGCCCATTCATGCTGAGATAAGCATGGTTCTACCACTAGAAATCCTTAAACTCCTCTTTCTTTGGATTTAAACACGAGTTATGCCTCTGGTGCATTTAACGTCTACATGCTACGGTGGCCGTTTACCATCAGGTGGGCCGTATGCGTGTTTGTCACCCTCATAGTATAAAAAAATGTAATTTAGTTGGAAAAACCAATACCGTGCACGTCTCAGGATTCGAATCAGGGATTACGTGGACCGAAAATACATGTTGTAACTAGCTTTTGCCTACGACAGCGGCGAATTAGGCTATTGTTATCCCATACAAAAATATGGATACGATTTGACCAATATCCGTTTTTAATGAATATTTACGTTCTGCAGGCTTACCACGAACTCTTATTGCGATCCAGTTTAGGACCCAAACTGAACTGAATCGCAATATCGTATCATGACGTGTCAAAGACGCTATCTTTTGTTTTTTTGCCGAATGAGCACATAATCTGAATCGCAAGCATGACATGTTTGTATTGAAATTCGTACCATAAACTTACTTGACAACATAAACAAGATCGCTCAATTAGACATCATGGTACGAAATACAACAACACACCTATTTTGATTTGCGTCGTTAAATCGCTAGCTAAGAGTTCATGTTAGGCCTGAGTAAGTCCGGCTTCAAGACTTTACTATTTAGTTTTGGAGATTTCGTGATGAGTGTGTATAAAAGTGAAGATTATAAGAAAATATTTTATATTTCAGCGAAAACAGTGTTGGTAGCTACGATAGACATGTTCAATAACATTGTCGCTAAACTGTTGCCGACGCCAAGCAAAATGCACTATCTGTTTAATTTGAGAGATATATCTAAAATATTTCAGGTTGGCTTTAACAATATTTATTTAACGCTATAGTAAATTAATGCCTTTGATGGCACAACACACCAACACCACTAGTTATAGATTGAGCAATATCTCTGCGAGGTTTCTAAGGACTATAAACTCTCCACTATTACCTTTTGATTTAACACTCGGACCCCGGACGGCGTTCGTCCCTTCTTTTCGTCTAGTACTGCTCTTAGAAATTCGCCGCACTAGGCATTAGTCCCTAGTATACGCTCCAAGGCTGGTTATAAATAAATATGACAAGAAATGGGCAGTCCACCTCAAAATAAATGTCATGCTTTTCTAATATTCGAATCTTGTTATACCTTTGACACATGGACGACAGTTGATATTAGTCTCTTTATAAAATAAATATTGTTCTGGAAAATCAGCCCCCTTAGAATGAAAAACGAAACGCTAGACGAACTTTCGTTTCGTTTCATAGTGATTGGTTGCCTGAATCACGTGTCTAAATATCGACTAATCAGGAATCACGCGTCGGGCTATTGATCAATCACAATGGCTCGACGCGAAAGTTCGTCTAACGTTTCGTTTTTCATTCTAAGAGGGCTGATTAGATTACACACCAGACTCCCCTCCAATCCAGAATAAATAGGCTAAGGATGATGATGAATGCTGTTTCTAGGGTCTGTTACGCAGTAATAAGGACTATACGAACACAAAGCCAAGATTCTTACGGCTGTGGGTATGCGAGTGCTTCCGTGTCTTTAGTGATCGGCTCACTGAAGAGAAGTTAGTTATTTATTTCTTCTATTTAATTCATTAGAACATTTTCGTAGTATTTTATTAGCTAACCCAGCAAACTTCATAGTCTCAGAATCAAAAAATTTTGCTTGCTATGTTAGCTGGCTGCTGCTATGTCAAATACTGTTTTTTTATTAAAAAAACTGTTCTAAAATATATGAGAAAATTAATTTCTTTATTATTTTTTTTTTTCATGATATCATTGTATCATATCATTGTTATTAGTTTTTCTTTTGATTGGTGACTGATTCTGCTTAGCAAAGACGTATCCAACAAATCAAAGTAAAGAATCTTAATACGCTGCATACTAAATGTAATTTAATTATCAACAGAAAATATCACGCGATAAATTGGGTTTGCAGATGGCCCTTATGTTCTTCGACTCCCAACGATTTGCTCGTACGAAGCAAAAGAATAATAATAACTTATCTAGTGATATATTAGAAAGCCACTACCCATTCTTTATCACAGGTATTATAAGAGCTATAAAATAAAACAAATTCAACACAATAGATCATTAAGATGACTATCAATAAAGAAAGGAGCGAGGTGGCTGTCCTCTTTATATTGCTTACTTTAAGGTTCACCGTAAATATTCTACCAATAGTTTTATCATTATATTATCATCCATCCCATCCATCCATCAGCCTTTTAACGTCCACTGCTGGACATAGGCCTCCCCAAGAATGGGGGATAGTGCCGTAATGGCCACGCTTGGCAGGCGGGTTGGCGATCGCAGTGGATGTTATTAATACTCGAAGGAGTGCTGCTTCCCACTTTCCCGGTATTCCCTCAGTTGGCTCTTACGACTCCCATGGGCGTAGAGGGGTGGGCCAATTCTAAAGCCGGCCCCGCACGGAAAATTATGATTATATTATCAACAAGATTAAATTCCATATTTTGTCAGGGATCGCGATTGGTTCATGAACCACATTAGTGATATGTTGGGAAAACACTTCGAGCTAACTTTCCATGCGCTGTGCCCTGCCAAGTGTTCACCTATATTTGGGCACTTCCTCAACCCCTACGAGGTCTACGATGACATGAATGACCCAGAAGCATTGCGCAAGTTAGTGTACTATATTTTTTGTATTTTATTAAAGCGCTAATTATTGAACTGCCTCTGTGGTGCAGTGGTAGTGTAAGTGACTGCTGATCATGAGGTCTCGGGTTCGATCCCCGGGTCGGGCAGCGCTATTGAGATTTCTCCTAAAAAAAAAATCTCAGTAGCAGCCCGGCGTTTGGAAATGTGCCCGGTAGACGTCAATAGGCTCGCCCCCTATTACGTGGAACTTAAACATAGCTGGCGAGTCGTGGGTATGTAATACACCTCTGCCTACTCCTTCGGGGAATACAGGCGTGATGCTATGTTTAGCTAATTATTGCTTGCAGAAGCTTTGATGATACCCATGCTTCAGAAAAATAAAGATAAATCCTTTTGTTGTTTAAAAGCTCTGAAAATGATTTGCCAGTTGAAACTTTGAAAGCCATTTCAAAATGAATTCGTTTTGACATTTAAAAGGCATCATTTTGAAATGGCGTACCAGAAATATTGCATGATGTAAGTGGTGTTATGGGGCTAGATATAAGATGTAGAATGCTACCTTTAGACATTGACTGAACACTCGCTCCGGCTGACGCACGTCTCAGTTAAAATAGTGATTTGGTTGTATCTTATACGCATAGGACACAAATATTTTTATGTTAATGTGTATTAAGAAAAAGTAATATACTAGCTGTAACATATTGTAAATAAATTAGATTTGAATTTTATATTCTTATCTCATTACCCCTCACTGTGGCCAAGAGGCCTTTAGCCATCTCTGATCAGTCTCGTGAGTCTGCGGGACTGGCAGTGAATGTACTCTTACTAAACCTGGTAATCCTGTCTACTATTCATCTGTAACCTTTGAATACCATGTTACCCCGAACGACGGGTTGTGCGGTTAGGAACATATTTTCCCGCGTTAACAAAAAAAAAAAGAAAAATAAAGGTCGTATGGTGGATACACCATGAACATATTTATATATTTATTTATCACATACTATATTACAGATTAGGGTGTCGGGACAGGTCATAGTAGGGTTCACTAACTTAGTATATAGCTACATGTACAGTCACACCGTTATACATTATTGCGGCCTTACGTGACGTTAGCTTAGGATGGATGTACATGCGGAGTCCCTGGCCGCTCGCAATAGGGCCCTTCTGTGGCGTCCACAGAGGGTCGTAGCGGTCAGGGCAATACGCGGGCGGCAGCACGGGGTCCTCACCTTCCGGTTGGTGCAGGTTTTGTCGGGGCATGGTTGCTTCGGCAGATACCTGCACACGATCGCAAGGAGGGAGACGACCCCAGGCTGTCACCACTGCGACTGCGACGAGGACTCGGCGCAGCACACACTCGAGTCGTGCCCGGCCTGGGATGTGCAGCGCCTGGAACTCGTTGCAGTCATAGGCGTGGACCTGTCGATGCCGGCCGTTGCGCGAGCGATGGTCGGCAGTGACAGGGCCTGGACCGCGGTCGCCGCCTTCTGCGAGGCTGTCACCTCGCGGAAGGAGGTGGCGGAGAGGGCCCGTGAGGAATCCTTCTTTGCGGAACCGACTCGCCGCCGGCGCGAGGGACGGCGTGCGCGCGCTTATCTGCGCCTGATGCCGCCCTAGCCGAGGCTGCGGACGGTGGGGTCGGGGAGTACCCTGCCGTCCGCGGAAGCCTACCGCGAAGGTGCGACGCCCAAGTGCGCGAGGCGTCGCTCAAGAGAGGGTGCCCGAAGGGGCTGCCGCCTGCGGATCGCGGTCGTAACGACGCGGTACCCGTGATCCGCCGTAGCAAGGGCGGGTGGAGGCGCACGGTGGGTTTTTAGTGGGTGAGAGCCCCATTCACCCCGTTGTCTCCCCGGGCAGCGGGGTGTGCGGTAGGACATTTTTGCCCACCTATAAAAAAAATAAAAAGTATGGATGTACATAGACTTAGCTTATAAACAAGAACTAGGGATGTTGACTTCTAAAAAGATTTGAAGAAGAATTGAAAGTAATCTAATCTGTTCTTTTTTAAATGTACTTAACCGCACACCTTGTCGTTCGGGGTAACGAAGAGGATAGTGTGGGGCCCTCACCCACTAAATAAACCCGCCGTGTGCCGTCTCTCTCACACATTTGTCCTGAGTGGGAATTGAACCCACGTCCTCGTTCTGTCTCTGTTCTGAGTCTGTCACACTACCGACTACGCCACGAGGCCCGGAGGAACAAAAATAAAAATAAAAATTATTGATATAACAGAATTTCTTTGACGCTACAGATACATATCGAATCAAATGGAGGAGTACAACAGCTGTCCGGGCGTAGTGAAAATGGATTTGGTACTTTTCAAAGACGCGATCGAACACATCTGTCGCATCGTGCGTGTTATATCGCAGCCCAGGGGCCATATGCTGTGCGTGGGCATCGGTTAGCACCTAATTGTTATTTTATTTAATTTTCTATTTTCCATTACCAGCTATGACAGACAAACCTTAGCCACCTAACTTAATATACACTTTAGACAATTTACTCACCAATCCGAATTGAGCGTATTTTAAATTAATTTTAATTTATTTTTACTGCCCGCCCCTAATATCCTTAATAATATTTTAAATGCGAAAGTGGGTTGGTTGTTTAACACTTTCACGTCGCGATTACTAATTTAATCGTCATTAAATTTTGCGTACATATGATTCGAAGCCCAGCAAAGGACATTGGTTTTTTTTATCCTGGAATAATGGATGGTTGCCGTAGGAAAGCTATTTTACATTGACATAATTAATATGCAGTATAGTGACGCATTAGGATTGTGAAAGTACACGGGGACGAAGACGTGGGCAGTAACTAGTCCTACTTGTATGTCTGGATGTTTGTTATTCAATCATGTAAAAATGTCGGAAGGGATTTGGAGAATTGGTATTTATTTAAAAATTAACTGCTTGGTAAAATATGTTATCGTAAGGAAGATTGACAGATTTTCTTTACGGGTTATGAAGTCTGCCAACACACTGCGCCAGCGTGGAGCACTGCAGCGTAAATCCTTCTTACTCTGAGAGGACACCCGTGCCCAAGTGCTAGTATAAACTCCAAATAGGTTGTAAGCACGTGATATGTGATGTTCGTAGGAATATGAGTATATGGTGATCATATTAAAATGTGTTGGTAGTCAATACATAAATGTAAATGGATTTTCAGAAATTCTTGTATCCAATTTTGCAATCGCGACATTGATGCTGTGGATGCCAAACTGCCTTTGTGGTGCAGCGGTAGTGTAAGCGACTGCTGATCATGAGGTCTCGGGTTCGATTCCCGGGTTGTTGTTATTGAGCTTTTTCCTAAAAAGAAAAACGCGCAGCCCGTAGTTTGGAAATGTGCCCGGTAGATGGCAATAGGCTCGCCCCCTATTACGTGGGACTTAAACATAACTGGCGAACCGTGGGTGTGTAATACGCCTCCGCCTACCGCTTCGGAGAATACAAGTGTGATGCTATGTATGTATGATGCATTTGCGTCAAGCGATAATATCCGTTATTAGTAAATTTTTTATAATTTTAAGTGGTATAAGGCCTATGAGATAAAGATTTTATGAATTTGAATTTCAGTAATCTTTTTTCTAATACATAATTTTAGTTGTATCAATGTTTATGTCCAAATCCAAAGAATCTTTGATATAGTGAATAGTTTAGCTGGTGGTGTATGCTCCAGAATAATTTCAAATTAATCTTAGCCATTATAAAAACAGCTCGTGTGTCACAGTAAAATATAAAACTGTTTTTAAAGGTGGTTCGGGTCGCCAAAGTTTAACACGTGTCGCATCTTATATTTGCGAATACAATTCTTTCCAAGTGGTCGTCACCAAGACATACGGCGTTAAAGATTTTAGAGAAGATTTAAAGGTTAGTGAACCTGCCTCTGTTTCTCTTCAGTATTGACAATGTTTTCTCCATTTTCTTTTTAAACTTAAGGAATTTTGAAACGAATTGGTTTGGATAATTTAAAAATTACGGTTGTTTTGGTAAATTTAAAACGACCGTTAATTTCACTATTTTGTAATTAGGTCACGGAAAAATGTATTTAAGGCATACGCTGGCTAAATTTTAAAGATATTGTCTGATGTAACAGAGTCTTGTAGTTCTTCAAAAACCCTTGAGATATTGCTAAATTGCACACGTACGAACCGAAGGCCGGACGGTACTAATTATATTTAATAGGTAAAGTTATAACGTTGGACGGATTTATTTCAAAGTATGTACAAAATATATTTCTTTGTTATTGTCAAAAAAACATAAATGCTCCTTTAATGACGTGAAGCAACGTGCTAGTGCATTATAATTTTCAGTGCTACGGATTTGGCTGGATCTCAATGTTTATATTGACATCCAGCTGTTGCATGGTATTATTTTATTCTATCGGAAAACTTATACTTTTAATTAAAATATTTCTAGCTTTAGTACCTATTAAATACTTTCATATTTTAACCTTCTTGAAAATTTTTCTCATAACTCGCTTGGACATAAAAAGACAGAGTAGTTACATTCCTTGTATTTAGAGTGATTAATAATTTCATAGGTGCTATATACTGGTTGCGGCGTAGACCAAAAGCAGACCACGTTTATTTTCTGCGACACCCATATTGCTGAAGAAACGTTCACCGAGATAATCAATAATTTGTTAAGTAGTGGAGAAGTCACCAATCTTTACAAACCCGATGAGTTTGAAGATGTAAGTATATTTGTTTACTGTAACAGAAAGGTTCTAGCCTCAAATCGATAGATGGGCTGCTAGCTTTAAAACCGTGTAGGGTTATCACAGACTAAAATTTGTGTGTGATAGTTATTATATCATATTTTGATAATTATATGTATATATATTTTAAGCATTTGACATGCTTAGCTATATAAATGAACACGAAGTACGAAAATGTGAAATCGATAATAATGATTTCGATAACACCTTTCTTCTTCAACACAACAATTGAAACTGTTATTTTCAAATGCTAAAAATATATATAAAAATATCTAAACACCTTTCTTCTTAATCTATTGGGCTTCACAGTCATGTCGCGCAATTGTTGCAATAGCTGAAGGAGATTCCGGTTGAAATCCTACTCGTCAAATCAAATAGTTATACAGACAAGAATTAAAAAAAATATTATATTGTGTTCAGAGACGCCTAAGTACAGTAATTTTTTTCTCAAATATCTTAAATGTACAGACAGTTCTATAACAGCTTTATAATAGTATAGATCTGTTATAGCTTTAAAATAGTAAGTACCTATAGATAGATTAAGACGAGTATTGACAGAGTGGGATGTTTACAGATAAAAAGTGCTTTAGAGAAACCGATGAAGGCAGCTAATCTGATGCAAACCCAAGAAGTGGTGTACTTATTCTTGGTCGACCGAGTGAGGGCGAACATGCACATTGTATTGTGCTTCAGTCCCATTGGTGATGAGTTCAGGTATGTATAGGTTTCATTGCCGTCACTGGTGACAGAAAACTAGTTTTGGTTTATTTACTGGTAGTAGGACTGGGTACCAAGTGAGAGTACTCACTTGCTATGAAAGAAAAGCTCGAGCGGGTCGGTATCACCTGACCGGTCATGAAGCACGTCAGTATGTTTTGGCTGTAGCAGAATATAGTAGTTTATTCTTTCATTGCGCAGCGGCTTGACAATACTCTCGGTATAGTTGGAGTCCATGAGCGACGGAAACCACTTACCATCAGGCGGGGCGTGGCTAAAAAAATAAATATCGTGTTTTTCTTGATTTTCTATAACTCCAACCTTTGGTATACTTTACAGCATACCATAGCTCTGAAATGAACTATCTGCGATGTTCACAAATTATTTGTTATTTATATGCGATGTCTGAAAATAGTACTTCCACGATAGGCGGCAGATTGGCTGTGCCCTCTGGTCACCTAATACCGATTATAATAAAAACAAACTGAAATTTAAAAGGATTGATTCAAGCTACTTTGTTTAATGAATATTAGAATGTGAAAAATATTTTGCATATTGCAGGAACCGAATCCGCCAGTACCCGGCGTTAATCAATGCTACTACGACTAATTGGTTCCTGGAGTGGCCCCGCGAAGCGTTATTGGA
Organism: Leucoma salicis; assembly: GCA_948253155.1. NCBI lineage: Eukaryota > Metazoa > Arthropoda > Insecta > Lepidoptera > Erebidae > Leucoma > Leucoma salicis. The sequence goes on along the minus strand of OX411808.1, from coordinate 2,220,351 downwards.
GGTCGCCTACAAGTTTCTAGAAGGAGTGGAATTGCTCGCTTCTATTACTGGGACGAGGGTATGCTATTTTATCACAGTATAAAGCGACCATCTGGGATGACTAACTATATCTTCTCCAGTTATAACTGTTATTTTTTTTATCTTGATCGTGTACAATTCTGGCAACGGGTATTCTTTCAAATAATCGGGACTTAGGCCATAGTCCACGATACTGACCCGGTGCGGGTTGGTAGACGTCGAGAACAAGAATAGAGAAAGAGTTTGCCCTGCTAGGTCCCGATCTCGGAATGGAGATCGAACATAATACCACTGTCTTTGTAGAGGATCTCTCTTGAATCTCTTCTCTTTGAATCTTGGATGTGGATTCAGTCGGGATGGAAGGTACACCACTGATGTAGAGAGAAGAGTGAATGCGGGAAATAGAGTGAACGGAGCATTGGGACAACTTCTCGGCAGTCATCACCTCAGCCAGAAGGCACGTGTCGCAATACACAACGCAGTGCTTGTCCCAACGTTATTGTATGGAAGCGAGAGTTTGGTATGCAAAAAGGATCATGAGAGCAAAATCAATGCGGTCGAAATGCGATCTCTGCGGAGAATCTGTGGAGTGAGGCTGACTGACCGCATTCGTAACAATGACGTAAGAGAGCAAGTAGGTATGAAAGAGAGTATTGGTATAAAGATGCGAAAGGGAATGCTCTGATGGTTCGGACATGTGGAAAGAATGCCGGGCGAGCGACTGGCTAAGAAGATATACAATGCGAAAGTGTAAGGATGTAGGTACAGGGGGAGACCGAGACTCACCTACCTAGACCAAATCGGTCATGTATTGAAGGAAAGTGGAGTCAGGAGTCTCCGAAACCGGCGAGAGTGTATGAAGAGAGTATATTAAACACAAAGTGTGTGAAATCGAAAATAACAGTCAGGAGCAGGATTTGAACCTGCATCTTCTGGATACCGTCCAGATGCTTTACCAATTCAGCCATCCTGACAATTGCTCCTGACTGCTAATTTCGATAACACATCATACTTAACGTCTTTGGGTGACGCCTGCGCCATCTGTCGGGAGTATTTTCATACATTATACCGACCAGGTAAACTTAATTTTACACTTAAGATTTTACCTAATAATGACGCAAACCCTTTAAATATTTAGATATTTTTATATATATTTTTAGCATTTGACATGCTTAGCACTATACATTAAACACAAAGTTAAAAATGTGAAATCGAAAATAACAGTCAGGAGCAGGATTTGAACCTGCATCTTCTGGATACCGTCCAGATGCTTTACCAATTCAGCCATCCTGACAATTGCTCCTGACTGCTAATTTCGATAACACATCATACTTAACGTCTTTGGGTGACGCCTGCGCCATCTGTCGGACGTATTTTCATACATTATACCGACCAGGTAAACTTAATTTTACAATTAAGATTTTACCTAATAATGACGCAAACCCTTTAAATATTTTTATATATATTTTTAGCATTTGACATGCTTAGCACTATACATTAAACACAAAGTGAAAAATGTGAAATCGAAAATAACAGTCAGGAGCAGGATTTGAACCTGCATCTCCTGGATACCGTCCATATGCTTTACCAATTCAGCCATCCTGACAATTGCTCCTGACTGCTAATTTCGATAACACATCATACTTAACGTCTTTTTGGGTGACGCCTGCGCCATCTGTCGGGAGTATTTTCATACATTATACCGACCAGGTAAACTTAATTTTACAATTAAGATTTTACCTAATACTGACCCAAACCCTTTAAATATTTAGATATTTTTATATATATTTTTAGCATTTGACATGCTTAGCACTATACATTAAACACAAAGTGAAAAATGTGAAATCGAAAATAACAGTCAGGAGCAGGATTTGAACCTGCATCTTCTGGATACCGTCCAGATGCTTTACCAATTCAGCCATCCTGACAATTGCTCCTGACTGCTAATTTCGATAACACATCATACTTAACGTCTTTGGGTGACGTGTATATTCAATAAGTACATTTAGAAAAAAAATACATCACGCATGTATCCCCGAAGGAGTACGCAGAGGTGTATTACACACCCACGGTTCGCCAACTATGTATAGGTTCACGTAATAGGGAGCGAGTCTATTGCCGTCTACTAGGCACATTTCAAAACTCCGGGCTGCTACTGAGAATTTTTATTTTTATGAAAAAAGTCAATAGCACCGTCAGACCCGACAAATCTATTATATATAATTCCAGTGTCACGATGTTTGTCCGGGATGGACTCCGAAACAACTGAACCGATTTTAACTTTTCTTTTTTTTTAAATGTGTGTTTTGTTCCAACTTAAAAGATAGGATACTTTATATCTGAATTTATAATTGCAATTTTTATTCATGAAAAAATATATGGCGGTACGAAGTTTGCCGGGTCAGCTAGTGTGATATAAATACCTACTCAATACTTATAACTTCAAATCAACTATCATAATATCTTTTAATTGTAAATTATTGTTGAAGATCACAATTTACTATTAATCACAAGCTTCTTCTACAATAGAAGGCTGATAGAGAAAAATTAACTGTCGTGTAGTACTCCAAATGAGGTTAACCACAGTATTTGATAACCAGTAAAATCACGAATACCGTAGATTAATCCGTTAATTCACAGTTTTTTTTTTATTATTTTCTACATTATTAAACACATTAATAACCAGGTACGCAGAAAGGAATCTCTGGTAGAAAGTCGTGAAGATACAATGCGAGCGTCGGCAGCGTCGATCATGTCGCTCATACACTCGTCTGTGGGGAAGTACTCGGTGAAGATGTATGAAGAAATGAGGAGAACTAACTACGTGACTCCCACTAACTATCTCGAGCTGGTAACGGGTTATAAGGAGTAAGTATCAGGACTTATAACCTGTGGATATGTTTTAGTGTATTGTTGAACTTATGAACCTCCGTCAATTCGTTATTCTATTTTAAAGCTGTAACAAGGCTGTCTCTGTAGATTTAAGATATAATACGAGTCGTATTAGGCTATATAGGCATGTCTGAACACCAAATATTATTTTTGTTACATTTGTTGGATGTTTGTTTGTTCGCGCATCACACTAAAACTACTGAATGGATTTTGATACAACTTTTTTATTTGATAGCTCTTGATTAGACTTCAAAACTGGTAAGTATACATATTATTCCACTACTAAATGGGGACCTGAGACATAACCTAAAATCTAGCTTTTGGCTGCGGCAGCGCTCTTGCAAAGGCTAGTATGATCTGTGCAAAGTGAAATATATATGTAGACTAGCCTTTGCCCGTGGCTCCGCCGCAGCCAAAAACTAGTTTGTAGGTTATATCTCAAGCTCCTGATATAGTAACGGGATAAAATGTGTACCAGTTTTTAAGTCTAATCAAGAGCTATCAAATGAAAAAGTTTCATCAACATCCGTTCCGTAGGTTTTGCGTGATGCGCGAACGAACAGACAAAAATCTAAAAAAAATCGTTCTGTGTTTAGACACGTCTATATAGCCTATTACAGTCACTTTTTCTCAAATCTCTGAAATGTACAGATATAGCTATGTTTGAGCTTTATAATATTAAGAAAGATGTACAGACATAGCACTGTTACAGCTTTATAATAGTATAGATACTGGAAGCATTATCATACTACAAGACCAACAACTAATAACCGATAACTGATGCTAAATAGTATTCCGCTCAGTATCGGAAGCACAGCAAAGCCGCTTACCACGAAAACTCCGCTTACAATAGAAATGGGGATATATTTAGCTACCTTCATCATTTTTCACGAAGAAAATTTTCACGGATACACCCTGCAAATTCGAAGGGGTAATGCTGGACTTACCTTATATAACCCTGCGGTGGTTCTGAGACTGTGCCTGCGGCCTCTAGCGAGAGGTTGAGTATACCGTATACGTTCTGAGCTCCTCGACCTCTGGCAGGCTATCTTCCCTTAAAACCGAAGTACATCAGAGTACTACAGAACGTCGGTAAGTACACTCATTTAGTACCAATTCCTTCCCAGTGAATACTTTATAGATATACTTAATGTCGTCATCTCTTAGGATGTTGAAGAGTAAACGCATTGAGGTTGCTCTGCAGGCAAACAAGCTCCGAAATGGACTCGGCAAAGTTGAAGAGACCACTAAACTGGTAGGGCAGATGTCCGAGGAATTAGAAGTCGCTCGGGTACGTGTGATAAAAGATATATTGGCATAGTCTCATCTTTAGATGAATAAAAGAGAAAAGTCACGATTTAATTGTACAGAACTAATTTATTTCACTGCACAGGTGGAGTTAGATACCGGCCTTCCGCTCGAGTATTGTGGATTCGATTCCCATACAAGCCAACTCTTTGTGTGATCCACAAATTGTTGTTCTGAGTCTGGGTGGGTGTACTTCCGTCCGGGAAATCCTGTGTTTATAAAGTCTCAGGCGATACAGGGATAATTAATTCTTAGTGTAGGGTATTGTCTTTAAAAAAATAAACATTATGCCATTTAAAGTACAAATTATTTCGAATGAGGAAAAATATAACTTTTAGTGCAAGCGGGAATGGAACCTGCGTTCCTTCCGGCATTTGTCTTTACGACCAACGCTACCTATGTCAGTGCGATAACTCAGCGGCTTAGAGCACTGAGGATTGGAAGGGACACAGGTTCGATTCCCGCTCGCACTAAAAGTTCTCTTTTTCCTCATTCACAAATAATTTGTACAGTAAAGTAGCTGAGCATGTCAAGTGCTAAAATACAGATCAAAATGTTTATGCCATTTATCAGCTATTGCGGATTGGTGGAGCTTTAGGATCTGAATTTATATGTTCAGTTACAAAATTATGGGACTTGTGCGTCAACTTCCTTTTGTCCCTCTCGAGAGATAATGAAAGTAGTATATCTTACGGGCCTTCCGTTTAATAATATTTAGTAAATCATCCCATTTTTGGGATATAATAATATTTAGTAAATCATCCCATTTTTGGGACGTAATAATATTTAGTAAATCATCCCATTTTTGGGATGATTTACTAAATATTATTATAAGTTAAAGAGTTTCTTTAAAATAATGTTCCAGTGTATGGTAGTGTAGGTATGCATATAATTTAAAGGAGTTTAAAAAAGATTTGGTGTGAAGATGGAGCAAAGAAGGTAGAACCTCGCTTGTTGCATTTTTTATTATTATCGATATTGTTAACATGAAATAATAATAATTTGATTTGCACATAATTTTCGATTAGTCAGAATTGCACGACGTAGTATGCAACTCGAGACTATGGTGTCGCAGTCTATAGACCTTTTTAATTTCTATTTTCAAAACGTTGTTGTTATTTACCACACAATATATAAACCTAATCAATATAATATAAGAAATATTTTTGTTTGTTGTTATTATTTTTTGTTGTTCCGTTTGTCGTGACCTATTTCAAAAACACTAACTTTTCCATTCTTTGGGTGTTGTAAGCGTTAAAAGAAGCAAAATTCAGCAGACAATCTCAACACGCAAATAGAAAACCTTGAAACACATATAATGCTAGTTCACTAGTATGTCCGAAACTTAACAGAAAAAAAATATAATTTTAATATTTATACTTAAAAATGGATGGTAGGTCCAAGTGGGCGAGTACACGGAGCAGTGCGTGGAGTACATGGGCGTCATCAACGTGCAGCAGCGCAACGCGGACGAGCAGCAGCGCAGCGTCGCCGCGCGCAGCAAGAAGACCATGGAGGAGGAGGTGCAGTGCAAGAAGCTCGCCGACGCCGCCATGCGGGACCTCGCCAGCGCCATGCCTGCGCTCGAGGAGGCCATCAAGGTAACGTGAGCACATCGTACCTACTGGGGAAGGAAGCGTGGTGCAACCACGCCTCCTTCTGGGTCTATGTGTGTGGTCACGAATTAAGAATACAAACGTCAACGCCCCATCATTTCCCGCGGGTGACGTATAGGGCGACTAAGGGAAGTAAGTAATTATCACATTACATTACTACTGACGGACCTCGTGGCGTAGTCGGTAGTGTAACCGGCTTCCGTGCACGAGGTCGTGGGTTCGATTCCCACTCAGGACAAGTATTTGTGTGATGAACACAGATATTTGTACTGCGTCTGGGTGTTTTCTGTCTATTATATGTATGTATTTACAAAACCCCACTCCACCCATGAGAGTCGTAAGAGCCGACTGAGGGAGTGCCAGGGTTGAGTTTTGGCTGTAGCAGAAGATAGCCGTTTATCCTTTAAATTCATATCTGAGAAATGGAATGGTGAGCTCGGTATAGTTAAATCCATGAGTGACTGTTACCACTTACCATCAGGTGGGCCGTGGTACGTTTGCCATCATTAGCATTAAAAAAAAGGTAACTCGTCGACGCCGCCATAAGTGACCTTGCTAGCACTGCCTGCGCTTGAGCAGGCCACGTCTAGCGCCATGTCCATACTTTGGGCTATCAAGGTAAAAGTGATGTCCACGTGCCATTTGGTTGAAGAGGAAAACGGGCATTTCTATTCCTGCTCCATGAGGATTCAAGTGGTTGGGCATTTATAGTGGGATCTTTACGATTGGTAGCGGTTTGGTTGTACCCTGGTATTTCTAGGTCTAAGAACGGTAGTTGCGACTTACATTTAGATGAGATTGAATGCCACCAAGAGAGACTAGTAAAAACGGGGCAATCTCTAGTGCATGGCAACCTATTTTATGGGTAGTACCTACGTACCCATTTAAGTCCAGCAACAAAAGGGAACTCTCCTCTTATACTATAATTAGTTACACTGATATCTCGCCAGGCGCTAGATGCTTTGAACAAGAAGGACATCACCGAAGTGAAGTCTTATGCAAAACCGCCGCAGAAGGTCGAAATGGTCATGGAAGCCGTGCTTATACTGCTACAGGTATGTATGTAGTTCTTAGGTACTGTATAAAAATGAGTTCTAGTTTCAACACATTACTGTAAACTTACTAATTATCATAACATTTACCTTGCGGAGTAGGCAAAGAGAACAGAGTCCCAAGAGGCTATATTCTTGCATACATCGCTCGCTTCCTCAACATTCATAATTCTCTTCATACACGCTCGCCGGTTTCGGAGACTCTTGACTCCACCTTCCTTCAATAAATGATCGATTTGGTCTAGGTAGGTGAGTTTCGATCTCCCCCTGTACTACATCCTTCCACTTTCGCATTGTATACCTGCTTAACCAGTCGCTTGTCGAGCATTCTTTCCACATGTCCGAACGATCGGAGCATTCCCTTTCGCTTCTTTACACCAATACTCTCTTTCATACCTATTCGCTCTCTTACTTACTACTCATCATTACGAATGCTGTCAGTTAGCCTCACGTAAACTGTTGTTAGGTACTGTTCTCAGAGTGAAAAGGTTTTAGACCGCAATCCACTGTGCTGACCTAGTGTGGGTTGGCAGACTTCACATGCATGCTTAAGAAATCATCTCGACGACTTTTGTCGAACTTGAATTGGGCTAGCGTAATAGATTATAAATTTTATTCTTAAGAAAGAACGGTGCTTATCTATAGATAGATATAATCAAAACATATTTGCTTAAATCGGTATGTTATTTTTACATAGATTTTAAGCACTTGCTCGGCCATTTACCACAACATAGAGTGTGAAAATGTGAAATAGATAATGCTCGTAGCTATTATTTTCAAATTTTATCATTTTATGTATATTTTTGCTTACGCCAGAAAGAACCAACGTGGACAGAAGCGAAACGCCAGCTCGGTGACCAATATTTTTTGGACCGTCTGCGAGAGTTCGACAAGGACAATATATCAGATAAAACATTAAAGAAGATAGGCACGTATACCGCCAAGCCAGACTTCGACCCGGAGATTGTTGGTACTGTGTCGTCGGCTTGCAAGTCTCTGTGCCTATGGGTCAGAGCCATTGAAAAGTATGGAAAGGTTTACAAGTAAGTTCTAATTTATTAAATATTTAAATACCTGTTACTTGAAATGTCTAAGAATGACAACTAGAACTTAGTCAACGCAAAGACGGAGGCAAATTTTTCTTTTTACTACGTGAATGGCAAATAAGCATATGGCCATCTGAGGGTAAGCGGTTACTGTAGTCTAGATGCTAGCAATACTAGAGACATCGCGTGTCGCCAACTCAAAGGAATAAGATAGGAGCTGGAGAGGACGGAGTGAGGAGAGGATAGTTAGGATAATAAGGGGAGAAAATACCCTCCGTATTTTGGCGTCCGGCGCTCTCAGTTACTATTTAAAACAACGATAGGAGCGCTTACTGTTGTTTAACGCTGTTCTTCTGTGAGAGGGTGGTACTTTCCGAGAGGGGGTTATTTCCCGATCGAGGGCCACGTGGCCGGCTCGATCGGGGAATCCTAGGATTAGCAAGTCTCTAGAACGAATTCACGAAAGGTTATGGGTGATTTTAATTTATATCAATTCCCTCCATCGGTGTTCATTCGTAAAGCTTGTCTGAACAAAATTTTAATACCACAAATCTTTTTTTGGCGAACGAATTCAGCAAATGTCAAAACAATTTTATTGTTACCCTTCCATTTTGGCGTAACAGTGCTAAAATTTGGTATTGTATTGTTTATTTTTCTGCTATCAGAATCGTAAAACCTAAAAAGGAACGCCTAGAAGAAGCTCTGGAATCCTTACGCATGAAGCAGCAGATCTTGGCCGAGGCAAGAGCGAAATTACGGGAACTGAGCGAGATGATAGCCCGTCTGCAGAAAGAGTACGATGAAAAACTCGCACAGAAGGATGAGTTGGAAAGGAAGTCGAGACTCCTGCAGTTGAAGTTAGAGAGAGCTGAAGCACTAATCACTGGCCTCTCAGGTTAGATTAACAGCATAACTCCGCCACTCTCTCAAGAACATCCTATAATGACATGACGCTACGGAAATATATCCATTTCCGTACCGGATTGTCATCATAACTGTAAAATTGGTGGTGTTGCAAAGTTACGTAAATATAGTTTTGTTAAATTGAATTAAAAAAAAAATATTCGTGGACATTTCACACGTCTCCTCTTCCAAACTAAGATTAACGCTTATGCTACAGATTAAGGATATAGTACATGTACGACTTTTTTTTTGTATACATATAAAAGATAGAAAACACCCAGTCGCAATACAAATATCTGTGTTCATCACATAAATAATTGTCCTGCATGGGAATCGAACCCACGACCTCGTGCACGGATGTTGGTTACACTACAGACTACGCCACGAGGCCCGTCATTGTACTCTTTACTATTTAAGACCAGATCAGCTTATATGTTTTTATGGCGAGCGTGTATGAAGAAGATTATTAAAGTTGAGGAAGCGAGAGATGTATGCAAGAATAGAGCCTTTTGGCATTCTGTTCTCTCTGGCCGCACGGGAAATGGCGTGATGTTAAGTAGTAGTATATGTTTTTAAAAAGCTGTAGGCTATTGGTAACCCCAACGATTGTAAAGACAATGGAGTTCGATCCAGTCCTTCGTCACGGCATACTCCTCCCATTTGGAGATTTTTTGAGAATATTATGTGTGTTAAGGTAACACACATAATATTCTCAAAAAAAGAGACATATTATCACTTCTTGGTGAATGAAAATGAAAGAATAAACGGCTATCTCCTGCTACAGCCAAAACGCAACGATGTGCTTTATGGCCGGTCACATGGGAGATGGTGGTACCAACCCGCTCGGGCTCAATACTAAGTAAGTACTCTCACTTGGTACCCAGCCCTGCCACAAGTCATGCAATGGATGATAATTGCTTACTTCCCGTAGTCGCCTCATACGACACCAGTGGGAAATAATGGGGTGGGGACACTTGTATTCTTAGTCCGTCACCACACGGACAATTTTTTCGAAGTAAACTAATTATTTTGCAAAAATAGAGACACAACATAGGCACACTCACATTTGGTAAAACCAGCTACTGACAATTTCTTTCGCAGGTGAAAGAGAACGCTGGGAAGCTACAGTGGAACGTTTAGACAAAGAGTTCGAAAATTTACCGGGTGACTGTCTTATAGCTACAGGCTTCGTAGCGTACCTCGGACCCTTCATGTCGGAGTACAGGGAGGACCTCATGGGGGACTGGTTCTTAGAGGTTAGTGCTTAAGTCCTCGCATGTTTAGTCGCCAAAAATGTGATTAAAATGTGAAAACATCTAATGTGGAGGGAGGGTAAAATGAGCTGTTTGCGTGGTGACATCGCCACGCCAATTTAATTGTTTTTTTCATTACTCATACTCTGAAAGTAGGCCTGAAGTTGCCTGAGGAGCGGGTTGAAAGTAATACTTTTCAGCCCTAGGGAGAATTACTTTCAACTGACAGCTGAGTAATTATAAAAAATAAAACAGTTCTATTTTCTGTACAGCCAGTCAATTACAGCGCGATGTAAAATTGAAATAACATAAAGTTAAGTATTTATTAAAGAATTTGTTTTTTATATGACTTTATTTTAATATAGTTGCAACTAAATATCTTCAAAATAACGAAGATTTATATTTTTTCAATGATTAAAATGAAAAATAATGGCTGAATAGCTGACAGGCCACAGAAAAAAAATAAAATCGGCGGGAAAACAACGATTCCAAATAAAATTTTTTTGTCTCCCATTTTTTCTTTAGCTAATTCATAATTTTTATTTTTAGTTTCCTCGTATTCGTAATGAAAAGCACAGTGTTTACCTCGGGATAAAGACTTATTTAGTTCCTCGAACTATTGGAGCCCTAGCTACGCTCGGGCGCCAAAGCCCGTCTCGACACTAAATAAGTTGCTTTCATCCCTAGGTTAACAATGTACTATTAACGCCATCTATTGACAAAAGCATCTAACTAGGAAGCATAACGTTAATCAATAAACAAATAACAGTTTTAATTTGTCTATGAATAACGAGAGCGTGCTTGCCAAGAATTATATAAGACATTAAACACAAAGTGAAAAATGTTAAATCGAAAATAACAGTCACGAGCAGGATTTGAACCTGCATCTCCTGGATACCGTCCAGATGCTCTGCCAATTCAGCCATCGTGACAATTGCTCCTGACTGCTAATTTCGAATAAAAATCGGTTCAAATCCTGCTCGTGACTGTTATTTTCGATTTCACATTTTTCACTTTGTGTTTAATGTAATAATGTGTTAAGCATGTAAAATGCTCAAAATAGATATAAAAATATCTAAATATTTATAGGGTTTGCGTCATTATTAGGTAAAATCTTAATTGTAAAATTAAGTTTACCTGGTCGGTATAATGTATGAAAATACTTCCGACAGATGGCGCAGGCGTCACCCAAAGACGTTCAGTATGAATGTGGTTCAAATCCTGCTTGTGACTGTTATTTTCGATTTCACATTTTTCACTTTGTGTTTAATGTATAGTGTTAAGCATGTAAAATGCTAAAAATATATATAAAAATATCTAAATAATTATATAAGACTCAAAAATTATGCTCATTTATATACATATTATAATGTAACATGTAACATTAGCGAATTTTAAGGAAAATATAAGCATAACCGTAATTTCTTTTGTCCTGTCATTCTTGTATCCGGTTAAAACAAGTAGTATATTTTTAGTCAACAAAGTTATAATCACAGTTATCTTTTAAAATTATTCTGGTTATCATATGACAAACGATTGCTATCTCGACACTGCATACGCTGATAGCTTGTCTATAATATTCTTTGTCTAAGAATTATATAATAGACAATTCGACCAAAAACCTTATTAAACTTTTGATATTTGAAATTATTACTGGCCTTAAATTATGAAATAACAAAAATTTAACAGTTAATTTAACAGTTTTTGGTTGAGCTATAAAATCTCTTTTCATTTTTATTTTCTTAATGCATAGGTATACAACGAAGCTCTACCAGTTACAATGGACCTTAGTATGAAGACCTTTTTACTTGACGATGCCACTCTTAGAGACTGGAAGTACATGGGGCTACCTGGTCAGTGTGACATACATTTCTATAGATATTTTTATGGAGATTTAACACAATAACATTTCAGTTATAAAGTAGGTAATCTGAAAAGGGCATGCCGTTTATTGGCCACAACGGAATCCCAACTGCTACTTAGAATTAGTAAAACTCGACGTAATCTACTTAGAATTAGTAAAAATCCAGGCAGTGAATGCAGGAACACGCTGTTAAAAGTTCCTTACATACGGCCCACCTGATTGTAAGTGGTTATTGTAGCCTATAGACGCTAGCAACACCCGAGGTATCACTCGCGCTTTGCCATCTCCAAGGAAAAGGATAAGAGGTGAATAGGAAGGATAATAACGAGAGGATAGGGAAGGGGGTTATTCTTCCGGCGCTCTCACTCACCATACGAAATACAACGGTGAGTGTAACTACCGTTGTTATACGCTGATCTTTTGTGAGAGGGTGGTACTTCCCCGACCGAGCCGGCCCATTCGTGCTGGGATAAACAAGGCTTTACCGCTATACGCTTTGTTCCCTGACTCGAAGGCTTTTGCAATGCCTTTTTAGTTGTAAAGATGAAACTAAAAAAAAAACTTTGCGCAGATGATAACTTCAGTGCTGAAAACGGTATTATTGTGGTGCGAGCCACAAGATGGCCTTTGGCTGTGGACCCTCAGGGCCAGGCGCTGATATGGATATCACGGCTTGAGGAGAAGAATGACTTACAGGTAAAAAAGTTTTATTAATGTTTACAGAAAATATTACTTGACGATGAATTGACAGAGCTCTTTAAACTTCTCTTCTCTTTTCATTATTATTATCTTTTTTAGTATATTACACTGTTTGTGCTTGTACGCGCTGTTTAATTTTATAAATTCCATGACGTAGACCAAAACTATCAAAATTACCTGTCCCACTGATAGTAGAATTTAAAATATCACAACTACGTTCATCGTCGTGACGCAAAAGGATGCCTTAAAAATGAATCTCGAGATGAATCCACACTGGTAGCGCGCTTTACGGTTCTAGTGATAGCTTATGGTGGGGTACAAACGCCTAGGTATTGTTTATTTTAATTAGTTAAGATATAGGGGGATGTTTAAGTTTTAGGTCAAGGTTATTTATTACCTCTCCGTGTGACCTGTGTAGCTAGTAATCTCGAATTGTTAAGTCTATGAGCAGCGGCTACCACTTGACATCAGACATGGCACAGATCATTTGTCTCCTATTGGTATACAGAGTAACAGTATACAGAGCAACGGTTTTCATGCTAATATTTTTAAATTAATCTTCTTTTCATCAGATCATAGACTTCGGTCAGCCAAACTACTTAAAAATTATGGAAGGTTGCCTATCCCAAGGCAAACCTGTCTTGATCCAGGGTGTGGGCGAAGTCCTGGACCCCTCTATCGCACCTATCCTAGATAAGGCCATTGTGACTATAGGCTCATCTCATGTGATCAAGTTCAACGACAAAATGGTTACCTATGATCCTGCCTTCAAGATGTACTTAACCACGAAACTCGGTAGATATTTTTTAATTAATAATGACGTATCTTATTGATTTATACAGTCTAAATACTTTTAACTTCACAATAGTTAACTTCCATGAGAGAGACGGTACTGTCTTCTGTATGCTACAGAGATGGACATGTTTGAAGGATCAGTTATATTGTGTTACAATATAAATCTCTAATCGGTAGAAAAAGAAAACTTCGTACTGCACATTGGTTTCACTATTTTAGCATAAACCGCTTCATTTATGTAAAGACTCAATATCTTCTTACCAACATTTTTGGTCACAGCAGCCAACCTAAAAGCATACCGGCCAATTGCAAAGGACTTATGGTCCATAGAAGCCAATGCGCCAATATAGGTACAATATCTTTTTCCTCACTCCTAAAATTCGGTAAGATGGGAAACCGACACGATCAATAAAGCATTTGAGTTACTTGCCTGGCTTTGGGCTGCTGTTGAATATAGAAAAACCCATTAGCATCTTCTGATCCAAATCCGAATTAGAAAGAAATAAATTTTGGGATCCATAGTCGAGTTCGACTATAATTATATTTTTATTTTGAGAAATTGATGATAATGTTTGTATACAACATAAATGGGACAGTGAATAAATAAGTCTTAACATCATTGAGAAAGATTGAGTTTGCCTGAACAAATCGGTTACTAGTTTCATGGTTAACTATAAATCTCATAGCTTTTTACACAAAACTAACCTAAAAATGCCATAGTTACTCATTTTCTCTAATGCCAAAATGAAAAGGCTAGCGCTCGTACCCCCCAAAATTATATAGCCATTGACCATCTAATGGACTGTAATGCGAGCTCTGACCCTGGATTATTAAATAAAAACCTTGCGTGTTCATCAGGAAACCCAGTCTACAGCCCGGAGACATTAACTAAGACTACAATGGTGAATTTTGCGGTGAAAGAGCAGGGGCTTACATCACAGCTACTAGGCATCGTAGTGCGCAAGGAGAGACCGCAACTTGAGCAGATGAAGGACGCTCTGGTTTTGGGAATAGCGCGCAATAAAAAAGTTCTTGTAAGTGTTTTAAACATACATAAATTTCTTTTTTCAGATTTCTAGGTGAATTTCTTCATTTTGAAAGTAGGAAATAAACTTCAGACTATTCTATTCTATTTAGAGCGAATAAAATATGCTGCATACCATGAAAGTGCAAAAAAACCTTTTTTGGCTTCGTTTCTCATCATAAATGACCTAATTCGACAATCTGTTAGATTCAGACTTTTATTTTGTGAAGATCCTCGTGTCATATAACGTAAACGAGTTTATGATCAAATTTTATATGTACAAAGGTGGATCTAGAAAACGATTTACTTCGCATCATGTACGAGTCACAAGTGCCATTACTCGAGAATGAAGAATTATTCGTCACACTACAGACGTCACAGCGTACTTCCCTGGAGGTGAAAGAAGCGCTTATCACTTCAGAGGTTACAGAGAAGGAGATCGATACTGCTAGACAGGTATCTTTCTATTAGAATACAATGACTCACATAGATCTCTTACATATACTGTTACTATCACTGTTATGGTAATTCTATGATTTTCACTACATTCTTAATGGACTTATCAATGATATTGCCAATAATGGCAGTCTTATCTACGCTGGGTTATCAGATTTTCAATTAACTCGGAAACATATCTTGTTTCATAGCTGCTTCTAAAAATGAAGCTTGAAGAATAGGTTGATTAGGTGAAGTTCTATGCAACTCTGATCGTGCATTAATTCTGTGTAATATGAGGCTGCTGCAGCATTTTTTTATTGCTAATAATGGCAGATGAGCCACGGCCCACCTAATAGTAAGTGGTAACCGTCGCTCATGGACTAAACTATACCGAGAGTATTGTCAAGTCGCTGCGCACCATTTCATTTCTCAAACAAGAAATGAAAGAATAAACGGCTATCAGCCAAAACACACTGACGTGCTTCATGACCGGACACACAGAAGATGATGGTACCGACCCGTTCGGGCCAGATAGCAAGTGAGTACTCTCACTTGGTATCCAGCCCTACCACCAGTAATGCAATGGGTGATAATTGCTTACTTCCCTTAGTCGCCTCGTACGACACCCGTGGGAAAGGATAGGGTTGACACTTATATTCTTAGTCCGTCACCATACGGATCTGTGCTATTTATTATACTAAACATTACTTAAAATCACCCGCTGCACGATATTAATCTCTAGTTTTGACTAGAAATTAATATCGTTTCATTTAAATTATAAATTATTTGTGAATTCCTTATTAAATTCGAAAGAGATTTTTAGTTGGAGCGGGAATCGAGCCCAGGTTTTTCCCAATCCGGGGAAGTGCTCTAAGCCACTGAGCTATCCTACTGATCTTTCGATTATCCCAATTTCCTAATCACATTTGTCTTACGACCAACGTCATCTATCGGCAAGCATTACATGCATCCAATATAGTAAGTTTAATTTTGTAATTAAAATTCATACAATTTGATGGTGCGCTTTTTTTAAACGTTTTAGATCTATTATATAAAAATCTCTTTTTCCTTATTCAAAAATAATTTATACTTTAAAAAGTAGCGGAGCATGTCAATTGCTAAAAAAAAAGATCTAATATTGTTCCATTTTATGACACCTTCAATGTTGGAGCTTAAAAGATACTTGCGTCACGTTTATATAATAAAACTCAAAGGCGAATAGTAGCTATATATAATATCTAATAATTTTCACCATTGTCACCAGACCGTTTATGGAGCACAATTCTATTGCATATAATACATATTCAATAATCTAACTTCCAGGGCTATGTACCGGTATCAGTTCGAGCATCTGTTCTCTTCTTTGCTCTAAACGATTTATCTCGAATAGACCCAATGTACCAGTTCTCTTTGGATGCCTATATCGACTTGTTTATGTACTCTATCGACCGGAGCCCTAAATCTAATGAGCTTGAAGACAGGATCAACAATCTCAATGAGTTTCATACGTATGCTCTGTACAAGTAAGTAAAGTAAAATATGTGTGTTTAATATATACCTATAAATACCCAGCGAAGGCAGAAAAGCTTTAGCCAATTTATAAAATATATCAATATTTAATGAAAAATTTGTTGTTGTATTATGTAAACTTGTCACAGTAGAACAGCTGTCAACCTGAAAGTAACAATTTGTATTGAAAAACAATACAAACACCAGCAAAATAGGATCATCCATTCTTAATTTATGGTTACTGTGATCCGTTACACACATCCTTAATAAATAATATACTAAAACTTCATTGATTAGTGAAAAGCGCATGAAAATCCGTTTCGTAGTTTATGAGATTATATCGTTCGAACTGGCAGACACTCTGACAGACAGACGCGGCGGGAGGACTTTGTTTTATTACATGTATAGATGGGACGATATTGCTACAAGACCAGAGAGAGATCGTGTGCAAGACCTACGGGCTATTTTTTGGTTGAAATACCACAAACTTCCTAATTCAAAGCTGCTATTGAGAATATCTTTTTAACACACAACCGCTAAACTGCCAAGACGTTTGCTAAGCAATATATTAGCATAAATTCTAGGGACACAGCCAACCCGCTGCTCACTGACAAGATATTATACACTACGTTAATGAGTTGAGGTTGAATTTGCCAATTTGCCATCTTACAAATGAAACTAGTGATGCGTACCAATAGTAGTCACAACGAATCTTCGTGTCTCTGAAGTTAGATACAGAGCGCGAAGTGGGTATTTTGACAGAATCATACGATAAGTGCTATCCAATTCTAATGCTATTACTCGATTAACAAAACAATCGAATGAGATCATAATATTTTCATATCTAAGTATTTAGGTTCTATATTTTTTTTATATTAAATAAAAAGTGCACGAGCGATTTGAGTGAATAAGTTTTAATCTAGATTTAGAAGAGTCCACACCTTTTAGTACGATCGATAAATTATATTATTATCGATAACAATTGTTAAATTATAATCAAACACTTTTGATTAATGTCAACTGTAGAAAACGCACATGCCTTGCGTCACAAGAATGATTACTGCGCAGCATCTTGCAGCCAACTTCAGAGACGCATAGATCCGTTGTGACTACTATAAATTGTCTTGGTCTTTCTTCGTTTGGTCTTTCTTCGTTTGGTCTTTTGTGTTGCTCTTGCCAAAGCACGAACTTGATCTTGCAAATTGCATAAGCAAAACCAATCTTGCTCATCAATAATTAAAATACTGGGATGATACCCGTCTTTTCAAAACGGACAAGTGGTAGTTATAAGTATGTTTAAGTAACGCAACAAGCGAGGAATTTCGCTGTGGTCCAAAGCCAACTATAGTCTTGTACGTACTGCAGGCTTACCACGAACTCTTATTGCGATCCAGTTTAAGACCCAAACTGAACTGAATCGCAATTTCGTAGCATGACGTGTCAAAGGCGCAGTCTTTTATTTTTTCGCAAACATGACATCTTTGAATTGAAATTCGTACCATGAACTTACTTGACAACCTAAACAAGATCGCTCAATTAGACATCATGGTACGAAATACAAAAACACACCTATTTTGAATTGCGTCGGAACTGAATCGCTAGCTAAGAGTTCATGGTAGGCCTGCTGATGTAGATGTCAGAGAAACCCAAATTATCATTTTTGTTTACATTCTCTTCTCAATTGATACAGGAACACCTGCCGCGCCCTTTTCGAGCGGCACAAGCTGCTTTTATCATTTCACATCGTGTCTAGAATCATGTTCCAATCTGGCAAAATGAATCGGAACGAGTACTTATTCCTATTGAAAGGTGGTGTCGTACTCGATAGGTCTGAACAGCCAGAAAATCCTACTAGTAAGTTCTAACATTAACCTTTGTATTTTAATAAAGCAAGTCTTTAACATTTTTTTACTATTAATATTTATTTTTAAGCAGTTTATTGTGTAAATATTAGATTAATTTATGAAATTAAAAAAGACTCGTATATAAGTATATTTTTTTTACCCATACCTTTCCCAAGATTGGGCACGAGTTTCCTCTCAATGGGAGGGGCCTTTAGGTAGGTAGTCCACCACTCTGACACAATGCGGGTTGGCAGACTTAAAAGCCGTCGAGAAAATATCTCAGGCATGCAGGTGTCCTCACGATGTTGTCCTTCACCTAGTAGTGATAATTTGTTAAAAACTCCCACATCATTTAGAAAAATCTTGATTAGTCAGATTAGTATTCATTCCCTGGTTTTACTAGCATAGTTTTAATCACAGCAGTGCTAACTAGACCGTGCGCATGGTGTTGCTAAAAATAAGCGGTCATTATCACTCACTATCAGGTATGACACATTTGGCAATAAAAATAATGTATATTCATTTTATTAGCCGTGATAAGCTTAAGCTAGTTTGACATCCGTGACGTCACTGGCTTCATTTCCTCAGATTGGCTTCCGGACGATTGTTGGGATAACATAACGGAGCTGGACAAGCTACCCGGCTTTCATGGCATCATTGATGCATTTGAAACCATGAGCAAAGAGTGGAAGGACTGGTACTTGCATCCCGAACCTGAGTCGCAACCGCTAATAGGTAATGTTGGATCTTATTAACCACTTGATGTAGAAAAAATACTGCATTTAAGAGAAGAAGAGACGAAAGTTTTCCTATCTCAGTGATGTGTTTAGGTACTACAGGTGTGTGTTTAGGTATAGTTCATAACTATGCGCATAATAATGTTTGGTAAAGTGGCTGCAAAGAGAGCCGTAGAAAGTCCCATATAATTATAATAGAATAATATGCAAGTGCCGAGGAGCTATTCAAACTGATACAGCTGGGAGAAATATATGGATTGGACTGCTTACCTCCACTAGTTGGAAAAGCACAGAAAGGTAGAGAAGAGTGGAATTTGTAAACATGTTTCAAGTAGATTCTTCCTATAGTTAAGTATTTTGATATGCCAAATTTCGTGATGATCGATTAGATAGTTACAGCGTGAAAGCTTAGCAAAAAAATTTTGTTAATTTAAATGTTGTTTTCTGCAACGATATAATGGTAGATAAAGGCTGGCGCTCATTTCACGGGATGGCATGGCAAAGGATTTTTGTAAGAGGAAATGAATTTGAAATGATACTATTGGCACACTAATTTCGTTGATATTGTTACAAGCAGACCGAGCATGCCGCAGCCTCCCACAGTGTCTCTCGGGCTGCCGTGGCATGTTTTGGCCACGGTGCGGAGGGCGGTTCAAGACGCCTCATATCCAAGTTGCTAACTTCACCTATTGTACATCTTTGTCTCCATTTCCGTGTGGTGACGGACTAAGAATACAAGTGTCACCACCCCATTCTTTCCCACGGGTGTCGTATGAGGCAACTAAGGGAAGTAAGCATTTATCATCCATTGCATGACTGGTGGTAGGGCTGGGTACCAAGTGTGAGTACTCACTGGGTATATGGCCCGAGCGGGGCCCCACCATCTCCCGTGTGACCGGCCATGAAGCACATCGTTGCGTTTTGGCTGTAGCAAGAGATAGCCGTTTATTCTTTTATTTCATATCTGTGAAATGAAATGGTGAGCAGCGGCTTGACAATACTCTCGGTATAGTTGAGTCCATGAGCGACGGTTAACATTTACCATCAGATGGGTGGCTCATCTGCCAATACATGCAATAAAAAAAAAATAAAAAAAAAGCTTATGTGCCCAGAATATTTTTCTTTTCATTTTAGCACTTATTTGTTTCTCTTCTTCTTCAGCGAGAACTGATATTATCACTAAATCTATTTTTTTATAAATACCTACCAGATTCCTTTTATATATTAAAAGGTGGGAGAAACCGCGGGGCACAGCTAGTGAGAAATAAAATCAATTCTTGTGTACTACCTATAGGTGAGTGGAACGAGATATGCAACGAGTTCCAGAAGATTTTGTTTGTGAGGTGCTTGCGTGTGGACCGCGTGTCGTCTTGTGTCACCACCTACATTACCAAAGTTCTGGGCCCGCGGTACGTCGAACCGCCCGTCTTGGACATTAAGGTAAGCACCCTTTGGTAAGTAACAAAGTCGACAAACAGTGCAATGGTCCGTAACAAGTACTAGCTGTTCTCATTGGTAACGTTGGCAAATGAGACGCAGCCTATCTATTGGTAAGTAGTATTCGCCATCTATGGACCTAGTAATAATAAATACTAGCCTTTGCTTGCGGCTCCGCTGCAGCCATAGCTAGTTTTTGGGTTATATCTCAGGTTCCCGGTATAGTAGCGGGATAAAATATATACCAGTTTTTAAGTCTAATCGAGAGCTATTAAATAAGAAAAAAGTTGCATCAAAATCTGTTCAGTAGTTTTTGCGTGATGCGCGAACAAATAAACAGATAAATAGACAACAAATCTAAACAAAAACGTTTTGTGTTTAGACACACCTATATATAATAATACACCTATAAATAAGCTATTATTACAGTATTTTTTTTCTCAAATATCTTAAATGTGCAGAAACAGCTATGTTACAGCTTTATAATTGTATAGATTTATCACATTTTAGACTAATATACCGCGTGGTCAATCACGAAATCTTTTAAAAATTCTAATGATATTTAAAACTTCTCTTTTCTTTTGCTCCTGAGAATCGTTATATATATAATGTACCTATTCACGGTCCACGGCAGCTGTACCCCTGGTGTTGCCAAAGTCCATGAGTGGCGGTTACAACTTACCATCAGGTGGGCCGTTTGCCGATAGCACTATCTGTGCTCAGCTTTGCTTGTTGATCCCCATTGACTCAATTAGTGCGCAACAATTACACCGCGCTAGTGCGATATCTACTCTTTTTTGTACATAACATCATTGGCTGAAGCCCGTGTCGTTTGTATCTGCTTCGCGTATATGTTTCGCTATACGTTCGCCGCGATTTATATGTAAACGCTTGCTTGTACTAGTTGTGCTATACTGTATTATTCTTGTGCGAGTGATCTATCGCTAATTGTTGTTTCTTCTTCTATATAACTGTGTGATTGTTCGTGTAATAAACTGTTTGGTGTAAAAAATCCGTGAGTCGTTTATTTCGGCAACGGACATAATACACTGGTCACAAAGTCTCCATTATAATCGCCAAATATATATCAAAATTTAACTTATAGAAAGGTTTTCCTATTAATTTCTTAAGGCTGCTTGGGAAGAATCAACATGGAAGACATCATTGCTATTCGTGCTGTCACCGGGAGTCGACCCCACGGCCTCACTCATACAACTGTCTATTGACGTTAAGATGTTCGACAAGTTCCAGACCCTCAGTTTGGGACAAGGTCAAGCTCCCACTGCCGAACGGTAAGTCTTTTAGCTGTGTGCTATAGCCAGTAATATTACTGGATTATCACATGACGGATGACGAGGACTGCCATAACAGAGATATCAAATTCAATCCACAGTCATATCAAATTTAATCCACAGTCATACCAAATTCAATCCATATTAATATCAAATTCAATCCATAGTAATATCTAATTCAATCCATAGTAATATCAAAATCAATCCACAGTCATATAAAGTTCATATTAATATCAAATTCATTCCTTAGTCATATCAAATGCAATCCTTAGTCATATCAAATTCAATCCACAGTCATATCAAATTCAATCCACAGTCATATCAAATTTAATCCACAGTCGTATTAAATTCAATCCACATTCATATTAACTTCAATCCACAGTCAAATAAAATTTAATCCACAGTCATATCAAATTCAATCCACAATCATGTTAAATTCAATCCATGGTCTAGTCACAACTTGGCAAGGCACCACTACCGTCAAATGACTCTTATCTCATCTGAGAAATGAAATAGTCTTAACAGTGGCTTAGCATTCTAGGTGTTTTTAGTATTACTGAGTCCATAGGCAGCGGTTAAGTAGTTCACATAATTGTCAACATATCATTTTTTTTTCATATTCATACTATTACTTCCAATAAAACTAGATGCAAAAATAAGGCACCTATATTTTTTATTTTCCCGAAATTGAATAATTGTCATGCAATATATTTACTTTAAAGTTTGTTCCATTGTAAAAAGTTGTAAGCGTCAAATGAGGTCACTGGCAGTTTTACCTGCCAAAACAGCATTGATGCATTAGCTTTGTTAATCTATGGTTTTATCAAATAAAATGACACTCAGTTTGACAAAGGTCCCTTTGTTGTTTGTACGTGATTGACAAAATTTTGAAATATCAATACATATAATGCTTTTTTGAAATAAAACTACGTTTACGGAATCTATCGCGTTTACTTGATATTACTACTATCCCGACGTTTCGAATACTTTACAGCATTCATGATCACGGGTGGACTTAGATGATAGACGTCCAAGGCTGATATGTTATTTCAAAGGTTTCATCTACCCACAGTATATGATTTTACAAAATTTTTGGTTTATTTATTTTAACCCACCTAATATTCGTTCAGAAACACAGTGAAAATATCAACTTCAAATGTTTATGCTTACAATGTATGAGACTTTAAGTTAGTATATTAAAATGAGTATAATACTCCTCTTTAAATTGTAAAATTTTTATTTTTATTTAGTGCTCAAAAATTCTACTACAAACTACCAATTACTACCAGTAAGCAGACAATCTTGGTTATTAGTTTATATTATTAAATATATTGATTTTGCCAAAAGCTAAGACTAAGAAGCTACCACCGGATCGGAACGCGGCCTGACTGAGAAAAATCCGACCAGAAAACTCAGTAGGCAACAACTGTTATGGATTCTTAAATTTTGTACGGAATTACTGAGAGCTAATAAAGTTTAAATTTTTATTTTTTTTACAAAAGGCAAAGACTAATCACTACTGTGGGTTTTATCTACACAATAAGCGCTAACTGTGTCTTGCAATCTTGTGGTGTGCCTTCTTGTATTCTGTTTGGTGAGGCCTATCACAGGATTCCAGCTTGATGGTAAGACCCAGCCGTCTCCTCTATTGAAATTGGGATGTTTCTTAATTTCAATAGCCTCAAGTATCATTCTAGGGCGATATCGATGTTCTTTTGCGAGGATTTGAGGTTTGTCAAACCTAATGTAATGGCGGGTGTGGTCCTGTGTGTGCTCACAAATTGCAGACTTTGTATAGCGACTGTGCTTCACATCAGCTATGTGTTCTTTGATCCGAGTTGTTATGGATATCTTTGTTTTCCCAATTTAGGAGAGACCACAATCACAATCCAGCTTGTATACTCCTGCATCCTCTAAGGGTATATGGCACTTGACTGGTGGTAAATGTAGTTTTATATCAAAATGTGTAACATTCGCGTAAATATCAGAAAGTATTACATATAACGCTACCTCATTATAGGCATATATACTCGTATCTCATTCAACCTAATTATGACGGTATCAGGCATTTTTTTGATTTTAATTACTTTTCTCTAAAATGAACCGTAAAAAATATCAAAAAATATGTACAGAATGAGATAATTTCTGTGTAAACATCACAAAAAAAAACCGACTTCAAATTAAGACTTATATTATTATGGTTTTCTAATGGATGCCACTGTCAGAACTGGACCAAATTGAAATGGGATCACACGGGAAGCACCAGCTTTCAAATAAAAAAGAATCGTCAAAATCGGTTCATCCAGTCGAAAGTTCTGAGGTAACAAACATAAAAAAAAAACAGTCGAATTGTGAACCTTTTTTGAAGTCATTTGAAAATAAAGAAACAGTATTTCTTTGGCGTTTATTTTTTTTGAAATGTTGTCATATTACCATGGTACGGAGAAACTGCATCTCTGAGAGATTCTTCCAATGACTTATGAGGTCGGCTAACATCATGTACTGTATTAATCACAGGCAATAAGAATGGCCTATATTTTCCAATATCATGTTTAATGTAATCAAAATACTTTTCCATAGGCTGCTATCACAGGGTATGAAGGAAGGTGGCTGGGTGTTCCTAGCTAACTGCCACCTAGCCTGCGAGTGGTTAGGGTCTTTGCGTGGCTTGGACAACCCTAAGATACATCCACGATTTCGCCTGTGGTTGTCATCGATGCCCGACGATAAATTTCCGTTAGGCATGCTACAGAGGAGTATTAAGATGACTACGGAACCGCCGCAGGTTTGTAAAAATATTTTATAGTTGTTCATTATATTCATAAACTTTAATTATACATAGTTGCAATTCATTCCATTCCAAGGCAATCCATTGAATTGCATAATGCAAATTTGAGATTATAATTTCTGTGTATTGATGCACTAAGAATATAGTGGCAACCCATTCCATTTAAAAGGTGTCATACAAATCGGTTAATGCTTGAAATGATGTAAGGTAACGAGCTAAACTTATATAACGTCATCATCTATTCCTTCACGTAGGTAAGTAACTTTCTCTAGAATTATAATTGATTCGGAAAAAATCCGATGTTGTTATTGTAATTGTCGGTTTCCTTTGACGAAGGTTTTCCCAATGTTTTTTTTTGAACCCCTTTTTGTCCACTTTTTTTTTTTTTTTAATTATTTCTCAAAATTTAAAACCTTAACAAAACAGTTCTGAACACCATTAAACCTCGCAGAGGTTTGTCTTGGCGTTTCATTCTCGATCAAGTTTAAAGCAATACAGTAAAATACATATCAGCTAAATATTATGCGTATACATAAATAACAAATCAACAATGAACAATATCCACCGGGTGATCCCGAGCGCTTACCTGCTACAGTGTGACGTCACGTCACTCGGCTCGGCCTGCGGCGAACAATAGTCGCTGGCAGTCGCCCGGACCCCGGTACTTAAATACAGCGTGCTCCGAATTACTCCAGTTTATTTAAATAATACTGTAGTAACACTTTTTTAATGTTAGTACTTTTTATTAAATCTCGAGTTTCTATTGGTAAATTATTGATTAGCAAAGGAATTAAATACTGTGAATCACGTTTGCCATAAATATTTTTAAACATAGGTAATACGAGTTTTTTCTTAGATATGTTTTTTGTTATTATTTTATGTTTTATTTCATGTTGTATTTCAGTTCTAAAAAATTGCTCTTTTAATAAGCAATAATGTACTTTATCCTGTATAGGCAGCACCTCACAATATTTAAATAGTCCTAGTGGATCGTCCTTATATTTTAATTTTATTTTTAGCGGTACGATTAATTTAAGCAATCTATATTGTAGGGTATATATTTGTTTTAAATAGGATCTGTACGTTCGCCCATAACTACCTAACCCGTATGAAACTATGCTTTCTACTAATGCCCTATACATAGTAAGTAGAACAGAGAATGGCACACGGCTCTTAATAATGTAAAAATTAGCTAGTATTGCTCGAAGCCTCTCGCATACTTTATTAACATGGTTTGCCCAGTTAAACCTGTCATCTATGATGAGCCCGAGATAGTTTTGCTCGCCAACTTGTTTTAGTTGTGCACAATTATCTACACACATTGTTACATTAGTCCCCACAGATCTGTGCAGGCACTCATGACACTGCGTGACTATTTTAATCTCTTTTGTACTACGATTTTGGCTATTGGGCACGTGTCAATATTTAAATGTAATCTTTCGTTATAGACTTTTTGAATTATGGAGTCTGCCCACTATACCGTTCCATACCATGCTAGGAACGTGCCAGGCAAAAAAATATTCTTTGTATTAAAAAGTATGTGACTATGCCCACTAGACCGTTCTGTAACCGACCAGCACCGTCACGTGCCATGCACGGAGTGTCAATAATTTGTCGGCGAGAATATTTTGCCGGTGCCGATACGCTCCGTGCATGGCATGCGATGTGGCCAAACCGATATGCGCAGGCGGTGAGCCGGTGAGTATACGGGTTGTAACCGCGTATGATGACCGTTATAAGGGCGTTGTAAACGCCTTCCTTTTTCCTTTACTTAGTTGTCTGTTGCCAATTCAATGAGACGCGTGTACACGTAAAGACGCTGTAATGTAGGATGAAAAATTAATTGAATTTGTACGTAAATATGAGTTTTTATATAACCTACAACACCCGAAATATATGGATCCACCCATCAGCCTTTTAACATCCACTGCTGGACATAGGCCTCCCCAAGAATGGGGGATAGTGCCGTTATCACCACGCTTGGCAGGTGGGTTAGCGATCGCAGTGGATGTTGTTAATACTCGAAGGAGTGCTGCTGCCCACTCCCTCGGTATTCCCTCAGTCGGCTCTTACGACTCCCATGGTTGGAGAGGGGTGGAACAATTCTAAAGCCAACTCCACACGGCAAATATATGGATACTGTGAAAAAAGAAATGGCTTGGAAAGAAATTTCGGAACAACTAAACAACTAGGTAGGTATGTTTATTAAATTATTATTTAAAACTAAGTAATTAATTACATGGGTATCCAGTCCCATTGGCCTTGAGTCGTTTGAAAGAAGTCCGCAAATTGATGGCGTACTGCATTACCTCCTTGGCATCTTAGATTGTGTGTGAAGCTTTTATGTCTAGATGATAGACATACATAGTTAGTGTTTCTTCTGACAATGATATTTTCAATTTTTGTCAGCAAAACATTAAATTGGAATGTAGACATTCGAAA
This sequence comes from Leucoma salicis, assembly GCA_948253155.1. Classification (NCBI taxonomy): domain Eukaryota; kingdom Metazoa; phylum Arthropoda; class Insecta; order Lepidoptera; family Erebidae; genus Leucoma; species Leucoma salicis. The sequence goes on along the minus strand of OX411808.1, from coordinate 2,193,394 downwards.
GTACTGAAAAAACTTTTCGTTATCATCAACTAAGTGCCTGGATAATGTCCAATATTGACTTCTGTTTTTCGTTCTTTGTTAGAATCGTGAATCCAGTAGCGTCGAGTATGCTTTTTGTTTTCTTCTTCTTCGTCATCCAATATTATAGCAATTGCTAGTTGTCTAACAGTTAATTTTCTAATAGCCATAGCTATTTTAGTATTTAAAAACTTGATGGCACTCTAAGACGTCCACGCAACATTGATACGCATGCGAGAATGAAATCGATTTCTACCGGTTTTGGTGGATACATAGGTACGTACGGGCAACATACGGGTTGCATACGGGCATCATACGCGATGTATACGGACACAGAACGCGGTCGCTCCGTTTCAGTGGGCATAGTAGAGCGCATCGTGTTGTTTTTGTGTCTGATACCGTCCTAGCACGGTCATGGTATAGAACGGTGTAGTGGGCAGACTAATGCGGTTACTGTGGTTTGAACTACTAGCGCTTTTACTTACCATACGAAATACAACAGTAGTTTGATGATGATCTGTGTATCGTACTTCACCCAATTGAGTCAATCCATTAATGCTTGGATAAACACGGTTCCTTCTAGAGCAAAAGGGGCAAAAAATACCATTTGAAAATTTATTTCCAAGTTTTCCTCTCCTAGCTTTTATTATTTCCAATAATATTTTGGCCTTAAAGTTCTTTTTACGGAGCGTTAGCTACTTTCAGGGTCTTAAAGGTAACCTGGTGAGACTCTTCGCGAACATTAACGAGGATAAATTCGATGAAGCGACACCTATGTACAGACGTCTACTTTTCTGTGTATCCTTTTTCCACTGCACCCTCATCGCCAGGAAGAGATTCCGCCAGCTCGGGTATAACGCAGTCTACAGCTTCAATGATGCAGATTTTGATGTGAGTACTAAACTTATTTCTAGTCTTGTTAAATACTTTGCGCCCCTCCCCATGCGATTATTGGCCATTTGGTTTAACTAGTTAAAGAAGAGGGACTTTTTAAGTTATTAAACATATTTTTTTTGGTATTGAAAACACCATCGGAAGTACTTGTAGTAGTATGTACAATATATGTAAATAATTTGAATGTAATTTTCATCCTGTTCAGAACTCCGGATTAAATTGAAACTCCATTAAGTGTGCAGTTTCAATTCACACGTAAGAAAAGGGGCCTTCCCTTTTCTTAAAATCTTCTATCATTACGGCGACTAAGGTTTGCAGGTCAGTGGTAGACTGCGCTAATAAGACTGCATCGTCTGCATATTGTTATATGAAAGATTATTATTTATTTAAATTGTTATATGGAAGTTAACCACTAAGTCGCCCAACTCAACTCCCACATTAATTTCATTCAACTTTTGTAGACATGTACTCTATCGGAATCCATATTTCAATTTCCATGCATATCTCTTACACAGTTTTATCCCTATTATTTTCTTTAATTAATCATAAGTATTAACTTGAAAGAAATAATAAAATATAGTTCCTGTTTGCGCGTTATAAAACCACACTTGTGTCAATGTTACAACGATAGTCGTTCGCGTTGGTTGGAATAGTCAAATATTGTGATTGTCTAATCAATATTAAAATGTGAAAGGAAATTTGTCTGTTCTTTTCTATTTTAAGGCTGAGCCACTGAACCGGTTATAATGAAATTTAGTACATAATCGACTAACCGAACACTAAGAAAAAATGTAGGCTATAATATGATCCGCCGGACCACCGAAGGAATGTAACATAGTTCCAGTGGCCCGCCAATAAAGGCGGAGAGACGGCACACGGCTTTAGTGGGTGAGGGCCTCACACTACCCTGTTCGTTGCCCCGAACGACGGGGTGTGCGGTTAGGTACATTTTTTCCCGCCTAAACAAAAAAAAAGGGCTATAATATGATGTGTGCAGGTATAAATTTTGTAGTTAAAAATATCTCTATAGTCAAACAAATACAAATAAGAATATCTTTTAAGAACTAGGGGGGAAATTTTTGTAACGAACCGAATTCGACAATTAGCTTAGTGTTTAATATAGCTACATTATTAATTAACGCAAATAACGTAAATATAAAATCGAAGATAACAGTCACGAACAGGGTTTGAACCTGCCATCTTGTAGAATACCGTCCCAGATGCTTTCCCAATTCAGCCATCTTGACAATTGCTTGGGACTGTGAATTTCGATAACACATTCCTTCTTGATGTCATTTCTAAACCTTAAGTTCTGACTGTTTGGTCTTTTCTGATTTGGAATGAGTGCTAATAATATTGATTTACTAATAATTGCTAATAAATGATTTCGAATTATTAATTTATAAAAGGTATATTATTATAAAGCTGTAACAGAGCTTTGTCTGTACATTTGAAATATTTGAGAAAATATGACTGTAATAGGCTATATAGGTATCTAAACACAATTTTATTTTTATTTTAGTCTGTTCGTTCGCGCATCACGCTAAAACTACTGGACGGATTTTGATGCAACTTCTTTTATTTAAGAGCTTTAGATTAGACTTAAAATCATGTATACATTTTATCTCGCTACTACTCGTATATCGGGAATCTGAGATATAACCTAAAAACTCACTTTTGGCTGCAGCGCAGCCGCGGGCACAGGCTAGTTAAATTATATATGTAGCCGACAAATTCAAAAAAGTAATACATTGAAATAATAAGCAGGTACTCATTAGTTACAACTGTATAAATACGAATATAACGCAGTTTGAGCCGATAAGGTCGTTTAATAAAATTTCTGATTAACACTTGTGTGTACGAGTACATTTGACTGAATATGTTGAATACACATTCGTTGAGCTACTGTAACACATTATAATTGATAATTATTATAAATCTGTAGCATAGCTTTGTTTTTAAATTCAATAAAGTTTAGAGAAAATGGCTTTATTAGGCTATTTAAGCGTGTCTGGACTTATATTGTGTTTTAATTCTTGCCTAATTTTAATCAAGCGCCACGCAAAACTACTGAACGTATTTTAATGGTACTTATATTGTTAGATAAACTTAAAAACTGGTATAGATTTTATCTTGCTACTGTATTGGGAAACTGAAATACCTAGCTTGAGGTCCGCCGCAGGCAAAGGCTAACTAGCCTTCTCAACACTTTCATACCTAACTAGGTCAGAGAATGTTGAGATTGATGTCGAATTGACTCGAATGTATAAATTAAGGAATAATTATATAAAAAGAAGTAGGTACTTTCAGTGACCGATAAAATAAGCTAGGTATACAATGTTTACCACAGAAGGAATGTAACATAGTTCCAGTGGCCCGCCAATAAAGGCGGAGAGATGGCACACGGCGGGTTTCTTTAGTGGGTGCAGACCCCACACTACCCTGTTCGTTGCTCCGAACGACGGGGTGTGCGGTTAGGAACACTTTTTCCCACCTAAACAAAAACAAAAAAAATAAAGGTTTACAAGCTGGCATGGTTTGGTCATTTGATGTAAAGAGAATAGACGTATGTGATTATGAGAATGTTGCATATGACTATGAATGGACACCTAAAAAGTGAACGGCCAAAAAAGTTGATTGATTGAACGACGATTTGAAAATTTTGGGTGTGTATGTGAGTGCCTCGCAAAATAGGGATGTATGGAAGGAAAAGACGTACTGCATCGACTTTATATATAGCGGGAAGAGGAAGGAGTGAGGCAAACGAACAAATACATTTTAATTAATAAACTATCAATGAATAGATATGTTATTCATTTTAAAGCATTTTACATGCTTGGCTATGTACAGAACATCAATTGGGAAAATTTAATACAGACAATGATAACCACGCGCGGGGTTTCGGAACGGGGCTGTTAGAATGTAACACACAAAATCATCGTCATCATCGTAATTCGTTGAGGGATCACCGTGATTGTGTAAACGATTATTACGATATCACACGTTGATGGCTCCACCAATCACAAAAAGACTATACGATCTCGATTCGATTTTGTTTAATCACATTCTAAGCGGGCTTGTGCCTTTTGAATACCGTTTAGCTGCTCTGCCAACTAAGCTATCGTGGCATTCGCTAGGGAGCATCGATTTTCATACTACCTATATTTCTTCCTGATTTGTTTACATATATTATTCCACACAGTTCTTTACAGACGTAATAAAGTAAGATTTTTTTTTCACAAGCCACTGTTGGAGTCTCCTCTCGAGTAAGAGGATTTTAAGTCGTAGTCCACCGCACTGGCCCATAAGTGATTAATTATTTGCTTTATATCAGGTCTCGGATAATCTACTCGCAAACTACTTAGAGGAATACGACGAAGTACCCTGGGATGCACTGCGATACCTATTCGCGATCATTAACTATGGCGGGCACATCACCGACGACTGGGACAAGAGAGTTCTTATTGCGTACATCAACCAGTTCTTCTGTGAAGAGGCTTTAGATACGCCGTTTTACAGGTTGGTAACTTACAATGCTGAACATTGACCTACCAACAAATGGACCTCGTGTCCGTGCTCAAAAGTGTCCGAACCAAAAGAGAAACAAAACGCTAAAAGAGGAACAATCGTGCGTCATTCTTTGCAAAGAAAACTCAACACCATTATATGGTTTAAACACAAAGTGAAAAATTAATGTATAGTGCTAAGCATGTCAAATGCTAAAAATATATATAAAAATATCTAAATACCATTATATGGTACAAGGTTTCAAATAGAGATACAATTGCGTGCCAGTCTTTGCAAATAAAAGTTTGTATGTATTAATATAGGTAATGTACCTACGTTTCAATAGGTTGACTAGAGACACTATTTGTGAATTTTGTACTAGACCCGACGTCCATATTTATTAGGTTAATGATTCTGAATATTGATTGTTAAACGGTGTCACCTCCCCGTACTCTGTAGACCATTTGTACTATGTATATTCTTGTCAACTCTAGGCACATTTTTAGTAGGTAGAAGTTTTGGGTCTTCTGCACTCCCATTTACTGGCGGAAGAGCAACAGTCAAAATCCTTACCATTACTTTATGCTTACATTATCTGAGAGAATGGTTCTTCCCTGCTCGAGCCTGCTTATTGATGCTGTTACCGGCTCTACTAATAACGTAAAAGATGCATCAGTGTTACAATAAATTCTGAATTTTGATTGAGGATATCAGTTGACAGCCTGGACCCACTGCCTAACGTGCCCTATGAAATTAGAGGAGGTTAGATGTTCAAAACTTGAGGTTACATTTCGTCGTGCATCCTGCAGCTGGGCAACCGGGTAAAACTTGTTTGACGGGCCTCGTGGCGTAGATGGTAGTGCAAACGACTTTCGTGCACGAGGTCGTGGGTCTGATTCCCACTCAGGACAATTATTTGTGCGATAAACAGAGATATTTGTACTGCGTCTGGGTGTTTTCTATCTATTGTATGTATGTATTTACAAAAGAAAAGTAATATAGGTACTTGTGTATTATATCCGTAATCCGGTACCCATAGCACAAGCGTTAAGCTTAGTTTGGGACCAGAGGACGTTGTGTGAAAATGTCCGTGAATATATTTATTATACCTTCCAGATCGTTCAAGTGTGCATATATGATGTATATGTGGCTACGCCCTAAAAATTTGTGTATTCTATCGTAATTAATTAGACTTTTCAAAGCACGTTGTTGCTATATTTGGAGAAGTCACCGCCAACGTGATAATGCTATGCTATCAAAGTCGTTCTTTAAATTAACCAAAAAAAAAGTTATTCATTACGCTCAAAGAAAAAGGCGGAACCACAACACAATTCTATGAATTTATTTTCTAGACTTTCATCCATCCCTGCCTACCACATACCTCGCGACGGCAGCCTAGAGTCATACAGGGACTTCCTAGATCTGCTGCCCGGCTACGAACGTGCTGAGTCAGTGGGACAACACGCCTCCGCGGACGTCGCTACTCTTGCGCAGGTAATGGATTTGTATATATTTTTTTCATATATTTTTTATTTTAAGCATTTTATTACAACATATTATTTTTTTACATTTTATAATTCAATTTAGCTTGACCTCTTTCGATTCCTCACTCAATGTGAGGAAACAACTGTCAATCTCAAGGTACGTCGGGACCAACCTTAAGGAATACTCAAGGAAGTTTTTGTTCTCTAAACAATTTACTGAAGTTTATTATTTCATGTGAATATTGTTTTCTAGTGTTTATAATGTATTTCCAGCGGTTTTTGAATTAGTATTATTAAGTATGATTATCACATAAGATGTTACTTGCGAGATGCTGCAAACCCAACTTTTACGATAGGTACCGTAGAATTCCAAGCTATTTTATTTCCCAGCAGGATTACCGGCACCTAAAGTAGTCGTCGAATTGATTTTATATTTAATTATGAGTTCCTGTAGGCATAACTTTACCGACCGATATTCAGTAAGAATATCTTCCAGACATATTACAAAATAAATGATATCTAAACAATTTATACTAGCTATAAAAACACACCCAGCAAAAAAACAATGTTGATGCGACGACGCTATGTAGGTACTTTCTGGTTATACGATATACGTAAGTATTACTTTTTGCTATGTAGGTACCTACCTGAGTTTTACTCCTTGTGGCGATCCTTGTATAATACCTATCGTCCTATCTAAACATTGTCAAATGACAAACATCTGTTAACTTTTGAGTGACCACAGATGTAAAATCAAAGCATTTTTGCTCAAAACAATGTTCTATCTACAATACAATGACGTAATTAATGACGTATTACGACTCAACCTCATTCGAGGTTCCTCGAGTTTTCAACTAAGAATACCAATTTCGAGGATTCCTTAAGATATTCCTTGAGGTATCCTCAGTTGAGTTTGAGTCGAGGAAAGGTTGAGGAACCGTCTTAGAATATGGGTGTTAATGGTAGTTTTTAGATTACTTAAATAATTTTAATTGGTAGTTTGTGGTAGAATTTTTAAGCACTAAATATAAACAAAAAATTTTAAAATTTAAAGGAGTATTATACTAATTTTATTATACTAGCTTAAAATCTCATACATTGTAAGCATAAAACTTAAAGTAGATATTTTTTATCTTTTTTAAAACCAAAATTTGTAAAATCATATTACTGTGGGTAGATGAAACCGTTGAAACAACATATCAGCTTTCACACTTTGGACATCTACCATCTAAGTCCACCCGTGATCATGAATGCTGTAAAGTATTCGAAACGTCGGGATAACATAAAAATCAAGTAAACGCGATAGATTCCGTAAACGTAGTTTTATTTCAAAATGTGTAAAATTCGCGTAAATGTTAGAAAGTATTATATCAATTTAGCTTTTTTTATATCGCGTAATAAGATCGAAGCGACCAGATAATTTTAAAATATCAGCTTAACCATAAAAATTACGGACATGAGTTTTGTCCGTGTGGTGATGGACTAAGATTACAAGTGTCACCACCCCATCCCTTTTTGTCGTCCAAGACGACTAAGGGAAATGTGCAGTTATCATCCATTGCATTACTGGTGGTAGGGCTGAGTATCAAGTGAGAGTACTCACTTGCTATTGTGCCCGAACGGGTCGGCACCACCGTCTCCTGTGTGACCGGTCTTGAAGCACGTCAGTGTGTTTTGGCTGTAGCAGAAGAGAGCCGTATATTCTTTCATTTTATATATGAGAAATGAAATGGTGCGCAGCGGCTTGGCTATACTCTCGGTATAGTTTAGTCAATGAACGACGGTTACCACTTACCATCAGGTAGGCCGTGGCTCGCCTGCCGTCATATAAGCAATAAAAAATAATAATCACGGCATATAATTTATAATTTTACTTATTGTTTTTTTTCTAAAGAGAAATGTATCACCTTTAGAAGTAATCTACCTAACATGGACAGTCATGCAATGGATGATAATTGCTTCATACGACACCCGTGGGAAAGAATGGAGGGGTGACACTTGTATTCTTAGTCCATCACCACACGGAAGTTGCATTTATCTAAATTCAATTAGACGATGCAAATTGATTAGGATTGATAATCGCCGATAAATTGTAGGTGATACGAAGTTGACCGGGTAATCTAGTAATTATTATGCTGCACTAACATTTTTAAATATTACGTAATCTCATCATCGGCCGTGTGGGGCCGGCACCAAGAATAGCTCCACCCCGTCTCTTCCTATGGGAGTCGTAAAAGCCGACTAAGGGATTACCGAGGGACCGGGCAGCAGCGTTCCCCTGTGTACTAAAACATCCACTGCGATCGCCAACCCGCCTGCCAAGCGTGGCGATTATGGTAAAACCCCCATTTTGGGGAGGCCTATGTGTGATGAAAGGCTGATGGATGGATGGATGGAAATTTTTAAAATTCTATACGTACTTATTATTAATAAAAATAATAATGAGTTATTGCACAAAAAGTACCTAACATTACATTTTTTCAATATAGTATATGCATGGATACATAGTGTGCGGTAAATAAGGTCCTCTAATACCTCGGTAGGCTACCAAATTAGCCTGATATGTACCCTATACTGTACAGTATACCTGATATATCTTTCGACTGTGATATTATTTACTAGGATCATCCTTTTTATAGGATCAACTTTTGCCAAGTCTTTCTTTATACCAAACAGCATTTTTTTCATTGGGTATAGTGTAATGTAACTGCCTCTGTGGTACAGCGGTATTGTAAGCGACTGCTGATCATGAGGTCTTGGGTTCGATCCCCGGGTCGGGCAATGTTATTGAGGTTTTTCGTAAAAAGAAAAATCTCAGTAGCAGCCCGGAGTTTGAAATTGTGCCCGGTAGATGGCTATAGGCTCGGCCCCTATTACGTGGGACCAAACATAGCTGGCGAACCGTGTGTGTGTAATACACCTCTGCCTACCCCTTCGGGGAACACAGGTGTGAATCTATGTTATGTGATAATTGTATTTGTAATATTTATATATATTTTTAGCATTTGACATGCTTAGCACTATACATTAAACACAAAGTGAAAAATGTGAAATCGAAAATAACAGCCAGGAGCAGGATTTGTGTTTAATGTATAGTGCTAAGCATGTCAAATGCTAAAAATATATATAAATATTTATAGGGTTTGCGTCATTATTAGGTAAAATCTTAATTGTAAAATTAAGTTTACCTGGTCGGTATAATGTATGAAAATACTTCCGACAGATCCGACAGGCGTCACCCAAAGACGTTAAGTATGAATGTGTTATCGAAATTAGCAGTCAGGAGCAATTGTCAGGATGGCTGAATTGGTAAAGCATCTGGACGGTATCCAGGAGATGCAGGTTCAAATCCTGCTCCTGACTGTTATTTTCGATTTCACATTTTTCACTTTGTGTTTAATGTATTTGTAATGTTCAGGATGCATTGATAATGTGTTCGACATTATTTGCTTTGGCGTCCACCGGAGGAGGCGGAGCTGGTGGGGGAGAAGACCAGAAGGTATGAACTATATTGGATTATTAATTTATCAAAAAGCCGATTTTATGGATACGAATACATGAATGTGACCTCTATAAAATAATACGCGGTAGTTTGGCCCCGGTTTGGTATTGGAAACTGTTAAGGCTATTTATATAACTAAATTTATATTAAATAATTTCTTATGTTGAATATATAAATTATTTATACATAAATTTCGACGGGCCTCGTGGCGTAGTCGGTACTGTAACTGACTTCCGTGCACGTGGTCGTGGGTTCGATTCCCACTCAGGACAATTATTTGTGTGATGAACACAGATATTTGTACTGCGTCTGGGGGTGTCTTCTATCTATTATATGTATGTATTTGCAAAAAAAAGTAGTATATGTATTATATCCGTAATCTGATACTCATAGCACAAGTATTAAGCTTAGTTTGGGACTAGAGGACGTTGTGTGAAAAATTAATTATTACTTTTTTCATAAAAGGCACCTATACTAACTTATTTTTTCTGTTTGATATAGTTTTTTTATGGAATATAGCCTAGCTAGTATATAAAGGCCTAGCCTAAAGCCGCGCAGCCAAAAGGTAGTTTTTAGGTTATATCTCAGGTTCCCGATATAGTAGCGGCACAGTCGAAGAACCATACAGTCGGCCATCGAAGCCGTCTAGACAGAGCAATCGTGAGGTGCGGTGCGGGGTGTGACGCGGGCGGAGCGCTCCCGAACGGCCGAACATCTACGCCCAGTCGTTCGGGAGCTTTTTGTCAGGGCTATCAAAATAAAATATTATAATATTAAAATACTTAAATATTGTTTTTCAGAAAAGATCCATTATATCCGTCGCGTACCTTATGTTTTTTCTAAAATATGGGTTAGGTACAAGACTGTAATTTCTCGAATTGTGTTATTCATATTTTTAAGGCTAATTTTCAAGCTGTATAATTAACTTGTCTCGGTCAAATTTTGCAAGTTAAATTTGACATACTTTCCGGGTTCCGATTAAGCTGAAAGGACATGTACCATTTACGGCCTGTGGCGGCCATAATGTTTTCAATATTTAAAATTAAACTAATAATTTATAAAATCCGTCAGTGGTTTTCTTTTCTTGATAGAACTTCAGAAAAAGATTATAGTTTAAAAAGCTATTATTTTGAATTTGTACTTTATTGTAATGGTTATTGGTGAATTATTGTTATCTGTTACAATCAAATAGGATATTGCCACTACGCTGAATTGACAATATTAAAAACTTTGATACTATTATATTACAAAACAATATTACGTGCTTATTGCTTAAATAATTTCGTGAGAACAGTAATATGACTATTTAAGAAAATATTTTTTTTAATTATTTGGTGAAAACTGATATTATTTCTAATCAAGAGTAGCAATTATGATACAAAATATTGGCAAAACATTTTACATCTGTCATGTCATTCTACTCAGCTACTGTTGTTATTGTGTATTGTGTATCGTGAATATTGTATTGTGATTTTATGAGTGTAAGTTATATATATATTTAGTGATTTTAAGCCTCATTATTTGTTTATATATGTAAATATTATTTTATTTATTTATAATTATGATGTTATTTTTGATCAAATATCCGATTTTGAGGTATTTCAATTGCAAAATTATATCCATCTTAGATGTCTTTTATTTCATCATCCAAAAGTTTAAGTGTGAAAAGAAATACACAGGGCAATAGGGTAGTCATCTTCAAAAAACATATTGTTTTATGTATGTCCTTTCCAGGCCGAGAACGTATGGGCATTTGGTACATCTCCTTTACATGCATATGTATCTTACGTGACTATGCATTATTATGATGACATAGAGCTGATCTGATGATGGAGCTATAAGGTGGCCATAGGAATTCTATAATGAAACGGCGTAACCTCAGCGAGTTTGGACTCGTTTGATTCGTCTTGATGAGTACTTTGTCTTTAGATGGTATCCAAGGTCTGATGACGGAGCTAAAAGGTGGCCATAGGAACATCAATAAAAAACGACATAACCCCATGGAGTTTGGGCTCGTATGATTCGTCTTGATGGGTACTTTGTATCTAGATGGTATCCAGGGTCTGATGATGGAGCTAGAAGGTGGCTATAGCAACTCCAATATAAAACGACTTAACCCCATAGAGTTTGGAGTCGTATGATTCGTCTTGAAGAGTACTGACTTGGTATCTAGATGGCATCCGGGGTCTAATGATGGAACTGGAAAATGGCCACAGTAACTAAAAGAACTGCCTCTGTTATGCAGCGGTAGTATAAGTGACTGTTAATGTCGAACCCGATACCTCATGATGAGGTATCGGGTTCGGGTATCGTGGATGTGTAATACACCTCTGCCTACCCCTTCGGGGGTAATATAAGAAATATAGATTTATTAAATATGTTTTTATTTCCTGCCATTGTGACAACCCTAGCACCTTTATTCGTAGTGACGAATGTCTAGACGGATTCGATTTTTTCGACAACATCAAAGGCGAGGACTGAGTGTATGGTTCTTCGACTGTGGTAGCCGAATAAAATGTATACCAGTTTTTAAGTCTAATCAAGAGCTATCAAATCAAAAAAAGTGGCATGAAAATCTTTTCAATAGTTTTTGCCTGATGCGCGAACGATCAAAGAGATAAATAGACAAACAGACAAAAAGTCTAAAAAAATTGTATTGTGTTGAGACACGCCTATATAGCTTTTTTTTTGTTTAGCCAGGAAAAAATGTACCTAACCGCACACCCCGTCGTTCAGGGCAACGAACAGGGTAGTGTGGGGCCCGCACCCACTAAAGAAACCCGCCGTGTGCCGTCTTTCCGCCTGTGTTGACGGACCACTGGAACTGTATTGGATTACTTGAGTGGCCCGCCGGCGGCTTACCCTTTCGGGTACCCTCTACTGAGCGACGCATCCGCACACGGAGCGTCACACCTTCGCGGGAGCCCTTGCGGGTGGCGGACGTTCCCCGGTCCATCCACCCGCGGCCTCAGCTAGGGCGGCATGAGGCGCAAGTACTCGCGCCTGCGCCGCCCCAATCGCTGGTTTGGGTCAGAGGAAGAGTCCTCCTCCTTGGCCCTCTCCGCCACTTCCTTCCGCGAGATAACCTCCTCGCAGAAGGCAGCGACCGCGCCCCGATTCCTGTCACTGCCGAGCATCGCTCTGACGACGCTAGGCAGCGAAAGGTCCCCCCCCTACTGCCGCGACGAGTTCAAGGCGCTGCTCGGCCCAAGCCGGGCACGACTCGAGCGTGTGCCGCACCATGTCCTCATCGCAGCCGCAATGGTGACAGCCTGGAGTCGCTTCCCTCCTTGCGACTATTTGCATATCTGCTGAAGCAACCGTGCCCCGACAGCACCTGCACCAGTCGGAAGGTAAGGACTCCGTGCTGTAACCCTGCCCACTCCTCCAGCACAGGCTGGAGCGCCCCTACGGTCCGAAGACCGGCCCAGGGCGTCTCCAGCCGCACCCTCCAATTGGCCATGGCACCTCGGCAGGCTTCGCCCTGCTACCTGGCCATCTCGCTGGGCAGGAGACGACCGCCCCTAGCCCGCTCTTGCGACGCCCGCCAATACACCTTGGTGAGCACTTCCGCTTCCTTACCCATGCCTTCGGCATGAGCCGGGCAAGGGCGGACGCCGCGCCGACGAGCCTTGGGGACAGTTGGCAGAAGTGCTCGCGAAAGCGCCACTGCTCGTCCAGCACCAGGCCCAGATACTTAATCTGGCCCAGATACTTAATCTGGGCCTTCACCCCAATTTAGACCCTGTCCACCGTGATCGAGGCGCCAGCAGGTGGCGGACGTCGGGGCCCATGGAAAAGTAGGGCCTCCAACTTATCCAGGGCCACCCTAAGCCCCAGCGCCCCGATCCTCCTGACCACCTCCGAGGTCCCTAAGGTGGTCAGGAACGCCGCTTCCTCGAAGTCTCCACCCTGGGCCACGACCAGCGTGTCATCCGCATAGCAGATGACCGCTAGCCCGGGGGGGAGCCGACAGCGTAGTACCCAGTCGTAACCGATGTCCCACAGGAGCGGCCCTAGAACCGAACCCTGCGGGACACCGCACGACATGGGTCTCCTCACAATGTCCCCTATGCGGCTCTCATAGAGAATACTGCGGCCCTCAAGATAGTCTGCCACTAGCCGCCTCAGGTATGCAGGCGCCCCGTGATACCGGAGCGCCTCCCTGATGCAGCTGAATGGCAGACTATTGAATGCGTTGGCGATGTCTAGCGATACCGCCAACAGCACTCCACCGCCGTGGCCGCGGTCCAAAGGCGCATGATTGCGCTGACCGTCGAACGACCAGCTCGAAAACCGAACTGGGCGTCCGACAAATCGGGGGCTGAGTGCTGTGCTTGTTTAGCGCCGCACGGTATGGCCGACCCCAAGGGTCACGGTTGAGACCGTCCAGCATCTCCTGCCTTTTCTCAGCCTTGGCGCGGCAGATGGCCAGCTTGAACGCGGCCCGCGATGTGCGGTACGCCTCGTATAGCTGGCTCTCCCGCTCCCCATTGCGGTTGCGCCGCCGACTGCAACTGTAGACCTCCGGGCACGAATACACGCCGCACGGAGGTCCGCCAGCTCCTAGGACCACCAGTAGAGCCCCTTCCTTGGAGGAGGACGTCGCACACGGGGCATGGCCGAGTCGCACACCTGCGTAATCGCAGCGCGAAATCGACCAGCCTCAACGTCCACCCCCTCGGTCAGGGCTGGCGAGGACAGCCACGATTGAACGTTGGCTGCCTCCGCCAGTAGGTCCCTATCCAGCCTGCCCTTAGCCCACCGCGAGAACGCGGGAGCTCTGCGCGCCGCGTGACTCCTACTGGGGCCCTGATGGAACCGGGAGACCTCAATGCGGATGTACCGATGATCGGACAAGGTCTCAACCTCCTCCAGGACACGCCAGTTCCTCACTCGTGTTGCGACGTCAGGGCTAGCGAACGAAAGGTCCACTATTGACCCGCCCCGTCGCCGCACGCACGTGTTGACGGAGCCTCTGTTTAGCAAACAGAGGCCCATCGACGCCGCCCACACTACCACCACCGCTCCACGGGCGTCCGTCGCACGGGATCCCCACGCCCTGGATTTGGCGTTGAAGTCCCCCACGACTAGGACGTGGCTAGGTGCCAGTCGCCGTATCGAGGTCTCTAGGCTGTTAAGCCAGACCCCGAAATCAGCCAGACTCCGGTTGGGGGAGAAGTACACGCCATACAGCGTAACTCCTCCCCAGTCGACCGCGACGTATCCCGTGCCCCTGTCTCTGATCGACAAGGGTAGGGAACGAAGCGCCGCAGAGCTGACGATTGTCACGGAGACGCGACACCTATATAGCCTAATACAGTTTTTTTTTTCTCAAATGTCTTAAATGTAGAGACACAGCTCTGTTACAGTTTTATAATAATTAGGATAGTCTTCAAATTCCAACGTTACTTATCTCAAAAAAATCTTAGCCTGTAATTTATATGAGGCCAACTGGCCAACTATTACATAATTATTATATAAGGACTAATAACCTGGTGAACAATGTGTGTATTGTTTATTATACTCTAATATATTATACATAGGTCGACGAACTAGCCGCGGAGATGACAACAAAACTGCCTTCTAAAATCGACGTAGAGACAACGGAGCGTATGATGGGACCGGAGATCGTGATGCCGATGTGCGTCTCACTGCTTCAGGAGATCGGATATTTCAACGCCCTCATTGCTAAAATTGTTTCTGGACTGAATGTATGTGTTGAGACTCGAACTTTCATCATAAATATTTACTAAAGCGACAATACTCAAAATTATCATGTTTTTCATGGTCTAAATTATAATTTTCGAAGAAGTTGTTCATGTAGCAGTGATAGCTTAGTGGTAAAAGCAAGGACTGCTCAGAAAATGGTATAGAGTTCGAATCCCAGTCCTATAGCACTGCAACATTTTTCGAAATTATATGTATTTGTTTGCAAATTATCATTACTCGAACCAAACAACCAAACATCGCGAGGAAATTTGCATGCCTGAGATATTGTCTCAACGGCTTGTGAATTCACGAACATGTACTAGGTCAGTGTGGTGGACAGGCTACATCATTCTCAATATGAGAAGAGACAAGTGTCCAATAATGGGGGACAGTAATAGTATAGTAGTTGTTACATGTTTTTTTATACAAGAACTTCCTTTTCGTGGTAGACCTTTGTGCCACTGTAGCCTTGCGTTTGCCATAAGTTCCATCACCAAGCAGCCATATTTTAAGAAGCGACAACTTCCAGACAATTTCCAAACTATTTTTTTTAGTAGCTATGTATTTATTCATTTGTTTTCTGACCGAGTTAAATAAAATACCCGGCGAGGAGACTTTTAATTTGAAAAATTTAGTATTTTTAATCCTTTATCAACTGACAGAAAAGAATTTGTGACTGCTATTCTATAATACGAGTAAAGGCACACAATGAAAGGGACAGTGGTATCGAGTTCAGTCCCCGTTCTAGACCTAAGACGGCCGCACAGCACTGAATTTCCGAGATTTTTCAAAGTTATGTGGGTATTTGCTTACAAATAATATCACTGCTCGGTGAAGGAATACGTCGTGAGGAAACATACATTCTTGAGAGATTTTCTCGACGACTTGTGAAGTCAGGCATCCTGCACTGGGCCAGCGTGGTAGATCACGGTTGTGAGAGCAGACCCATGCCCAATAATGGGAAAGTAAAAACAGGGTTGAAAAAAAAGGCCAGCAGCAACAATGATAGCCTAATGGCAAGAGCAACATCTGCAGAGACAGGCTACGAGTTCAATCCTAATGTGGGGCCAAAATCGCCCATATACACACACACACCTCTGACTTTTTGAATACAATAGTTAGCTCTAACGAATGCAGTCAGTCAGCCTCACTCCACAGATTCTCCGCAGGGGTCGCATTTCGACCGCATTGATTTTACTCTCAAACGACGTAAGAGAGCGAGTAGGTATGAAAGAGAGTATTGGTGTAAAGATGCCAAAGGGAATGCTCCGATGACGGACATGTGGAAAGAATGCCGGACGAGCGACCGGCTAAGAAGATATACAATGCGAAAGTGGAAGGATATGGGTACAAGGGGAGACCGAGACTTACCTACCTAGACCAAATTTGTCATGTATTGAAGGAAGGTGGAGTCAGGAGTCGCCGAAACCGGCGAGCGTGTATGAAGAGAGTTATGAATATTGAGGAAGCGAGAGATGTATGCAAGAATAGAGCCTCTTGGCACTCTGTTCTCTCTGCCCACCCCGCAAGGGAAATGGCGTGATGATAAGTTAGTTAGTTAGCTTTTTTTTTGTTAAGGCAGGATAAAACCACACCCCGTCGTTCGGGGCTACGAACAGTGTAGTGTGGGGCACTCACCCACTAAATAAACCCGACGTGTGCCGTCTCTTCACCTGTGTTGGCGGGCCATTGGAACATTACTTCAGTGGTTATACAATTGGTACCTGTCTGATTTACTGAAAAAAAATTAAGATATTGTAAAAGAGTATATTGATGCATGTTGGTAGATTCCTGACGTCATTAGTGAAGCAGGTTTTCTCACTATAAAAAAAATGTACAGGAATTGCGTCGCGCTATTGAGGGTTTGGTGGTGATGTCGGATATCCTGGAGATCATGTACACTTGCATCTTTGAGGGGAAAGTTCCTTCTTTCTGGATGAAAGGTAAATAAACGTAATGAGTTTTTTGAAATTAAAAACAGCAACCCACACTGGGGAGGTAGGAAATAATCCCTGTCCGGCGGGCGACTTTACAATACAATACATAAAAACATAATATACTTAATGAATAATGGACACAAACTAAAACAACGCTCGAAACAACCATTTGTGGATCGCACAAACAATAGTTTTACGTATAAATCGAATTGTACAACACTCAACATACGAGGTCGATATCGTAACCGATACTGTGTATGGAGCAGGTTAGCTATTCTACGAGGCATATTAGGGCTGACTAACGAAACGAAGTGAAATGAAGCAAACAAATCATTAAAATGTATGCAATTTCATGATACCGTGGGTCTTAAAGGACAAATACAAATGTGAGGTGGAGGATAGAAGTACGAGGGATTCTCCAATAGCCTTACTTTAGCCAAAATATTCCTCTGGATTGGTAAGAACTCAAGTTCAAATTCTGCTAGCGGTTAATGTTTTCTTTTCTACTAACACAAAAATGATACGTCTGTGCTGTAACGGTGGCGCCGGCAGATCGGCCGTCCATGAAGCCGCTGGGCTCGTGGTGCCGCGAGCTGTTCCTGCGCGGCGCGCACCTGCAGGGCTGGGCCAACGCGCCGCGCGCCCCCCCCACGCTGTGCTGGCTGCCCGCCTTCGTGGCGCCCACGGGCTTCCTCACCGCCGTCATGCAGGTGCGCTCTCGTCCCGTGTATGTCGCCCTCCCAACACAGGTTCATTTTAATTGGGATCCGCATGGTACCATATCACGAATGATACTCATTTTAAAATGCTGTTTTAAATAAGCACGTAACTACCCTATTTTATTTTATATATTTTTTATTTTTCCACAATATTGTACTTAGTTCTTAGTGAGCACCAACTTTAATATCTGATATTGATGAATTTGATAGCAATACTTACTGATATTTAATCGAATGTATTATTAAATAAAACTACGCTTACAGAATCTATTGCTACGCTGTATTTCAATGGTCCATCCGTGATCATGAATACCTACTGTATTATTTAAAATGGAGAAACATTTTATTTTTATTTTATTAAGAGAAATTACGAAAAATAATAATAATAATATTTACGTTATAGTTTTTTTTTTTTTGGGTGTATAAATTAATATTCTATAAAAACAATCCCGGGCTGCAAGAGGGTAGCTATCAGGCCGCGTGTTGCCAACCGCTGCTGTAAAGTAGGTATTCGAAACGTCGGGATAGTCGAAAATCAAGTTATCGCGATAGATTCCGTAAACGTATTGGATAATATTTTTATTAAGATTTTTATCATTGTACTCTGACAGACCACGGCTCGCGGTGAATCTTGGCCCATAGATACATTGTGCTGGGAATTCACCGTCATGCCGCTTGAAGAAAACGCCTTCGTAAGACCACCAAGAGATGGAGGCGTCTACATCAGGTAATACCAAATAAAGGTTTGCTCTTTTTATCTTCTCTTAGTAGTCAGGGTGCTTCCCTTGCCTTAGCAAAAGTACCCTGCACGTAAGAGAATATTATAATTTCGGAAAAAGGGCCCTTAAGAACTATTCGAACCCATATTCCTAATTTTTGTGAAAAACGGTCAAGCATCTCATATATAGGTTTCTATATAAGGCTTTTAAGGTCTTATGGATGGCCCACGCTAGGTGTTGCTATTGTTTTTTATTACGTAATAATAATGATATAGTAGTCACAACGGATCTTTGTGTCTCTGAAGTTAGGCACAGAGCAAGAAATGGGGATTATGCCAGAATCATACGAGTAGTGCTGATCAATTCGAATGTTATTACTCGATTAGCAAAACAATCGATTGAGATCATTATGGTTTCATATCTACAAACCGACTTCAAACACATCAGTAGGTGTCTCGCACGGAAATCGAATGTAAATAACTATCTAACTAACTAATCATCACGCCATTTCCCTTGCGGGGTAGGCAGAGAGAACAGAATGCCAAGAGGCTGTATTCTTGCATACACCTCTCGCTTCCTCAACATTCATAACTCTCTTCATACACGCTCGCCGGTTTCGGAGACTCCTGACTCCACCTTCCTTCAATACATGACCAATTTGGTCTAGGTAGGTAAGTCTCGGTCTCCCCCTGTACCTACATCCTTCTACTTTCGCATTGTATATCTTCTTAGCCAGTCGCTCGTCCGGCATTCTTTCCACATGTCCGAACCATCGGAGCATTCCCTTTCGCATCTTTACATCAATACTCTCTTTCATACCTACTCGCTCTCTTACGTCATTGTTACGAATGCAGTCAGTCAGCCTCATTCCACAGATTCTCCGCAGAGATCGCATTTCGACCGCATTGATTTTACTCTCATGCTCCTTTTTACATACCGAACTCTCGCTTCCATATAATAACGTTGGGAAAAGCACTGCGTTGTGTTTTGTGACACGTGCCTTCTGGCTGAGGTGGTGGCTGCCGAGAAGTTGTCCCAATGCTCTGTTCACTCTATTTCCCGCATTCACTCTTCTCTCTACACCAGTGGTATACCTTCCATCCCGACTGAATCCACATCCAAGATATACAAATTCATCCACTTGTTCTAGCACACCATTTCCTATTGCTACTCTAACATCTGTTCTGGCTTCTTGTCTTTCAAAAACCATTACTTTGGTTTTGCTCACATTCACACGTAGGCCCCTTTTCTTACAATCTTCTGCCATAACGTCGACTAGGGTTTGCAGGTCAGTCGCAGACTGCGCGAATAGGACCGCATCGTCTGCATATAACAGAGAGTTAACCACTGAGTCGCCCATCTGAACTCACACATTCATTTCATTCAACCTTTGTAGACATTTATCCAGATATATGATAAACAGTATGGCTGATAGAACGAAGCCCTGTTTAACGCCGATATTGACATCAAACCAGGGCGACATTCTATCATCCAGCCGCACACAAGCTCTGCAGTCCATGTTGTTGGATTGCACCGCTTGTAGCAGTCTACCGTTAATACCATACTCCGGCAAAATGTCCCAAAGTTCCTTTCGTTTAACAGTGTCAAATGCGTTCTCCAAATCCACAAAACAGCAGAAAGCCCTCTGGCCTACAGCCAGATGCTTCTCTACAATGTTGTGCAGAAAAAACACTTGATCCATGCATCCTCTTCCACAAACCTCCTTGTGCCTCACACAAAAAATCATCAGACACCATCCTCTTTCCTTTCAGTAATCTTACCATACACTTTGGCTGCCAAACTGGTCAAGCTTATGGCTCTGTAGTTTGCACAGTCATCGTGCCCTTATTTTTAAACAAGGGCACGATGACTGCGCTTCTCCAGTCCGTGGGAACCATTGCTGAGCTCCAACATAAATTGATAAGCATCAGGAAGGATTCCCAGACACATGAGCCTCCAAGCTTGATCATATCAGCAGACACCATATCAATACCCGCTGCCTTACCATTTTTCAAACTTCTAATCGCCCATTCAACTTCATCCATACTAATGTCGTCAGAGGTTGCTGGTACCGAATGCTGATCTGTTAGACCACATGTGGCACCGGCATCACCCTGAACATCCGCACACATATCTCAAAAATATTTACTCCATCGGCTTAACACATCTTGTGTTTGCGTAAGAATGTCTCCACCTTAAACCTTATTTTATTCATTCTGAAAGCTGACCAACCACTCTGAGATTTCTTCACCTCCCTCCAGAAAAGTTTGGTGTTGCTCTCGAAGTTTTTGGTCAGCCTTTCTTCTGCAATCATATTTGCTCTATCACGTTTCTCTTTCACTAAGGCTTTGTTGTCATTCTTACGTTGCCGGTATATTTCTTTCTTCTATTATTTCATACTTGCACTCAGGTTCAAAGAAGATACATAGTCCAGCCACGCTTTCTTCTTTTGGTCTACGGAAGCTGCTACTTCCGTATCCCACCATGCATCACCTTTTACTTTCCTATGCTTCTTTGAGCATCCACATACTTCTTTCGCTGTATCTACCATACTATCTTTCAATATTCTCCAGCATTCTTCAATGTCAGATTCCGGCTGACTTGCCATTGTCAGCCGTTCACGGACACTCTCTGCATACTTTGCTCTTACACTCTCTTTTTGCAACTTTTCAATCTTTATTCTTTCAAGCCCTCCGAAGTGGACGCGCTCTTACCAGTGTCTTCACTTTCTGAACAGGCCACTAAATCTCGCAATAACGAGATAGTGGTCCGTGTCGACAGTCGGACCCCTGTAGGCTCTTGTATCCAGGATTTTACTTCGGAGGCGACTGTCTACCAGAATTAAATCTATCATACTTCTCTGTTCATTCCTTCTCCATGTATGCATATGGATGTCCTTATGTTGAAACAATAAGGTTTCTCTCCATACATACGTCCGCAATGAGCCTACCTGCATCATTCACTGTCTTATCACCAAATGAAACAAGCACGTCCTCGAAGTCTGGACGCTTGATTCCAACCCATCCATTCAAGTCTCCGCATACGATCACACGTTCACTAGCTTCTGCCAAATCCAGAACTTTCCTAAAATGTAAATAAGTACTAATTATTTTTTGCTTTTTGATTCCTAGGTGTCTTTTGAAAGCGGTTTTTTTTATTTAGAAATAATTGTATATACAATAAAAAGTATACGAGCGATTTGAGTGCATATGCTTTAATCTAGATATAGAAGAGTCCGCATATTTTAGTATGATAGATAAATAATGTACTCTACTGTAGAGTACTTCGGCAATGATAGCCATTGAGACTAGCCGTTCAAAAAAGCCACAATAGACAATCAAAAGGAACGTGATTTTAATCACTGCAGTATTCTGTCTGTCTCTGTGATAGCTTAGTAGTAAAGAATACAAATCGATATTTTTGTTATTTTTGCTTTTATTTATTCTATAATATATTCCTCTCAGATGTTTCTTTGGCTTCTAACATTAAACTGCGTCCATTATTAATTATTATTATTCGCTTTTCAATTCATTGCATTGGTGTGCCAATATTATTATCTTCATTAATATATCTCATACAGAGAACCCTATTAGTCGTTTGGTATCAATCATATATTATGATATAGGTATATAATTGTATAATAATTGTAATTTAATGAATATCTTCTCCGAAATGATAATAAAATTTGAATGCAGAATAAAATGTAATGTAGTTTAATGAGAATTGCTGTGCCCTAACAGGGTTCATTTAGGAAACGATTTGTAACAACACCACCTAAATGCACACATGAATGCAAAAAAATATTTGATTTGATTTGATCAATTATGAGCTAGGTTGAATATAACGCCTTAAGACTAGTGAACAAAATCGCCTCAGTGCAATATGATATATGAAATGCATATTAGCCTCTTATTAGATTTAAACGAAGATATAATTGAATTTTATAATGAAAATATTGGTTGCAAGATCCTCGACTTTATAACTGTGTGTATTGTGCAGAGGTCAGTACCTAGAGGGTGCCTCCTGGTTCCGTAAGGAGTCATACCTACAGGAGCCATTGCCGATGCAGCTTGTGTTTCCTATGACGCCAATACACTTCAAGCCAGTACGCGCCACCGGCAAGCGACTGCGCAGTGAGTTCATACCTTTATTTTCTACCAATTAATATGTACGACAAAAATTGTTTTAATTGTTAGGATAGCAAAAAAAAATACGCGGATGGTATACATAGGAATAAGTTCATTTATTATATTAGTAATTACAATTACATTTGAAGTCACATCTCACTAGAGCGTTACTATTTGACCCTCCTGACTGGTAAAATGACTCCCCCTTCTAATTAATAAGCATGATCGGCCTTGCTCTCATGATATTATTGAGAAAAGTCAAACATACCATCACGCCTGTATTCTCCGAAAGGGTAGGCAGTGGTGTGTATTACACACCCACAGTTCGCCAGCTGTTTTATGTTCCACGTAATAGAGGCCGAGCCTATTGCCGTATACCGAGCACAATTCCAAATTCCGGGCTGCTAGTAAGAATTTTTCTTTTTACATAAAGCTCAACAACATTGCTTGACCCGGAGAAAAAGTCAAATTGAGGAAAGTCGCATTCTGATAAGTAACTTTTGTCCTCAGACCGCTACATCTGTCCATGTTACTACTACCCGAAGCGTATGGGTGCATTTGTGGTCGCAGTGGACCTACATTCTGGCAAAGAATCCTCAGACTTCTGGGTGAAGCGGGGCACTGCTTTGCTTTGCACTCTTGCTACTTAAAATATTAGTCGATTTTTATATTTTTTTACTTAAATTAAAATTTTTGGACGGGCGAAGAACCACCTCATGCTCATAAAATAAGAGATGGTATTGCAGTATTTGCCCGCCGCGATCCTATCAGCAAAACCATTCAAATCATGGGATAAAAATGCTTTAAGGTGCTTTGTGTTATAACGACGGTCGAAATGGAGAACCGTAGTACCACTTGGCAGTTATCGATGTGAATTACTATTGTTAGTGCAGTGAAGCCGTCATAAGCATGTTTAAAACAAGCAATAACGCGATTGTGAAGCAAAGTGTTTAAATAAAAGCTCTAGTAATAAAGAATCTTGGTGATCATTTTATTTCTCATAGTTAAATGAATTGAATTATGATATATATCTCTACTATTTAAGTTTTTATTCTCGTATGTTTTAATAAATTTTATTATTAATTTTGACTTTTATTTTACAAAGGAAAGGATGATCTCAAAATGTGTAATTGCGTTTATTGAAAGCAACTATTCCAACTACTTATTTATCCAACATAGCAATATAACAGCACATTAGCTACTCGTATATAATAACTGTGTGCGTTAATTTAGTATTAGTTTTAAAACTTTTATGTGTAGCAATTGATGATTTATAAAATCTTTCACCCTTTTTAAACGATTGCCCAAAAAAGGTTTGCAATCTTTTTAGGTTTCATGTATGTATGTATGTATTTGAGAGTTCTTTATTCTACCATAACTATTAAATGTCAGAACAGATTTTTAGGTATGTTACCACACACCTTAGAATTCTTTTATTACTCAGTGAGATATAACATTATTTGATAGCTGCAATAGCTGCGACTGCAATAGCTTAGCGGTCCAGAGCACTTCTCCGGATTTGATGGGATGCAGGTTCGTATCCTGCTTGCAGTAAAGTTCTCTTTTTCCACTTTCACAAATAATTTGGTCTTTAATAAAACATGTATTATCATGTATCCCCTCTCCACCCATGGGAGTCGTAGGAGCCGACTGAGGGAATACCGAGGGAGTGGGCAACAGCACTCCCTCGAGTACTCGTATTATCAACATCCCCTGCGATCGCCAACCCGCCTGCCAAGCGTGGCGATTACGGCACTATCCCCCATATGAGCGAAACACATGTTGTGGCGTTCTCTTGGGGAGGCCTATGTCCAGCAGAGGACTTCGAAAGGCTGATGGATGGATGATGGATGAATACGTCATACTTACATTGTTTACTATTTGTACGTTTTCTAGTAAAATGGCGATGTTTAAACGCACCTATACACATAGAGTCAAAAGGGCTAATAATAAAATTGAGAGTACTATAGACCGTGTTGTGCAGAAATGAACCAACCCACAAACTGGACAAAATTAATGTTTTAATGCCATGCAATCGAAAATAATGTCTATTTTTTTGTCACGATGACTCGTTTTTTTCTGCCAACTACAATTTTTTTTATGATAGGTTATACCAACCGAAGACTACGAATAACACTGAAAAAATAAAGCAGAAGTGGTTCAAATCAGCATAACTTTTATGTGGGTAAGCTTTTCTGCATAACACGATCCATTTTGTATACGATTGATTGTTTTATGTAAAGTCCTTAGTGGTCTCACGGTATACCGTATGTAAATACAAGAAAAACATCAAGATATATGTCATTTAAAGTTCAAGTATTTTATTAAGTACAATATTATTGGAAAATAATCTTTAGTTCAGTTAGGTACCTATATCTTGCTACAGCGTCATCAACATATCGGAGTCCAACATTGTACTGGGGTCTATTTCCATGAAGACTGGTTGGTTGTTGAGGCTACACGAGCAATAACATTTTCCTTCAGGTGTACCATCTTCCACCATCAGAGTCTTTAAACTGAGATTTGCACCGATGGCTTGCTGCATATCTGTGGAATAGATTATGATTATTTTTTATAGAAAACTGTCTATTTTATGGTTAGTTAAGGCACCTTAACACCATAAAAATAAATAATATTTTTAACAGTGCTTATGTGCGTTTTATAATACTGACGGGCCTCGTGGCGTAGTCGGTAGTGTAACAGACTTTCGTGCACAAGGTCGTGGGTTCGATTCCCACTCAGGACAATTATTTGTGTGATGAACACAGATATTTGTACTGCGTCTGGGTGTTTTCTATCTATTATATGTATGTATTTACAAAAAAAAAGTAGTATATGTGTTATATCCGTAATCTGGTACCCATAGCACAAGCGTTAAGCTTAGTTTGGGACCAGAGGACGTTGTGTGAAAAATGTCGGTGAATATTTATTATTTTATTTACTTATTTATAGATTCTGCCCGCGACTTTACCCACGTAGACTTTAAAATGTACAAATAATACCTACCTACTTATTTTTTTTTTTTATTTTGTGGCAGACGAGCCACGTCCCACCATGATGGTGAATGGTAACCGTCGCTCATGGACTCAACTATACCGGGAATATTGTCAAGCAAGAAAATAAAAAAAGATATTATCACAGAATCTGTTTTTTTGAAACATATATATGCCACCCATTGCAATACTGGTGGTAGGGCTGGGTACCAAGTGGGAGTACTCACTTGGTATCGGGCCCGAGCGGGTTAGTACCACCATCTCCCGTGTGACCGGCCATGAAGTACATCTTTGCGTTTTGGCTGTAGCAGGAGATAGCCGTTTATATTTTATTTCATATCAGTGAAATGAATTGGTGAGCAGTGGCTTGACAATACTCTGGGTATAGTCGAGTCCATGGGCGACGGTTACCATTTACCTTCAGATGGACCGTGGCTCGTCTGCCACCACATGCAATAAAAAAAAAATCAAAGTACCTACTAACAGTAGACTATCCTTAACATTATAAACGCGAGTGAGTGTTCGTTTGTTACGCTTTCACGCCGCAACTACTGAACTAATTATCATGAAATTTTGTATAGCTATAAAAGAAGCCCAGAATGGTTCACCTGGAATAGCTATTTTTACACAGCGATAATTAGTTTGCCTAGTGATGTATTTATTTAATTTACTTAGGACATCCCACAAAGAGTACATAAACAAGTGTCAAATATATATTAAGTACATAGAAATTAGCATGTGTATCTTCAATTATACAGACCAAACAAACAATTACACTAAGAAGTTATAATATTGAGTCGAAATTTATTAATAACTAGCCTTTGCCCGCGGTTTCGCAGCAGCCACAAGCTGGTTTTTAGGTTATATTTCAGGTTCCCGATATAGTAGCGGGATAAAATGTATACCAGTTTTTAAGTCTAATCAAGAGCTATCAAATAAAAAAAGTTGCATCAAAATCCGTTCCGTAGGTAGTTTTTGCGTGATGCGCGAACAAATTAACAGACAAACTAGACGTCGCGGGACGTCAACCAGATGTGAAAACATCGAAATTATTTTGTAGAAATAAAATGATCATAACTTGACAAAGTAAGTACTTCTCAAGACGAATCAAACGAGTATAAAATCGATAGGGTTGCGTCGTTTCATTACAGAGTTACTGTGGCCATCTTACAGCTCCATCGTCAGACCCTGAATACCATCTACAGACAAAGTACTCGTCAAGACAAGTCATTCGAGCCCAAACTCGATGGGGTTATGTCGTTTTATAATGGAGTTCCTATGGCCACCTTCTAGCTTCATCATCAGACCCTGGATACCATCTAACGACAAAGTACTCGTCAAGGCGAATCAAACGAGTCCAAACTCGATAGGGTTGCGCCGTTTCATTATGGAGTTCCTATGTCCACCTTCCAGCTCCATCATCAGATCAGCTCCATGTCATCATAATATTGCATTGTCATGCGATATACATATGCGTGTAAAATTTCAGCTCAATCGAAAACCTGGAAGTGTGTCAATTTTAACTTGCAAGATTTGAATGGGACAAGTAAAATTACAGCGTCGCCACGCTAACAGCCGATTTTACTCTCCCTCCGCATTAGATGTTTTACATCAAAAATCTAAAAAAATAATTTTGTGTTCGGACACGCCTATATAGCCTAATACAGTAATTTTTTCTCAAATATCTTAAATGTACAACACAGCTCTGTTACAGCTTTATAATAGTATAGATACCTATATTAGGTAACGGTCATAAAATTAAATTGAATTCGATATATTAAATATGTCAAGCGTATCAAACTGCTTATAATTAAATGATCAAAAAATAAATATATATTTTTGTTAGTATTCGTTAGTAGGTAATTATTTTATAAAAAATAATTTTAAATTCGTTGTAAGCATAGTAATAGGAAACAAGTACGATAATATATAATTACCTACGCAAGCAGGTCTAGCACAATATAATTATAGACAAGATAATTATACCGTAATTTTAGTTTATTCAATCGTCATAATTATATACAGAGCTCGTTTTCTAAAACAAAATTTAAAAAAATTTACTTGAAAACGTAGGCAGAACAGGGATCCATAATACAAAGTTTATTTAAATACTAAGTTTACTATATAATGCTTTATGCCTAGAATGGAAGCTGGGTATATTTTAACTTCAATAATATCATGTTTTTGGAGTTGTGATTTGAGAAGATCCCGTCTATATGTCATCCAAATGCAATACAGTATTTACTTTCCGATATGTAGCCATTTTTGAGATTGAATAAATAAATACCGAGCGGTAGCGGCGATCAACGAAGTCCGGGCGCACGGCAATGCGTACGAAACAAAGGTGCAGCCTAGACGGGCGCACCTTTAGCAGTTTAAAATTTTGTTTATTGTGTGCGTGCGACGATTCGTAGGTACTGGCACGCACACATGCAAATCGCGCTTGGTTCCTTTGTATGAGATAACTTACTTTTTGCCTTATACTATGTAGTAAGTGCAACAAAGGTTGAGATTTTCCGATTTATTCATTTCCATTGTAGTATCTGCAGAGAGATTTATATTATGAAGTCCACGGGAATGGAGCTGCGGGCAGAATCTAGTATCCTACTAAACTTTGTAAGTGACTGTTTGTATGTTACCTTTTCAAGTGCAATCCGCTGAAAAGACGTCGATAAAAATTTTCAAGAACAAATTATTTGTGAAAGTGCAAAAAGAGAGTTCGACTGCGAGGGGGATTCGAACCTGCCCCCTAAGAATGAAAAACGAAACGTTAGACGAACTTTAGTTTCGAGTCATTGTGATTGATCGACAGTCCGACGAGTGATTCCTAATTAGTCGAGATTTTGACGCGTGATTCAGGCGACCAATCACAATGAAGCGAAACGAAAGTTCGTCTATCGTTTCGTTTTTCATTCTAAGGGGGGTTTCCCTTTCAATCCGGGGAAGTGTTCTAGACCCCTAAGTCGTCGCAATCGCTGACAGCGATTTCCAATCTCCAGTTCACAATTGCTTTTAGATGGCTTTTAATATACGTTATTTCTGAGCAAGTAATTTAACTGTATAAAATACTACATGGAGTAAAATGAGGGATGAAATTGTATGTATGAGATTCACACAAATTTATGCTTTTGAATGAATATTCTTAATTTCTTATTTTTCTTTTAATTTAAAGACCTGCACTATATAATAATTCTAGTATCGAGTGGGACTTTACAAACGTATAATTTCACGGACACATAGTAGACCCAGGCTCAAAACAACCATTAATAGATCACACAAAGGGTTGTCCTGTGCGAGAATCAAACCCACAACACTCTGGCGGTATCTAAACCATTTGCCATATTTAAATATTTTCAAATTGATCAACCATGTTTATGAATTAACAGACTTCCGTGTACGTTCAATTCCCACTCAGGATAATTATTGTACTGTGTCTAGGTGTTTTCTATATTATATGTATGTATTTCCAAAAAAAAGGAATACGTACATGTATTATATCCGTAATTACCCATAGCACAAGCGTTAAGCTTAGTTTGGGATCGTGGAGGACGTTGTGTGAAAATTTTCGTGAATATTTATTTATTTATAAATTTCACTCATAAAATTTCGATTCTGGTGACTTTATATGAAAATCGATTCTCAAGAAGCCAAATCCAAAATTTGTTCTAGAGATGTCCAAATAGCCTAATATATTAATTTTTTAATATATTTTTTCTTTTGTAATGAACGACCATTGCTCTGTCGCAGCTTTATGATAGTCAGGACTTGATGAACCTTCTTTTTGTTAAGGGGGGAAAAAGTACCTAACCGCACACCCCGTCGTTCGGGAGGACTTAATAAACCTGCAAACTACAACTACGTGGAATTTACTTTGCTACTGCTTGTCTAAACCACGTGCGATGGTTAATGGTATATCGTTGCCACAGCAACACATCGTTCACTTTTTTACGTAATTCACTATTTTAATACTACGTCGGTGGCAAACAGGTATGTGGTCTACTTGATGGTAAGCGTTTACCGAAGCCTATAGACACTAGCTTACTCGCACGTCGCCATTTCCAAGGAAAGGGATAAGGGATGGATAGGCAGGATAATAAGGAGAGGTAGGTGATGTAGTCTAAGAAAATATTTAGAAGGAAAGTATTTTGGTTTCTTGATCTGACTTCTTAACTTAAATTAAAGAACCAATAATTTGTGAAATGTGGATAAAGAGAACTTTAATGCGAGCAGGAATCGAACCTGCGTCGCTTCCAATCCGGGCAAGTGAAGAAAAGACTCTATCCGCTAAGCCATCTCACTGACCAACGGTCATTCCCAATCTCCACATCACATTTGTCTTTACGACACGAAGGCATGTCAAGTGCTAAAATACAGATCAAAAATATATTTGTTACACTCAACTGCAGGGGCAAGGTTTAAGTTACATATTATTTACAAAAGAGAATGCCGAAAACCAGGTTATTTTGTGCCCGTTGTGCGTCTTAACTATCTAAACATAAAAAATCGTCTTTAAAAATAATGATGTTATTTGTATTTTATTTTAGTCATAAGCGAAGTGGGGTTTCAAAGTTATAAAAAAAATATACATATTATTAAATTGGATATAATAATAGGGGAGCCGACGATGTTAATTGGGGATTTACTCGAGCGTCATGGGGACCTATTGGATTGCAAAGCTTAGATGATAAGAAGAAAAAGTGTTATATAATGTATCCTTTTCATTAGTGGGGTAAGCAGCTATAGATTTTCAAATATGTAAAAAAAGCTGTTGCATGGACATACTCGAGCGCGTCAGATATTGATACCATCAATGTCCTACGTATTTTTAATAATGTATGCATGTCAATCTGATGGTTTGCATGATGCGGGTGGACGTACGTAAGGGTCGAAAATGAAAAAAAAAAAAATTTTATCGAGCGCGTCAGATTTTCTAAGGGGAAATTAAGTGAACCTAAAAAAAAATTTAATAATCTGACGATTTCGATGTGACGCAAACTCGCGGTCATTAATCTAATGTGCAAAAAAAATCGCCATTTTAAAATACTCAAGCGCGTCAGATTAAGATATATATGGTTCATCTTTATGTCCTGACGTGCTGTCTCATAATCTGACGATTACCTAGAGGGATTCGCCTAATCTGACAACTTAATTTTTTTTTTTTTTAATAATTGTACTTAATTAATTGAACAGCTCAGGAAATAGCATGCAAATAAAAAAGTGTATGTTTTTTAAGTAGAATCTTGTATTTATAAGAAAATAACTAAAAAAAAAACACGTAAAAGAAAAATATTTTTTTATATTTAATTGATTAATAAATCATGATCTTCATCCGTCTTCCTCTTCTGGCTCGATTTTATCCTCAGATTGTGTATCCGTAACAAGAAATCATTAAAATATTTAACAATATTTTTTTATTATGAATAACGTGTTTTTTAATTAATGGAGAAAATATATACCTGATTCTGGAGTATCCTCAAAAATATCAGGTGCTATGACTACATTTTTATACGCTTTCGGCAATTGATCACCTGCAAACCAGATCATTTTGAACTTTCCATCGACAACGAATTTTTGTTACTTCGGCTTGTGGAAATCGTCAGATTATATATTTTTCGTTATCCTTAAATTACTTCCTTCAAAATAAAAAAAAATTAGCCACGCTCGAGAATGTCAAGATATTGTTTTTTTTTAGCTCATAATCAACCCACCTTATCTTAATCTGACGCGCTTTAATATTTCTGACCATCAATTTTTTTTACTAATAATAAAAGATATGAGATTCTGCCTAACCCCCCGTTAGGCAGAATGTCGATCGTATCGTTTCGCTTGTACGATCACCGTGATTGGCCAACGGATTATTGTGACATCACGCGTCGGTTTCTCAACCAATTACAGTGATCTCGATACGGTCGACACGTGAAATATGACATTCTACCTCAGGGGGCTGATGGGCTGCCCTAGACACATGTCACTACATAGAGGGCTTATATATGGTACAGGTACTCAGCAGGATGCAAGGTATCCTCCCTTATGTTAATCTGCCGCGTTCGCGTAAATCCCAAACTTCCTTCTGCGGCTTCCCTACTATAAGCGGAACCGCCATATTTATTGGAAGGCTTTGATAGTCAATGTCGCCAGTTTATTACTATACCCATTTTTAAAGCCAAATCGTAATAATATTGATATGAAATAAATAAAAGAAAACCCACATGAGCTCCTATTATAATACTTAGTATTAGTCGAAGATTATTTTATGAAATTATAGTTATGTTTAGATATTTTTATATATATTTTTAGCATTTGACATGCTTAGCACTATACATTAAACACAAAGTGAAAAATGTGAAATCGAAAATAACAGTCAGGAGCAGGATTCGAACCTGCATCTTCTGGATACCGTCCAGATGCTTAAAGGGTTTGCGTCATTATTAGGTAAAAATCTTAATTGTAAAATTAAGTTTACCTGGTCGGTATAATGTATGAAAATACTTCCGACAAATGGCGCAGGCGTCACCCAAAGACGTTAAGTATGATGTGTTATCGAAATTAGCAGTCAGGAGCAATTGTCAGGATGGCTGAATTGGTAAAGCATCTGGACGGTATCCAGAAGATGCAGGTTCGAATCCTGCTCCTGACTGTTATTTTCGATTTCACATTTTTCACTTTGTGTTTAATGTATAGTTATGTTGTTTTGTTTTTAAATTAGAAATATAATATTATTTATTATCTATTTCTAAAAATACAAAGCATAGCATCACGCCTGTATTCACCGTAGGGGTAGGCAGAGGTGTATTACACACCCACGACTCGCCAGCTATGTTTAAGTCCCACGTAATAGGGGGTGAGCCTATTGACGTCTACCGGGCACATTTCCAAACTTCGGGCTGCTACTGAGAATTTTTCTTTTTAGGAAAAATGTCAATAACATTGCCCGACCCGGGGATCGAACCCCAGATCTCATGATTAGCAGTCACATACACTACCGCTACACCACCTAGGTAGTTAAACGAGGCAGTTTCTAAAAATATTTTAGCATAATATACATTGTTATTTTACAAACAACCCTTATTGATTTGAATTTGATTGACAATTTGTCATGATTTGACATTTGTATTGCCGATAACGTGTTATGAACGTGTATGTGTTGATTGCTTCATTTGTAGAAAAGCAGTGTTTTTTTTATTATTGTTCAGTGTTTACTTTAACGTTGAGTTCAGCAAATTCTCCGTTGAGTAATTAAAAAAAAGAGCGTGACGTCGTGTGAGATAGAATTTTTAGTGGTACTAAGGCCAGGAATCTTAGAACGTAATCTAGATCCAGAGTAGTTAGCTATAGCATTATATCCTATCGTATATTTCTTACATATGTCGTATAAAATACTATTGATACCACATTTTATACTATAATAGAATAAAAGATATGGATTGCAACGCATAATATATAACCTAAATACTGAAAAATTAAAAGTCAGATTTGTCGAAATTCCCATCAGATATCTTAATGATATTTTTATTTAAAGACCCTGAGTACATTTACAATGTTTTAGAGCTAATTTGGTTAAGACGCAACAATAGCCCAACTCTTATAGAAAAATCAGCATTCTCCTTTACACGTTTCGGTTCTACGCAGGGTTGTATCATCTAGCAGACAAGCACTACATAATATCAGCTTTTATATAAGTTGTACAGAAAAAGGAACCATTTAAAGTCAGTAAATGAAAATCACAATAAACGTATTTTTTATTTGCATCAATGAAATAAGCAAGTTGAACAATAGTTATCATCAAATAACTTTAAATAAGTCTAAACACTTAATTTTTAATAGTTGATTAATTACATATACGAGTAGGTAATCAACAAGGCAATAGTCCTAACTTATAAATTTCTTGGGCAATTTATATGTATATAGAAATAAATATTATAACTCTTACTACTCAGTGACATTTGTAGATAAGCAAAATCAATATTATAGAAGAAATATAAACTTCAAATGATTATGTTCAAGATTAAACTTTAAATACTAAGCTCCCAAGTCTTATGTTTGTCTTTTAATTTTTTAGGGAGTCGGTGCTGTAGAAGCTGTTGCATTATTAGATGATGATTCAGAAGAAAATGATGTAGAGGAAGCTACGTACGCTGATGATGATTTAGATGTCAAAGATTCCGAGGATGACGATGAAGAAGTCGATGAAGTATCAGTATCGGATTTTGACGAGTTTAAAGACACTGAATAACTCGATGCTGAATAAGAGGAAGACGAATCAAAATTAGAGACTGCATAAGTCTTTGATAATTTAGAGGAAGAAGAGTCACTAGAGTTAGATGAAGATGATTCAGAGGACGATAAATTATTTAATGATGACTCAGATGTTGACGAGTTAGAAGACTTTATTTTATTTGTAGATGATTCCGAGGTCGATGATTGGCTACTAGCAGATGACGATGACTCATACGATGCTGTTTTATTCGTAAATGATTCTGAGGTTGACGATCCACTTTTATCAGATGATGATAAATCAGAAGACGCTCTCAGCGTTGACGATTCTGAGTCCGATGATTCACTACTATCAGATGATAAATCAGAAGACTTTATTTTTTTTTCTGAGGTCGATGATTGGCTTCTAGCAAATGACGATGACTCAGAAGATGCTGTTTTATTCGTAGATGAATCTAAGGTTGACGATCCACTGTTATCAGATGATGATAAATTAGAAGATGCTTTCAATATTGATGATTCTAAGTCCGATGATTCACTACTATCAGATGATGAATCAGAAGAGTCTATTTTATTTATAGATGATTCTGCGTTCGATGATTGGCTACTAGCAGATGACGATAACTCAGAAGATGCTGTTTTATTCGTAGATGATTCTGAGGTTGACGATCCACTGTTATCAGATGATGATAAATTAGAAGATGCTTTCAATATTGATGATTCTGAGTCCGATGATTCACTACTATCAGGTGATGAATCAGAAGAGTCTATTTCATTTATAGATGATTCTGCGTTCAATGATTGGCGTTCATTTGACGATGACTCAGAAGATGATGTTTTATTCGTAGATGATTCTGAGGTTGACGATCCACTTTTATTAGATGATGATAAATTAGAAGACGCTTTCAGCGTTGATGATTCTGAGTCCGATGATTCACTACTATCAGATGATGAATCAGAAGACGCTTTCAGCGTTGACGATTCTGTGTCCCATGATTCACTACTATCAGATGATGAATCAGAAGGCTTTATTTTTTTTTCTGAGGTCGACGATTGGCTACTAGCAAATGACGATGACTCAGAAGATGCTGTTTTATTCTTAGATGATTCTGAGGTTGTCGATACACTGTTATCAGATGATGTTAAATCAGAAGACGCTCTCAGCGTTGACGATTCTGAGTCCGATGATTCACTACTATCAGATGATGAATCAGAAGAGTCTATTTTATTTATAGATGATTCTGCGTTAGATGATTGGCTACTAGCATTTGACGATGACTCGGAAGATGATGTTTTATTCGTAGATGACTCTGAGGTTGACGATCCACTTTTATCAGAAGATGATAAATTAGAAGACGCTTTCAGCGTTGATGATTCTGAGTCCGATGATTCACTATTATCAGATGATAAATCAGAAGACGCTTTCAGCGTTGACGATTCTGAGTCCCATGATTCACTACTATCAGATGATGAATCAGAAGGCTTTATTTTTTTTTTCTGAATTCGATGATTGGCTACTAGCAGATGATGATAACTCAGAAGATGCTGTTTTATTCGTAGATGATTCGGAGATTGACGATCCACTATTGTCAGATGATGATAAATCAGAAGATGCTTTCAGCGTTGATGATTCTGAGTCCGATGACTCACTACTATCAGATGATGAATCAGAAGACCTTATTTTTTTTTCTGAGGTCGATGATTGGCTGCTAGCAAATGACGATGACTCAGAAGATGCTGTTTTATTCGTAGATGAATCTAAGGTTGACGAACCACTGTTATCAGATGATGATAAATTAGAAGATGCTTTCAATATTGAAGATTCTGTGTCCGATGATTCACTACTATCAGATGATGAATCAGAAGAGTCTATTTTATTTATAGATGATTCTGCGTTCGATAATTGGCTACTAGCAGATGACGATAACTCAGATGTTGTTTTATTCGTAGATGATTCTGAGGTTGACGATCCACTGTTATCAGATGACGATTCTGAGTCCGATGATTCACTACTATCAGGTGATGAATCAGGAGAGTCTATTTTATTTATAGATGATTCTGCGTTCGATGATTGGCTACTAGCATTTGACGATGACTCGGAAGATGATGTTTTATTCGTAGATGACTCTGAGGTTGACGATCCACTTTTATCAGATGATGATAAATTAGAAGACGCTTTCAGCGTTGATGATTCTGAGTCCGATGATTCACTATTATCAGATGATGAATCAGAAGACGCTTTCAGCGTTGACGATTCTGAGTCCCATGATTCACTACTATCAGATGATGAATCAGAAGGCTTTATTTTTTTTTCTGAGGTCGATGATTGGCTACTAGCAAATGACGATGACTCAGAAGATGCTGTTTTATTCTTAGATGATTCTGAGGTTGTTGATCCACTGTTATCAGATGATGATAAATTAGAAGACGCTTTCAGCGTTGACGATTCTGTGTCCCATGATTCACTACTATCAGATTCTGATGATGAATCAGAAGAGTCTATTTTATTTATAGATGATTCTGCTTTCGATAATTGGTTACTAGCATTTGACGATGACTCAGAAGATGCTGTTTTATTCTTAGATGATTCTGAGGTTAATGATCCACTATTATCAGATGATGATAAATCAGAAGACGATTTCAGCGTTGACGATTCTGAGTTCGATGACTCACTACTATCAGATAATGAATCAGAAGACGGTTTCAGCGTTGATGAATCTGGGGTTATTGGTTTATTGATATTAGTTGGTGATATATTAGAGGAAGCTGCATCATTCAGTGATTCAATAGTGTCTAATAATTCACTAGATTTTGAGGTCCTTGATTCAGTAGATTCAGATTTCATTGATTCTGAAGGATTTATATTTGACTTTTTAATTGCTAAAGAGCAATCATTCGTATCACCTGATTTTGCAACCTGTGTATTGTCTAGTATTTTTGTTTTTGTTTTAGAGTTTGTCGGTAATATGTCAAGAATATGAAGTAGTTTATCAATAAGATAGCCATATTGTCTCAGTGATGCAGGTGAGATTAGTTCCTCGGAAGGTTTATCCTGTGATGTTAACTTGTTAGGCAGAGTATTTTTTTCGATATCAGCCCTTGGGTCTTCTTGGATATCCTTTTTATTGTGTCCACAGTCATCATGATTACCAAATCCTCGCTGCTTTCTAATTTTTAAATCTGTGGAAATAATCTTTAAGTCAACACATTGTTCATAATGTTATTAAATAGTCATTGATGTATAAAAAAGAGAAGATACACAATCAGGCACGAAAAATGTCCACTATAAATGAGTGCAGATTACGCTTTCCTGCACTCTTTTCGTTTAGTATTATTTCGACGCGCGAGTAGACGAAGCGTGTCAAAATGTCTAATCCTTCGATGAATAAATGCCGAAATAGTGCATTAAAAGTACAAAAAAAGGATGGAGTTTCTTATTTTCGGTAAGTATTAATAGACAGTATTTCTATTTCATACATATATTGTTGCTTTAGAGTCGCATTTTTTAATTTTTCAATATATTTTGTTTCAAATGATCGACGATGGCCCTGTATGAACCAGTCAAATAGAGTGTGTATTAAAACAAAGGCAGTCTCGAACTATGCTCATACTTCAACGCATTTGGCTCACTTTGATCGCATAATACGACGTTCTCGGTTCTAAAAACGAATAGAGTCACCTTGTTGAATGTATTTTTTTTATATATATTAAGTAATTAGTTCACATTGTTTTATTTACAAAGTTTTAATATCAATAACATTGTCATTTATATGATGATTTTTATTTTAATTGATGATAAAGCTTGCTCTAAATTATTTATAAATATGTATTCTTTTTTTTTAAATTAAACGGCGAGCGAATTCGAAGGGCACAACTATATGATAATGATAATTTAAATTGTTGAATTTATGGCTTTTATGCTTCAATAATGAATGTTGATATGTTGTATTATGTATAAATTATGGTTTCACATACTAATAGATTTAAAAGTTTTTGGTGGTCTATGTTACGCTAGTGAAGATGAATATACTGTATGTAATAAAAACGTGGAGACAATAAGACGAGAACAGCGCATATGTGGTCAATAAACACAACCAAGGCCTATTTCTGTTCCTTAGTTTTAAAATGTACATTAAATTTAAATATATTTTCTGGTATTGATATACATTCCCTTCAACAACCTGCTCTTTTTAATCATAAAATTAGTCGTATAAAAGCTATAGAAAAATTTATAGATGTTAGTTTACATTATATCGCAAAAAAAAAATCAACAGAAAAGCTGAAATCTAATTCAAAAAGACAACTCTACAATAAGCTTCGGTTATTTCAAGAAAATTGATTTACTTACTACTGTATTGTCAATGTTTATAATGACGCCATTCATCTAGACTAGAATAGATCTGGGTACTACTAATAATATTAGAATTACTATATTGGGAATAAAAACTATATTGGGAATACTACTTAATATTAGAATTACTATATTGGGAATAAAAACTAAAATTTATATTTACGAGTTTTATTTTATTTATATTATAAATATTCCACCTAAAAGCATATTAATACGGTCAGATAAAAGTATAAATATCAGTATTAGAACACATTTATAAATTAAACAATTTTAATAAACTAAGTAAATGTTAATACATGAAAATTATAAAAAAATATTCGTCTCCACTCCATCCTTGTCCTGCCCGCAAATTTCGGTCGTAAAATTTTATTGCTTTTTGCATAATACTTTGTAAATACAACTTTAAACCATACGTGTAAGGTTGAATTTTGGAAAGAATGCATTTATATCATGACTATAACTACTTATGTACAACTGCCGACAGTTTTCGACGTTTCTTTTCTTCGAAACTGTGACTGAAGGGGTAGGCCGAGGTGTATTACACACCCACGACTCGCCAGCTATGTTTAATAAGTCCCACGTAATAGGGGGCGAGCCTATTGACGTCTACCGGGCACATTTCCAAACTCCGGGCTGCTACTGAGATTTTTCTTTTTACGAAAAAGCTCAATAACTTTGCCTGACCCGGGGATCGAACTCGAGACCTCATGATTAGCAGTCGCATACACTACCGCTGCACCACCGAGACAGTTACTGAAAAGTATGCAAATGCAAATGCACAACTTTTGAGTAAATGTAAAAAAAATATGAATTAATTGTTTCATAAATACATAGTCTGGTCATAAATAGTGTTACAATTAAAAAAAACAATAATATTTCCTTTGACTTTAAAGGCTGTCATTCTTAAATGAATATTGATCGTCTTTTCTCATTTTCATTCGTAATATTCTTGTAATATTAAAATGGAGTGGGATAATAAAGAAAACCGAATTGCTGTTATAGCTTGATATGAAATAGATATGCAGCCAAATGTAATACAGGTGGCGCAGGGGTCACCCAAGACATTAAGCAAACATAGAAATTCGGAGTTCCCAGTAATTGTCACGATGGCTGT
The DNA here is from genome assembly GCA_948253155.1 of Leucoma salicis. Lineage (NCBI taxonomy): Eukaryota > Metazoa > Arthropoda > Insecta > Lepidoptera > Erebidae > Leucoma > Leucoma salicis. The sequence goes on along the minus strand of OX411808.1, from coordinate 2,154,103 downwards.
ATTGGCAAAGCATCAAATCAAAAAACGGGACACGTTGATGAGCTCTATATTTGTGTATACGCTACTTTATTCTAAGTGTAAGGTATAAACCCTTTCTTTTTCTTTGTTAAGGTGGGAAAAAATGTTCCTAACCGCACACCCTGTCGTTCAGGGCAACGAACAGGGTAGTGTGGGACTTTCACACACTAAAGAAACCCGCCGTGTGCCGTCTCTCCGCCATTATTAGCGGGCCACTGGAACTATGTTACATTCCTTCGGTGGTAAGGTATAGTGTAGTTTTAGTTATATACTATAAACGTGTGCATAACGTATGTAAAACGAAACAAAATTAAAATGATACTGAGTTTAAGCGCCAGCCTATTAGCAGTAAAAAATAGGAAAAAAATATATAATAATTAGTACCTAAGATAAGTATTAAAAAAAAAAACTATAATTTTTTGCCTTATTTTACTTTATTGAACACTACGACTAGAAATGAATGAAATTCATCGGGTTTTAGTTGTTTTAATATTATACACTAACTATTCTGATAGATAGATAGTAAATAATGAAAATATTTATAGTACATTTTTTTAAAATTGCAAGTTGTTTTATTTTGGAAAATTAGCATAATTAATTTTTTAACAAAGTTTAAACATCTTGGGTAAAAAAATGTATATGAATACATGAGTGACCAATAATTTTAAAATAATGTCGGTTTCAATTAGATTTGATAATGGTACAATTCATAATTGTATCTGCCTTAAATAGTGAATTATTGCTATTAATGTAGAAAAGGAGAAAAAAATACAGAAGCAAAATTAATGTAATATGGGAACTGTTTTTTTAATTCAGTTATAAGTAACCATTGGGGGTTAGTAAAAACAACATTTAACATTAAGAATACTTTATTTTACACTCATTTACAAAAAAAGTTCAAATTGTTGGGCCCCCATTCTTATGCAGGCCCTACATCTGCGGATGAATGCTCTTCTGAGCAATCTTGTGTACCGTCGATCACTTATTTTTGTTGCGGTTGCTCTAACACGGCTTCGTAAGTCTTCCAAAGAACGTACAGGTTTCCTGTACATCTCTTATTTGAGGCAGCCCCAATAAAAAAATCCAATGGAATTAAATCAGGTGAACGTGGAGGCCACCAAATTGGCCCTAGACGCCCGATCCATCTGTCTGGATAGGTGCTATTTAAATATGCACTAACAGTACAGCATAATGCGCAGGACAGCCGTCATTTTGTAACCAATAAGTTTGTCTCAGCTCCTCGAGCACTTCTTCTAATAAATTGGGGAGATTATTTTGAAGGAACTCTAAAATAACTTTGCCCTGTTAGATTCCCCAGCAATTCAAATGGGCCAATTATTTTTCCATTTAATACTCCAGTCCAATAATTTATTTTAAATTGATATTGTGACCTGTCTTCACGCATAAGTTGGGGATTTTCAAGTTGCCAAGTATGTAAGTTATGAAGGTTCAAGTACCCATCTCTTTTGAGTATCGACTTATCGCTCCACAGAATTTTATTAAAAAATTGCGGATCTTCAATATTTGCCAGCATTTGTCGGCAAAAACGCAATCTACTTGCATAATCTCTTGGTTGGAGAGTTTGAACGCGTGTGACATGGTAAGGGTGGAAATTATTATTTTTTTAAATATCGTGCACGGTCGATTTTCCGATACCTGTGTGTGAGTATTGCTCGCGAGGTTGAAGGATCATTTTCAATTTCTTGAAGCACCACGTCTTCTACATCAACACGGGCGCTTCTTCGACCGCTATTTCCAGTGACACCACTTCCCGGCATTCCATTCTGCCTTCGGAGTAACAGCCGTGGACTCTTATAAATACTCGATAGTCTGGGTGGCGCGCATTAGGGTATCTCTCCCTATAAAGAGCTGCGGCCGCATTTACGTTTCCTCTGCATTCACCGTAAATAAAATGCATGATTGCATATTCTTGTGCCGTATACTGATGACGTGGCATTTTTATTCACAAAACACCAAGGTCCAGTCCAAAAAAAGCCAAGTTGTCGCAAATACTGATACTGGCCCACTGATAACGGAAATTCGCTATCAGACTATGTTAGCTGGTATTCTCAATCCTAAAAAAAATGTTACACAGCTTAAGAAGTAAGGACTGGTGACCTAGGATGGGTACTATTAGATTAATTTATATAGCCTTTTTTTTGTAAAGGCGGAAAAAACATTACCTAACAGCACACCCCATCGTTTGGGGCAATGAACAGGGTAGAGTGAGGCTCATCCACTAAATAAACACGCTTGCGTCTCTCCGCCTGGACGACGGCGCAATTCACTGGACCACTGAAACTGTGTTATAAGACAGTAATGTATTACTTCATGGTGCGAACAGGGTAGTGTGGGGCCATCACCCACTAAAGAAACCCGCCGTGTGCCGTTTCTCCACCTTTATCAGCGGGCCACCGGAACTAAATTACATTGCTTCAGTGGTCCGCCGGCGGCTTACCCTTTCGAGTATCCTCAAACAAATATACCGCCTACGAAAAATTATAATAATAACAGCCTAATGATTAGTTTTTATCGTATTCTTACGAGTATTCAAGATTCCGGGCAACTTCGGAGCGCTGTAAAACCCAGATAAATTGATGAAATAAGATTGCTCTGCTAAAACCCTCTATAAGATTGCTCTGATGTCATTTTATTGTAAAATGATCAGAAAAAAGTTATAACCACCAAAAAAAAATTTGTTCAATAATTTTCAGTTATTTTTGTTTATAACTTTTTTATTTTCCATTTCAGGATAAAAAGTAATAGGCAAAAGTTGTAGACAATGTAATTTGCTACAAATAATATCTTTTAAAATTTTCTGTAGGGTTGCTACTTTACGAGATACAGCGCGAAAACCCTTTGCACCCCTTTTACCGAGATGGCGGTCAGAGGACAAGGGTGGCGACTCCACAAACTTGAATTTAAGCATATACTACATATCAAAATAATAAAAATTGCGTCCTCTGAAAAACGCTAGCGTGCGTTTTGGCCTAAAAATGTAACATTTCAATGGACTTATAGTAGTAGAGACTAGCAGTTACCCGCGTCTTCATCAGCGTTAAAATTTTAACTTTTTTTACACGCTTTTTATTAGCTTCACTTGTATGTTTGTATATTTGTATATTTGTAACCGACTCCTTTGGGCGCGATTTTGACCCACTTTAAACGGTCAGATTTCGTTCAAACTTTGTAGATTTATCGAGAACCGATGACAATACACTAATTTGATAAAATTATTCGGTATTTATCGGTTTTTAGGGTTCCGTAGTTGTTGAATGTGTAAGTTGACGCGGTCTCAACTAGAGGGCGTTGTCCCATATTTCTGGATCGCGATATTAAGATGTACACCGGCGGCATATACATTCAGTCAAGAAAGTATTGGGATTGGATGATTGCTCATCGCTGCACATGTTTCCAAATTAAAATGTTTGTTGTGGCACAACTTATTAGAGATGTGCCAACTCGTAATAAACACAACATCTCGTAACTCGAATTGAACTCGAGTTACGTGACTCGAATTGAACTCGAGTTACGTGACTCGAGTTAAATGGATGAAACTAAGTGAATAATGATTTTTTTTATGTGTAGCTTCCAAACTGTAGTAAAATAATTTAAACAAATTCGTAGTAAACTAGATCACTCGTGCGGAAATCCGCAGTTTGATATATTTTATCGAATCAGATTCGAAATCTATCGCAAAATCCCAATTAAAAAGAGAGGGGGTAAATCATGGAATTTTATAAAGGAAAAAGGAAGATTTCACAGACCGACAGAAAAACAGGCTACAGAAATAATACATACTGGCCTTTGTCGGCGGTTTCGCCACGGCCAAAAGCTAGTTTTAGCTTATATCTCAGGTTCCCGATATAAAAGTAGTAGCGAGATAAAAATTTTATCAGTTGTTAAAGTCTAATCAAGAGCTATCAAAGCAAAAAAGTTGCATCAAAATCCGTTCAGTAGTTTTTACGTGATGCGCGAACAAACAAACAGATAAACAGACAAAAATCTAAAAAAATATTGTTCTGTGCTCAGACACGCCTATATAGCCTATTACAGTAATTTTTTCTCAAATATCTTAAATGTACAAACATAGCTCTGTTACAGCTTTATAATGGTATAGAAGTAGATATGTATAGGGACAATTATAATTAAAGTAGGTATAATTGAATTAAGAAAAAGGTGTTTGTTTTATGTATCATATAATATGTATTTTGGTTTAAATCTTTGTAACCTAAAGTATTTCTATTTATTACCATCAAAACTAGTTTTATAACAACCTTCACATAATATTAACAGTCTCACTTTGATATGTACCTAGCATCATAAGTACTTACTTATGCTTATAATTGTTTAATTATCACAATCAAAATGTTCTTATAAAACTTAGCTAACTAAACTAACTTATAATCACGCCATTTCCCTTGTGGGGTAGGCAGAGAGAACAGAGTGCCAAGAGGCCCTATTCTTGCATACATCTCTCGCTTCCTCAACATTCCTGCCGTCCGAATTGATTTTACTCTCATGCTCCTTTTTGCATACCCAACTCTCGCTTCCATATAATAACGTTGGGACAAGCACTGCGTTGTGTATTGCGACACGTGCCTTCTGGCTGAGGTGGTGGCTGCCGAGAAGTTGTCCCAATGCTCCGTTCACTCTATTTCCCGCATTCACTCTTCTCTCTACATCAGTGGTGTACCTTCCATCCCGACTGAATCCACATCCAAGATATACAAATTCATCCACTTAGGTATTATTGATTATTATCATTTATTACTTTATTATTGTATTATGTTGTCTTTTTACTTTATACTTTAATTAGAATGTTTACCTAATCAACAAGTAAAAGGACGGAGCTTTTATATATTATAATGTATTTTTATTAATAATAACAGAAACTTATTATTAGATAAAAATACACGTACACGTAATTTTTTTCTACTGGGAAGTTCATAATCAGCGTTCAATGCTTTGAATATTGTTGAAAGCCAAATCAATTCGAGTCAGACAGAAAACAACTCGAATTAGTTCGAGTTAAGCTTAACTCGAGTTAACTCGGGTTAATAAATCGAGTTGACACATATTTACAACTTATTAATGAAACGACCGTATCTGAGTTTTACTACAGACTGACTTTATTCATTTTGTACATAGTGTAGAAAGCAGTGCCATAGACTAAACCATAAATATAGTAACGTATAGATCACCTGACCTGACAGCTTGATTAACGCGTAACCGATTTTGATTTGTCAATGTGTGCGTTGGATAGTGATGTAAGTTTTAAGAGTTAGACTGACTATCGATAAAATGATAAAACAAATCAGTGGGTCTAGCCAAGTTGCATTTTATGATCGCTAACGCTAATAGAAAACTATTTAAATGTATGGGAATTTGACATCTTTAACCATAGATAAAGAACCTATATTTATCTAAGTCTTTAACAATATCTATAACGCTAAGTCACGTGACTTAACGTTAGAGATGTCAAATTTCTATACATTTTAATAGTTTTCTATTAGCGTTAGCGATCATAGAATGCAACTTGGCTAGACCCACTGTTTCTTTAACGAACTTGCTCATTTAAATAATCATCTTCAACTAATGAAACAAAACAGACATAATAAATTAAAACAAATATAATTAATTCGTTTTTATTTATTTAACCAGCAACGTCGGTCAACGGGATTATGCATTTTATAAGGGAATTATACTCTCAGCTTTTAGCAACATAAAAACCTACTTATAATTTTTAAATTAACTAAATCGAATTGACTGACAATATCTGCTGTAGAATGTGTTGCTTGCTTTTAATGGCGTCCGTTGTCACTTGTATGCCCGAATGCTCAATTGCCATAATCATGGGTGAAAACTTCTCTGGTAATCCAGCTAGTAGCACCGAACCAATCCACTCGTCATTAATTGCAAATCCTGTTCCACAAAGTTTCTGACCTGTCTTTATTATCTGTGTCATGGAACTGCAATTATCCAAACGAATAGATATCAAATACCGTAAAAGACTTATCATTCTGGTGAAACCGGAATCATCAAAAAGAGACTTGAGTTTTTCCCATAGCTCCTTTGTAGTTTTTATAGTTTTTATATGAACATACAATGACGAGTCAATAGTTAAAACTAGCTTCGCCTTTGTCTTCACGTCGTTTATTGTCGATACGATGACCTCTGTGCCGCTAGCATCCCTTTCTGGCTTGATAAACTTTATCATGCTCTCTAGGATCAAAAAATTCTCTGCCGCAAAGGCCCATTCGTCGTAGTTTTCTCTCCCACGCAGCTTAGACACGTTCACAATGTAGTTGGCCGCCATGACTGTTCCAAACCGGCACCCTGTCTTGTAAACACGTGTTGAATAAACAGTCCTATACGCGTAAACTAGCCTGACTAATTGCGAAATATTTGAATATTACTATAACTGCAACTATTAACTGTAATGCCTCGTCCATACGCTTGATGTTTGCCACAAATACCAAACACAACAAATAAAGTCTCAAACATTGGCCACAATCACCAAACACAAACAGTCGTCCTCACACTTGGCGAACATGTCAGAATTTTTGAATCGGCAAACATGGCGGACGACGAGCTTGTAGCAGCTATCACTTTCGGGTTGACCTATTTTTATTTTAAATATAAACAAAATTAACTCATAAGAATCTGTATGTATCTAAATCTGTGCATGTATACACGGCCCCAATAATGATTTCATTTGGTTATAAGCAAACCATATGGGTGTAAAGATATCGTCTGCTCCTAAAACATAAAACACATTAGGTATATCAAATTCAAGAAAGAAAAAAACTATGGGAGTAAGTATGCAGTTATTTACTTATTCCCATACTTGTTTAATTTTAGTACCTATTTTTGTTGTTATAGCGGCAACTACTTAAAATACATACATACATACCTATTCTGTGCTCTAACTCTCTAGCTACCACGGTTCATGAGATACCCCCGGTGACCGACAGTTGGATAGCGAAGTATTAGTTATAGGGTCCCGTTTTTACCCTTTGGGCCCTGAACAACAGCTTTGAATTCCATGTAATGATAAAAAACAAGATAAATGATAATACTTGGTCAAAACAAGGCTCTCTAAATTGGCAAATGAGTATAGTACTATTGTAGATACTTACGCAGACTCACTTAGCAAGTTTCGATGTTCACTTATTAGCTATTATATAGATAAATATAAATAAAATAAAACTAGAGTTAAAAATTATCCCTTTATAAAATGTTTATTATGTTAAACAGTTTTAATTTACAAAGCGTGTTGTTTGCCTATATATATAGTTTGTTAAATTTATCAAAATAACTTCTTATTACGTTTTCTTTTGTTAATTAGTTTAATTTAAGTTTTGTCCGTACAAAGCATGTTGTATTTGCCTATAATTATTTGTTACACTTTGTCAGATATTTAATAATGTTGCTTCTCTATATATGTAATAGTGTAAGCAAATTTTGGCAATTCTAAATAAATAAATAAATAAAACTAACTAACCTGCAGCAGAACGAATCGACGCTTGTTGTTTTCTGAAGTGTCTCCTGAATATAGCCATTAATATTTATTTTTTATTCTTTCATATTTTTATTCATGATCACATTGAGGCGGGTCCACGCATCCTGTACCTTCTGCCTATTTTTGTGGTTAGGGTCTTTTGAATTCCAAATGCATGGCTCATTTTGATACGCTTCTAAAAAGCAAAGAGTTGTGTCTTCCAACCAATCACACATGATTACGCGCGAAAACCTATTATATTGTAGTCTTTGGCTCCAACAACGATTTATCGACGCGGCGCGCCCGACGTCCACCGCCCGTAAGCTCGCGCGCAATACTGATGTATAGCAAGCGTGTGGAAACATCGCAAACTGTTTGCCAAACAGCCTTTGATTTGTTAAGAAAAACTGACACCAACGGCGAACAGTGGCGAACACAAACAAGAACAGGCACACACATACAAACACCCATCCCCATGTTCGTGTTTGCTGTTTGTTGTTTGCTGTTTGCTATTGTTTGCCAAGCGTATGGACGCGGCTTAATACTATCGCGATTTCCCTATATCGGGCATATTCTAGGCCCATAACCTATTAATGAAACGACCGTATCTGAGTTTTACAACAGACTGACTTTATTCATTTTGTACTAGTGTAGAAAGTAGTACCATAGACTAAACATATACATTTTGATATAACAACTAATATAACTGTTACTCCGCGCCAAAACAGTGGCGCGGAGTTTGAGTTGCATCTGTTATTTATATTAAATACAGTGCTGTTTTTAGTTACATCATATCTAGTGTGTATTACGAATTTCATAATGGACAAAAACATTGAACAAAGACGTTGTCTTAAATTTTGCATCGCCAATGGAATTTCGTGTTCGGAGTCACTGAAAATGTTACAGAAGGCTTACGGTGAATCGACTTTATCAAAACCACGTGCTTATGAATGGCACAAAGCGTTTAAAAGCGGTCGAGATCTGATGGAAGATTTGCCTCGCTCTGGTAGGCCATCAACGTCTGCAACTGAAGTTAACATTGCAAAAGTGAAGGAAATAGTGACTGAAAATCCTGCCACTGCCAGAACGACCTCTTTTCGGGCCACCTCAGTGGCCAGGGCTTTCAGGGCGACCAATGCATCAATAGTTGAGCGGCCCGCCCTGAACCTGAACTGCGACTCTGACAGCCCCGGCCCGACATCCTCGAGGTGCCGGATGAGACGGTCCGCGAGCACCTTCAAGCAATTTGGCCGTCTCGTCCAGCAGCAAGGGATTGCTTTACCCATGGGCAACTATACGTGGCATGATCACGTGCGATGGATGTCACTAGCGTTTTTCTCTTAGCCTAACAAAATCCAAATATTGTTTGTAAAGAGATTTTTAAAGAGAGTTAATACGCAAAGTCAAAAGAATAGAAATTAAAAAAAAAGTAAAAAACAAGAAATATAAAAAATACGAAGCATCGATTTGCAAAGAAGATGAATTCGATTAAACTTACGAGTAGCATGGGTATACTTCTTCACAAGTAAAGTTGTTAATTTTGTATTTGTTTTTTTTTGTTAAATTCCTCGCGGTCGAAGTCACGGATAACATAGCTAGTTATCGATAATGTGCATACAGTTTTACAACATATATTTATATATTTTCCTAATTATTATAAAGCTGTAACAGAGCTGTGACATTTAAGATATTTGAGAAAAAAATACTGTATTAACAGAAAACAATATTTTTTTATTTTTTTGTCTGTTTGTTGCATCATGCCGCATGGGTCGTGTGGGGCCGGCTTTAGAGTGGTCCCACCCCTCTCTACGCACGGGAGTCGTAAGAGCCGACTGATGTATACCGGAGGAATGGGCAGCAGTTCTCCCTCGAGTATTAACAACATCCACTGCGATCGCCAACCCGCCTGCCAAGCGTGGCGATTACGGCATTATCCCCCATGACGGGACCGCTCGTTGTGGCGTTCTCTTGGGGAGGCCTATGGCCAGTAGTGGACGATATTCACCACACAGCGACGATCTTGAAGATAAAACTATCGCGTAGAAATTCATGGGAAAACTTTGGGCAAAGGCTAGTTTAGCATAAAATTAATCGTACAACCTTGTTTTGGTTTCGTATGTTAAATGAAGTTCAATAGTACTGTCAATTTTTTTTCATTGTATGGTCACACTACCCTGTCTATTTTCATTGGTTTAAAAAAATAATCTTATCTCAGCTAAGAGGTACGAAATGCATAATTTTATATACCTATTATTTAGTAGAATATTTTTACTTAAAGTTAAGTACACTAGACTTTCTGATAGTTCTCTCGTCTACTAGCTAGCAATGCATAGGTATAAGTCAGTGGAGGTGTGGATTGAGGGACCAGTTTTAAAATTCGCTATCTTTGAATTGAGTCGATATTTTATTTCCATTTCTTTTTTACAAAATGTTTTAAGACTCTTACTAAAACATTATGTAGGAAAAGAAAGATTTTATTTATTTGATTTAGCAATATTCACTAAAATATTTATCTTTCTTGTGTGGATTGAGGGACCACAGTTTAGTCGTTATATATTTTTTATCTTTGATTCTTTGTGTTCTATAATTCAGTAATTAAGTTTACAAATTATTTACTAAGTGTCTGTAATCACAAAGCTTTAATTTTTCAGATACTTTCCGAGATCTGGCTGATGGTCTGTGAGGACTGAGGGACCAAACTTTACGGGCTGTAGCTTTTATCTTTTTTTTGTTACAATTTCCCAGATTTGTTCTACGATTGTTTCAAGTCTTCTACTTTATCATTTTTTTTTATTTTGCGAAATACCTATGTGGTCCCTCAGTTCACACGCACGTACGGTTTTTGATACAACTTTTTTTATTTGATAACTCTTGAATAGAAGACTGGTATACATTTCATCGTGTCACTATATCGGGAACCTGAGATATAACCTAAATACTAGCTTTTGGCTGCGGTGGAGCGGCCAATTGCTAGTATTATATATACCTATATTTTTATTTATTAAATACAAGAATATTACATACAATAAAAACGCAAAAAAACCTCAAAGGGTTTATCTGGGCGATGGCGAGTCGTTACTTATACACTTATTTGACAATATTGGATGAAGACATTTTTTTAAGATTGTGTTTAAAACATTTTGCATTTGTTTTGTACAAGTTTTGTATGCCGTTTAGCAGTTCATTAAATTAAACGGGAACCAGATATTTATCTACCTTATTCCCCGTAACAATTATTTGTCTCAGGTATTGTCTACATATTCTTTTGTATTTGTGGTTGATCACAAATATACAGGCCTTGTTTTTTTCAATTTTTAACTTCTGTCAGTATAATAAACTTAACTTTATCAAAAACATTCATGACATTGTAATAGTCCGTGAGCTGGTAGACATTTTTGAGTAGTTTTCATTTTTTATTTTTTTTATTGCTTATTATGGCAGACCAGCCACAGCCCACCTGATGGTAAGTGAAAATCGTCGCTCATGGACTCAAATATACCGAGAGTATTGTTAAGGCGCTTGCATTCACACTGCACTTCATTTCTGAGATATGAAATGAAAGAATAAACGGCTATCTACTGCTACAGCCAAAACACACTGACCGCACTGGCGTGCTTCATGACCGGTCACACAGAAGACGGTGGTACCGACTCGTTCGGGCCTGATAACAAGTGAGTACTCTTACTAGGTACCCAGCCCTACCACCGGTAAAAAATATTATTTAAGGCATTCTGAGAATTTGTCAGATACCTCTTCTATAATATCCTAATACAGAAATATGGACCTGGCTGGAGGGTAGCAGTCATTTAACAACCCCTACAATTATAAAACATGTAAATTTTTTTATTGCATAAAATATCTTAGAGGCAACTTTTGACGAGATAACGTCTTATAAATCGATTAGGGGAAAGTGGGGGAAACGCGAACGCGGGTTAATGCCGAATTCAATGGTTCTAGTATGTTAGAAAGATATAGCCATATTTTACTTGCCGCCATTTCGGAGATCACGCCACTATTAGTGCCAGTCAACAACACGGGAGACGCGGATAAACGTACTTATCAAGGTATGCATTTTACAATATTTTGTATGTTTTAGATATAATTTTTTGGTAAATTCAAGTTGGTATAGCTTTATTTCTATCTACAATAGTAATTCAGCTTTTTCATAGAGGAATAATCACATATTAATCAGCTAAATGACAATGACTTAGTAAAAGAAATATAACCTAATTTGTTTTTTGTCATTTTATTATTTTCGATCCCACGCGGTAAAGACGAACACTCCATGACGGGCAATCTCGAACATTTGGCATTACCCCACTCCTGTTTGTTGGCTCCCAGCCCAACTTTTTTTTATTATTGTTACAGATGCCTTGTACTTAGACGATGTTAAAACCAAAAAACTCACCCTTGGCAAAGCAGCAGAAACTTATAATGTTCCAAAAACAACTATTTTTGACCACCTAAAGAAAGAAGTGTTAAAACAGCCAAAGTCTAGAAAAAACCTTTATTTACAGACGATCAGGAAACGCAACTTGTCGATTATATCATAAAATGCAGTAATGTCTATTATGGCCTAACAATAAATTCGCCTAATCGAGTACCAATATGCCGTGAAGAACAAACGTACGCACAATTTTGACCGAGTGAAACAGCTAGCAGGAAAAGAATGGTACTACAATTTCATGCAAAGACATCCCAGCAGGAGCATGAAAAAACATCCCTCAGGTCTCCTCACAGATATCTGAGGAGACCTGAGGCGACTTCACTGAATCGTATAACTGCGTTTCAATGAATCTGACGTAAATTTTTTTATGATAATTTGAAGGTCATACAAATCAAACATCATATTCAACCTGATAAATGTTTTAACGTCGATTAGACAGGTATATCAACGGTCCAAAGAAATAAGGGAATAGTGGTAGTAAAAGGGTCGAAACAAGTTGGTAAGGCAACGAGTGCTGAAAGGGAATCTACAACAACAGTTGTATGAAAACAGAGAAAGAGCTAAAGCAGTAGAAATCAAGAAGAAAATGGAAAGTATGCCATAAAACGGAACCAAAACAAAAATACTGAAATGTAGTAAGAAGACACCTTCAAACAAGGAGATTGAAAGAGTATTGAAGAATTTCAATAATACAAAAGACTAGTGACTCCAGTCAAAATACGAAAAAAAAAGGCGAAAAGGAAAATAAAGACTACATGTATTTTTTGTAGCGATAAATATATAGATCACCTCGTTGAAGACTGGATTATGGATTAATAAATAGGCTCACGAGAGTTGTACTGACGGACAGTCAACATCGTTGGGTTTAAAATGTGATCTCTGTCGTTAATAATGTTAGTTCGTAACTACCCCACTTGATGTTCGTATTTATCCGACTAATGTCGGGCAAAGCCGAACACTAAGTGTTCTGTTTTTCTTTCATATTGTTGCAATTTATTAAAAAAATATAAATGTTGATTAGTGAATTAGTTAGACAGATAAGTAAATTTTATAATTTAAAAAATTTAAAAATTCTGTAACCAAATTCCACTGTTCTATTTAAGTTTTTCTATTTAAGTTTCTATTTAAGTTTTACCGGCTGCACGCACGAAAATGCACCACGTTCCGCCCAGAGTTGTTAAATCATAAAAATAGGTGGCGGTATTTAAAGTAATCTGACTATGTGCTTCATCTGTGGTTCGTAAGATGGCGACCGATGCATTGTTTGTGAACTCTCAGAAAACATATATGACGTTATCACGTAATTCCGGGTTCGATTCCCACCCAGGACAATTATTTGTGGGATGAACACAGATATTTGTACGGCATCTGGGCCTTTTCGATCTATTATATGTTTATTGTATTAACAAAAAAATATTATAGGTATGTATTATATCCGTAATCTGGTACCCATAGCACAAGCGTTGAGCTTAGTTTGGGACCAGAGGACGTTGTGTGTAAATGTTTATGAATATTTATTTATTTATTATTATAGAATAATGCTATTTAAAAAGTATTAATATAAAACATATTTAAATACCATATAAATGGATACAGTTGGGCTCTCCTCACCTTAGTGTCTGGCGATATGTTATGAATTCCAAACATATTTCTGACGAAATCGTAAAATAAATAACTTATTTATTTGATTGCCTTGTACTTGAAATCCCAAGTTCTATAAAAATCGTTAAGGGGATCCATTTTTTTACTTTTTGTAAAAGTAGTTAAATATTTTATTTAATTTTACTAGTTTTAGTTACTTTTTCGATTGGTAATTATTTAATTGGACAAAAATTAAAAGCAAAAGTTGTTTACTCACGTTCCGATGTGTTGCCAATGAAAGGATCTGCCCATGCTACGGCTGCCTGCAAATATTTAAAAATTGTTAATTTCATTATCTATCGCAGATAGAAAAAATATATGACATGCTTACTAGTGGAGCTGACGTCTGCTGTCGTCGATTGGCATTTCATTTGGATGTATAGTTTTTTTCAACTACTCAGGTAAATTTTTCATAATAAATATGGGGTTATTCATGTGTGAAATTTCATTGCTATGAATTATATGTCTTTACATTACAATAAATTCAATAAACAATCCTAATACCCTAACGCGGCGCCACCTACCGGGTCTAATGTAAATCTAAACCATCCGGGATCCACTTAAAATACATAAAGTTTTATCACAATCGGTCTAATTGTTTCGACACAGTTCAGTTACATACACACGAACAAAAGAATTTTATTATACCTAATTATGAAATTGGCGTTTGGTTAGAAATTCCAAATTCAAATTTAGGCTAGTGTATTATTTATGTTTCCGATTTAGCGATACGTTTCTTTCCGCGCCATTTGATTATTCTTTGACACCTGACCAGAACGATGTCACAATATGGAAAACTTAAAATCCTTCACAATATTGAAAACTTAAAATCCTATCGGGTTATTTAAGAATACGAGTTCCACCGTGGCATCAGCGCCGCAGAAACAGCTCAAAGGATTACCTACTGATGTACCTATATGGGGAAGTTACGTATGTACCTGGCCGTGTGGGACCGTCTTTAGAATTGTCCCACCCCTCTCAACCCATGGGAGTCGTAAGAGCCGACTGAGGGGAGTACCGGGGGGAGTGGGCAGCATCACTCCCTCGAGTAGGTATTAACAACATCCACTGCGATCGTCAGCCCGCCTGCCAAGCGTGGTGATTGCGGCACTATACCCCCATTTTGGGGAGGCCTATGTCCAGCAGTGGACGTCGAAAGGCTGATGGAGCGTATAAGAAAACACAATACGTTTTGGCTCCAATGAATTGTGATAAAAAATGGAGCCTTTACGATAATAGGAAACGCTCATCGCAATAGTTAAACCCAGGAGAACCGGGCAAATCCTGCCTTTAGTGAAAGTTGGCTCAGAAAAAGGTACTGGTAAGTGTCTGGTGTACTAGTGCTGATATCATCCACTACAGCTTCCTAAGATCTGGCCAGACGATCACGGCAGATCTGTATTGTCAAGAATTGCAAGCCATGGTGGAAAAGCTAGCCGTTAAAAAACCGAGACTGCTCAATTACTCTGGCCCATCGCTGCCTCAGGACAACGCTACACAATAAACGGTAAAAAAAAACTACTTTGATACACGGAAAAAATCTCTACTTTTGTACACGGAAAAAAATATTCTACACGGATAAAAATCTGCACTTTTGTACATGGGAAAAAAATCTACTTTTGTACATGGGAAAAAAAATCTACAAGGAAAAAAATCTGTACTTTTGTACATGAAAAAATATCTACAAGGAATAAAATCTCTATTTTTGTACATGGGAGAAAAATTACAAGGAAAAAAATCAGTACTTTTGTACATGGGAAATCTTTACGGAAAAAAAATCTCTACTTTTGTGCACAGAAAAAAAATCTACACGGAAAAATTAATCTCTTTTTGATTGATTTGCAAAATTCTTTTTTTTTTGAAATGGGTTTATTCCGAAATGGTTTCACTTAAATGTTATCGAAATCGGTGAAGTGGTTTTAAAAAAATCAATAAAACTCAAAAAAAAAATTTTTGAAGGCGGTATTTTTTTTTTGTTATAAAGATTTTAACATAATGAGCTTACATCCCGCCTGATAAGTAAGCGGTTACCGTAGCGTAGAGATAGTAACAAGAGTGATATTTTCCCGGCTAATCCGGCCCATCCATGCTGGGATTTCAAAGATCCAAGGTAGCGCCTTTGTAAAAGCATGTCTTTTTGAATAATACCTATCACTTAGCATCACGACCAATTTAACTTACAAAAGAAAATGTATTTCAAGAAATAAACAAGAAAGATGATTTAACAAAACTTACAAAAACTGCAACCATAAGTACAAGGATCTTCATAGTGGCTTTATATTGTTCCCAGGCTCAGGCCAAACTGTAATATTGTCGCCTCTATAGCCCTGAAGCTAATGTGTTACTGACAATTGGGTATATATATTATTTGAATATTTGAAGAAATATGCTAACACGTAATTTGGTTCGGCGTCATGACAACTGTGCAAATATTGAGGAACAGAGGTGTGAAAATACATACTTTCAGAGATGCAGCGTTGTAACTTTTTTTACTATAGGGTGTTTGAGACGACGACCACTGAAGGAATGTAATATGGTTCGGGTGGCCCGCCAATAAAGACGGAGAGACGGCACTCGATGGGGTTTTTTTAGTGGGTGAAGGCCCCACACTACCCTGTTCGTTTCACCGAACGACGGGGTGTGCGGTTAGGAACATTTTTTTACGCCTTAACAAAACAAAAAGGTATATTCCGCAACCTAAAGCTCTATGCTTTCGATATTCTAAGATTTGACCTTTTTCATGATTTTGAAGATATTCATCATCTCCCTAGCCTTATCCCATTGTTGGGTTGAGCATCTGATCTGTTTGGTTTTCGTTCTGATCCAACAGTATAAGCACAGAGCGAAAACTGGCGATCTTATAATAAGACGGGAGTCACAATGATGTTATTTTACAGCCAGGACCCACTGCTAACTTACCTTCCGAAGTACAAAGGAGATCAGGTGTCCACAGATAAGTATTTTCGTCACCCATCTAATTACCAGCCTAGTTAAAATTGCTTAACATTGCCTATCTTTCGAACTGCAAATGCAGAACTTGCACTCCCTACAATTACTTAAACAATCGATGATAACTAAGACCCGCTGAAAATATAGCACTGAAAATCTATATCCCATGACGATACAATAAAATTGTCACCACCTCATTCTTTATCGTGGGTGCCGTACAAGGCGACTAAGGGAAGTGAGATACTTGACTTGGGCATTAGCGTGTCGGTACCACGGACTTTCGTGTGACCGACTGAAATACCTAAGTGTGTTTTGGTTGCAGCGAGGGATAGCAGTCTATTCATTCATTTACCATATGTGAAAATGAAATGGTGAGCAGCGGCTTGGGGGTATTCGAAGAACTTGTCTGAGGACACGCGGAGCGTGGCGCGGCGCGTCTGACGTCACGTCACGCGGTTAAATCAAACATATGGTAATATTAACGTCCACAAGCGTCATCACACGCGTTTTGTTTTCTTTGCTTGTCCATAAAGAGAAGATACGCACAACGCACTGTGTGTCCGTTACCGAGGCCTTAGTATTGCAGAGTCCATGAGTGACGGCTAACACTTTATATTAGGTAAGAAAAAGATCCACCTGTTTTCTGCGTCAATACTACGCGACGCGATGCGACATGAAAATATCAAATAGAGGTTGCAGTTATGTACTTATGGCCTACGTTGTAGCCTAATTTGAATGCGACGCAAAGCGGTTAAAGTATTAGCCACAATACGTCACATCGCTTCGCGTTGCGTAGCGAACTCTATGGTAGCGAACTCTATGGTAGCGAACTCTATGGTAGCGAACTCTATGGTAGCGAACTCTATGGTAGCGAACTCTATGGTAGCGAACTCTATGGTAGCGAACTCTATGGTAGCGAACTCTATGGTAGCGAACTCTATGGTAGCGAACTCTATGGTAGCGAACTCTATGGTAGCGAACTCTATGGTAGCGAACTCTATGGTAGCGAACTCTATGGTAGCTAACTCTATGGTAGCTAACTCTATGGTAGCGAACTCTATGGTAGCGAACTCTATGGTAGCGAACTCTATGGTAGCGAACTCTATGGTAGCGAACTCTATGGTAGCGAAGCTCAGCTAGGACAACGGGTGAGCAAACTAAAGCGAGTGCATGGGTACGAGTGTGTGTGAAGACGTGTGTGCATCTAAATATGTTCGTCAGCGTAGTCTGCATTTTCAGCACCCACAGATGCATACAAAGAATTCAAATCTATTAGAAACTCGCCTTCAATAATCCTTGTACTCAGAAGATCGCATAGGTATTTAAAGCCTCTTCACTGAGATGCTATTGTTCTGACAAAAAAGCTATAGGCGCGGGGTAAAAATATGGTTTGTGACCTTTGTTAGTTTCATGATTATGGATCCATTTTCATGTTAAATGACCCTATGGCTTTCAGAGCTCAATATTTGAATTTGGAACCACCCTATAATGTGTTGCCATATCGAACATTCTAGATAATTTATTAATTGTGCATTGAAGGACGTTACAATGTCTTACAAATACAAATAATATGCATCTGACTACATATTTTTCGATAAACTGAAATATTGTGCAAATAGAAAACTTTTTAATTAACAATTCTATACCGTGTCTACGTTTGATAATTGTCATAATTGATTTTATTCTCCCGAAGAACAAGTAGGAAGTTTAAGTCACAGATGTTGATAAACCTATCAGGAATAACCTATCTTTGAGGAACTGCTAAGATTGTAACTTATAAATTTATATAAGCAAAAAGGTTGAAATTATAGAGTCCCACCTCGGGGCGTTAATATCATTGGGTTGTTTTTTTTAATAAAATAAAATATATATTCACGGACATTTCACACGACGTCCTCTAGTCCCAAACTAAGCTTAACGCTTGTGCTATGGGTACCCGATTACGGACATAATACATTATATTACTTTCTTTTTTTGTAAATACATACATATAATAGATATAAACACCCAGACGCAGTACAAATATCTGCGTTCATCACACAAATAAATGTCCTGAGTGGGAATCGAACCCACGACCTCGTGCACGGAAGTCGGTTACACTACCCACTACGCCACGAGGCCCGTCAAAACACCCCGCCCGACAAAATACTACACAACATTAAACTTCCCTTAGTATTACTTTACCAAAGAGTAAAGACCAACTAAACCAAAGAAAAAAACATTTCTTCGGTTCGGAATGTGTCAAACTTATTTAAATCGAAGTGAAGCGTCTTCATAAGAACCATCTAGATAAGAACAAACACAAAGATCTTGATAAGAACAAACACCAGTTAATTGTCGTTGTTTACGTTTCAGCAAAACACTTGGACGCAAAAACATTATGCATTAAAATAATTCAGGTCAATATTTCATAATTGTAAATGCACAATGCTCGGTATATCAGAATCATTCTAAATACATTACAAACTAACAGACACTATTAGTATAGAATCGATAATTAAAAAATAAGGTATTTGTCCAATATTTCACTAATGTCATATGTGCATAATGTTTTGAAGTTTTTAATTACTTAATGGCAGGTAAGTAAATAATATTTCATTTCCTTATTTTCCGAATACCTGCACTGCTATTGACATAGCTTTGGCTTTTGGGGTATAAATACCGATGCAACAAGTATCATCAACAACCATCCCGGAGTATCTGCTCTTGCAACATATCACCAAATTTACAAAATCTTAATTCAATATGAAGACTATCGCACTACTCTTGCTAATTGTAAGTATTTTTATTTCTACTTTACAATTTTAATGTTTTTTTTGTTATGGAATATGGGTTTGCATATGCATTGGGATATAATTATGATTATATATGTATTATCTCTGCCTACCCCGCAAGGGAGATGGTGTGATGATAAGTAAGTAAATATTGGGCTATAAAGCTATAAGGATTGACAGATTCAAAATAGTTTCAAAATTAGCGTATAATGTGATGATTGTATGTATTTCATAATATATAAGTATTTTACGCAGGGTGAGCGATTTGAACTATTTCGTTGTTACATATATATTTTAAATATTTTAATGTGCATTTTAGCACTTAACATGCTCAGCTACTTTTAATGGTAACAAATTATTTCTGCTCGTATTAATGTTCATTTTTTCCACTTCACAAATAGTTCAAATATGTTTACGCGGGTAGAGAAAGGACAATGCTTTGCGTCCATACATGGTTTGCCCTAAAAAAGCCTCAAAACTAAATCATGTGTTTTATTAAAACATATTACTGAATTCCCATAGGATTATCATTTAATAGCGGACTAGCTGGAAAATCATAATATTACAAATACTGTCTGATTTTGAGGTCATGAGCTGGGCGTTTTAAACTTATAACAATGAAGCTTGAATGTAAATGGATCAGTTTACATGATAGTAGGTTGGTGTTTCACTACCTCTTGTAATAGTTTTCACTTCAGTTGGATTATAATCGTAGAGTTGCGTATTTCCGACGCTAGATGGTGCTCTATTAAATTTTTACGTGTTTCAAAAAATATTTTAACTATTCATTTTCTATATACAATAAAGATTAATATTCTTAGTCTTAGAGATTAGATTACTTTATTATTTTAATTCAGAATGACATTTTAAGTTTGTCTTAAATTAATAATAAAAGTAAGTCTATTAAAGGCAGTGACATCTATTAACAAACTCTAATATTGATAATAAAAATAAGTTTATAAAAGCAGGGACATCTATTAACAAAATCTATTGACAAAACCAATTGTGAGATCAAAAAGCTTTTAATGAAACAAAACTTCTGATTTTTGTCTAAATTTATTATAATATTAGAACTGACCTTAATTTTTCGTTGTGACATTTTACACAATTTCTAAATTAATTCCAAAAGCATAATTCAGATTTAAAAATAACCTAACAATGCTATAAAAGAAACAAAAAAACGATTGTATTGACTTCAGGTAAATATGGCAGGCACATCGGAAGTACAAATAAATCTTCGAATACTTTTTTTTCTTCATTATGACATGGAGCTAGTCCGTGTTAAATGGAAATATGCAATTAGTATTATAAAAAAATACTAATAATTAGGCATTTTCATAGCCGCGATGCTACTATCGGTGTTATTATTATTTGAAAGAGTATTGTTTCATAAAGCGCGTGGTGACGGACTAAAAGAATACAAGTGTCACCACCCCATCCTTTCATACGGGTGTCGTACGAGGCGACTAAGGGAATTAAGCAGCTATCACTCATTGCATTACTGGTGGTAGGGCTGGGTAACAAATGGAAGTGCTCACTTGCTATCGCGCCCTAGCAGGATGGTACCACTATCTCCTGTGTGACCGGCCATGAAGCACATCGCTGTGTTTTGGTCATAGCTGGAGACAGCCGTTAAATTTTTAATATTGAGCAGCGGCTTGACAGTACTAATAGTTAGTTAACGACGGTTACCATTTTCCATCAGGTGGGTTGTGTCTTGTCTGGAACAAAACGCAATAAAAAAACAACAATAACTTATTTCGTGAATTGCGCTATCATTTAGTACGATTCTTAATTGCAAAATTAAGCAAACTATACCGCAACAAATATATGCCAATCCATACGTATATAGATTTAATCTTGTTATATTAAATGTGAGATAGAGATTGGGAGTTTTAAGCAGGCTTACGATATCTTAGCGTTAACGTATAGATGCAACTTTTTTTCTGCTCATATTCTATGAGCAGATAAAAGAAAAAAAATCCGTCTTATTGCACTGTCACAATTTTTTTATTCTAATTTCATAGTTTAAAGTACAAATTATAGTTTGTGAATAAGGAAAAAGAGTATTTTAGTACAGGCGGGAATCGAACCTGTGTCCCTTCCTATCCGGGGAAGTGCTCTAATCCACTGAGCTACAGTACTATCTTTTAGACATACCTAAACTCCTTATCACATTTGTCTTAACGACCAACGCAGAGGTCGTCGGAACGCATTTACATGCATTAATCCAATACTTTACTATTTAATTTTGTATTAATATATAAATACTTTAAAGCTCACAATGGATTTGTATTACAATTTTGTTTCCACAACAATATCATCATCGTTCTAGCGCTGTAATTCCATCCGTGCTAAATTTAATGATGCATTATCTATAGAAAGGAATGTGTGTCGTTATGCCCTTTCGAAACAAAGATATCCCCACACGTAACGACGTGGAGCACACAAGTACTCATTTATTTTTAGTATTTTTTATTTCACCTTCAATTATTGTAGTATTTTTTTATAACAAACCTTAGACAATAATTGAATTTTAATATATTTATATGATTGAACTGATTCTCAGGTAGCTGTAGCGTGGGCTCAACCCACCACCAGCGACAAAGGTAAGTGGCATTCGTATCATATTTGCACAATCCTAAAGCAGTTTCAGCTTCAGAGCTATTTTGACGTCAATTTATCAAGAAGTGCTAGATAACGAAGATGACTATGACTTGATCTTATACTAGAACTTATTCGTTTGAATATTGCCCCAGAGTTACACTTTATTCGGTTTTTTAAGACAACACTGTACTATAGAATAATCCCTGTATCGCGGGAAACTACAAACATACAATTTCACAGACACAAAGTACGCCCAGACTCATAACAACCACTAGTGAGTCACACAAAGAATTGTCATACCAATGTGTAAATCGCACCCATATTGTAGGCGACGGACGTCGGTGTCTAAACCAATTCACCGTCCGTGGAGTTGGGTTGTTAGGGTGGAATGCTATGGTTCGTCAACACAGGCGGAGAGACGGCACACGGCGGGTTTATTTAGTGGGTGAGGGCCCCACACTACCCTGTTCGTTGCCCCGAACAGCGGGGTGTACGGTTAGGCACGTTTTTTCCCGCCTAAACAAAAAAAAAAGCTATCTACTACTGAAGCAATGTAACATTCCAGTGGCCCGCCGATAAAGGCGAAGGCACATGACGTGTTTATTTTGTGGATGAGAACGCTACACTACACTGTTCGTTGTCCCGAATGGCGGGGTGTGCGGTTAGGTACATTTTTCCCCCTAAACAAAAAAAAGGGTGGAATGCCATCTGACTTGTAGCTTGTAGCACCTTGAATACTATGTCTCATAAAAGATGCATTAGAAACGGATTTAGCAAAGTCCTTCCATTTTGTAAGCATAAACATAGTCAAGTCACAATATGACTCATATTAACGATACTCGTGCCATTGTCTGCTGGTGGATTGTGTGTGTTTAATTAGAATGCATACGTATACGTGTATTGGTAACTGACTCAATATTTTTTGTGTTATAGAATCGAGTTCGGGAAATGGCAGCGGGATTATTGGACTAGTCGACAAAGTAATAGGAGGTCTTGTAAATGATGTTGTAAAAGACACAGTAGATTTAGTCGGCGATATTATTGGTTCTACTAATTCCGGTAGTTCCAAAAGTGATGTAAGTGTTACAGATTCTAGCGTGGCTGGCAACTCTACCAATGATGCCTGCACTACAACGTCATAAGGAGTTTTTAAACGAAATATTATGTTTGTAGTTAGGAATAGCAATCTCCAATAAATCTATTTATTTGGATAATACTAAATATGGCTACTTACATAATGCATGCTCTCAATCTTTATTATGTTATGTTTTAAATATATTCAGCAATTCATATTTTTGTTTTATTCCTAGTTTTTATGGATACCATCACATCTCCTGGATAAAATTAAATTTACACTGTGACTTTAATCGCCTGCTTAGCTGTTAAAACCAATTGTTGCCGCAAGTTTAGCCTCTACATAATATAATCTGACTGCTTATACAAAGTATTGAATAGTTCTTATATAAAGCTGTAACAGAGCTGTGTCTGTACATTCAAGATATTTGAGAAAAAAATGGCTGTAATAAGCTATATAGGTGTCTAAACCCAAAACATTTTTTTTTAATTTGTCTGTTTGTCTATTTGTTTGTCCGCGCATCACGCAAAAACTACTAAACAGATTTTGATGCAACTTTTTTTATTTGAAAGGCCTTGATTAGACTTAAAAAATGGTATACATTTTATCCCGCTACTATATCGGAAACCTGAGATACTTATAACCGAAAAACTAGCTGCGCTTGCTTGGCTGCAGCGAAGCCGCTGGCAAAGGCTAGTATTGTATATTCTGCATATCGATGGGTCCTATGTATATGGGCTAACTAATAATTTAGCCATTTTGACTTTTTTATGGTAAACGCATCTTATCGATATAATTAATCATGTGAGCTATTAAAAAAAAATTCTGCATATAAACACGATTTTTTATTACAGTATAACGGCATATGTAACATGAATTTAAACGTACGAGGTCCAAAGAGTAGTTAGAGAATTATACGCGGGGAGTTCCCACGCGTATGTTTGTAGTTTGGACCAATCAGCTGGTTTGATACTTATTCGTTGAACAGAGCAACGCCCGCACTGTGATGAATACATAATTTTATTGTTGTGTTTTTGTGTTACAATTTAGTTTAATAAGTAAAAGATCGCCCATCTTAACTCCCACATTCATTTCATTCAACTTTTGTAGACATTTATCCAGATATACGATAAACAGTCTGGCTGATAGAATGCAACCCTGTTTAACGCCGATATTGACATCAAACCAGAGCCACATTCCATCATCCAGCCGCACACAAGCTCTGCAGTCCATGTAGTTGGACTGCACCGCTTGTAGCAGTCTACCGTTAATACCATACTCTGGCGAAATGCCCCAAAGTTCCTTTCTTACAACTGTGTCAAAATCTCTAAATTCACAAAACTGCAGAAATCCCTCTACCCTAGAGCCAGATACTTCTCCGCAATGTAGCGCAGAGAAAACACTTGATCCATGCATCCCCTTCCACACCTGAAACCTCCTTGTGCCTCACACAAAAATTCATCATACGAGTTGACATTGGGAAATGAAAATAACATTGCACAGAGAAATGATTTAGGTTATGAAAACGACGATTTTATAGAAAATAGCCATGATGACCATTGTAAGTATTTAATTTTATTGTTTTTACATTACATTGACTACTAAATCTTTAAACTTTTTTTTTTGATTAATTATTGTTTTATAAATAAATTAACTGAAATATCACGTTACATAATTAACTCTATTTAATTTACTTTATTTACAATATTACGGTTTATTCTTACACTGCATTAATTTTTCAGCAGCTCCTTTACCATTTGGGGCCAGTGAGATATTCGAAAATTGCAGTTTAAGTCTGATCAAAGATATATCCTTTGAAAATGATCCACCTCAACAATAAAAACAAACTTATACATTAGAAAATTCTACTTTGCTTGAATCTGATAACCTGTTTATTTCTAATAGTCAACTAAGTCAACCCCATGAAAAGTGTACCCACATATGAAAAAGAAAACGATTCTGATTTACACTCAAACTGTCTTTAAGTACAAAAAACAAATTATTACAATTATAAGCCGATAGCTAGCAGTTCATCAATCATAATAACACATAATAATCTATCAACCAAAAGAGTTTTTGAATCTTCAATCGAACATCAGAGTGAAGAATTTATTCAAAATAATATAGATCTATTGGATAATATGCGCCATGTCGATAATGTGACCCCAATGCCATCTTCTATTTATAGTTCCTTCGGTGAGGAAGAACCTATTCCTTTAATGCCATCATTGTTATCAAATGCAACTGGATCGTCCCCTGTTTCACAGTATTACTCATCAAGTGATGTTTCAACTCCTATGCGGCCCAGGAAAAGAAAATTTACTAAAAAAAGAGATTGCGCGAAAAATTTCGTAATGAATGGATAGATTCAAAAAGAAAAAGACTTAAAAATACTGGGAAAGCATATAATAGTAGAAATGGTAAATTAAGAGATTAGAAACAACTGTGGACTATGTCTTTTGTTGATTTTGGTAATTTTGTTACTTGATTATACTACAGAGATTTTTTTATTTTTGGTTACGCCAGATAGGTTTATATTTTTGTTATTTTTTTGTGATTTTATTAAGTAAATAGTAATGTAATGTACATTATTTTTTATTACATGAGTTTGTTAATCAAACTAAGATCTTCAGTAACAATTTTCTTCTTACTTCATTATTTTTTTTTGTTAATTTTTATCTCATGAAAATACCAAAAAGACTGAATACGGGTCCATATTGTAGTTTTAAGGCCAATTCCCCTTTTTATTTCAATAAATGAATAAAACTATTGTGGGTTGGGTTCTTCTTTATTTAAATGATCTAACTGAAAATGCAGTTTGTAGTGCAGCAAATTGTAAAACGTATAAGTGTCAATGTGACATAATTATCTTAATATCTTTTATTTGAATTAATGAATTATCAACTACTTCAATTGTTAATTAATTTTATGATTAAAAAATAAAAAAGATTTACTTTATGCTAATTAGCTTAATACACGTATAATGGTCAATATGACACATTGGCCCTTTTAGGGTGTCTTTAAAGGAAAATATTTTTTGCAAAAACTAACGTAGAAGGGCCAGTGTGACGTAAAAAAAATACCGATAAATGTATATATAAAATACTGTAGTATAAATGAGGAGGATAGTTTTCTTACCAAACAAGCAATTTTTCGTAAACTTCGGTTTTATCAAACTAAAATTATAGAAAATTTAAACTTTGGAAGCCTCTCCTGTAAAGTTGTAATTTTACATTTTGGTCCATATACATAGGACCCATCGGTATGTGAGTATAGATAGTGCCATTCACGAAGACGCACCCCTCAAAATTTGACGAGGGGGCCGCGGGGTGTGGGACGTTTGAGCCAAGTGTCAGTCGCGAACCATCAGCGGCTCGATGCACAAGGGCATTACAGTTCATGTTGCTTGAATCCAGACTTGGCAAGAAAGTTGCTCTACTTAATAAAAAAAATTAAAATGTCTAGGAAAATAAAATGTACCATTCGATTTCTATCAGTATTAAATTTTGTGAAACTCTCAGAAAACATATATGACATTAAATTATCGCCCTCAAACCGACTTTACAGACAACCATATAGTTTTTTTAGTATACTACATGGACTTAATAAAAAGAACGGACTGAGCCTTGCTAACAAAAGATTGTGTCACTCAGAGTCGGCCAGTTCGCTGTACGTACATGCCGACACGCACACATTCTCACCTTAGTCGGCCATTGCGCGAGTAAACGTTATCACAGTCGGTACGTTTACGCTGCAAAAAAATATCAAAATACAGCATATCTTGTGTGGTGAAATGGTGAAAAACCGTAGTGACAGAAAGAAAAAAATCCAGGAGTCACGTTTCATAGGTAAATTAATAATTTAATCACTTAGTTCCCGATTTTATACATTAAAATTTATATTCATTCACCAGAACAAAATAATTCATCACAATGCCAGTATTGCTCATATTCGCTAGTGGAAATTACCCGAAATATGGGAATTTTATAGTTTATATTTATGAGGTACTATTTGCTTAGGTTAAATTACTATACTTTGATTTTTAATTTTGTAGACTAAAATGATATTTGATTGCCATGTATCATTAATAGTGTTGTTGTAGTCTGAGTTATCGAAAACACATAATTAATATATTTATTTTATTATAATAAATGTTCTGATGGTTTAGTAATTTGAATTTGCGTTTATCAGTAGTATAAGTAATAAGTCTTTTCTTTTGTAATGATTTACAGTAATTCTGCTTTAATCAGTGTATTCATTTATTAATTGTTTACATTCTTTGAGTTTAGCCACTTTTGAACTGGGCTTTACGCCACCCTGTAGTGGCAGTTTTATTCTACCTCATGGGAGTGGTAAAAAGCGTTATCTAATACCAAAACGAAATCATCAAAATTACCTCTAGCCACTCTTCAAAATATTCTATTTTAATAATAATATATCTGCTTACAAATAGAAACTGTAGCGGCCCATATAGATAACATAAAACTGTTTAAAACAATAAGCTTTGTGTATTCCGCTCACCTTAATAAAGAGCAATAGTTTCCTAGAATTATTTGAACCCCATCTGCGCTAGAACAATAACTCTACCGATTACAACTGCATCGGATTCCTCGGAAACACATTAATTGTCAAAGCAGTAAAGACACCTTGGCCACAGTAATCCCGACAAACATGCAAGTTAATCCTGTTTTATCGACATAATTATGTTATCCTTTATTACCCATTATCTGCCGATGATTGATTTTAAAATTTAAATAAATACAGTAAAATTGTGTTTTTTTGCACTATTAACCTTTTCACATAGTACGGTATATTTCATATACATTTCCAATAAATTTATCTGCCAACCTGTTTTTTTTTAAATATGTATAATAAAAAGGGTAAATTTGGCTAACATGGCAACCCTATATTCATTCACAGATAGATCGCCGCCATTACGTATCTTCAATTTTGTCTTAGCGAGGCGCTGTCCGTTCCTTTATACGTCCATGGTATACTATTAATGTTTATAATTGCTCCCTTAACATAGTAATATTACACTGTATTAACTAATAATTACATACAATACCCACACTGAACAACAACATAAAATATTAATTATTTTTAAATAAAAAAACCGCTTTCAAAGGACACCCAGGAACTAAAACGCAAAAAATAATTGGTCGACTTCAAACACATCAGTAGGTGTCTAACGCGGATATCGTATGTAATTTATTTTTTGCTTTTTAGTGTTTTCTATAAAATAGGTCAAAGTAGGTGGTGCACGATAGGGAGGAATTCCTTGGGTGCATCTCGTATAAGAAAGCATCGAGTACAGGAGCGCAGTAGAGAAAAAAATAAAGCACAGCAAAAAAAAACATGCAGTCGAATTGAAAGCCTCCTCCTTTTTGAAGACGGTTGATAATATTAAAGTGGAGCATCTTCCTAGTTGACCGTATCGCTCTGTCGTGATTTTGTTTATTCATCGATGTGTGCGTGCGTAATAGGCAATTCGATGAAGCTATACACACTTGAATTGTAAGTAGTTAGAAAAAAGAGTGGGGCGCGTCTTCGTGGATGGCACTATCTATACATGAAAGAATAACTGACTTACTGATACGTCAATGCACAGTCCAAACTAATTGGATTAGAGCCATGAAAATTTACATCTATACTATTACTAGCTTTTGCCCGCGGCTCCGCCGCAGCCAATAGCTAGCTTTTAGGTAATATCTCAGGTTCCCGATATAGTAGCGGGATAAAATGGCATATCTGAACACAAAACAATTTTTTTAGATTTTTGTCTGTTTACCTGTTTGTTTGTTCACGCATCATGCAAAAACTACTGATTGGATTTTGATACACCTTTTTTTATTTGATAGCTCTCGATTAGACTTAAAACTGATATACATTTTATCCCGCTCGGGTACCCGATATAGTGGCGGGATAAAATGAATACCAGTTTTTAAGTCTAACAAGAACTATCAAATAAAAAAAGTTGGATCAAAATCTGATCAGTAGTTGTTGCGTGATGCGTGAACAAACAAAGAAACAAACAGATAAACAGACAAAAAATCTAAAAAATAAATGTTTTGTGTTCAGACACGCCTATATAGCCTAATACAGTCATTTCTCTGCTCTGTTACAGCTTTATAATAGTATAGAAGTGGGTGCAAATAATTGGCCGTGTGGGGCCGGCTTTAGAATTGTCCCACCCCTCTCCACCCATGGGAGTCGTAAGAGCCGACTGAGGGAATACCGAGGAGAGTGGGCAGCAGCTCTCCCTCGAGTATTAAAAACATCCACTGCGATCGCCAACCCGCCTGCCAAGCGTGACGATTACGGCACTATACCCCCAATTTGGGGAGGCCTATGTCCAGCAGTGGACGTCGAAAGGCTGATGGATGGAGCAATATCCGAGGACCACCAGACGTCACGTATTTTTTGACGAACTAAATGTGCATGATTGAGTAGTGCTAGTATGTACTACGGTCGCATCCTTACCTGCTAGCTTTGTCAGACGGTCAATTTCCAGGTATCAAGTAATCAAGGTACATAAAAACATTACTTACCTCACGTAAATTTTCCAAGCTGATTTTTAAGTATATTTTAGACAATATCTTTAAAAATAAGTCGTCAATACTCCCAGACATTTTCCGTAGGCCGTATTGCTTTGCAGACGCTTTGAAGCTCTTAAAATAATTACTTAACTTCACGTAAATTCTGACGCTCCAATTTTATAGACACAACAAAAAATGTTTGAGATCACTAGCAAAAAAAGGCTGTATTTTTTAAATTTCACCATATAAAAGAAAAGAGCTTACGTGATATCTTTTTTAAAAATAAAATAACTTTATTGAAACTAAAATATTAAATATTTTACAAATAAAAATTGATTTGAAAATTATAATGCGTTTGTGACTAAGAAATAAATGAAAGAAAACGACGAAATAAGAAACATTACTAAGAATTTATTACGGAATTGTTTTTATTTAGTACAAGGTAACCTCCCCTAGCTCGAACACAAGCAGCAATTCTCCTGGGCATGCTGAGAATCAAGTTACTCAGGATTTCTTGCGGTAACCTGTCCCATTCTTCAATAGCAGCTTTCCTGATCTCTGGCACTGTCTAGGGAGGTGACTGACGGTTCCAAACAGTTCGCTTTATAGCATCCCAAGCGTGCTCGATCGGGTTCAAGTCAGATGAACCGGCAGGCCTCTAACCTGGCAATGTTGAGATCATGGAGAGCAGCAATGACTCGTTGAGCTCGATGTGCGGGTGCATTATCATCAACCAATACGAATTGGTGGCCATGATTTATTCTAAATGGTCTGACGATTCCTTCGATAACAACATTGGTTCAAAGCTGCAGTCATCGCATCTGCCACTACATGCAATGAAAAAAAAATACGGCACTTACTTAATTTTTCTCTAGGATACCTGGCTTTCACCCAGGAGGCCCGGGTTCGATTCCCGGCACGGGGAACTCTTTAACTACCTCCGTGGTGCAGCGGTAGTGTAAACGACTGCTCGTCATGAGGTCTCGAGTTCGATCCCCGGGTCGGATAGCGTTATTGGGCTTTTTTGAAAAATGAAAAATTCTCAGTAGCAGCTCGGAGTTTGGAAATGTGCCTGGTAGAGGGCAATAGGCTCGCCCCCTATTACGTGGGATTTAAACATTGCTGGCATACCGTGGGTGTATCATACACCACTGCCTACCCCTTCGGGGCATACATGCGTGATGCTGTTGTTTTATGTAGTTGATCAATTAACTTACTTCATCGTTTGCGTTTTTATCAATGGTTCCAAATGTAATAAGTTAACGCACGCGCTAGATTTTTAGTATCACCAAATCTTACCAAGAATAATTTTTCATCCTATTTATTGAACGTATCGATTAGGAATATAGACTTTTGTTTTTCTACGACGGACGTTATTTAAATACTCCTCGTCAGTTTAGTCGTCGGTAGAGCTAGTTTCCTACAGGATTTCTATTAATAGAGCCATTATTATATATACGTGGCACAATCATACCTACTTAAACCTTATCTAAAAAAAATAAAGATTTAAGCACTTTTCAAAGCATCAGAGAAAAATTCGTAATCGTATCGTTATGATTGAATTATGATGATGATATGCTACTATCCATGGCTATTATTTAACGGTAACTTTAACGAGCCAGTAATGGGCGGTAATAGTTAACGTCAAAATAATGACGTCATTTTAACTATAGTTAAATCATTTTTAACTAGGTATAGTAATTTTAACTATAGTAAAAAAGTGCATCTCGTTGTTAGCAAAACCGTTGAATTGACAGTAACTTTAACGCTAACGTTGGATCATGCAACCCTTTTTTTTTTTAAGGTGGGCAAAAACGTACCTCCCGCACACCCCGCTGCCCGGGGAGACAGCGGGATAGTGTGGGGCTCTCACCCACTAAAAACCCACCGTGCACCGTCACCCGCCCATACTTGGCGGACCACTGGTACCGCGTATATTCACTTCAGTGGTCCGCGCGGCGGCTAGCCCTGTTGGGCTTCCTCTCTGAGCGACGTCCCTACGCACCTGGGGTGTCGCACCTTCGTGGCAGGCTCTACGCAGGCGGAGGAAAATCCCCGGTCCGACTGCCCGCAGCCTCGGCTAGGGCGGCATTAGGCGCAGATATTCGCGCCCACGCCGCCCCGCGCGCCGGCGGCGAGTCAGGCCAGAGGAGAGGTCAGCCTCCCTGGCCCTCTCCGCCACCTCCTTCCGCAAGATGACATTCTCGCAGAAGATGGCGACCGCGGTCCAGTACCTATCGCCGCCGACCATCGATCGAACGACAGCCGGCAGCGACAGGTCCTCTCCGATGACTGCAGCGAGATCCCGGCGCTGCTCAGCCCAAGCTGGGCACGACTCAAGCGTGTGCTGCGCCGAGTCCTCGCTGCAGTCGCAGTGGTGGCAGCAGGGAGTCTCCTCCCTCCTAGCGACTGTGTACAGGTACTTGCCGAAGCAACCATGCCCCGACAGCACCTGCACCAGCCGGAAGGTGAAGACCCCATGCCGCCGAGCCACCCATTCCTCTAAAATTGGCTGGAGCGCCCCTACGGTTCGAAGACCGGCCCGAGGCGTTTCCAGCCGAACCCTCCAACGGCCGATGATGGCGCAGCGAGCGTCGCTCCGCCATGCGCTGATTTGACTAGGCGGGAGGCGAGTGCCTCCCGCACGCGCTGCTGACGCCCGCCGATAATCTTCAGCGAGCACCTCCGCCTCCAAGTCCCACGGGGGGGTTTCGGCCAATGCGCACGCGGCCTCGCACGACACCGTGCGGTAGCCGCGGATTGCTCTGACCGCCACGACTCTCTGCGGTCTCCACAGAAGAGCCCTATTGCGGGCGGTCAGAGACTCCGCCCACACGGGTGCGCCGTAAAGCGCCATCGACCGAACCACCCGCGCGTACAGCCGTCGGCACGCGATGCTGGGTCCGCCCAGGTTCGGTAACAGACGTCCAAGGGCGGACGCCGTGCCGACGAGTCTCGGAGCGAGCTGGCGGAAGTGCTCGTCGAAATGCCACCGCCCGTCGAGGACCAGGCCCAGATATTTTATGTGGCCCTGGATACTGACCCCTACACCATTTATTGTTATCGAGGCGCCGGCGGGTGGTCTGTGCCGAGGCCCGTGAAATAGTAGGACCTCTGACTTGTTGAGGGCCACCCTAAGCCCCAGCGCCTCGATACGTCTGACCACCTCCGCGGTACCCGAGGTGGCCAGCTGCACCGCCTCCTCGAAGTTCCCTCCCCGGGCCGTGATAAGGGTATCGTCGGCATAACAAATTACGCCCAGCCCGGGGGGAAGCCGGCCACGTAGGACCCAGTCGTACCCGATGTCCCACAGGAGCGGTCCCAAGACAGATCCCTGTGGGACATGGCCCTCCTCACAGCGTCCCCTTCCCGGTTTACGAAGAGGACGCTGCGGCCTTCGAGGTAGTCTGCCACCAGCCGCCTCAGGTAGGCGGGCACCCCGTGGAATCGGAGTGCCTCCCTGATGCAGCCGAATGTTAGACTGTTAAATGCGTTGGCGATGTCCAACGACACCGCCAACAGCACCCCTCGCTGAGCGACGGCCTCCATGGCTGCGGCCTTCAGCCGCAGAATGGCTTCGACCGTCGAACGCCACGAACGAAAACCGAACTAAGCGTCCGACAGGTCGGGGCCCACCTCCACAAGGTGCCGGACGATACGGGCAGCGATAATCCTCTCGAGTAGCTTACCCGCATCATCCAACAGCATGATGGGTCTAAAGGCCGCGACCGAAACCGGGGGCCGTCCCGGTTTTGGCAGGAGCACGAGCTTCCCCTCCTTCCAGCAGTCAGGAAACCGTCCGGACGCTAGACTCGCGTCGAACAGTCTCCTGAGGCGGGGCTCCAGATGGTCGAGGACCAGGGCCAGAACTCGGGCGGGAACCCCATCCAGCCCGGGGGCGGTGTTCTTCCGCATGCGGGACACCGCCGCCCCCATTTCCATTTCGGAGACGGGCGGCACACTCTCCTCGTCGGCCTCCCGGTCGTCATCTGGTGGAGCCATGACCGGGGGCATGTGCGTCGTCTGCCGTGGGAAAAGACCCTCGACCACCTCGGTGAGGAAACTCGGCTGGAGCGTCTCCGTAAGGGGGGGACCCCGAGTGCGGAGCTTGTTTAGCGCCGCACGGTACGGGCGTCCCCAGGGGTCACGGTCGAGACCCTCCAACATCTCCTGCCGCTTCATCTCTTTGGCGCGACAGATGGCCAGCTTGAACTCTGCGCGCGCGTTGCGATACGCCTCGTATAGCCGGCCCTCCCGCTCTGGATCGTGGTTACGCCGCCGGCTGTGGGTGTAGGACCTCCGGGCACGAATGCAAGCCGCACGGAGGTCCGCCAGCTCGCGGGACCACCAATAGACCCCCTTCCTCTGGGGCGGACGCCGCACGCGGGGCATGGCCGCGTCGCAGATTTGTGACACTGCCTCCTGCCAGCGGCCAGCCTCGGCGTCCACGTCCTCGGTCAGGGGGGGTGAAGACAGCCACGAAGACACGATGGCCGCCTCCACCAGTATTTCCCGGTTCAGCTTACCCACAGCCCACCGCGGGAAAGCGGGAGCTCTGTCCGCAAATCATGCAACCCACCCCAAGGCTTTAACAATATCTATAACGCTAAGTCACGTGACTTAACGTTAGAGATGTCAAATTTCCATACATTTTAATAGTTTTCTATTAGCGTTAGCGATCACAGAATGGAACTTGGCTAGACCCACTTAAGTCGTGTGACTTAGCGTTCTATATATCGTTAAAGAGATCAAATTCCCATTTATTTCAATAGCTTTCTATAGTGTTAGCGATCATAGAATACAACTTGGCTAGGTCTAGGTATACCTATAATTGATACCAAATGCCATCCGTCTATAAATAAAGCTCCTAAAACCTGTGAATTTTGACATTATCTCATGTACATTGCTGAAATGCATTAGACCGTTACCGGTGTACTATATGTCATCCTAGAGAGTAGACTTTTAGAAACTCTTTTACTACTTTTACGAAAAGAACGTTTTTGATGATGTTATTTTCGCTCACGTCGAACTCACAATGACCCACCTAGAGTTGGGTCGAAGTGAGCGTTTAGAAAACTGCAACGGGTTTACAAATGAAACTCTCACAAGCTAGTGGAACGAAAAATAAACGTGTGAGTGATCGGTGTAAGCTTCAAGTGGAACGCACTGCTAATGTAGCTCCGATGCCTTGAATTTGTTGTTTAAATAATTATTTAGAACTAGCTGACCCGTGGCCACTTCGTTGGGCGGTAAACATTAAAAAAAAACCGTCTAATAGAAATATCACTCAATAGATTACGATACGGTCGCGGTTCCATACCTATGTCGTGTTCGCTCTTAACTATTCGTCCAAATTATTTGGAGTAAAAGGGAAAAGTCTTTTGTTTTAAACACTTGAGACTATAAATTTACTTAATTTGATAAGAATTCATAATTGTTGATAATATGACCAATAAACATAACCTATCGATTTAAATTTTTTTTTAAATATAAATAACTACTTTTTGTGGCTTAAATATAAAAGTAAGACATGCTGTCGCGGACTTTTTTGTAGGCATTATTAAGCATTACAACTTTTCTCTAGAACTCAATCATATATCTCTCATCGTTAAGGCAGCGTTCGTAAGAAACGTTTTCGTTCGACCGTTTTTTCTCCGACTTACTTTGCAAATCCGATTACCACGAAAAAGTCTTATAATTTTTCGGGTTAGTATATAGCCTATAAAACTCACAAATAACGTAGGTTTCTATTGGTACAAAAAAAAACAAAATCGGTTCAGCAGATCCAGAGATTACCCCCTACAACCTCACAAACTTTACCTCTTTGTAATATTAAATATACGAGTAGATTATACCGTGTACCTGCGCCAATCATGGTCGGAATTTGACTTCAGCCAGGTGTCGCATGGTACCTCCTCCCACCGCCTTGACGATGACAGGGCGTGGCCAGTAGGCCATCCGCCTGGGGCGTCAGAGTAGAATGTCGAAAGACGACCCTCTGGCGCCCCGCTAATAGGCGTGGAAGGGGCCGCTAAGATTTTAGTGGGTATTCAGGGCGCAATTAAGATCCAAGTGCCCAGCGAGTACTACTTACCACCTGTCACCGGGGGGATGCATAAAGGCATGTCCACAGCGATAACAAAGAAAAAAAGAAAGGCAGGGTGCGTATTTTAGACTCGTTTTATTATTATGAGGCCTTAGCTTTGAGAAGAATATACCAACATTTACGGGAAATTTTATTTATTTACAACTTAATATCTTATCTTACAAAATATATTCAATATCAATACAGTAACTATGTACCTAGTATTGATTTGTAAATTAAATAACATTTTAATATTATGCATTTTACTTAGAGACCGTTGAAAAAATGCGCATTGTTTGGTATGACAAAACATAACAATTATAAGGGACCCTTACAGTCCCTTCACAGTCCGTTTACACATGTTCGCAGTTTAATTATAGTAGAATTTAGAGTGAAGTAATTTATGAACGGCCCCTTATTTATCTATGTGGGTACACAATAATCTCGTCAACTATAACCGAGTTATATACGTAGAGAACTTACTTCTACAATATAAGACAGTGACAAAACATTTTATTTGCCAGTTAAATTTCAAATAAATTTAAATTTTATAATTGTTAAGGTGTTACATCTTTACCAAGGATTGCAAAAACATTGGTATCGAGTTCTACCCGAGTTTTCAAACCTCGTACACACCTCTGACTCTTCGAGATTTTTAGAAATTGTGTGTTTATAATATTTGTTTACAATTTATCGCGGCTTGTGAAGTCTGCCAACCCGCATTGGGCCAGCGAGGTGGACTATGGCTGTATCTCTCTCCTCATCAAAGGAGACACGTGCCCAATAGTGGGAAAGAAAAACAGTTGAAAAAAAGAAATTGCACAGTGCACAGTCTATGTGAGTGATTCCGTGAAATGGGACGAAAGTGTGTAACAGGAAGCCAGACAAGCGTACGCCATTTGATTCGACCAATGAGTGCTTGCACTTAAGATGCTATTAATACTTTTGAAATAATGAGAATAATGGGTATGTTATTTATTACATATTTTGTGGATATGTAGGAGGCATGAAATAGTTTTATTGTAAAATATTTACCAAGATAATACATCCATCCATCCATCCATCAACCTTTTAAAGTCCACTGCTGGACATAGGCCTCCCCAAGAATGGGGGATAGTGCCGTAATCCCCACGCTTGTCAGGCGGGTTGGCGATCGCAGTGGATGTTGTTAATACTCGAAGGAGTGCAGCTGCCCACTCCTTCGGTATTCCCTCAGTCGGCTCTTACGACTCCCATGGGTGGAGAGGGGTGGGACAATTCTAAAACCGGCCCCACACGGCAAAAAGATAATACAATGGCAGTGATAATATTGAGCGCATTACATTTATTTTTAGTATGGAATATTAGATTTTTGAAATGGAACGACACATAATATTTATAAATTTTAATTGTAGTTCGTAGCTATGACACGTTTTTTTTGTTCGTTTGTCAAATCAGAGGTTACTACGAGAGGTTTATTGATCCTTCGTAACAAAATGTGTATCAAAATATCTATTCCTGTCTCAAGTTGCAGTAAATTGATTACAGTTGACGAGCATTCATAGACTTCCAATTACCCAATACATTAATACCAACATTGATTAATACATTTACAGTAACCAAGACGACGGAACAGCTTCACCGGAGAAGTCCTCGCCCTCTAATAATCTATAACAAAAATAGTCATTACAATAAATTTACGATCCGCGTAAAGTTATTGTAATATGCCTATTTTTATTTCATTCGCTCAGTGATAATGCTGAAGGAACCTTTCCACCTTTACGTAGGCTACGCGTAAATTATTCCTCTGGTGTTGCTAGTGTCTATGGGCTTATTAGCGATTACCCTTAAGTAGTGGATGTTTTTGCCAGCATTGCCATAAAACAAAAAATATTCAGTCATATTATTCCGTCTGAAAATAACTGTTTACCTGCCACCTAACCTGCCACATGTATCGCCTCTAAAGAGTACTCTTACCAAGTGGAAGTACAATAGTCACAACGGATCTTTGTGTCTCTGAAGTTGGCTACAAGACGCTGCGCAGTAGCTATTTTTGTGTCACTATATATTAATCGATAAATGTTTGATTATAATTTAACAATACTAATACGTAATCATATTATTTATCGATCGTACTAAAATATGTGGACTCTTCTATATTTATCTACATAAAACATTGATGTATAAAAAAGAGAAGATCCACAATCAGGCACTAAAAGTGTCCACTATAAATGAGTGCAGATTACGCTTTCATGCACTCATTGCGTTTAGTATAGTTTCGGCGCGCGAGTAGTCACAACGCCCGCAACGTATCATACATAATAATACTAAAATCTCTTTTGAAAACCTTATTGACTGTCTCTTTTTCGCACGTTCTTTCTAAATAATGTCAACGTATGCAGTTAAAAGTTCTTAATATTTTATAAAATTTGTGTGAAATATGTATATTAATATGATTTCTCAATATTACGTGAATTAAGTATAATCTTTTTTGAAAAATAAATTTGTTAATGCGATCTGACTACTATACATATAAATACACAACTTTTGCCACAATTTTTATACACAATTGTGTATCCTTAATATATAGATCAATGACATAAAAACTTATTCACTAAAATCTCTCATATACTTTTTATTAAATATAAAAATAATAAATAGAATCTAAACAATTAGATATGAAAACATTATGATCTCTTTCGATTGTTTGGTTAATCGAATTAACAGTAACGTTAACATTTGAATTGGTCAGCACTGATCGTATGATTCCGTCAGAATCCCCACTTTTTGCTCTGTGGCTAACTTCAGAGACACAAAGATCCGTTGTGTCTACTATAGATATCTTGCAGTTGGTATTATTACTTTTTCCATTGCTGATAGTAGCAGAAGAGCCACAAATGATAAGTGAAACGCGTTCATGGATTTAGCTACACTGGCGGCATATTGTGACACGTTTGCCTTAATCATTAAAGCAATCAGTCAATCAATCAATCAATCAACAGCTTAATATTGTCTATAAATCAATCACAACGTAATAGTTTTCTGAAGATATTTGCCCCTCGAGGAATACCTCACTCTTCTGTATCTTCTTTCGGGGCATTTGCCGATTGTTCTGTTATAAGCCCCATATTCGCAAGTGGGGGGGTTACAATCTCCATTTGCCACACATACACGATCCCGGAGCCCAAAATGCTCCTTCCCTTTGGCTAAGGACAGGCAGTCTCGTCGCTTGAATAGGTCAGGCCAGTCGCAGATGCAGGAACAAGGGATGTTGTCTGTCATGTTTGCTAGAAATAGCCCAGGGCATGTGCATCTGCAAGTAATTTTTATTTCAATATTGTATATGTAACAATGATAATATGGCTTATTATAATAATTGTTTCGAATAATAGCATCACGCCTGTATTCCCTGAAGGGGTAGGCAGAGCTGTATTACACACCCACGATTCGACAGCTATGTTTAGATCCTACGTAATAGGGGGCGAGCCTATTGCCGTCTACCGGACACATTTTGAATAATAAATGTCATGATTTGGAAGAAATTATAATTAAGATATTTATGTAACATGTTAATATAAGAAAGAAAGAAATACTTTTTTTTTGGTTTCTACAATATTTTAAAGAAAAGTAACTAAACTAAGCCAAATAATATAAAATAATGGTGTAAAAGTCAAAAAAGGTCTTGCTTCAGCTTATGCAGCTGCGCGAAAACGCCGCAGCGCTGGTTTTCAGGTAGAACCAATATAGTGCAAATATGAGCCGCCATCACAATATAAAATTAACTAATATTAAAATAATTACATAAATAAAGATACAAATATTTATATTATAAAATTGTACACATACGTAGATACATACATTAAGTACCTACATCACTTTTAGGTGCCTTAAGAAGAGATAAAAGTACATTGCCTACAAATATGCGTGTATAGTGATCAAAGTAGTCTTAGTAAGAAATATGTAATAAAATTGTATTCCTTTTGTTGGACTAAAAGAAAATGCTTAAATTTAATTTTAAAACTTAATAAATACCTATTAGCTAGAAAGTAGAAAATAGTGGCCACTATTACATATTAGGAATCCTGTAAGAGACAAAGCAGGTGGGTAGGGGAAGAGTATATTTTAATAATATACTTATAAAAATATTTACTTTTTACCCACCAACATGGTGGCAAAAAGACATATAACGCCCTGCACTCAAACGGTTACCATAGCCTATAGATGCTAGCACACCAAAGGTATTATTCGTTGCTAATTTTCTAGGAAGGGATCAGAAGTGGAAAGGATGGTAGAAAGGATTTGAGGAGGTAGACGGGAAGGATAATATGAAGGGGATGACGAGCTGGTTAGGGCCTCCGGCACTATTACACATCATGTGAAACAGCAGTAAAGTACTAACCGTTGATTCACACCGATCTTCTGTGAAAGGCTCGTACTTCCCCGTTTAAGTCGGCGTATTCATGCTGGGAGATCCGAGGCTCTACAACCATAAAGGTATTCATTCGTCTCACAAACTATCGAAGTACAGTAAAGGTATGTGAGAGTACTTAAGGCCTTCTCCCTCTTCATCTCCTCTTTATCTTACTTCCTCTGCACCTCTCTGTCCCCTCGTTGAGTTCTAAAACGAGTGATGTTACTGTTGTTGCTAGCATATAGTCTACGGTAACCGCTTACCATCAGTTGGGCCGTATACTTGCTTGGTACCGCTGTAGTATAAAAAACTGACCTGCGCAGCTGTGGAGGGGCAGTGACTTCGTCATTGTGTATTTCTGAAGATGTCTCCAAGGTGGGTCGCCAGTCATTTTGTCTCTCCATCTCTCGTCGTGAAAGCGTCTCGTCTTCTTTAGCAGTGGTGCTGCTTGAGCTACCGACCCTCGTAGCTAAGGTTAACCGAGTATTAATAGTTCTCTGCAATATCTCTCTCGATACGCAGGCGCACTGCGTATGGTTGTAGAACTGCATTCGGACTATATTCGCCGCGCCTGCCGCCTTGTGAAGCTGCAGATTAAATCAAATGGAAAAGGTATTTTATCTGTTCGACTTATTTTATTTATTTGTTTTATTCTATTTATTACTTTTGCACAAGGCGGACTTAATGCCATGGGCATATTCTTCCAGTCAACCATAAAAAAAAACTTCACTCATACTTTGGCTTTTAAGTCACTTGTGAAATTCGATTATAGTTAAAATTATAAATACGAAAAGCAACATAGAGCTAAGGACTCTAAATTCATGTAGAATTCCCTTAAGATATTTCATAACTATGTCAGAGAGGTCATTAATACGAGAGTTCACTTGATAAAGAAAAGCAAGCGTATGGGTGCGCTTCCACTGATTCTGAGCTAGGTGAAGAGATGAGAGGTGGAGAGGAAATGGAATAAGGAGGAATAACGAGAGGAGGCCTTTAAGCCTGCAAGTAGGCCCAATGTTTCAGAAAACCCATATGGTATCTCATCTATTACAAGAGTAGCGTAGCAATAACGAAGCCAGTAAGCTAACTACCGGGACATTCCCAAAAGATAACCCTATGAAGGGCCTCGAAAGGCGTCGAAGGGGTGGCTGCGGTTTTAGAGGTTACTGGGGATAAAAAGGGTTCCTGTCTTTATCACTGGCAGGAGAGATCCTTTGTAAACTCAATTCCCCATCTATATTTATAAAAATCGATGCGTGTATGTGTTTTCCCTTTGGACCCAAGAACGGCTGGATTTTTGAATATTAACAATGTGTGACGAGTCACTAGTCTTAAATAAAAAGCAGTTTTAGTGGAGACCGCTGCTCAATATAAAATTAAAAAAACAATATTTTGCTTACGTAAACAGGGAAGACAACGGTTTTGCCCTCGATCGGGGCGCAGACTTCACTTTCGTTAATGCAGCAGCCGGAGTCATACGCACAGCGGTGCAGCTGGACACATGGCGGTGTATATCTGCAAAAAAAAAAACAAATAATTTATAGTCTAAATATGTCACTAATATGTAAAGTGGAAATTCTCAACCGTGATTATTGGCCAGTTATAGTCAGTTTTGATTTTATTACATATTTTTTGAGCATTTTACATGTTAATAGCAATATACATTAATAGCAAATCCTGCTTGTGACTGTTATTTTTGATATCAAATATTCACACTTTTTGCTAATTTATATGGATGACTCATTTCCTGAATGTCGTAGATATGAAATCAGCGATAGCCCAGTAGTAAGACCAAGGCTTAGGTCCAGAACAGAGGTACAAATTCGAGATCGATATTTCGTAAGACCTCTTTTTCTCGCGTAACTCTAACGTATTGAAATGACGTGCATATTTGCTCTTAAAATTGGTTCCGTGTGGTGGCGGACTATGAATATAAGTTCCAAAGGGTGTGGTACTAGGCGACTAAAGGAAGCATGTGTTTTGGTTGAAATTAAATAGTTAGCAGAGACTTAGTGGATTCTTAGTGGTGCTAAGTTTTTTTCTTAGTGGTGACGAGCGGAGGATACCATTTACCAAATGAGGAAACCTGCGTACTCGAGAGATTCTCGGGGCTT
Organism: Leucoma salicis; assembly: GCA_948253155.1. Lineage (NCBI taxonomy): Eukaryota > Metazoa > Arthropoda > Insecta > Lepidoptera > Erebidae > Leucoma > Leucoma salicis. Next base: position 2,111,960 of record OX411808.1, on the reverse strand, counting down.
GTGAAACTTGCCAACCTGTTATGGGTACTGTGGCCATTTCTTATGGTGTACCATGATCATGACCCATCTTATAATGCGACAGTTAGGTGGTAAAACAACTCACTTAGTGTCTGCGGCTGGTGCCAACTGCCTGATAGTCAGCCATCTGGGCTGCGGCACCAGGCACTTGCCGGTGTTCAGCAAGGCAGCCGTATTGATTAACGCGGCGCTGCGAAGTTGGCGACGCTCGTTCTGCGACATATTTGCTGCAAAAAACAGTCTTGATATCATTCTGCTAGTTTAAAAAATAAATTCTGCTAATTTAAAGACAGCTTTACTGTGAGCAGAATTTGAATCTGGGTCCCATCCAGCTCGCAGTAAATCTCTCTTTTTCCATTATCACAAATAATTTGTTTTTTTAAAGAGTAGCTGAGCATGTCAAGTCCTAAAATACAGATCAAAATATCCTGCTAGTTCTTAAAACTTCCAAATATATAGTAGGTTTGCTAGGTAAATACTTTTTGAACTCTAGAACCTAAAGGGATTTAGTTATATTGATAGTATTCGATAAGCTTAGCCACTTACTAGAATAAATATTCTAAAAAACGGAAAAGAAGATATCTGCGAAGAGTTTCCAAACATACGCTTCTCCCATTATGTCGGGAACGCTTACTTACTTACTTATCATCACGCAATATCCCTTACGGGGTAGGCAGAGAGAACAGAGTGCCACTACATCTCTCGCTTCCTCAACATTCATAATTCTCTTCATACACGCTCGCCGGTTTCGGAGACTCCTGACTCCACCTTCCTTCAATACATGACCGATTTGGTCTAGGTAGGTGAGTCTCGGTCACCCCCTGTACCTACATCCGCCCATTTTCGCATTATATATCTTCTTAACCAGTCGCTCGTCCGGCATTCTTTTTCATTTTCGGGAACGCTTTAGGCGGCTAAACCATCTCTGGCCATATTCGCAGCTCCTTATTTCCCACATTTACTTTGTTGTTATTTTAAGACCTTTTGTTCGTGTGGTGATGGACTAAGAATACAAGTGACACCACCCCATTCTGTCCCGCGGGTGTTGTATGAGGCGACATAGGGAAGTAAGCAATTATCATCTATTGCATGACTGGTGGTAGGGCTGGGTACCAAGTGGGAGTACTCACTTGGTATCGGGCCCAAGCGGGTTGGTACCACCATCTCCCGTGTGACCGGCCATGAAGCACATCGTTGCGTTTTGGCTGTAGCAGGAGATAGCCGTTTGTATTTCATTTCATATCTGTGAAATGAATTAGTGAGCAGCGGCTTGCCAATACTCTCGGTATAGTCGAGACCATGGGCAACGTATTTTTTTTTCAACCTTTTTACTGTCCCCTTATTAAGTACGCGTCTACTCCCATAGCAAGAAGGATTTAAACCGTACCACCACAGCAGCCCAGTGAGGGTTGGCAGACTTTACAAATAGGAAAGAGATCAAGGAAATCTGTCACGATATTTTCCTTCGGCGAACAGTTCATTGCTCACATAAGGTGTGTACCGTGCGAGACCTTTTTATTTTCTTTTTTTATTGCATGAAGTCGCAGATGAGCCACGGCCCATCTGATGGTAAATGGTAATCGTCGCTCATGGACTCAACTAAACCGAGAGTATTGTCAAGCCGCTGCTCACCATTTCATTTCACAGATACGAAATGAAAGAATAAACGGCTATCTCCTGCTACAGTCAAAATGCAACAATGTGCTTCATGGCCGGTCACACGGGAGATGGTGGTACCAACCCGCCCGATACCAAGTCAGTACTCCCAATTGGTACCCAGCCTTACCACCAGTAATAGAATGAGTGATAATTGCTTACTTCCCTTAGTCGCCTCATACGACACCCGAAGAATGGGGTAGTGACACTTGTATTCTTAGTCCGTCACCACACGGACCTAACCTGGACGTTGCACTTGGGATAGAACTCGATAGCACTGTCTTTTTAGTCAAAGTGCTATCTATTTTAAATCTATACTATTATAAAGAGCTATGTCTGTACATTTAAGATATTTGAGAAAAATTACTGCTATATAGGCGTGTCTAAACTATTTTTTTTTTAGATTTTTTGTCTGTTTGTCTGTTTATCTGTTTGTTTGTTCGCGCATCACGCAAAAACTACTGTACGGATTTTGATGAAACTATTTTGTTTGATAGCTCATGATTGGACTTAACAACTGGTATACATTTTATCCCGCTGTTATATCGGAAACCTGAGATATATCTCACAGTGTCTGGGTTATAACCTAAAAACCAGCTTTTGGCTGCGGCGAAGCCGCGAGCAAATGCTAGAACTGTTATAAAGCTGTAACAGAGCTGTGTCTGTGCATTTAAGATATTTAAGAAAAAATGACTGTATTAGGCTATACGTATAGAGGCGTGTCTGAAAACGAAACAATTTTTTTAGATTTTTTGGCTGCGGTGGAGCCGCGGGCAAAGACTGGTCAGTAAAATTGTTATCAAATAATATCTTTTATTATTACAAACTAGCGTTTAAAAGCTAAAAATGTGCACGATGGTATTGGCTTTGGATTAATATGGCAGTATATTCTTCCTACTACCATTTGGCTGTTACTGTAGCAATTGAACGAAGTCGCCGCAAAAAACTAGTGTATACATAAATACTAACGATCATCAATGATCCTGGGTCTGGCATTCGTAGCTGCGATGGCGGCAGCAGCTGATACCTCAGCGGCTACAGGCCCTAGCTTAGTGATAGCTGAGGGAGCCAATATCGATGGTTTCAATGTTGAACTGGAGTCAGATAAGTCATCCCAATCTTCGTTACCATCCATTGGATAGTCCCCTTCCACCGAATCGGGGTCCTGAAATTTAATCAATGCAAAAATTAAAATCAGATCCAAAATCTTTATAATTATCTATCTGGTAAAGACATGTCCATCAAGTGGCCTAAATATTCATCTATCCATCCATCAGTCCATCCATCAGCCTTTTAACATCCACTGCTGGACATAGGCCTTCCTAAGAGAACGCTACAATGAACGGTCCTGTGCTGACCGCATCCAACGGCTCCTTGCGGCTTTGACCAGATCATCGGTCCACCGAGTGGCGAGCCGTCCTACGATGCGCCGTACGATACGTAGTCGCCACTCGAAATCCTTTTTTCCCCAACCTTTGTCGGTTCGTCGAGCGATGTGTCTGCCCATTGCCTCTTCAGCATGCCAACTGTCGGTCTCTCCCGTTCTCCTACGGATCTCCGTATTACGGATTTGATCACGTATATATATATAGTTACTCCAGAGAAAAAGTGTTTGAAGTATGTGGTATACAAATCCCATTTGCTAATTGTATTGTATTATGCATTTATAGAATGCCTAATAGCAACATTGATATTTTTATTAACAACTTGGATAATTTATTACATATTTTACTAAATAAATCAAATAAAAAAAATAATAATTGCAGGCGATCTTAACATTGACCCCTTAAAAAATGGGTCAGCAGTTACACGATTTAGAGATTTAATATGGACTTACTTTTTATATTACTGAACCTACTAGAAAAGGAAGTTATATTGATCATATAATTGGTAACGTAGCTGGGGCCAAAGGCAGCATCCATTATGTGGATCTTTCGGACCATGAAACTTGTCAGACTATTACTTTTCCCGTATCTCAAAAACCGAAGGTACAATATTTAGGTATGTTAATAAAAAGAACTACTCCTAAGAAAATTTAAAGATATTTCTTAATCATCTTACAAATCTCACTTGGTCCGACGTCATCAATAACAATGATATAAACGAGGCATTCAATGCATTCCATGACATATTTTGTCTACTATATAATTTATGTTTTCCAATGAAAAAAATTAGAATTCAAAGTAATATGACAGGGCCCAAATGGATTACAAATGGAATTAAAATTTCATCAAAAGCTAAAAGGGGACTAAGATATAAATATTACAAACACAAAATACATTACAGGTCAAGAAGAAATATAACAAGTACAGTCATATATTGAAAAAATGTATAATCAAAGCCAAGTCAAATATGATTTTCTCATACTTATCAAATTCCAAAAACAAATGTAAGGCTGCATGGAATATTATAAAGGATAAGGTGGATTGTATAAAATCATGTAGTAATATTTAAGAAATTGAATTTAATGGTAAAATAATTAGAAAACCTCAGGAGATCGCTGAAACGTTTAAAATTGTTTTTATTGATATTGCTAATAATAATAACATTTATTCAGGGCATGCACTTAATGGAAGCTGTGCAAAAAATCAATATGTTTGTAGTACCGTGTTTTTAAAGCCAGTAAGTGACGCGGAAATCCGTGCAATAGTCTTATCTCTTAACAACACGCAATCTGTTGGATTTTACGGTATATCTACTAAGGTCATACAAGAATGTGCAACTATTATTTGTCGTGTGTTAATATATCAGCCGTGTGGGACCGGATTTAAAATTGTCCCACCCCTCTCCACCCATGGGAGTCGTAAGAGCCGACTGAGGGGATACCGGGAGAGTGGGCAGCAGCACTTCCTCGAGTATCAGCCACATCCACTGCGATCGCCAACCCGCCTGCCAAGCGTGGTGATTACGGCACTAGCCCCCAAATGAGCGAAGTTCCCTTGGGGAGGCCTATGTCCAGCAGTAGACGTCGAAAGGCTGATGGATGGATGGATGGATGGATGTTAACATATCTAGTGAATCTATCATTTACTCAGGGCATTTATCCAAATCGTCTTAAACTATCAGTAGTAAAACCGATTTATAAAAAATCCAATATTTATAAATAATACCAACTTTTTCAAAAATATTTGAAAAGGCTATGCATAAACGTATCAGCAACTTTTTAGAAATAAATAAAGTAATAAAAGAGGAACAAAATGGCTTTCAGGAGAAAAAGTCTACGACTCTTGCAGCATTCCAACTAGTGCGTAATATATTACAGTATATTGACAAACCCGTACCGGTCACAACAATTTTCTTTGATATGAGTAGGGCTTTTGATTTTGTGGACCATAATACCTTGCTTCAAAAGTGTGAATGTTATGGCATTCGGGGGTAGCACTTGATTGGCTGGAAAGTTATCTCAAATCGCGAGAACAATATGTGGAAATTGAAAATATGGGTGAGGAGAAGTTGTGTACTCCTTATAGATCAACTAAAAGGTCAAATTATTTTGGTGTGCCTCAGGGCAGTGTATTGGGTCCACTGCTCTTCCTTTTGTATATCAATGATCTTCCATATACGAGTAAATATAAGTGCGTTCTGTTTGCGGATGATATATCTATTACCATAGACAATAGAACTAAAAGTGACAAATACGAAGAGATAATTAATGGTGAAATAGAGGCTGTAGTTAATTGGTTAACATCTAACAATCTAAAAGTAAACTTATCAAAAACTAAATACATTCAATTTTGCAATAGTCATAATAAAAGTAATTTGAATTTAAATCTAACATGTCGTAATGATAAGATAGAGCAGACGGAAAATACAGTTTTCTTAGACATTACTATTGACAAAACCTGTAATTGGAGGACTCATGTAGATAAATTATGTAACAAGCTAAATAGATTTACTTTTGCCATTAAATGTCTGAGGCGTGCCTCTGGACAAAATACAGCATTAACAGCTTATTACGGATATGTGGATTCGGTATTGAGATATGGACTTTTGCTATGGGGGAACTCACCAGACATGAATAGAGCATTCATTGTGCAAAAGAAATCTCTAAGAGCCGTATGTGGCGTACATCCATTAGCAACGTGTTAACCACTCTTTAAAAAATTAAGAATATTGACTCTGCCGTGCCTTTATATTTTCCAGGTAGCGTGTTTTGTGAAAGAGCATGGATCATATTTCGACATATTTAGAGACAAACCACACTGTAGTAAAAAAGAGATCCAACAAGATTGATAACGCCCAGCTGTTCTACAGCACTGTATCAGAAAAACTGTTATTTTATGATAATTAATAAATACAAAAAAGTGTCGTAGTTTTTAAAAAAATTACCTGTTGTACAACAGTTCAAAACATAGTTGTTTGAATGAATCAATTCAAAATGTTTTATAATGTTAATGATTTATTACAATGACATATTTTTCTAATTGTTATTAATTGATATAAATTATGTGTGTATGTGTGTGTGTAGTATGGATTGTTTATTTATTATTTATGTGTTTGTAGTAATTGAATGTGCTGATTAATGAAAACTTAATTTGATTTAATATTTAATAATGTCTAGCTCATATAGGGTGCATAAATTATGACATTATGTGTATATATGATACCTTATTCTGTACATTATTGCATGTCGTAAATATTATGTATCTACGACGAAGTATGTGAAACTCATTATTTTGTATTACAACAACAGGCAATTGGAAACCATATTTCGAGCAATTAATATAATTTCATTTCATTTCAATTTCATTTCATTAGGGAAATACCAAGTATGCTCCATAGCCCGCTGAGCGACTTTGAGCCTTGATTCGAGGCCAACATTCAAAGACCACGTCTCTGTTCCATATGTCATCCCTAAATATACGGGTTTTAATGTAGTGTTTTCTATCAAAATAAACATTTATATGGGTGTAGTTCATCATATTAATATTATAATAGTATGAATACAGGCGTGTATTTCCCATTGTCGGCTGTTCTGGGCAAATGCACAGGACCCCGCGATCAATAGCTCAAGCCTATTTATCCATTTTTCGATATTAAATTATAATACTTTATAGTCTTCATAGCTTTGTGTGTGTGTGTATGTGTGTGTGTGTGTGTGTGTTGGTGCGCGTGTGTCTGTATGTGTGTGTGTGTGTGTGTTGGTGTGTGTGTGTGTGTGTGTGTGTGGTGTATGTGTAACAGTGAATTTTACTGAACAGTTTCAGTGAATTAATACCAATTTATAAAAAAAATTCGTGTCTGTTTGGTCCATAACTGATGTTATAAGGAGTAACTTCGACTACTTTTATTTTGGAAAAATACTAGAGTTCCGTACAACAAAGGAAAATAACTAGCGGTTAGCACCTCATTTTTTAATAAAATCCTGCTGCATAGTTAGTCCCAAGTGCCCAGGGCCTCCTTATTAATATTCATAGAGTACCTTCAAAGTAACATAACAGAGTGGCGCCTACAGTCAACAACTACAATTTATTAATGAACTAACTTGCAAGGTGTCGTTATAAATAAAGCAAGCATAATATATACAATTATTATTTGCCCTTTAAGGCCCGATAGAGTAATAATCTCATTCAATACTGTTGTAATATTTTCACATATGTTGACACACTTTGAAAGGCAATGTTTTACTGCAGTAAGTAAGTATTTACGATCTTGTACCAGATGTAACTCTCGCTTGCTAAGACACCATTCACAAGCGTATATTTCCCTAATAGTTTTACCTAGCGATCTGAATATTTCTATAATTTTCAACTATCCCCTTAAGCATTCACATTTCAGCTCTGCACTACTCGTGTACGCTTTTGTAACATGATACAAGGTATCTTATAACTATTAATTAATTAAAAGAAAAAGCCGTTCGCCGTTCTACATGCTTTAACAGCTAAGCTGCCACATAATGTACTCGAAGTGATTAATTTCACTGCACAGAGGGTGGAGCGATTTAGATACTAAACTCACGTGCTGAATTTTGTGGGTTCGATTTCCATACAGAATAATTCTTTGTGTGATCCACAAATGTTTGTTTTGTAGAAAATTTTGTGCATCAACAAATTAGTAAAAAATAGTTGTAAACGTAGTTGGAGCCTCGCTCATTGGGCCGTGTCGACCGGGGACGTAGGTACCATCCTCTCAGAGAATATCAACATAAAGCAGCGGTACCTACTCCTACTGTTGACTTTCGTTATCGTATGGTGAGGGAGAGCGCCGAACGCATACATTCCCTCGTTATCCTCTTGGAGTTTTAATTACGGAAGAAAATTAAGTCAAAACATCAGCAATTTGTCTCAAAAAATCCTGTTTGATCTTCCAGCTCCAAAACTGGTGGGTCAAACATTGTCACTGTACAAATTAGTTGTAAAATAACATCTCCTAGGTGGCGCATATTCTGTCATCATCATCAGCAGTGCCGGATTAAGGTAACTTGATGCCCTAAGCAATCTCCCCCTGTGGGCCCCCCTATCCTTAAGTGAACTACAAAGAATTAATTATAAAAAATAAATGTTAATACATATCGTAGGTAGAATATGTGTGTTGTTCCTCCTGCCCTTATCCCATGCTAAGTGGGGTCGGCACAACATAATTTCACATGTCGTCCTATGATTCGGGTATATTTTCAACCGACTTCCAAAAGGAGATTCAATTCATCTGTATGTTTTTTTTGGTATGTTTGTTACGCGATTATTCTGCCAATTTTGAATCGATTTCAATGATTCTTCTTTTGTTTGGTAGATGCTACTTCAGAAGTAGTCCCATTTAAATTTTATCAAAATAGGTGAAGCGGTTTATAAAAAATAAACAAAAATCTAAAAATTTGTTTACATTGATGATCTTTTTTCGTTTACTTCGAAACCTATCTGCCCCATAGGAGCAGTGTGTTTAGTTGGCGTACCCATTTTATAAGTCTTTCTTTACGATCTTCGGAAGGCTCTCCGAGACGCTGTGCTCTATTGCACGCCTCATAAGCTAAGCGTTGAGGTGGGTACTATTCTCGTTTAACGTCGAAAAACTGATTTTTCAAACATTTAATGTCTCTATTTATCATATATTGCACTTGTAATACAATATATATACACACATATCAAGAAAAAATACTATTTTTGATACTCATGATATTTTTTATGCCATTTTTGTTATTTAAACTAGTTAAAAAACTGTTTAAAAAAGTTCTGTCTTGGATGTCCGTTTGTTCTAGGTAATGTACGTTAACACGATAACAACCGAAATACTTTACTAATCGAGTCTTTTTTTTTCTTATTATCATCCATCAGCCTTTTAACGCCCACTGCTGGACATAGGCCTCCCCAAGAATGGGGGATAGTGCCGTAATCGCCACGCTTGACAGGCGGGTTGGCGATCGCAGTGGATGTTGTTAATACTCGAAGGAGTGCTGCTGCCCACTCCCCCGGTATTCCCTCAGTCGGCTCTTACGACTCCCATGGGTGGAGAGGGGTGGGACAATTCTAAAGCCGGCCCCACACATTTTCTTATTAACTTCAGTACAACTACGAATAGAGTCCTATTACTTTTCACGGTCTGATTCGATGTGGTTTAATTGTTATTTAAATAAACAAAAAAATTGTGAATATTTACGCTGGATTCGACACTAAAACCAGCGCTATACTTATTTCGTGAGAAGTGTAAGAACTATTTCTATAGACTAATATAGAAATACTTCTTAAAATTAGCGCTAGATGGCGTATAAGACATGAAAACCATGAAATTAGCGCTATCTATGTGAGTTATTGAACTACTTAGTAAGACCAAACCATTATTAGTTACTTATCAAATAATCAATTTTATTGTGAGAAATGAAGATAAATGAGGCGTGCAGTTTTGGATTTTCCAAAGTATTTCTTTCTCTACTGCGCTTTGGGCGCTCATCTTTGTCATTTTCATACTTCTGTGCCCGACGCTTTCTCATACGAGATGCACCCAAGGAAGGCCTCCCCATCATGTATCACCTACTCTAACCTACGCACCTATTTTATAAAAAAACACAAAAAAGCAAAAAATACATTATTTTAAATAAAAAAAACGCCGTTATCAGACACCCAGGAACTAAAAAGCAAAACATAATTTGGTGTTTACATACGATTTCCGTGCTAGACACCTACTGATGTGCTTAAAGTCAAAAATAAAAAATATTACTAATACTCATCATAATAAATGCGTTCCGATAGATGGCATTGGTCGTTAAGACAAATGTGATGAGGAAATTGGGTACGACCGCAAGAGAGTATAATAGCTCAGTGGATTAGAGCACTTCCCCGGAAAGGAAGGGACGCAGGTTCGATTCCCGCTTGTACTAAAGTTCTCTTTTTCCTCATTTACAAATAATAATTTGTACTTTAAAAGTAGCTGAGCATTTCAAGTGCTAAAAATATAGATCAAAACTCATTTTCCGTTTGTAAATGTTGCTACTGCGCGCTACGCCTTTATAAAAATCCGATTTCGATCATCAATGTTTGCACTGCTTTAGACAGTCCAATTATAGATTATATTGCCTTAAAAGTATCAAGATAAAATAAATCAACAATGTAAAATAAAATCACCTTAAAGTATTAAGATCAAAGATCGATATTATCTACATCTTACGCAGTTCAATTGAATCATTACAGTATGTTGAAAATAAACAGATGTTGCTATTAATAATAAAGCTATTCTGGGTAGCGAGTTCGATGCCGGTTGCATTCTTGTACACTAAGACCTATTAAGATTATGTGTGATGAGTATACTTAAGATTCATTGTATTAATGCTGATTAGAAAGGTTTTCACAGATGGCACTGTGGTTGAAACATTCTGTTCACCACTGGCTACCTAAAGTAAGTTCAGTGTCTTGCGAGAAATACAGTGGCTTTGGTAAAGTAGCTGAGCAATCTTAGATGCTTAAAATATAAAATTTGATTTAATAATGTGCTTAGTATGATTGTTAATTGTAATAAGCTTATTATTTCTGTATAAAATAAATGCAAACACATCCAATAGGTGAAGTGGGTTATAAATTTGAAATAGAAATTGGGAGTCACGGGTCTAGTACACTCCCCCGGATTGGGAGAGTCACAGGTTCGAATCTTGCTCGCAGTAAAATAATCTTTCTCCTTCCAATTGCACAAATAATTCATTATAGTAAAGTAGCTGAGCATGTCAAATGCTGAAAATAAAAATCACAATGGTACATTTTTAATCTATATTTTTTAGCAGTTTGACATGCTCTGCTACTTTTTAAGTACAAATTATTTGTGAATAAGGAAAAAGAGATCAGTATTAATTTTAATTGCAAAATTAAACTTACTATATTGGTTTAATGCATGTAAATGAATTCCGATAGATGGCGTTGCTGGTAAAGGCAAATGTGATAAGGAGATTGGGATGATCGAAAGAATGGATAGGTCAGTGGCTTAGAGCACGTCCCTGGATTGGAAAAGACGCGGGTTCGTTTCCCGCTCGTACTAAAAATCTCTTTTTCCTTATTCACAAATAATTTGTACTCACAATGGTACACTTAATTTGACTTTTGAAGATGTCGTAGCCTACTTTTACTAACGTTAATCAACTTTCGCTCTACTGGCCATTAGATAGGTGACCAAAAAGTGACGTCTATTTGTGGACACGTGACCAAAGAAGGCACGTTAAGCTGTAGGTCCCGATTGTCAAATAAATAAATATTCAGGGACATTTCACATAACGTCCTCTGGTCTCAAACTAAGCTTAACGCTTGTGCTATGGGTACAGTCAGCATCAAAAGTCGATGACCACATTCAGATTTTCAAAACCACTATACACAATATCTTGCGTAAATCGCTTAACAAGACAAGCGCCAATATTGAATGAACATCGTTAAAGTTCAAAATTAACTGAACACCACATTATCAAAAATACTGATAATTTCCAAAAATATCTTAACATAGAACTTTACAAAAGTCACTGTACAATTATAAATACTTGCTTCGGCTCTCTAGTATAAACACGGCAATGTCCAAAAATAACTTATTATCAAAAATAACAAAAGTTACTGGTGGGGATCGTGCGGCCCATGGCACTCTATGGGTCTCCAGTTTGGGCCTTGACGGCCCGAAATGCTGCAATCCGGTGGCAGCCACAAAAGATAGCCGTCAGGCTCATCAGGGGGTACCGTACGATCTCCTACGAGGCAGTGAGTCTCCTCGCTGGAACTCCGCCGTGGGATCTGGAGGCAAGATGTCTTGCTTCCCTATATCCCATTGGCGTAGGGAGGCTCCAGAGCAGCGAAATTAAGAGGATCAGATTACGGATATAATACATACTATATTACTTTTTTTATCGCAAATACATAATAGGTAGAAAACACCTAGACGCTGTACAAATATCTGTGTTCATCACACAAATAATTGTCCTGAGTGGGAATCAAACCCACGACCTTGTGACCAGTTTATCAGTCCTAAATGAAATTGTGCCGTGTGGGGCCGGCTTTAGAATTGTCCCACCCCTCTCTACCCACGGGAGTCGTAAGAGCCGACTGAGGGATACTGAGGGAGTGGGCAGCAGCACTCCCTCGAGTATTAACAACATCCACTGCGATCGCCAACCCGCCTGCCAAGCGTGGCGATTACGGCATTATCCCCCATGACGGGACCGCTCGTTGTGGCGTCCTCTTGGGGAGGCCTAAGTCCAGCAGTGGACGGTGAAAGGCTGATGGATGGATGGATGGAAATGAAAATTCTGACTCCGGTCTGTGTCAAGGTAGCCAGTAGACCTTTTATTTGCGGGCCTCGTGGCGTAGTCGTTAGTGTAACCGACTTCCGTGCACGAGTTTGTGGGTTCGATTCCCACTCAGGACAATTATTTGTGTGATGAACACAGATATTTGTACTGCGTCTGGGTGTTTTCTATCTATTATATGTATGTATTTACAAAAAAAAAAAGTAGTATATGTATTATATCCGTAACCTGGTACCCATAGCACAAGTGTTAAGTTTAGTTTGGGACCAGAGGATGTTGTGTGAAAAACATTATTATTATTATTTAAGTCGTGGAGGTCAGTAAGGCAGGCGCTACGTGTGAATACTAGGGGATCAACTAAAACTGAATACATTGGAAGCCAATCCCAACGAGGTTTGGGCTAAGGCTAGAGAGGCTGATGACACTTAATTTGACTTTTATAATTTGTGCCGGTGTGGATGACAAAGGTGGTCATCGTATTTATCAGGAATGTAAACACAGAGTAGTTGAATGAGTAAGAAAGAAAGAAAACTACTTTTAATTGTCACTAAAGAATGAACGACGGTGAACTTAAAATGGATATAGGTACATAATAAAAACACTACAATTAGGGTGCTATTTACTAGTACATAAACATTTGTAGTGACAATAAGGACTCCATCCAGTACTAATGTTGCAGTGCAATGATACATAAACATGAGTACTAGATGTGAAGTTCATTTCAAACCATGCTGTCGAACAATGGAGTTTCCTATCCTCTCATCATCTGAGTTGCATTCTTACACTTGTGGGTAAATATCTCTCTCTCTCGTCTTCGGCGTCCTTGCATAGTAGAAGTCCCTTTATAACGCTATTTTAGTTGTACCCAATGGTAAGGTCACCGTCTAAATAGGTCTCTTTCCCTTAGTTTTCTGATTCATAATTATATTTTCCAGATTATCATGATTTCTTACTATTTTCTAACAATAGTCATTATTCGTCGGTATTAAATTGTAGCCGCCTTGTGCGAATATTTATGCTTGACTAGAAGATATTTGTTTACTTGTATTATTATTATTGATGTAAGTACTAGATGACCCGGTAAACTTCGTATCACCTACAATAAAATTTATTTTATCAGCGATTATCAATCCTCATCTGGTAGCTGTCATTTTGTCGTCTGTTGTAAGGTCGATAATGCAGAGGCGATTCTCATAAAAATACCGATATTTAATTTTAATTTTTCAACCATTTTTATGGGTTTTACCTACTTTTTTGTCTTTTAAACCACCCCTGTATGTGTATGTAATAATTATGCAAATTGGTCAAGCCATTTTTGAGATTTAGAGAGATTAACGAATAACAGTTTAATAATATTTAAATATTTTTATATATATTTTTAGCATTTGACATGCTTAGCACTATACATTAAACACAAAGTGAAAAATGTGAAATCGAAAATAACAGTCAGGAGCAGGATCCGAACCTGCATCTTCTGGATACCGTCCAGATGCTTTTACCAATTCAGCCATCCTGACAATTATTATTGTTATTTTCGATTTCACATTTTTCACTTTGTGTTTAATGTATAGTGCTAAGCATGTCAAATGCTAAAAATATATATAAAAATATCTAAATATTTAAAGGGTTTGCGTCATTATTAGGTAAAATCTTAATTGTAAAATTAAGTTTACCTCTGACAGATGGCGCAGGCGTCACCCAAAGACGTTAAGTATGATGTGTTATCGAAATTAGCAGTCAGGAGCAATTGTCAGGATGGCTGAATTGGTAAAAGCATCTGGACGGTATCCAGAAGATGCAGGTTCGGATCCTGCTCCTGACTGTTATTTTCGATTTCACATTTTTCACTTTGTGTTTAATAACAGTTTAATTTTATATATAGATAGAGATATCTCAAAATTATAAATAATTCTACTCACCTACAGTATATTCGCGGCAGAATGTCTATTGTAAATTCTACGTGAGTTCAAACACTATGTCTCGTACGGTACGGTCGTCCACGTAAGGTACGCAAAACTCAATCAAATTAAATCAAACTTACTTACTGTTATTAAGAACCAATGGTTAGTACGTGTTGTTACGATAACCTCGTGACATCAACTTGATGAATGGATCTTCAATCTCATTACTTGTGACCTCAACAAGATATTCCTATATTTCGCTATTTGACAAAATACAGTCGAGCCTATAGCTCAGAAAACTATTAATATCTACATGTCATGACAAACTGCCTCTGTGGTGCAGCGGTAGTGTAAGCGACTTCTGATCATGAGGTCTCGGGTTCGACGCTCGAGTCGGGCTATATAAACAAATCGACTTCCGCGTTTATATTATTAGTAACGATACGCATATCCATCCATCCATCAGCCTTTTAACGTCCACTGCTGGACATAGGCCGGCGATACGCATATATTATTACCTATTATCAGGCCTTTTTTTGTCACTTCTTTTTGGGGGCATGCTAATTCTCGAAAGCTGTTAGTCCATAATTTTTTGTACCCCTACCCCACTCCTTGCCACTGTGTTTTGAGGAAAAAATCGAAGTTAATAGTTTTTTAATTGTTTAAAAACATAATATCTTTGGAAATAATACGTGACTTATATTTAAGTGAGTAACAATATAAAAAAGTACCTAACTTTCATTGTCAATATACTTAGCCTAAGGTAGGTATATAAATTTTCAAACAGTCTCCAAATTTTAACCATATTTTCCTCATAAATCTGTTCGCGCTTACGAACTTAACTGTTTTGGTCCGTGGCAGAATGATGATTTTTAAGTAACCATGAATCCGCATACTTCAAAGAGTCAAAGATATTTAGTGGTGGTCCGTTTAATGTGATAACCAATAGCGATGAAACTGTTTTTACTAAAAGAGAAGCTCTTTGTACAGTCATTATCAAGTTCATCTGTGAAAATCCTCTCTTGCATTCACTCGTTGAAACTGCTTTGACTTCCTGCAAAGGCGTGCCGTTCGAATTGTCGATGATCCCAATCTCATGGATGAACTAGAGTCGTTGGAGTGGCAGAGAGACTTGGGTCTCTCTGTGTAACTCTTCAATGGGGAGTGCTCTGAGGAGTTCATCCATACCACCTAGAAACGATCTCGTCCAAGACGTTCATTTTCAACGTTCCTTTCTACCACGTAAGTGTAAGATCTGAAATGAACTTTGTTTAGATACCAGCCTCCAACCATCTGTGCAGTCAAAGGGGCTGTCGCTCATTGCCCAGTGAGGTGTCCAGGTGTGGACCTCTCGCCACTCAGCGTCATCAGAGCGATGCGATGTTTGCCAGCAGCAGGAACTGGACCACGATCGCTGTCTTCTGCGAGAAACTCATCTCGCAAAAAGAAGTGGTTGAGAGGGCCTGAGAGAAAGATCCCTCAGCTGACCCAAACTGTTGACAGCGATTGGGGCGGAGCAGACGTAAGTACCTGCGCCTGATGCCTCTCTAGTTGGAGCCGCGGGTTGATGGACCGGGTTACATCTGGCATCCGCAATGCCTCCCGCGAATGAACGACGATTTACCGACACCTTGCTCCAGATGACGGGGTGTGCGTTTAACTACAAATTTTTTTTCCCGCCTTAAGAAAAAAAAATCATACGGGGCAGTCTTTAGGGACTGCCGATAGAAGTGAAAACTAAGTAACTTGGGAGTTATATCGTCGAGCTATAAATTTATTATTTTTCAATTAACTTCCTTAGTTTTCACTTCTATCGGAGCGTTCGGTGACGATGACGCAAGTTCCATGATTTTTGTTTACCCAAAAGGTGCTCAACGAGCCTTTTTTTTTTTTTTTTTTTTTTTTTTTATTTATTTTAGGTGGGCAAAAATGTCCTACCGCACACCCCGCTGCCCGGGGAGACAACGGGGTGAATGGGGCTCTCACCCACTAAAAACCCACCGTGCGCCTCCACCCGCCCTTGCTACGGCGGATCACGGGTACCGCGTCAGTTACGACCGCGATCCGCAGGCGGCAGCCCCTACGGGCACCCTCTCTTGAGCGACGCCTCGCGCACTTGGGCGTCGCACCTTCGCGGTAGGCTTCCGCGGACGGCAGGGTACTCCCCGACCCCACCGTCCGCAGCCTCGGCTAGGGCGGCATCAGGCGCAGATAAGCGCGCGCACGCCGCCCCTCGCGCCGGCGGCGAATCGGGTCCGCGAAGGAGGATTCCTCACGGGCCCTCTCCGCCACCTCCTTCCGCGAGATGACAGCCTCGCAGAAGGTGGCGACCGCGGTCCAGGCCCTGTCACTGCCAACCATCGCTCGCGCAACGGCCGGCAGCGACAGGTCCACGCCTATGACTGCAACGAGTTCCCGGCGCTGCACATCCCAGGCCGGGCACGACTCGAGCGTGTGCTGCGCCGAGTCCTCGTCGCAGTCGCAGTGGTGACAGCCTGGGGTCGTCTCCCTCCTTGCGATCGTGTGCAGGTATTTGCCGAAGCAACCATGCCCCGACAAAACCTGCACCAACCGGAAGGTGAGGACCCCGTGCTGCCGCCCTGCCCATTCTTCCAAGATCGGTCGGAGCGCCCCCACGGTCCAGAGACCGGCCCGGGGCGTCTCCAGCCGAGACTTCCACTTTAGGACGGTGGCGCGGCGGGCATCTTCCCGCCACGATGACATTGCGCTCGGCGAGGGGCGGCTGCCCCCCGCCCGCGCCGTCGACGCCCGCCGATAGACGTCGGCGAGCACCTCCGCCTCCAGATCCCACGGGGGGGTTCCGGCCAACGCGCAGGCTGCATCGGTCGAGACCGTGCGGTACCCGCGTATTGCCCTGACCGCTACGACCCTCTGTGGACGCCACAGAAGGGCCCTATTGCGAGCGGCCAGGGACTCCGCCCACACGGGCGCGCCGTACAGCGCCATCGACCGTACTACCCCCGCGTAGAGTCGTCGACACGCAAGACTCGGTCCGCCCAAATTCGGCATAAGTCGCCCGAGGGCGGACGCCGTGTTGACGAGCCTTGGCGCAAGACGGCGGAAGTGCTTGTCAAAGTGCCACCGTCCATCCAATACCAGGGCCAGATATTTGATGTGGGCCTGGATTGGGAAGCCCACACCGTTGACCGTTATCGAGGCGCTGGCGGGCGGGCCCCGTCGGCGCCCATGGAACAGTAGGGCCTCCGACTTTTCAAGGGCCACCCTAAGCCCCAGCGCCTCGATCCGCCTGACCACCTCCGCGGTACCTGAGGTGGCCAGCGTTGCCGCCTCCTCGAGGGTCCTGCCCCGGGCTGTGACGAGCGTATCGTCTGCGTAGCAAATTACGCCCAGCCCGGGGGGGAGTCGGCCACGGAGGACCCAGTCGTAGCCGATGTCCCACAGGAGCGGCCCAAGAACCGAACCCTGCGGGACGCCGCACGACATAGCCCTCCTTACAACGTCCCCTTCCCGGTCCACGAAGAGGACGCTGCGGCCGTCCAGGTAGTCTGCCACCAGCCGCCTTAGGTAGAGGGGCACTCCATGGTACCGGAGTGCCTCCTTGATGCAGCCGAATGGCAGACTATTGAAGGCGTTGGCGACGTCGAGTGACACCGCCAACAGCACTTCCCTCGAGGCGACGGCCTCCGCAGCCGCGGCCTTCAGGCGCAGAATGGCGTCGACCGTAGACCGACCCGCCCGATATCCAAACTGGGCGTCGGACAGGTCGGGGCCGACCGCTCCTAGGTGCCGGACGATGCGGGCAGCGACTACCCGCTCGAGAAGTTTTCCCGCCTCGTCCAGCAACACGATGGGCCTGAAGGCCGAGACCGTATTCGGAGGCCGTCCCGGCTTCGGCAGGAGCACGAGCTTCCCCTCCTTCCAGCAGTCAGGGAACCGTCCGGACACCAGGCAAGCGCCGAACAGCTCCCCGAGGCGGGGCTCAAGGTGGTCGAGGACCAGGGCCAGCACTCGGGCGGGAACCCCGTCCGGCCCGGGGGCGGCGCCTCTCCGCATACGCGCAGCCGCCGCCCCCATTTCCGTCGTCGTCACGGGCGGTACCTCCCCATCGTCGGCCTCCCGGTCACCATCTGGCGGAGCCATGACCGGGGGCGTGTGCACCGCCCGTGAGGGGAAAAGTCCCTCGACCACCTCAGAGAGGAAGCCCGGCTGGAGGGTCTCCGTAAGGGGGGGGCCCTGGGCGCGGAGCTTGTTAAGCGCCGCGCGGTACGGGCGTCCCCAGGGGTCACGCTCGAGACCCTCCAGCATCTCCTGCCTTTTTGCGTCTTTGGCGCGACAGATGGCCAGCTTTAACGCGGCGCGCGCACTGCTATACGCCGCATACAGCTGGTCCTCCCGCTCTTCGTCGCGGATTCGGCGACGTCTGCTGCGGGTGTAGGACCTCCGGGCACGAATACAGGCCGCACGGAGGTCCGCCAGCTCCGGGGACCACCAGTAAACCCCCTTCCGTCGAGGCGGGCGCCGCACGCGGGGCATGGCCGCATCGCAGATCTGCGTAAGCATGCCGCGAATGCAGCCAGCCTCGGCGCCCACGTCTTCCGTCAGGGGGGGAGGCAGCCAAGATTGAAAAATGGCCGCCTCCACTAGCAGGTCCCGGTCGAGCCTACCCACAGCCCATCGCGGAAAAGCGGGAGTTCTGTCCGCCGCGTGACCCCTGCTGGCGCCCTGAAGGGTCCGGGAGACCTCTATCTGAATGTATCTGTGGTCAGATAGGGTCTCGACCTCCTCCAGAACTCGCCAGCTCCTTACGCGTGCGGCGACACCGGGGCTAGCGAACGAAAGGTCCACTATCGACCCGCCCCCGCGCCGCACGCACGTTAGGGCGGACCCTCGGTTTAGCAACACGAGGTCCGCCGCTGCCGCCCACTCTTCGACCGCCGCACCTCGGGCGTCTGTCCCGGGGGACCCCCACGCCGTTGATTTGGCGTTGAAGTCCCCCAGCACGAGCACAGGGCTCGGTGCTATACGCCGTATGTGCTCAACGAGCCTGAAGAAGTTTTCACCTCAAAAAGGTTAAATTAGTAACTGTTTGAGCTGTTTACACAAACGTTAAATCATAAGGTAATTGTACTTTCTCGTGTGCCTAACAATGTTAAGATAACTTTATAATGGTGATGTTCGTTATCATAGTTACGAAAGGTTTCCCTAGTTTAATCTGTTATCTAGAGCGAGAACAAACGCATGCCATCTAATACATGTAATAAAATTTTTAATATTCTTGAACGCAAAGTGCGAAAATGAGCACACAAAGTGCGAAAATGGAAAAACAAAGTGCTAAGTGTGTCAAATGCTTAAAAATATATAAAAACTAGCCTTTGCCCGTGGCTTCGCCGCAACCAAAAGCTAGTTTTAGGGTTATATTTCAGGTTCCCGATATAGTAGCGGGATGAAATACTAGTTTTTAAGTCTAATTAAGAGCTATCAAACAAAAAAAAATCATCAAAATCCGATCAGTAGTTTTTGCGTGATGAGCGAACAAACAAACAGACAAAAATCTAAAAAAAAATCGTTTTGTGTACTGTCTGAACACAAAACCATTATAGCCTAACAGTATTTTTTTCTCAAATATCTTAAATGTTCAGACACAGCTCTGTTACAGCTTTATACTTAATAGTAATAGGGATTTTTTGTGGGGACATGCGGGGGCACGTATTATACCCAAAGGAAATTTTGAAAAATATCGAAAAATTCCTGGAAACACTAAGAAAATTACAAAAATAAAAATAAATATAAAAATACCCGAAAAATGGCCAAATGCAGTTGAAAAAACATTACGTTTGAAGAAAAAAAAATTCGTACGTTAACAAACAATTTTGAAATATTTTTTTTTATTGGCAACGGTGGTTGACGAGCAAACGGCACACCTGATGGTAAGTGGTAATCGCCGCTCATGGACTTTAGCAACACCATGGGCACAGCCGAGCCGCTGCCTACAATGAGAAAAGTGCTCTTCTCAAACCTCAGTTAAAGAAGGACAAGTCATAACGCTGGGAAAAACACCGCAGCAGGAAGTTCATTCCAGATCTTACACGTACGTGGTAGAAAGGAACGCTGAAAATGAACGTCTTGGACGAGATCGTTTCTAGGTGGTATGGATGAACTGCTCAGAGCACTCCCCATTGAAGAGTTACACAGAGAGACCCAAGTCTCTAGCCGTGTGGGGCCGGCTTTAGAATTGTCCCACCCCTCTCAACCCATGGGAGTCGTAAGAGCCGACTGAGGGAATACCGGCAGAGTAGGCAGCAGCATTCCTTCGAGTATTAACAACATCCACTGCGATCGCCAACCCGCCTGCCAAGCGTGGCGGTTACGGCACTATACCCCCAATTTGGGGTGGCCTATGTCCAGTAGTGGACGTTGAAAGGCCGATGGATGGATGGATGGACCCAAGTTTCTCCACTACTCCAACGAATCCAGTTCATCCGTGAGATTGGAATCATCGATAATTCGAACGGCAAGCCTTTGCAGGAAGTCAAGTGGGTTAAGCTGGTGTTTTGGTGCACCTGGAGAGAGATGTGAGCAGTAATCCACGTGAGGGCGGACTTTTATTTTATACAACACAAGTCACTGCCATTCCTGCCGCTGGCAAACATCGCATCGCTCTGATGACGCTCAGTGGCGAGAGGTCCACACCTGGACACCTCTCTGGATAGCGAGCGACAGCCCCTTTGACTACACAGATAAATAAAAATAAAATAAATATTCACGGACATTTTTCACACAACGTCCTCTGGTCCCAAACTAAGCTTAACGCTTGTGCTATGGGTACCAGATTACGGATATAATACATATACTACTTTTTTTTTGTAAATACGTACATATAATACATAGAAAACACCCAGACGCAGTACAAATATCTGTGTTCATCACACAAATAATTGTCCTGAATGAGAATCGAACCCACGACCTCGTGCACGGAAGTCGGTTACACTACCGACTACGCCACGAGGCCCGTCAAAGCGGCGGAGTGGTTAAGATACCGGCCTCCCGCCCGAGTGTTGTGGGTTCGATTCCCACACAAGACAACTCTTTGTGTGATCCACAAATGGTTGTTCTGAATCTGAGTGTCCTTTGTGTCCGTGAAATTGCATGTTTATTTGTTTATAAGTTCCCATCGCACGATACAAGGATTATACATCAGTGCAGGCCGCAGTTCTTTAAAAAAATCGTTTTATTCAGCCAGGATTCGAAGATGGGATGTCACGGTAACTAGCTACAATCTAAATTTATACCACAACTATAATGGCTGTAATCGTCACACAGTCTCTGTGGTTACTCGAATGACATAAGATATAAGTCAAATCATTTATTATAATGGTTATAACCATTTGTACTGATATTTTATGGTGAACAAAGCATCTTGTACCAGGATATTATTTCTATTAAACTTATAATACGTTTTACGCAGTTTTCATACAAGTACCTCGATCTTTCCCGCAGATGTCGTATGAGAAGATTAAGGGAATTAAGAAATTATCACCCATTGCGTTACTGGTGGTAGGGCTGGGAAGTGGGAGTATTCAGATGATATCGGGCCCAAGCGAATCGGTACCACCGTCTCCCGTGTGACCGGCCATAGAGCACCTTGGTGTGTACTGTATCTCTAGCATGAATATTTTGCTCAATGACAATAGTAATAGAATTGTGAAAGTAAATATTTGTATGGGATTTTGAACTGGTTGCATCGGGAGACCCGCGAAAACTAATTTATGTATGTGAATATTCTCTCGATTGATTGCACAATGCGTAGACAACAATTATTATAGGTAATTTCTTGCACCACGTGCGAAAAAGGTGTAGAAAATATAGCGCTAGCGCATTCCACCAATCACACGCAAGTGTAATCGCCGCCGATATAGGTTTGTAATGCCATCTAGTGGGTTTGTTAAGAACTTAGCTAATTGGCTAGTGCAATTCCGTAGTCCACACTATATCTATCGACCAGCGAAGGATTGGAGTACTATAAGAAAAATATATATTACTAGCCTTTGCCCGTTGCTTCGCCGCAGCTAAAAGCTAGTTTTCAGGTGATATCTCAGATTCCCAATGTAATAGCGGGATAAAATGTATGTATGCCAGTTGTTAAGTCTAATCAAGAGCTATCAAATAAAAAAAGGTGCATGGAAATACGTTCAGTAGTTTGTGCGTGATGACCGAACAAATAAACAGACAAACCGACAAAAATCTAAAAAAAATTGTTTTGTGTTCAGACACGTCTATAGACCTAATACAGTATTTTTTTCTCAAATATATTAAATGTTTAGACACAGCTCTGTTACAACTTTATAATAGTATAGATTTAGAGTTTGTAAATGTGCCCGGCAGACGGCAATAGGCTCGCCCCCTGTTACGAGGGACTTAAACATAGCTGGCGAACCGTGGGTGTGTAACACCCCGCTGCCTACCCATTCAGTGATACAGGCATGATGCTATGTATGTTATATACATTAATATATGTAAGATGATATAATGTGAAATAATTTAGGTACTATAAAGCATCACATTTATTTAACACTAGCTGCTATCTACGACTTCGTCCGCGCGGAATTGAGGTACGTACTTTATTTTATGGCGCGATCTTAACTGTTTTTCCAAAATATAAGGTCAAGTTACGCCGTATAACATGAGCTATCTGCCAGTGAGTCTCGACCAAATCAGTGCAGCCGTTTTACAGATTACTCAAACATACAAAGAGACAGACATATAGAAAATAAATATATTTTTTATTGTAGGTAACGTAGATTCTTACATAGACATTTAGTAAAAAAACTGTAATTTAGACATTACAAACAGATACTTCAATATTATTTATTTGTATAGATGTACCAGCCTAAAACGCCTATGGTTATGCTTATACTTGAGGAACTATGCAATTCTCTTAGTTTTATTGATCATAAAAGTATTCACAGAAGTAAGGCGTGGTTCTTACATCACTGTTTGGTGGCACATTTAGTGAAGGGACTTTAAAACACAATTTTATTGTCAATTTTATATAACTACTAGCCTTTGCCCGCGGCTTCGCCGCAGCCAAAAGCTAGTTTTTGGGTTATATCTCAGGTTCCCGATATAGTAGCGGGATAAAATGTATACCTACCAGTTGTTAAGTCTAGTCAAGAACTATCAAACAAAACGCGAACAAACAAACAGATAAACAGAAAAAATCTAAAAAAAAAAACGTAAGTTTTTGACAAAAAATAAAAAAAAGCGGGCAATAATTTTTTCTCAGATATCTTAAATGTACCTGCGGACTTAGCTCTGTTATAGCTTTATAATAGTACAGACTAGATTGGACCCGCAGCGTCGTCTGCGCGAACCTCAGAATTGCGTCAAGATACATAATATGTTACGTCACATTTTTGCAAAAATGTGAGGGACATTTTTGCAAAAATTGTTTTTCGTCACAGTGCAGTGATAAATTGTAAACACTTACACATTACTTCAAAAAATCTCAAAATGGCAGAGGTTTGTGCCGTACCAGGATCACGGACTGGGGATCGAGCTCGATACCACTGTCCTTGCAGTCCTTAGTTAGCCACTAGACTAAAAAATGGGACCACTGCAGCGATGTAACATGGTTCCAGTGGCCCTCCAACATAGGCGGAGAGACGGCACACGGCGGGTTTATTTAGTGGGTGAGGGCCCCACACTACCCTGTTCGTTGCCCCGAACGACGGGATGTACGGTTAGGATAATTTTTTCTCGCCTTAATAAAAAAAAATATAAATAATGAGGATAATACTTAATAATTTTATTTAATAATTTCAACCCCCTGTTATAATTACTAGGCTCATCAGTATATAACTGCGTGTTTTTTTTTTGGTACCTTTCAATATGGCCAAGAATAGAGATTTAAGTTAATTTCAATAAACTGAAGTCTATGTTCTACTCCAAAGCATTACCTATTTATCCGTAACTAAAAGGTGTATAGTTAGTAATCCATCAGCCCCTCAACGTCCACTGCTGGACATAGACCTCCCCAAGAGAACGCCACAACGAGCGGTCCCGTCATGGGGGATATTGGCGTAATCGCCACGCTTGGCAGGCGGGTTGGCGATCGCAGTGGATCTTGTGAGTATTAACAGAGGGAGTTCTGCTGCCCACTTCCTCGGTATTCCTTCAGTCGGCTCCCATGGGTAGAGAGGGGTGAGACAATTTTAAAAGCAGCCCACATGGCAACTAAATGATTAGTAAAAAGACTGTATTTTTCCATTAAAATACGCCGAGGCAATAGAATGGCGGTTTGTATGTTAGTACAAATGAAAAATTGGAAAATACCTTGTTTTGGCTCTTATGGTACCTAATTACTTTCTCAAGTTTCAATGAACAACCGTTACTGCACAAACACACCAGGTCTAAAGTTTTATTAAATGTATGGATTTTATAATTCCGTTCACAAAATAACTCTATTTAATTAACGTAAATTAATAGCCACGCTTTGAGATTGCGACCTACTTGGCTCGAGAACGAACATCTGTTCGGAGTTCCGGGTTCACTTCCCCGACCCGCTGGATGGATTTATTACATTTAGGTATTGGTTTTATGATCAACTTGAAAGGACTATATTTGAAACTAGTTTAATATCTAGAGAGCCGTTTTTAGTCATCAATGCAATACTTCTACTTAATTTCAGTTGCCTTTTTTATGATTGTGGATGAAAAAAACATGTTTGAGATACCTAATATCTAAAAAATATAACATAATTACATCTGAAAAACATTTTTTGCTATCTTGTATTTCAATTCAAAGTATTTTCTTATACTCTACGCCATTTTGAAAATACTTTTTCTCTCAGAAGAAGAAAAATAAGTTTAAGTAATTTATTAAAATTAATATTTTCGTTACAAAATTGGTTAATTCCCTCGCGTGAATCAAGTTTTGAGAAACAGTTTTTCTTTAAGCTGTAGCTAGACTGGAATTGTGATACCACTGAAGGAATGTAATATGGTTCCGGTGGCCCGCCAATAAAGGCGGAGAGACGGCACACGGTGAGTTTCTTTAGTGGGTGAGAAAAAAAAGGCTGGAATTGTGATAAACAAACTGTTGCTAGGTAACAGGATTTTATAAATGTATGTTTATTTTTCCTAGGTATATAGACATCCCACCACCGAAGGAATGTAACATAGTTCCAGTGGCCCACCAGTAAAGGCGGAGAGACGGCACAAAGCGGGTTTATTTAGTGGGTGAAGGCCCCACACTACCATGTTTGTTGCCCCGGGGTGTGCGGTTAATAAAAAAATTTCCCGCCTCAACAAAAAAAAAGGTATATAGACATCCCGCAAAAGTGCGACGCTCCGTCTGCGGAAGCGTCGCATCAATACAGCACACCAATATAAGCGGAGAGATGGCACACGGCGGGTTCATTTAGTAGGTGAGGGCTCCACACCACCCTGTTCTTAGCCCCGGACGACGGGGTATGCCTTTAGGTACATTTTTTCCCGCCTTAAAAAAATTGTTTGTATAGATATAACTATTGGTTTGCGCTAAGTAGGTATGATCGCCGTGTGGGGCCGGCTGCTGTGTGGGCCTGGCTTTAGAATTAGAATAGTATTAACAACATCCACTGCGATTGCCAACCCGCCTGCCAAGCGTGGCGATTACGCCACTATCCCCCATATGGGCGAAACACATGTTGTGGCGTTCTCTTGGTGAGGTACCTTCTATGTCCAGCAGTGGACTACGAAAGGCTGATAGATGGATGGATGGAGGTATGATTTAGTTTGATAGTGTAGTGGTAAAACCAAGGAATCCACAGACAGTGGTATCAAGTTCACTACCGACTACAGACAAGGTCGATATCTCGCAAGACGTACACATCTATAATTTCAAAATTTTCGAAATTATATGAGTATCTTTATATTAACCTGCAAGCCAAAGAGATTTTATCAACGCCTTTTGAAGTCTACCAACCCGCACTGGGCTAGCGTAACTATGGCCTTAGTTCCTCTCGTTCTGGGAGGAGACCCGTTCCCAATAGGATAGGCAGTTTTGGGAACAGTAGTATATCTCATAATAAGACATAACAAACCTCATTTTACAAACTCATTTGTGTTTGAGTAAACAGGTACTTATCCATCGTAACTATGAGCGGTGTGATACTATGACAAAATGACAGTGACATTCGCACGGGTCACAATACTAATTATATAAGGATTAGGAATGTTTATATAGAATGAACTGATAAACTATATTGTAATTAAATACTGATAATGTCGAAATCGAATCAGTCGAATGCAAGAACCGAATCAGTTCTTATCACTGCTGAAACAATAATTCACAGTGTGGCTAGATATTTTTATTCTAAACCCACAACTTTCGCATAGTTGGTACGAGCCTCGTGGCGTAGTCGGTAGTGTAACCGACTTCCGTGCACGAGGTCGTGGGTTCGATTCCCACTCAGGACAATTATTTGTGTGATGAACACAGATATTTGTACTGCGTCTGGGTGTTTTCTATCTATTATATGTATGTATTTACAAAAAAAAAGTAGTATACTATATAATACATATTATATCCGTAGTCTGGTACCCATAGCACAAGCGTTAAGCTTAGTTTGGGACCAGAGGACCTTGTGTGAAAATGTCCGTGACTATTTATATAATAATTTATATATAATAATAAATGTCTCCTCTCGGAGTAAGAGGTGTATAACCCATAATTTATCACACTGACTTCACAAGCCGTCGAGAATATCTCTTCAGCGTGCAAGGTTTCCTCGTTATGGTTTTCTTGACAATTTTAAAGCAGCTCTAAGTATATAATCCACCCGTGATCATGAATGCTGTAAAGCAGCGGTCGGCAACACGCGGCCCGCGAGCTACACTCTTGCGGCCCGGGACTGTATTTTTTAACATTTTAATTTATATACCTAAATAAATAATAATAATAAGTGACTATAACGTAAATAATTATCGTACTTAATTGTAATGGGAAACTGCTTAATATGCCTAAGAACCTTGCTATACAAAATTAATATAACGTGATACGCCATTATGATACCGAGCATAAAGTTAAATTGCAATTTATTTTTAAATGTAAGCTTTTTGTTATTTTTCTTCATAACGTGAAACACCATAATGATACCGAAGCATAAAGTTAAATTTGCAAAATTTTATTAAATCTAAGCTTTATAAAGTACAAATTATTTGTGAATAAAGAAAAAGAGATTTTTATTAGGAGCGGGAATCGAACCACGCATCTTTTTCAATCCGGGGAAGTGCTCTAAACCACTAAGCTATCCTACTGATCCTTCGATCATCCCAAATTCTTAATCACATTTGTCTTACGACTAACGCCATCTACCGGTAAGCACAAACAATTTGTACACAAATAATTTGTACTTTAAAAAGTAGCGGAGCATGTCAATTGCTAAAAGAAATAGATCTAAAATGTTTGAGGAAAAATCGCTTCATCAAATAGCATGAATTTTAATTGCAAAATTAAACCTACTATATTGGATGCATGTAATGCTTGCCGGTAGATGGCGTTAGTAGTAAGACAAATGTGATTAAGAATTTGGGATGATCGAAGGATCAGTAGGATAGCTTAATGGTTTAGAGCACTTCCCCGGATTGGAAAAGATGCGTGGTTCGATTTCCGCTCCTACCAAAAATCTCTTTTTCTTTATTCACAAATAATTTGTACTTTAAAAAGTAGCGGAGCATGTCAATTGCTAAAAGAAATAGATCGAAAATGTAAGCTTTTTGTTATTTTTCGTCATTTCTCTTAACAATATTAAAATAAAATATCTTTAAATTTTAAATAATATGACTAATGCGGCCTGCTTTCCTTTATATAGTCCCACTGTGGCCCCTGGCGGCCAAAAGGTTGCCGACCCATGCTGTAAAGTATTCGAAACGTCGGGATAGTAAAAAATCAAGTAAACGCGATTGATTCCGTAAACGTAGTTTTATTTCATAATTTAAAGCAGTTTTCAATAAATTTGTATTAGAACATAAACCGACGAACCCACATATTCTAAATTACTATTCTAGACGCCAATCCAAAAACCACAGAAGCAATGTATACATAGTTCCAGTGGCCCGCCAACAAAGGCGGGAGACGGCACACGACGGCTTTATTTAGTGGGTGCACACACTACCCTGTTCGTTGCCCCGAAGGACGGCGTGACGCAAATCCTATATCCCCCTATAACCCTATATCATTACGAGTATTAGGTAAAAATCTTAATTGTAAAATTAAGTTTACCTGGTCGGTATAATGTATGAAAATACTTCCGACAGATGGCGCAGGCGTCCCCCAAAGACGTTAAGTATGAATGTGTTATCGAAATTAGCAGTCAGGAGCAATTGTCACGATGGCTGAATTGCCGAAGCATCTGGACGGTATCCAGGAGATGCAGGTTCAAATCCTGCTCGTGACTGTTATTTTCGATTTCACATTTTTCACTTTGTGTTTTAAATAACAAAATTTTTTGTATTTTTTTCGACCTCCAGGCATAATATTTCTCAATGCAGTTTATTATACTTTTGGCTTACTTAAAAACTCGAGTTGGAAACCGTATAGTCAATTATTTAATTATAATATTATTTTTTACTCTTTAAACTTTTTTAACCTTACAAAAAAATAGAATTTGTTATAAGTACATATAATTTATTTTCTTATAAAAGACCCATTTTTATCGTATGTATGACTAATGATGATAACACAGAATAGATACTAGTCCTACAGAACGATAGGCACCAATCTGTAATAAAAAAAAAAAAAAAAATATTTATTTAAAAAAATGTGTTGCCATCGGCCCTTGATAAGTGTGCAAAGCACCAATTTCATCATGCATTGAAGTGGGTGAAATTCACGTTTAAATATCCTGTTACATACATACACAGAGGTGAAGCATGTTAAAAAGGTTATAAATTAAAAGTGAATTATGTGCTTTACTAGTTTTAATTACGTAATTAATTGTCCTCCTATTTTGTACCTATAGGTCAACAAAGATATCGCTGAACCAATGATAGCCAGATTAGCATGTGTTGTATACGAGCAAAAGTCACGCAGAGCGTTTGGAATCGTTGGTCTGTTTAAATTTATCGCTTATTTAAAACGAATGAGGAAAATATTGCAAGAAAATATTTATTTACTAGCGTCATTTATAAGCTAGTCAGTGTATGTATTACTAAGTATATTTTGCAATAAACCAGTTAAATACATTAAGGTATCTAGTAGACTGCCTCTGTGGTGCAGCGGTAGTGTAAGTGACTGCTGATCATGAGGTCTCGGGTTCGATCCCCGGGTCGGGCTGTGGTATTGAAATTTTTCGTAAAAAAGAAAAATTCTCTATAGCAGCCCGGAGTTTAGAAATGTGCCCAGTAGACATCAATAGGCTCGCCCCCTATTACGTGTGACTTAAACATAGCTGGCGAATCGTGGGTGTGTAATACACCTCTGCCTACCCCTTCGAGGAATACAGGCGTGATGCTATGTCTCTTTCTATTACGGACTACATTATTGTTTAGCGAAAGTTGAAATTAGTAGATTAGGCAGAGACGGCACATGGCGGGATTTTTTAGTGGGTGAAGACCTCACACTATTCTGTTCGTTGCACCGAACGACGGGGTGTGCGGTTAGGTACATATTTTCCTTAACAAAAAAAAAAGGTCTAGTGTAGTTTATTTCTGAGATTTTTTATACTACTAGGGCGGTAAACAATTATGCGTCCCGTTTGATGGTAAGTGGTTACCGTAGCCTAAGATGTTAAGAATTCCAAGGCATCGCTCACGCGTTGCGAACCCCAAGGGAAGGGACTGGAGGTGGAGAGCGAAGATGACAAAGAGGTAATTATATGGATATTGAACACGATTAGAGGTGATTACAAGAGGGTTTCCTCACATGTTTCGCTTCATTGTGCAAATGATAATTCGCAAAAAAGTATATACAAATAAATAAAATTGAAGTGTTTGTTTGTAATATCTAAATAACAGCTTTTTACTATTTGCATATGAAAGTATACACGTTGCTAACAAAATCATTTACTTTTGTCCGTTTCTTTGTTCCAGTCAATCTCCTGAACCGCTAGACCGATTTGTAAGGGACTTCCACTTGCAGATAGCTGATGTTATAAGGAGTAATTTAGGCTAGATTACCTTATACAACATAGGCAGTAATCCATAAATTATTTTAGATTCTGCCAGCGACCTCGCCCGCCTGGCCTTCAGAATATAAATAGTCATCTTCCGCCACACTAATGGTCCTTATGCAAAAATTAATGTCCCGCAGGATGCTGTCCGTGTGGTGACGGACTAAGAATACAATTGTCACCACCCCATTCTTTCCCGCGGGTGTCGTATGAGGCGACTAAGGGAAGTAAGCAATTACCATCCATTGCATGACTGGTGGCAGGGCTGGGTATCAAGTGGGAGTACTCACTTGGTATCGGGCCCAAGCGGGTTGGTACCACGATCTCCCGTGTGACAGGCCATTAAGCACATCGTTGCGTTTTGGCTGTAGCAGGACATAGCCGTTTATTCTTTCATTTTATATCTGCGAAATGAAATAGCGAGCAGCGGTTTGACAATATTCTCGGTATAGTTGAGTCCATGAGCGACGGTTACAATTTACAATCGGATGGGTCGTGGCTCGTCTGCCACTGTAGTGTAACATAACATAGTAACATGCAATAAAAAAAAAGTATCCATCAATCTTTCCGTGATAAAAGTTAGCCTCATCCCTCATAATAACAAACATTCAAACTTCTACAAATACAAACTTTCACATTTATTATATTAGACGTATATTTATCTCTAAGCCGGAGGCCCAAACCCCCTCCCTATCCTCTCCTTATTATCTTACCAATCTTATCCTTATTATTCTTCCCATCCACCCCCTATCCCTTTCCTTAAGACGGCGACGTGCGAGTGGTGCCTCTGGTGTTGAGATCTAAACGCTACCAGTAACCGCTTCACATTAGGCAAGCCATACGTGCTTGTTTTCCACACACGTGAGAGAGAATTAAAAAAAAACTATGACGAATTAGGTTGTCTATGGAATGTAGATGTAATGTATTTAGGCGTGGAGACTGTGTTGATACTTACTATGTTTACTTCGTACGAGTAATGTTACTATATAGTGTGACCTCCAACCTTAACTGGTTTGTGAGTGAGACGTTTTATAGATTATCAAGAATTGCATATCAGCCAGTTATTGGCTGGGCCTTGAATGCAGTGATGTGTTAGCAAATAGCAGTAATCATGTTTTTCCTCGATTTTAATTAATCAAGATTGTAAAGTGACGTGAAGTTTTTGGTGCGACGTCATGGCAAGCAATTGAAATCCTATCACATACTAAGTAAAGTTAATTTACTGAAAGTTATAGAAATCTATAAGGCTAATGAACGTGCATAGTTTACATTGTGATGAAAAAATCTTCCAGGTGGGAGGCGGGACCCTTGTCGATCAGAGACAGCGGTACGGGATACGTCGCGGCCGACTGGGGGGGAGTTACGGTGTACGGCGTGTACTTCTCCCCCAACCGGAATCTGGCTGATTTCGGGGTCTGGCTTAACAGCCTAGAGACCTCGTTGCGGCGCTTGGCACCTAGCCGCGTCCTGGTTGTGGAGGACTTCAACGCCAAATCCACGGCGTGGGGGTCCCCTGTGACCAATGCTTGCAAGGCGGCGGTTGTTGAGTGGGCGGCGTTGACGGGCCTCTGTTTATTAAACAGAGGCTCCGTCAGCACGTGCGTGCGGCGACGGGGTGGATCGATAGTGGACCTTTCGTTCGCTAGCCCCGGTGTCGCAGCACGATTGAGGAACTGGTGTATCCTGGAGGAGGTTGAGATCTTGTCCAACCATCGGTATATCTGGATTGAGGTCTCCCGGACCCTCCAGGGCTCCAGCAGGGATCACGCGGCGTGCAGAACTTCCGCGTTCCCGCAGTGGGCTGTGGGTAGGCTGGATAGGGACCTACTGGCGGAGGCAGCCATCGTTCAATCGTGGCTGTCCTCACCAGCCCTGACTGAGGAGGTGGCCGTTGAGGCTGGCCGATTTCGCACTGCGATCACGCAGGTGTGTGACTAGGCCATGCCCCGTGTGCGACGTCCTCCTCTGATGAAAGGGCTCTACTGATGTCTGTAGTCGCAAGGAGGGAAGCGTCTCCGGGCTGCCACCACTGCGGCTGTGACGAGGACACGGCGTGGCACACGCTCGAGTCGTGCCCGGCTTGGGCCGAGAAGCGCCGTGAACTCGTCGCGGAAATAGTGGGGGACCTCTCGCTACCGAGCGTCGTTAGAGCGATGCCAAGGCAGCGACAAGAACTGGGCCGCGGTCGCTGCCTTCTGCGAGGAGATTATCTCGCGGAAGGAAGCGGCGGAGAGAGCCAGGGAGGAGGATTCTTCCGCTGACCCGTACCGCCGCCAGCGACCGGGGCGGCGCAGGCGCAGTTACTTGCGCCTCATGCCGCCCTAGCTGAGGCTGCGGGTGGATGGACCGGGGAACGTCCGCCACCCACAAGGCCTCCCGAGAAAGTGCGACGTTCGGTGCGCGGATGCGTCGCTCTGTAGAGGATACCCGAAAGGGTAAGCCGCCGGCGGACCACAGAAGGAATGTAACATAGTTCCAGTGGCCCGCCAATAAAAGTGGAGAGACGGCACACGGCAGGTTTCTTTAGTGGGCGCAGGCCCCACACTACCCTGTTCGTTGCCCCGAACAACGGGGTGTGCGGTTAGGAACATTTTTTCCCGCCTAAAAAAAAAGGTGGGCCTCATGGCAAATTCGGTAGTGTAATTGACTTCCGTACACGGTAGGTCGTGGGTTCGATTCCCACTCAGGACAATTATTTGTGTGATGAACACAGATATTTGTACTGCGTCTGCGTGTTTTCTATCATTATATTATGTATGTATTTACAAAAAAAGTAATATATGTATTATATTCGTAATCTAAATAGCACAATCGTTAAGCTTAGTTTGGGACCAGAGGGCGTTGTGTGAAAAATGTCCGTGAATATTTATTATTATTATTAATTTACAGTCCCGAGCAATAAGAACGATGTTTGAATTGGTAAAGCATCTGGGACGGTATTCCAGGAGATACAGGGTCAAATCCTGCTCGCGACTGATATTTTCAATTTCATATTTTTGCACTTTTTGGTAATTTATATAGCTAAACATGTCAAATACTCAAAAAATATATAAAATATTAAAAATAGCTAAATTTCAAGTCGAGAATAGCAGCCAGTTGAGAAATATAATTATCAGAAAAAATAAAAAGGAATTTCTCCGAAGCAACTAACTTCGCAATGTTAAGTCATGTAGTTGTAAGCCAATTAATTAATGCCGTTCAAAACTCATTCGCTAGTTCCCAGAACGATAGAAATAAAACATGTTTTAAGATGTTTAACGATAATGAACAGCGTTGAAATAAAACGAAATAACGAAAGTTTATAACTAAGGTCATCATCAATCGTGTAACCAGTTATAAACTTTGAGATAGGTGGGATACAAAAACTGACTGGTAGTACCCTGCTTTTCCTGACCGATTTATCCTTGAATAATAAATAAATAAATCACATCACACACAGACACAGACATTTTTCACACAACGTCCTCTGGTCCCAAACTAAGCTTAACGCTTGTGCTTGGTATCAGATTACCGATATATAATACATATACTACTTTTTTTTTGTAAATACATAGATATAATAGATAGAAAACACCCAGACGCAGTGCAAATATATCTGTGTTCATCACACAAATTATTGTCCTGAGTGGGAATCGAACCCACGACCTCATGCACGGAAGTCGGTTACACAACCGACTACGCCACGAGACACTGATTGAGATATATTACGCATATATTGCACTTATAATCCAAAGTCTACTTGCGGCACCTAGTTAGGCCCTAAAGCATGACTAACGCAACATATTTAACTTGTTGTGTTTCGTATGAGGAGTGAGAGCGCTACGGGTCCAAACTACCCCCATCAATTATCCTCTCCTTATTATATTTAACTTGTTGTATTTCGTATAAAGAGTGAGAGCGCTGGGGGTCCAAACTAGGGGTAGTTTGGACCCCCAGCGCTCTCACTCTTTATACAACAATTATCCTCTCCTTATTATATTTAACTTGTTATGTGAGAGCGCTGGGGGTCCAAACTACCCCCAACAATTATCCTCTCCTTATTATATTTAACTTGTTGTGTGAGAGCGCTGGGGGTCCAAACTACCCCCAACAATTATCCTCTCCTTATTATATTTAACTTGTTGTGGGAGAGCGCTGGGGGTCTAAACTACCCCCAACAATTATCCTCTCCTTGTTATATTTAACTTGTTGTGTGAGAGCGTTGGGGGTCCAAACTACCCCCAACAATTACCCTCTCATTATATTTAACTTGTTGTGTGAGAGCGCTGGGGGTCCAAACTACCCCCAACAATTATCCTCTCCTTATTATATTTAACTTGTTGTGTGAGAGCGCTGGGGGTTCAAACTACCCCCAACAATTATCCTCTCCTTATTATATTTAACTTGTTGTGTGAGAGCGCTGGGGGTCCAAACTACCCCCAACAATTATCCTCTCCTTATTATATTTCTTCTTTACCTCCTATCGTTTTTTTGACGCGCGAGAGATGCCCTTGATGTTGCTAGCGTCTATAGGTTACGGTAACCGCTTACCATCAGGTACACTTCTTTATCACCAGTGTAGTATAAACAAAACCTTCAGAAAACTACAATGCAATAAAATAAGACAAGTAATGCAGTGTACAGGAAACACTGTATATTTACTCATTTTTTTTAGGTATACTACGTGGGTGGCAAACAAGAAGCAATCATCGTAGTCTGTAGATCAACACCAGAGGCATAACTGGTGGTAGGGCTGGGTACCAAGGGGGGGCGCGCCCGTGCACCAACCACCACCTCTTGTGTGACCGGCCTTGAAGCACATCGGTGTGTCTTGGTTATAGCAGGCGATAGCCGTTAAATCTTTCATTTATATAATTATGTGAAACTAGCTTTTCCCGCGGCTCCGCTGCAGCCAGGTTATTTATATCTCAGGTTCCCGATATAGTAGCGGGATAAAATGTATACCAGTTGTTAGGTCTAATGAAGAGCTATCAAACAAAAAAAGTTGCATCAAAATCCGTTCGGTAGTTTTTGCGTGATGCGAGAACAAACAAACAGACAAACAGATAAATAGACAAACAGATAAACAGACAAACAGACAAAAAATCGAAATAAAAATCGTTGTGTATTTAGACACGCCTATATTATTATAGCCTAATTCAATATTTTTTTCTCAAATATCTTAAATGTACAGACACGGCTTTGTTACAGCTTTATAAAAGTACAGATGAAATAGTGAGCAGCGGCTTGACAATACTCCCCGTATAGTTTAGTCCATGAGTGATGGTTACCATTTACCATCAGTGGTGGGCCGTGGCTCGTCTGAACCCTACGCAATAAAAAAAGGCATCACTCGTGCGTTGTCAACCTCAAAGATATATGACACGGACGGGGGAGATGAGGAGAGAATTTGGGCCTCCATCACTCTCAGCGACCACACGATACACAACAGTAGGAGTATCTACAGTTCCTTTACCACGATCTTCTATGAGAGGGTGGTACTTTCTCGGTCGAGCCGGCCTGTTCCTGCTGAGAGAAGTAAGACTCTGACACTAAATTGCTCTCACCTTCATTTTCGGGCAGCTTTTCCTATAAGTGCAGTGATAGCTTAGTGGTTAAACGAAGACAAAGATGGTGTTGAGTTCAATCCCAAATCCATCCCCTGAATTTTCGAGTTTTATCGAAATGTATGTACCTATTTATTTACAAATTATCACTGGTGAAGGAAAACGTCATGATTGATGAGATTTTTTCGACGGCTTGTTAAGTCTGCAAACCCGCACTTGGCCATCGTGATAAACTACGCCGTAATCGCTACTGTCTAAGTCCCCTACATTTTAAGAGGAAACCGGTGCCAATAGCAAGGCCGTAATATGTTCAATAAAAATCCTATAGCCGTATATGAGTATCTCTTTCTATCGTTTTAGTGTATTTTTTTCAGGAAAGAAGGTTTCACTTCAAAAAGAAAAAGACTAGTTATAATTTTTTTTTTAATAAGAATGTAAGGCTGTTGTTGCAGCTATAGTGGATATAGACAAAAATATCAAGTTCAATCTTACATACAACACGTTTTGTTTTAAATTAACCAGTCCTTTAAATTGCAATAAGGGTAATGGTGCTGCTGTAAGCTGAACTCAGACATTGGCCTCAAACACTCGCGTTAATAAACGTAATAACTCTGACGGTTTAAATTGCTAAAATAGGAATACTTTAAGGAAATATATCTTGTCTATGTAAATCATATTTCTAATTTAAGACTAGACTTCATTGACATAAAGGAAATGTTTGATACTATACTTAATTCATAGTCCATTGAAATGTTACATGAGCTTTACATTTTTTAGAGAACGTAATTTTATTTTTAGGACATGTGTGAGGGGTCCATAGAAGCTTAACCCCAAGTTTGTGGGGCTGCCGTTCTTGTCCCCCGGCCGCCATCTTGGAAAAAGAGGTGCGTACACCTTTTTCGCGATATCTCGGCAACTATGCGTCCTACAAAAAAATTCGTAAAGACATAATTTGTAGCAAATCGCTTTGCCTACAAATATGTTCGTATAACATTTTGCCCTAAATTTAAAATGAAAGAAGTTATAAGCAAAAAAAGTGAGAAATTGCGTCCTCTAAAAAATGCAATATTAAAAAAGTAATTTCAATGGACTATCAACAATATGTCAAATTTTATTAATATATTATGTACTTTTGATAAGTAACTAATAATGTATTGGTCTTACTAAGCAGTTTTCAATAAATCACATAGCGCTAATTTCAAAAAGTACTAATGTGGGTTTCATGTCTTATACGCCATCCTTCGCTAATTTTAAGAAGTACTTTTATATTGGTCTATAGGCATTCTTCTCATCAAAAGCCCCGGTTTTAGTGTCGCGTTGAGCGTAAATATTCAGTATTTTTACAATTAAACCACATCGAATCAGACCGTGAAAAGTAATAGGGCTCTATTCGTAGTAATACTCTAGTTAAAAAGAAAAAAAAGACTCGATTAGTAAAGTATGTCGGTTGTTATCGTGTTAACTAACATACATTACCTACAACAAACGGACGTCCAAAACAGATTTTTTTAAACAGTTTTTTAACTAGTTTAAATAACAAAAGCTAACTAACTAACTTATCATCACGCCATTTCCCTTGCGGGGTAGGCAGTGAGAACAGAGTGCCAAGAGGCTCTATTCTTGCATACATCTCTCGCTTCATACACATTCTCAGTATCAGCCCGGAGTTTGGAATTATGCCCGGTAGACGGCAATAGGCTCGCCCCCTATTACGTGAGACTCAAACATACCTGGTGAACCGTGGGTGTGTAATACATCTCTGCCTACCCCTTCGGGAAATACAGGTGTGATGCTATGTCGTAATATAAAAACATTGTTTTAGACGTGAACGTCTTATAAATCGATGAACGCCCGACTGCACGCACGAAAAAGACTCACGTTCCGAAAAATGTATAGCGACCGATGCATTGTTTGATGTTCGCGACCACCAGAGAGCTGTGGGCTGAAGAGCGTCTGCGGGAGGGAGGTGACCGGTCGCGCTGTCTGACGCTCTCTGTGACACACCGAGTCACCGACCGACGTCACATTCTTCGCCCGAACGCGTCCCGGGCAACACGCGTATCTCAATTATTGTATAGCAGCATGCGTAATTATACCTTTTTATATGTACCATTCGATTTCTATCAGTATTATGTTGTTTAAAAGTACAAACCTAATTTCTTCATTTTCAACCCTTTTATGTCGCTAACATTTGTGAAACTCTCAGAAAACATATGTTACGTTATCAGGTAAAATTATCGTCCGTAAACTGACTTTACAGATAACCATATACAGTAGAACAGAACCCGCGATTTCCTAATTATTCTTCCATTGACGTCAATGTTGCATCCTATGAAACCGGTTCAGTCGAATATCTTATTGAAGATGTAAATAAAATCATAAAGAGGTCCTAAGTGGTGACGATGAAGATAAAGTAGAGTCACTCTGATTTATTCAAATGCCCCGGCATTATCAGCAATTTAATATCTATTTAGGGGATGGAGACGCGGGTACTGCAAAAGTTAAGTTACATTGAAAGCGTTGTCATTACTAATGCATCAACACCTCTTTGTCATACCAAAATAAGAGATTACTTAAAGTAATGTCATTATAAACTATGATATAACGTAATAAATATGTACATACAACATATATGTATCTATAACATAGCATCACGCCTGTATTCCCCGAAGGGGTAGGCAGAGGTGTATTATACACCCACGACTCGCCAGCTATGTTTAAGTCCCACGTAATAGGGGGCGAGCCTATTGACGTCTACCGAGCACATTTCCAAACTCCGGGCTGCTACTGAGAATTTTTCTTATTTTTTTTTTACGAAAAGTAATAAAATACCTATAATTCAATATATAGATACACAAAATTTGTAAACGATCTTTTATTTTCTCGTTCCCGCATAATACGCTTTCCCGCCTTAGACGCGTTTCTGGCTAGATCCCTTCAAAATCGCCTTAAGCGGGTTTTACTGTAGTTTTTTTTTACGTTACTTAAACTAATAATCAAAAAATGCAGTTTATATATAACTGCATATAATATTATATGCAGTTATTTATCTTTACTTAGTCCGCATACGTAATGATGACATGAGAGAGCGCGTAGGTAATAGTATAAATATTCAAAAGGGAATGCTCCGATGGTTCGGATATGTCATAAGAATTCCGGACGATCGATTGGGAAGATATACAATGTGAAACTGGAAGGATATAGATAGAGGGGGAAGCCAAGACTAACCTACCTAGACCAAATGGGTCATGTATTAAAAAAAGATGCAGTGAGGAGTCTCCGAAACCGGAGAGTGTGTATGAAGAGAATTATTAATGTTGTGTCTCTGCCTACCTGCAAGGGTGATGACGTTATGATAAGTAAGTAACTAAGTACCTACTTACTTTGTATTAAATCACTCTCCGTGTTTGACTATTTCTCAACTTTCTTCGTCTAAGCCACGCAATGGATTTTGAAACAGTTATAATTGTCGATTAGGTAA
This sequence comes from Leucoma salicis, assembly GCA_948253155.1. Classification (NCBI taxonomy): domain Eukaryota; kingdom Metazoa; phylum Arthropoda; class Insecta; order Lepidoptera; family Erebidae; genus Leucoma; species Leucoma salicis. The sequence goes on along the minus strand of OX411808.1, from coordinate 2,072,527 downwards.
CTTTACAAGAAAACTTTATGGATATTTTTTTATGAGATTACGTAAGGTAAATCTATTTGCTTCTTACCTTGGTTATACCTGAAGTGATACTTTAAGATACACAATAGAAACGTAATTCTTTAAAAATCCCAATTAGTAATAGAGATAGCGAGGGCAGGTGACTACTAATTACATTTCAAGGATTTGACTATCTGAAATATTTGCTCATTTGAAATATAAAATCGTAACGTTCACATTTGAAATATTAGGTACAGTCGATGATACCACTGGAATAATATACCACTGCTACAGTGGTCCACCAAAATAGGCGGAGAGACAGATTAGACACGGCAGATTTATTTAAGTGGCAAAAATGAGCAAATTAGATAATTATGATGAGTAAACAGCACTACATGGTGTAGATAAATCTGAACACGATAGATAAGAAATGTATTTGGATTATTTTCTAAAACATTATAGGTTCGAGTAAAATAATATTCTTTAGAAACCGAAACCGGCGTGTATGAAGAAAATTATGAATGTTGAGGAAGCGAGAGATGTATGTAAGAATAGAGCCTCTTGGCACTCTGTTCTCTCTGCATACCCCGCAGGGGAAATAGCGTGATGATAAGTATTTTTTAATATTCAATGTTTATAATTTCCAGCGGTTGTTTTAGATAGTGTATGTCATCATCAGGTTCGAAACCTGGATCGGGTACAGCCGGAAACAGTTTGGATTAGGAAGTTAGTGTTCACGGCCTTGCCTGAGAAGCATGTAACGCCGTTGATTCTGCAATCCCTCTTGAATCGCTTCGGAATATTGATGCATAGTAATATGACAGTCAAGGAACCGAGAGTCAGGGCAATAATTACAGTGCCGCAAAGAGACGCATTTTTTAAGAAGTTTGGATGTTTTGTATTAACAAAAATCCAGGTAATGGCGTAGACTTCTCTTCATCCCGGATAAATGAATGGTTCCCGTGGGATAGCTTATTTTACATAGAGATAATATTAGTGTGCCGTAGAGTGATGTATTTATATTCTGAAGTCTAAGCAGACGGAGTCGTGAGCAAAATCTAGTATCCATCCATCCATCCATCAGTCTTTCGACGTCCACTGCTGGACATAGGCCTCCCCAATTGGGGGTATAGTGCCGTAATCGGCACGCTTGGCAGGCGGGTTGGCGATTGCAGTGGATGTTGTTAATACTCGAGAGAGTGCTGCTGCCCACTCCCACCGGTATTCCCTCAGTCAGCTCTTACGACTCCCATGGGTGGAGGGGGGTGGTTCAATTCTAAAGCCGGCCCCACACGGCGGAAAAATCTAGTATATAATACTTTAACTGCCTCGGTGGTGTAGCGGTAGTGTATGCGACTGCTAATCATGAGGTCTCGGGTTCGATCCACGGGTCGGGCAATGTTATTGAGCTTTTTCCTAAAAAGAAAATTTGGAAATGTGCCCGGTATACGTCAATAGGCTCGCCGTCTATTACGTGGGACTTAAACATAGCTGGCGAATCGTGGGTGTGTAATACACCTCTGCCTACCCCTTCGGGGAATACAGGCATGACGCTATGTTTTTTAATAATATTTTTTCCTGCTCCTGACTGTTATTTTCGATTTCACATTTTTCACTTTGTGTTTAATGTATAGTGCTAAGCATGTCAAATGCTAAAATATATATATAAAAATATCTAAATAATATTTATCCCGAAAAAAATAATAGTACTTGTAATTTTCGTTATTAATCATGTGCAGTCGAAGTCACGCTCAGAAGCCAGTCGTAAAAGAATAGATGAAGAATTCTACGAAAACAAAGTCTTACGATTTGGTTTTAGAACAATATCATGTATTAAAATGACTAAGGTTTTTCGAATAAAAGCTTTGCTTACTAAGCAAAATTTTCTTTTGTTCTTTTAATAGTTTAAGCCTAACAAAGGGAAAGAGAGTCTTGCAGAGAATAATGATGATTTGTCTTGTGGCGGCGAACACTTTTCGCAGTTATTAATGTTCTTAATATAACATAGACTGTTTGTTTGCGAAAGAGCTTTCCGCTGTCCGCTTTTTTTATATTTTATTAGTATTGTACGCCTCATAAGCGATGCGTTGAGGTGTGTACTATTCTCGTTGCACGCAGAAAAACTGATTTTTCTAACTTAAAATGTCTCTATTTATCATATATTGCACTGGTAAAATAATATCTTCACACACATATAAAGAACAAACACTATTTTTAACACTCATGATATTTTTGATGCCTTTTTTGTTATTTAAACTAGTTAAAAAATTGTTTGAAAAAGTTCTGTCTTGGACGTCCGTTTGTTGTAGGTTATATTAACACGATAACGACCGAAATACTTTACTAGTCGAGCTTATTTTTCTTTTACGATTCAGTATAATTACGAATAGAGCCCTATCACTTTTCACGGTCTGATTCGATGTGGTTTAATTATTATTAAATAAACAAAAAATAGTGAATATTTACGCTCGACTCGACACTAAAACCAGCGCTATAACTTATTTTGTGATAATTATTTCTATAGACCAATATAGTAATACTTCTTAAAATTAGCGCTAGATGGCGTTTAAGACATGAGAACCACATTAATAGGCACTTTTTGAAATTAGCGCTTTCTATGGGATTTATTGAAAACTACTTAGTAAGACCAATACATTATTAGTTACTTATCAAATAATCAATTTTATTGTGAATAATGAAGATTATGAGGCGTGCATATCGTGGCGTGTTCCATTTTGGTCTCTGCCCCGCCTCAGGCAAAAGCTAGCTTTTGGTTATAACTCCAGTACCGGGTACAGTAGCGTAGTAAAATGTAGACAAATTTTGTAAGCATAATCAAGAGCTATCAAAAAACCCTTTAGTTAGTTTTTGCGTGATGCGCGAACAAATATACAGACACAAAAACAATCATTCTAAGAATACCTAATTGTTATGACCTCGGTTACTTCAACATAAATCCTAAATTCAATCCTTATTATCTAATATAATAAATGCGGAAAAGTGTTTCTTTGTTTCGCTTTCACGCCAGAACTACTCAACCTATCACCATAAAACTTAGCATACAAATAGTTCAGAATTTTGAAAAGTACATTGCTCTACTTTTTATCTCGGAAATATGGATGGTCTAATCTAGTTAAGTATAAACATCGGCCTGTTACAAGTTTATTTCTATTACTAGCTAACCCAGCAAACGTTGTTTTGCCATATAAATTATTTCTAGAGAATTTTTAGGGAATTTCTAGCGTAGAAAAAAATAACTAACTTACATGCATTATAAAAAAAATTAACATGAAAAATTTGTTTCAAAATAAAAAAATAAATTTTTGGGGTGCTTATCGCTTAGGGTATGAAAATAAGTTTACATCCTATTCTCAGACTTACTGAATATACAGACAAAATTTCATAAGAATTAGTCGAGCGGTTTCGGAGGAGAATGGCGACAGACACTGTGACACGAGAATGTTATTATATTAGATAATAGTTGGTACTACACGGAGAAGTTTAATTTGAATTTATGAAATAAACTTAAATGCACTTATAGGAGTACTTAAAGAGCTCTACATTTATATAACGTTATCGATGTACGTATATGAAAGCATTATCTTCTGTTGCATATTAATATGTAATTGGAATCAGTCAGTGGTGGCATGATGAAAGTTTACGACAGTTGTTTGTTTATAATATCCTGACTACCATCTAAACTATTCAATATAATTATATTATCTGTTCGAGTACTAGACTAGTAAATCGAGCACTTAGTCGAAAAACTGATATTGAGAAATCCGGTTAGACAAGTTGATCTTAAATATAAGTTATAATAAAGACAATTGTATGTCATACAATTTAGGTATTTTAAAATTTAAAGGCCGAAATACGTTTATAAACAGTCATCCTACCTCATCACTCCAGTCAGCATCACCATACTCTTGGTCGGATTTATCACTGTCTTGCTTCTTCGACTGTTGTATCTCCTTCACGATGCCAACTATCTGTTCAGGGTTCAGCCACCCTTGCATAGAAGATATCAACTCATCATCCAAGTTACTCAATTCTGATCTATCTGGTGATAACGAATTGAGCCGGTCCAATTTTTCGTAAAACTTCTCTATTGGCGAAGAACTGAGTTCCCTGATAGGTGGGTTCAGCTTGTTTAGTTTTTGTCGCAGGCGGTCGAATACACTCGGCGTGTCTGTGACGTGTGCAGTCCGGATGCTGTGAGTGAGCAGGATTATGAGCAGGGATAGACGCAGCATCGTGCGGCCACGGCGTGATTGCTACTGGCGAGCAAGCACGCGTGCAACCGCTTTGTAGGGTGAACGCGCCTGTTGCTGGCTGTAGCTTTTATTTCGTATGGTCTATTTAGGATAATAATTTATTATCTATTAAGACTATACTTAAGTTATGTTAGGAGTTCATTAATTATAGATTTTTATTTTTTAATTTTTTAAATAAATATTCACGGACATTTCACACAACGTCCTCTGGTCCCAAACTAAGCTTAACGCTTGTGCTATGGGTACCAGATTATGGATATAATTCATATATTACTTTTGTTTTTCTAAATACATACTTACCTATAATATATAGAAAACACTCAAACGCAGTACAAATATCTGGGTTCATCACACAAATAATTGTCTTAAGTGGGAATCGAATCCACGACCTCGTGTACGGAAGTCGGTTTTATTACCGACTACGCGACGAGGACCGCTAGATATTATATATTTTGTTGTTTTATAAACATTATAAGATCGGAATAAAATATCCAATGCTCCTGACTGCTAATTTCGATAACACATTCATACTTAACGTCTTTGGATGACGCCTGCACCATCTGTCGGAAGTATTTTCACACATTATACCGACCAGGTAAACTTAATTTTACAATTAAGATTTCACTATGTGTTTAATGTATGTTGCTAAGCATGTCAAATGCTAAAAATATATATATATATATAAAAATATCTAAATATTTATAGGGTTTGCATCATTATTAGGTAAAATCTTAATTGTAAAATTAAGTTTACGTGGTATAATGTATGAAAATACTTCCGACAGATGGTGCAGGCGTCACCCAAAGACGTTAAGTATAAATGTGTTATCGAAATTAGCAGTCAGGAGCAAGGGTCACGATGGCTGAATTGGCAAAGCATCTGGACGGTATCCAGGAGATGCAGGTTCGAATCCTGCTCGTGACTGTTATTTTCGATTTCACATTTTTCAGTTTGTGTTTAAGGTTATTGATTCTGCAACACTCGTTTGCATCATTTAATTTTTTATTCTTTACCTAAAGCTAAAATATTTATTTTTTATTTTATATTTATATATTATAATAATAATACAATAGTAGACCATTGTATTTGTAAAATAAAGATAAGTACAAGTACTCGTATGTATTAAAAACGGACACAAAACTACATTTTTTGAAATTTTCTGTCCTTTTGTTTATTTGCCAAAGCATGCAGCATTGAAAATAACGTCTAATAAATAATAAACAAACCTGTGATGTAAGAACTGATTATTACGAGCACTATTAGCAGTGCAGTGTATTATAAAACAGATCTATAGTAACAAGACTTCCACAGACACACACACTATTCTATGAGACGTGTATTTTAATTATTTTGTCTTCTTTATAAGATCTCTACCACATTACTCAATAGTAATAATAATAAAAATCGCTATCACACAGAAACGGTATTTTAATCTAGAATAAAAAGTAGCCTGAGTCTATAAAAATTATCATTATAAATTTTATTGTTACGGCATGAAAACGAACGCACTTTCGGATTTATAATATTAGTAAGAATATAGTAAGGCCTAGTAAACATAGTAAGGATGATAATAATAACGATGAGAGAACTAGAAAAAAAAAATAACTTGAATAGAATTATTTTATATTTTATAATAATAAATATTATACTATGCGAAACATCAGCAATATTAATATTGATAAGTATAATTTCTGAGGTCATAGTTGAAAGTGTTGATAACAAAATTGGTAACTTCGGTAACTACATGATTATGTGGCTAATTTTGTTTAGTATCTTTTTATCAGCAAAGTATATTTTTATATTTTTAGGTACGCTATTTAAATTTAGCCGACATTATTTAAGTAATTTAAGTAGTATACAGATAAGCACTTAGTTACAATAATTATAATAGCATATTATATTACCATGCCATGATTCATTAGTTTTTTCAAGCAAAATAAACTATGATTATAAAGTTATTTTGCTTGTGTCAATTATAAATTGGTAATATGCAAATCGCATTTTTATCGTATAACTGTAAAATTACTATGTTATAGTTATACGATACACACCACTTCATTTTCTTTTAAGGATACCTCAAAAAGACGAAAATTGTCACAACTAATATAATAAATCTAAAGTTTTTATTTTTTTTGCATTTAATAATCTCCGAATGTAACAGTAAACTAAAAAAACGGTTGTTTATTATTATAGCATTTTATAATATACATATAAACATCACATTCCAAGCCTCAGAAGTAAATGGCGGGTGAAACCTCGGACCACGTAAGGCTTATTGATAAAGCAAAACTAAGTTGATAAACATAAAGTATATCATTTATATTATCCTGATTCCATATTTAGGTTTTAAAAATATAATACATATCCCTTGTATGTATACATCGATTTTTTTTTCTCAGTTTGTTGCTAAATTCGTAATATTTGTATTGTGGTAATAGATAATGATATTTAGCTCTTAATGAGCTCTGTCATCTGCCTATGTTTTGTAATAAAAAAAATATCATGCAAGGTGGTAACAATGTTTAAATATATTCTACAAAGGCAAACAAGCACACGAGCCCCCTACGGGGAAGGATTACAGGGAGGATAAGAAGAAGTAGAATAAGTAGAGAATGAGGAATGGCTTTGAACTACCTGCACTCTCACTCTCCATGTGAAAGAAAAAAACATAAAAATTGCTTAATGAAAAACTTATGTGAAAGAATGGCACTACCCCAGTCAAGCTAATCTTTTCATGCTGGGAGAATCAAGACACGAAAACGATAAATATAAAATCCATTTTTAACAATTAGAGATTTTTACTGCACATACTCTGTACACTTTTATCTTACTCTGTACAAAACAGAAAAAAATATTTAAATATGGCTGCCCCACAATTGGGCGCGCCACCTAAACCAATGTTTATGTTTAAGATATAAATAACATCGCTGTCTCGACTCATTCATACCGCAGCGTCTGGGCAGCCAGCTTTGCTAACTCGCTAACTAGAAAGCTTTGCATTCTGAACAGTAGTTTTGCTTATTTCTATATGATAATATTGCTCATAGAGTTGGGGTCGAATTTGATACTGTTTTTAGCATCTGTTATATCAGATTTTGTGTTATCTCGGATTTTGTCCTAGGGAACATATTCCTAAAACAAAGTGGGCCTAGGTCTTCTGTAGATGTTAATCAGCAAAGGTGTCTTTTTTTTTTAAAACAGACAATACCTTTTTATACAAGGAACAATTTAATGTCATAAAGTAGGTGGTTCACCCAGACTCAAAACATTCTTTTAGGAGGTTGATATGTAAACCATTACATCTGTATGTATTCAACATATCTATACAAATAAATAAAATTCAAGTGTATGTTTGTAATGTCTATATAACAAAATACCAATTTTTAATAAAATACCTGTTTTTATCTGTCTGTTTGGCTGTTTGTTGCGGCTAATCTCTAAGGAATAATTAAACTACTATTATTTTGGATTTATAATTAGGGTTCCACATAAAAAACAGAAAATAACTAAAAAAGTCCATAAGGACGATGTCGCGGGTGGATAGTACTTAAATAAAAGAATGTCAAGTATATTATCATATTTATTATATTGATATAACTTACGACCATAATTTACTATTAAGGGATGTGCCGGTTGAATTTAAAAGTATGTTTATACGATATTATGCGGAATATTGAGGACATTTTAGGCTTCTCACAAACTGCACTGAATACCTAAAAATAACCAAAAATAAAGCTTTTCTGAATTCGCGGTTACGAAGAGATATTATTTGAATTAGACGTTTAAATTTCAATTCCTTTTTCTCCCGGGTTCAATACCTGACTGAGGTACAAAAAACTTTGTCAGGAAATTCATGGGTCTGGGCGTCCGTTATAGAGATTGAAGAATTTCTCAAGAGCCAAACCTTATTGCATGAGTGTGGATACATCAATTTGTCAAAGCTTCAACCATTCACTAGATTTTACTATTCATCGCTACTACCCAAAAGGAAGCCATAAAGAGTGGTATTGAACCTTCTGCAATCAATGACTCGTTGCAGCTTTAACCAAATTGTTGGTTCATATGGTGACAGGCCGTCCTACGCTACATTGTCCGATACACGATCACCACTCCAGAAACTGTCTTTGCCAACGGTTGTCGGTTAAGCGATGTGGCCAGCCCATTATCGGTTCAGCTCGGCGCTTGCTTTCTTCTTCGGTCTTCTGTATTAGAGTTTTCTGTCTCAAAGATAGATCATAAGCATATCCCGCTCCATAACATTCTAAGTTAGTTAGTAGTGGCCAGCCCATTATCGGTTCAGCTCGGCGCTTGCTTTCTTCTTCGGTCTTCTGTATTAGAGTTTTCTGTCTCAAAGATAGATCATAAGCATATCCCGCTCCATAACATTCTAAGTTACTTTGTCTAACATTCAAGGATCACTAGATTTAGCTAACCCGTTGTCCTACGTGAGCGACGCAACGCGAAATATAGAATAATTTTTTTAAACTTAAAATATTGTATTCTGTATTTTTTTTTTTTTTTTTGTAATGTCTCGTTCTCTTTTTAAAGGAGCGAACTATGAAATTTTAATTAATTCCTTGAACAAGAATGGTCAACAGTTATGCAAAGGAATGCGCCTCGGTGGGTCCAGACCTTTAATTTCACCGATCAAAATGCAATTAGCCTTCGCATTCAATAAAACACAATTCATTGCAAGTTTTATGCACTGGTCTGACCAGAACGAAAGCTTTTTAATTCGTATTTACGTACATTGATATTATAGTCCAATAGCTGTTTTAATGTTAGGTTATATATTTGGTTCCAAATATAGCATTGAATTAAGACGCCTAATTAAAAGCTATGAAAAAATTTAATCGAAATCAGTATAATAGGGTTTGTGTGATGCAAACGGACAAAAAAATTAAAACATTTTTTAAATATTATTACTCCAGCCCTTGCCTTGCGACTCTAGAAACCCTAAAAAGCTAGTTTTTGAGTATAATGTTCTCGATACAATATCGAGCGAGATGAAATGTATACCACTTTTAACCGACTTCAAAAAAGGAGGAGGTTCTCAATTCGACTGTATTTATTTATTTATTTTAACACGCTTTTTTACACGTTTTTTATTAGCTTCACCTGTATGTTTGTTTGTATGTATGTTTGTAACTGACTCTTTTGGGCGCGATTTTGACCCACTTAAAACGGTCAGATTTTATTCAAACTTTGTAGATTTATCGAGGACCGATGACATGACTAATTTGATATTTTTTTCTTCCCGCTAAGAAAATTGAACATTTTCAAAAGTTGGGAAGTTTTGGTTTTACCCCGTTTTTCGAAAATCGAGTTTTCAACGGATGTTGAGGTTTTGAGGTCCTTGGAAGCTTCCCCGAATGTTTCCGCGATGATGTCTGTGTGTGTGTGTGCGTGTGTGGCCGTATGTAAACCTCTCATAAATTTTGAACGGCTTGACCAATTTCATCCGGTTTGGCGTCGTTCGAAAGGACTTGACCAAACTTTGATTTTGAATACAATTAGGACCGATAAGAACCGGTAGATCTTGAGAAATAAAAAAAAAACTACAAATAAATTATTTTTCAAATGTGTTTTTTTTGGAATAACTTTTAAACGGTTTTACTAATCGATTCCAAAAACTAATCAGCTCTTAACATCATAAAACCACGTCGATCGCCGCCAGTTCAGTCAAAATCTGTTGATTCGTTCGTGAGATCGTTGTAGAAAAAAATTGAAAGTGTTTTTTTCAGAATTTCTATGAAATTTTCAGTATGACCAAGATTCTTAAAAGAACTTCAAAAGCTGCGTTGAATGCCGTAAACTACGAGAAAATCGGTTCTTTCATTCAAAACTTATTGCGATTTGAGAATCCAACGAATAGTGTTTTATTAAATCTCTATCAGACTTTTGAGCTCGAAGAGCTCAAATGCATAGAACAGTTACTCTTTGAGCTCGGAGAGCTCAAAATGATACGAAAATTATACTTTTAAACTCGAAGAGCTCAAAAGTCGTTTTTGAGCTCGAAGAGTGCAATTTTGAGCGCTTAAGTATCAAATTAGTGGGAAGTTGCAGGGATGGCCTTTAGGGTCAACCATTTTCCAGATTTTTTATTAGTTTCACTTGTATATTTGTTTGTTTATTTATAACCGCTTCTTTGACTTCGATTTTGACTCATTTTGAACGATCAGATTTCGTTCAAACTTTGTAGACTTATCGAGGGCCGATGGAAAATTAACAATTCGATGAGATTATCTCATTATCCTAATTAGGATCGTCGCTATTAATTATAACGGAATCTTCGAAAGTGATTTTTTGAGGCTAAAAAAGAAGAAAGAAATAATTGTTTAAAAAACTAAAATAACACATTTTCGATTTCACATTTTTCACTTTGTGTTTAATGTAAAATAACACGTTTTAAATAGCTAGTTGAACTAAAAGTATTAAATAATATTACAATAAATTGTAATTACATTTATTGTTTGTGAGATGATTTTTTGTTTGATGTAGGTAATTACATTGTTACAAATAGTTCACCTATATAGTAAAAAGCACCCCACGCTTTTTTACAATCAATATTTATTGTAACATTATTTACTACTTTTAGTTCAACTAGCTGTTTAAAGCGTGTTATTTTAGTTTTTTAAACTATAATTTATTTTATGTTTTTTACCTCAGGACTTTCGGCTGGGTGAACAGATTTTGATGATTCTTTCTTTATTTGAAAGCTGGTGCTGGTTCCCATGTGGTTCCATTATAATTTGGTTCAGTTCTGGCAATGGCATCCATGCGAAAAATGGGTGTTAAAATGAAGTCTGTTTTTTTTTTGTTAAAAAAATAAAAAAGTATCTCTTGAATCTCACAAACAATAAATTTTCAAGTTGCTTAGTTTAGAAGATGATATCGGAGAATACAGTCAGACGTGGACAGCGACTTTATTTCATATAATTTATAAATAATATATAACACAATAAAGTACGTTATTAAATCGCATTTAATTTGTAACTTAACAAAGCTTTTTTTCGACTATCAGGTTAACTGTTTTAATTGTTTTTATTTCTTTTTTTTTCCAAACAAGTAGATCAAGATAAACTCAACGAAATACAATGAATTTGTCTCAAACAATAATCTCCATATGGCTGCTCTAAAAATAACTTACGAATTATAAATAAAGGATTCATCACAGCTGTGGTTTGTTTGCGTATAAATAGAAACAGTTAATGATGCAATGACGAATGCTGATGGAACTAAAATGATGCACTGATTCTAGTGCTTGCGCACACAGACAATTCAACCTGACTTATCGGTGTGCGCAAACCAATATTAATAATAAACAACTTTAACACCTTTGTGATATTATTTGACATAATGACCTGTTTTTTTTTCTACCCTTTTTCTATTTAGATATTTTTATATATTTTTTTTTAGCATTTGACATGCTTAGCAATATACATTAAACACAAAGTAAAAAATGTGAAATCGAAAATAACAGTCACGAGCAGGATTTGAACCTGCATCTCCTGGATACCGTCCAGATGCTTTGCCAATTCAGCAATCGTGACAATTGCTCCTGACTGCTAATTTCGATAACACATTCATACTTAACGTCTTTTGGGTGACGCCTATCACGACGCGAGCATCTGGACTACCGTCCACGACGAGCAGGATTTGAACCTGCATCTCCTGGATACCTCCAGGAGATGCAGGTTCAAATCCTGCTCGTGACTGTTATTTTCGATTTCACATTTTTCACTTTGTGTTTAATGTATATTGCTAAGCATGTCAAATGCTAAAAATATATATAAAAATATCTAAATAATTATTGGGTTTGCGTCATTATTAGGTAAAATCTTAATTGTAAAATTAAGTTTACCTGGTCGGTACAATGTATGAAAATACTGCTGACGGATGGCGCAGGCGTCACACAAAAGACGTTAAGTATGAATGTGTTATGGAAATTAGCAGTCAGGTGCAATTGTCACGATGGCTGAATTGGCAAAGCATCTGGACTGTACCACGGCGATGCAGGTTCAAATCCTGCTCGTGACTGTTATTTTCGATTTCACATTTTTCACTTTGTGTTTAATACCCTTTTTCTAACCAACTATTGGGTACGGGTGTCCTTTCATGGAGAGAGGGATTGGCCCAGTGCGAGCTGGCGTTCACAAGCCATCGAGAAAATCTCTCAGGCATGCAGCTTTCCTCAAGATGTCTTCCTTCACCGAACAGTGATATTGTGTAAAAAAAAATACACAATAATTTCGAAAAGTATCAAAAAGTCACAGCTAAGGACGTTAAGTATGAATGTGTTATCGAGATCAGCAGTCAAGAGCAGTTGTCACGATGGCTGAATTGGCAAAGCATCTGGACGGTACCCAGGAGATGCAGGTTCAAATCCTGCTCGTGACTGTTATTTTCGATTTCACATTTTCCACTTTGTGTTTAATGCACTGCAATTATATTTGTCATCAAATAAACATAACGTTTCGAAAAGTCAAATATTTCCTCATGATGTCTTGACTTTAGGCTGAGGATTGAACTCCTCAGTGCAAGTCCTTGGTCACTAAAGAAACCCGCCGTGTGCCGTCTCTCCGCCTTTATTGGCGGGCCACTGGAACTATGTTACATTCCTTCGGTGGTAAGATAATCACAGCTACGTTTATAATGAAAATTTCCAGATCGCCTTTAATTTAAATCCAATTAAAAAATTCCTACCGATTACAAGATTGACCTGAAACCTGGTGTAATGCTCATAAGACTGGTTTTGGAGTATAACAGCAACTTTAATATCATGTCCCTTTGGTTACGTCAGATTGGCTATGTCACAGTGGAGGTCAGACATTAGAAAGGGCTATTGATATGATTAGGATTTCTGGGCCCTTAGAATGTAACTCACTAAATCGTATCGATATCGTATCGTCTCACTCGTGATTGGTAGAGAAACCGACGCATGATGTCGCAATAATACCTCGGCCAATCACGGTGATCTCTCAACCAATCACAATGTCACGATGCGATATCGATACGCTTTAATGAGATATATTCTAACCTCCCACTTAAGAGGTATTAACATGACTCTTGAGTGTTATTATTTTTATATATTTAAACACAATTATTGGTAATTTACGAGATCGCAATGTGAAATAGAAAATGCACAAGCGGGATTTGAACCCACGCCTTCTGAATATCGCTCAGATGCTTTGCGAGTTGAGCTAACGTGGCATTTACTCGGGGCCATCAACTTCTATAATACTCGAACATTCTTCCATAATGCCTTGGGCGCGTGCCATTCTGTCGAATTTGTTTACATACATCCTCCGAACTAGTTAAGCTAATTTATTGTATAATACAATGAGGATCTACAGGCAAAGCTGAGCGCAGATGGCGCTATCGGCGAAATGGCCACTGTCAAATTGTAGTTGCGTCATTTGCCTGAGAATTGTTTTCTATTTTTTATGTCTATTACGTTAGATCAGCGATACCTATCGTTAAAATATATAGTGCAGGTACAGGTACCTGAAAGATTAAAGAATTGAAAGACGTTATGCTATGTAGCAAAAAAAAATTTGGTAAATTTTCCACTTTTTTTAAATGTTGGATATTTGGGAAATAAATGTACATCGGGGTTATTACATTTTGGGGGCACAGTGAGGCATATTACGAGAAAATTAAAATTTACCAAATTACTGGTTACAAATTGCATGGAAATGAAAGTTTTCAATGGCGATGTCGTTAATAGGTACGCCATCTGTCGTGAAATTATGGCAGTAAACATTCCCAGTAACGATAAAACTAAATTATGACGCGGCCCTAAAAATATATGTTATTATGGTTTTAATACAAATTGCGAGAATGTGAAATAGATAATAATTCTTGTGGATGGAATTGAACGGCAATCATGTCTTTTATGTTATTACTGCAATTTACCAATAAGTAAAATCTCGACAAGTCAGAGATGTCCGTACGAGGTCTTGGACTGGGGATTGAACTTCATATCACTAACTTTGCAGTACTTGGATTTACCGGTAGGCTATCTATCTATATATCTGCTGTGGCCTTAGGCGATATAAAGTATTTAATTTCGATCAAATGGTTCCTCGCAGCCAAGTAGTTCAAACGCACTATAAACAAAGTCAGTTTAAGAAGTTATTCAAAGAAATGCAACATTGTACACGTACAGTCATGCACACAAATTAAAAAGTTGTCTGTACTATTATAAGACTATAACAGAGCTGTCTCTCTGTACATTAAAGATATTTCCAGAAATATGAATCCATCCATCCATCAGTCTTTCATCGTCCACTGCTGGACATAGGCCTCCCCAAAATGGGGGTTTTAGCATAATCGCCACGCTTGGCACGCGGGTTGGCGATAGCAGTGGATGTTTTTAGTACACAGGGGAACGCTGCTGCCCGGTCCCCCGATAATTCCTTAGTCGGCTTTTACGACTCCCAAAGGAAGAGACGGGGTGGAACTATTCTTGGTGCAGGCCCCACACGGCGTCAGAAATATGAATACAACTATATAATTATATAGGAAATATATTTTTTTAGTTTGTTTCAAAAACAAAAATTCTGAATAATTCAAATAAGTGAAGTTCGTTTTTTTATGCGAAGAAATCCTTAACTCCTCCGGTGGACAGTGGTATTAGTACCTCTACCTGCCTGGTGTTTTTAGTCAGAGGTGATGTATACGCTCTGCACATGAGCCCTACTCTGGTCTAAGCCTCCATTTCTGGTAGCCCTATCTGATTTATAAGGCCTGTACTTCCTTCTTCTGAAATGCTTGTGGAACAGGTACGCTTTCATTGGGACATCACCCGCTTACGATCAGCTCGCACACCCCTTTTGCGAGGAGGTGGTGCAAGCAAAGGAGGCACATTTGCGTGCATCACCTCCTCACAAAAGGAGACGACGTTGTATGCCTAGTTTGCTGAATAGTAGGTATTTTTTAAGTGACGTAACGCCATAAACGCCATTAGGCTGTGTGGGGCCGGCTTTAGAATTGTCCCACCCCTCTCTACCCACGGGAGTCGTAAGAGCCGACTGTGGGAATACCGAGGGAGTGGGCAGCAGCACTCCCTCGAGTATTAACAACATCCACTGCGATCGCCAACCCGCCTGCCAAGCGTGGCGATTACGGCATTATCCCCTATATATGACGGGACCGCTCGTTTTGGCATTCTCTTGGGGAGGCCTATGTCCAGCAGTGGACGTTGAAAGGCTGATGGATGGATGGAACGCCATAAACGCCAACTAAATGAAAATTTAACAATATTTTTTATATTTTATATATAGAAAAAGATTTATATTATGTGTGCTTGACTGTACATATGCTAAGTTATACCTATACAAGGAATATAATATTTATTACAAAGAGCACTGCAGCTTTCCAAAGAAATGTATTATTACTGAGAAAGGCGATAAGGGCCAAATTGTGTTAGCAACAAAGTAAAAACTGGAAAATTATCAATATCATTATGAGAGGCCTAATAACTTGTTATACATAACCGGGAAGTTCCTGGTGCTAATCCTGGTATCCCTTCTGGCTCTAAATCAAATAGGAATTTGATTACCACTGTTCTTTCTACTACTTCTTATTGTGAGACCCCTCGGTGTAGCTGGTGGTAATATTACCAGTTCTATCGTCATCCCTTTAAGAATTGTTTCGGTGGATCCCCTCTCTATGGAGTCACATACTCCCTGGCATAGTTTTAAATAATTTGTTTTGGAGTACGTCCTTATGTACTTCTTTAGTCGCGACTTGAAAGTAACTCAGATTTTTTTTTCGGACGGAAGTATTTCAAACAGAAGTGACGTTCCGTAAAATATCGTATAGCTTAACTATAGTGTGAGCATATATTAATTTATAATTTTCTAATATTTTTTTTTTCGTAATGGTCTTTCCTATTGGTAATATAAGAGTTCAAAGTGCGAAATTCCCTTTCCCATCCATGCATCAGCCCTTCATCGTCACCACTGCTGGACATAGGCCTCCCCAAAATGGGGGTTTTACCATAATCGCCACGCTTGGCAGGCGGATTGGCGATAGCAGTGGATGTTTTTAGTACACAGGGGAACGCTGCTGCCCTGTCCCCCAGTAATCCCTTAGTCGGCTTTTACAACTCCCATAGGAAGAGACGAGGTGGAGCTATTCTTGGTGCCAGCCCCTACACGGCTGAATTCCATTTATTTTATGATTAATCTTTTTAGTTAAACCTACCATAAAATTCTAAGTTTATTAACCGCACGTAAAGGTATTTAATTTATGAACCCACTAGCCTTTGCCCGCGGCTTCGCCGCAGCCAAAAGCTAGTTTTTCGGTTATATCTCAAGTTCCCTATATAGCAGCGGGATAAAATTTCTACCAGTTTTTAAGTCAAATCAAGGCCTTTCAAATTAAAAAAGTTGCATCAAAATCCATCTAGTAGTTCTTTTAAATAAATTCTGAAAAAAAATGTAGTTTAAATAGTTTTCTAGTTTTTCGGTTATATCTCAGGTTCCCGATATAGTAGTGGGATAAAATGTATACCAGTTTTTAAGTCTAATCAAGGCCTTTCAAATAAAAAAAGTTGCATCAAAATCCGTTCAGTAGTTTTTGTGTGATGTGTGAACAAACAGATAAACAGACAAACAGACAAAAATTCTAAAAAAATTGTTTTGTGTCTAGACACGCCTATATAGCCTATGACAGTAATTTTTTCTCAAATATCTTAAATGTACAGACACAGCTCTGTTACAGCTTTATAATAGTACAGATTACTGTCCTTTTTTTTTGATTAGGCGGTAAAAAATGTTCCTAACCGCACACCCCGTCGTTCGGGGCAACGAACAGGGTAGTGTGGGGCCTGCACTCACTAAAGAAACCCGCCGTGTGCCGTCTCTCTGCCTTTATTGGCGGGTCACTGGAACTATGTTATTATTATCGTGGTACTGTTGAACATGGGTCACATCTCAGAGTCAAGCTCTCCTCACGATGTTTTTCTTCAACAAGCAGTAATAATTTGTAAACTAATACGTGCATAATTTTTAAAAATCTCTAAATGTCAGAGGTGTGTGCCGTGCGACAATTGAACTCATTAACTTTATAGTCCTTGATCTTGGCTCCATAACTAGTTGCAATAACTTACCATCTTATGTGTGGCTGGGGCTGCGCTACCAACAAAAGCATCTGGTTCGGTATGATATTTGTCTTCTGGGGGTAAAAAACATAGCATCACGCCTGTATTCCCCGAAGGGGTAGGCAGAGGTGTATTACACACCCCCGACTCGCCAGCTATGATTAAGTCCCACGTAATAGGGGGCGAGCCTATTGACGTCTACCGGGCACATTTCCAAACTCCGGGCTGTTACTGAGAATTTTTCTTTTTAGGAAAAAGCTCAATAACATTGCCCGACCCGGGGATCGAACCCGAGACCTCATGATTAGCAGTCGCATACACTACCGCTACACCACCGAGGCAGTGGAGGTATAAGAATCTTAATACTTGCAATAAAACTAAAACAACGATATTATGAGCAGTTACTCCTGGCGTCTATTTGTCTGTCTCTATCTCAGCGTATAAGTACATACCTAACCTATAGAGCGAGCATTTCAGTGTGTGACCATGTGGCATGTGTGAGGATATTACGTAGTTGCATTCTAAAAAGCTGCTCGAGTTTAACAAAGTGCCTATTGCGTATTCATGATAATGTTGGCATTCAAAAAAATAATTGGCAAAAAAATACTTAGAAACATAGGTAAAAGACATAATTTCAGCATCACATTGCGTCGTTAATAATTTAAGGTATTTTTTATGTTACTCATTAAATTAACACAACGTGTGAAAATCTGAAACCGAAAATAACACTCATGAGCAGGATTTGAACCTGCATCTCTTGAAATACCGTCGCAGATGCTTTTCCAATTTAGCAATCGTGACAATTGCTCGGAATTATGAATTTCGACAACACATTCCCAATGTACTGAGTGACGCTGAAAAGTTAATTGCTAAATTCAAAATCACGCTTATGGCTAAGCGCCCTACGCGACTTCACGTGTACCATCTGCGCCACTCTGCAATCCCATTTCTGATGATGATATTGTAGTTGTATCTTTTTGAGTATGTAGTTCATTGTTATGGAAGTTAAGCCGTATGTTTGTTACCACTTTTGTAGAAATAATAAATGACACGTAGGAAAGCCCCTCAAAAATATTTTGATTTGTATTTTTAGCACTTGACATGCTCAGCTACTTTAAAGTACCTAAAAATTATTATTTATGAATGAGGAAAAAATGAAGTTTAGTGTGAGCGGGAAGTGAACCTGTGTCCCTTCCAATCCGGGTAAGTGCTCTAATCTACTGAGCTACCGCACTACCTTTCGGTTATATCCAATCTCTTCATCACATTTGTCTTAACGACCGAAAGGTAGTGCGGTAGCTCAGTGGATTAGAGCACTTCCCCGGATTCAAAGGGACGCAGGTTCAATTACCGCTCGCACTAAAGTCCTTTTTTTTCTCATTCACAAATAATAATTTGGACCCTCAAAAATAAGGCGCTTCTAAAGTAAGCAACACCACTAGTCTAGTATCTATTAAATGATTATATATGGAATCTTGTCTAATCGGGCAGACAAATATGTAACAAATATTTTTTACAATGATTGATGTCTGGGAACGACGACCCCCTTCGTGAGGTTGGGCGTGACATATGGATAAACAAAGCTTGGTGCCAAGCGTTTCTAAATTAGTTACGTTTATTTGTTTTAAACTAGTGTAGCACACAAGTTCGACAAGTTACCTACTAATATTATAAATACGATACTTTGTGACGATGCACAATGTTGATTTTTGTCCAACAATTGTGCGCATTTGGATGAAATTTGGTAGTTGAGTAAATTAGACACTGGATTAACTTATAGGATAGTTTTATATCCGAAAAAAATGAATAATTCTCGAAATCTATTTTGGCATATAAGTTAAAGTTATTGGGCTTTTACGTGAAAAAAAAATTCACGAAATAGGCTTGCCCCCTATTACGGGGACTTAAACATAGGCCGTGGGTGTGTAACACACCTCTGTTCTACTCCTTGGGGGATACAGGCGTGCGACTATGTTTTTTTAAATTAACAACTAAGTCGATTGTAACGAAATCTGCTATACAGATGCTTGGATAAACACAAAATATTTTTATCTCGATTAGGAGTTCCCGTGAACGCATAAATGACATAAAGAACTTGAATTTTAAAGTCGACACATGATGATGGATGTAGTTGCAGGCAGGAACTAGTAATCTATAAATCTAGCTGAAGCTGCGGCTTCTCTGGCTGACGTTAAAAAAATTGGACTATAAAATGTAGATTATGCGAATTTGGTGATATTTCCAGAGATGCATCTGCTAAGACTAGAACAAGGCATGAATGGTAGAGTAGGAAAAGACGGAATCAGGAGGAGATTTTTGCCAGTGCTCACACCAGTAAGAATTCCCTTTGGTACTTATTTTCTGTGAGAAGGTACTTTCCCTATTAAACCAACCCGTTCATGCTGGAATTATTGGAACTCTATCGCAATAAAAATAAAAGGAAATTACTACGAGTGGAATTCAAACTCACTATTTTGTAAGAATCCGTTTTAAGCCTTTTAAATACTACTCTACCAAAGTTATATGCACGTGGTTGAATTGAAACTGAAACCTGCAGCAAGAAAAGATAATTGATGATGAGAGACATCTGTATTCTGTCTCATTCTGTCAGAAACTAAGTCACCATCACTTTTTCGTTTCATCGAGTTTCAAATCACAATGGTGCTAAAGAAGTTTTTGCTTAAAAAATAAGTAGTTTCACAAAATCCACTCCCTTTTTAAACTATTTGTGTTATTCCTAATTATGATTTGATCTTATCCCACTTTTTGACGTGATAAATCGATGAACGCCGGCAGCACGCACGAAAATGTCTCACGTTCCGAAAAATGTATGGCGACCAATGCATTGTTTGATGTTCGCGTCCACAAGAGAGCCGCGGGCTGAAGAGCGTCTACGGGAAGAAGGCTGCCGACTGACCGACTGACATCACATTCTTCACCCGAACGCGTCCCGAGCAAAACGCGTATCTCAATTATTATATAGCAGCAAGCGCGATCGTACCATTTTATATGTACCATTCGATTTCTATTAGTATTATATTCTATTAGACTTTTCAGTCCTTCATCTTACCACTAGACTATATATGCACTGGGAGGTTCATTCCGCCAACTGAGTAAACAAATACATTAAGAAATCGATAGAAAAATATGAACAAAATGTTTTAAAAAGGAAAACATTTTTTTATATAATAATTATTTCTTTACTTACGTACCTTGCAAAACCAAAGGAATGTGATGAAATTATTTCGGGATGAAGCCCTAAAAACAATACGAAGATCGTAAATAATTTTATCAGGGATAGAAGTACGCTCATCTCTCCTGGGTGCTGCGGCTGACTGGCCAATAGAAACAACATGTGACCCAAACTGTAGGTGGAAACGTAAAACTTAAATACAACACTACTACTACTACTACTGGGCCTTATTCATAGAAACTAACACAGCTCCATAGCATTGATTTAATTAAAATACTTTTTTGTCCCTTTTCAACACTACTCTCGAAATTTTACAGAAAGTGACAAAATATCTGTCAGATTAAACACTGTTTTAAATCAGCGTAATGTTATTATGAATAAGAGGGTATGTAGTTTCTGAGTGCGGATGGTAATGAAGTTTTTTTTGTGACAAATTATAAAATGGGGTTTACTTATATTATTTCTGCATTTATTTCATATATTTGTAATCATTAATCAGTACGTAATGAAATTGGCTTCAATATAATGTGTAAATTACAGCCATTGACTCAAATGTAGACAAATAACCATTAAAAAACCTGCCGTGGGCCCTAGTTGGAAACAGAGTGGAATGATTTTACACGCAGTGTTAGTATTGGCGATACTACTTTAGAATCATTATCCTTTTAATTATTAGGCAAATAATATTTCAAATTTAATAATGACTTATGGTTTTAAAACCCTTTTTTTTTTGTTAAGGCTGGAAGAAATGTTTCTAACCGCACACCCTATCATTTGGGGCAACGACCAGGGTAGTGTGCCTGCATCCACTAAAGAAACCCGCCGTGTGCCGTCTCTCCGCCTTTATTGGCGGGCCACTGGAACTATGTTACATTCCTTCGGTGGTATGGTTTTAATAGCCTGGATATGCATTTTGCACGGAACTACGGAATGACCCGGGAATCTAATTAATTAATTAAACTCGACACGGCGTACCAACCTAACCAAATACGCATAATAAATATCGATATAATATTGCGCTATTGCATGAAAATTGTCTGTTCAAAGCGCGTGAAATACCTCGCTTTGATTACGATACCCGATTTATCTGTGCTTAAATGTGTGTGTGTGTGTAAATGTTTTAAGTTTAGCTAGCCTAATTAACTGTCGAAAATCCAGGTCACTGATGTAAACTTCATATAAACAGTGATAAGACTAACTGAGTAATGCTATGACTAGCTTTTAAAGGGAATTTAAGTTTCATAACAGATGACGCAAAGGTTTAGATTTAGATGCTAAACTCCCGGGTCGAGTGTTGTTGGGGTCTGTTCTCGATCTGTACGAATACGATTCTCGATTTGTACGAACACAAACAGTGATTTTATTAGTGTAACTCCTTAAAAATTTATTTCCATACTAGGGCCCCATTATGGGAACTAGTTCCGGAGGGCAATATAATAATATCACCACTCATATATAATAATATCACCCTATTCCTTTCAGAGTAACAGAAAAATGTCACCATCCCATTTCTTAAAGAAAATAATATAGTAATTTAACCAACCCATTCCTTAGAGAGAATAATATAATAATGTCACATTGCTTTGAGATAATAATTGAATAATGTCACCACCCCATTGCTTACAGACAGTATTTTTTGTGGACTAATTGTAAGGTTTATTTTATAAGAATACGCCCAGCATTAGGAAATTATATCAACGACGCGGGAGACAAATATACATTTGTGCACCATACAAGTAATAGTTCGGTGTGGGATACGAACCCACAACACGACTTGGTACAGGAGGATGATAAGACCCTTCAAGACCGTGATTGCAGCGAACCTATATTAAGATTATAATGCAAATTTGATGACTACTTACTTACTCATCATCACGCCATCTCCCTTGCAGGGTAGACAGAGAGAACAGAGTGCCATAACGCTCTATTCTTGCATACATCTCTCGCTTCCTCAACATTCATAATTCTCTTCATACACGCTCGCCGGCTTCGGAGACTCCTGACTCCACTCATCTTCTTTATCAGTCACCCGTCCAGCATCATTTCCACATGTCCGAACGTCCGAACCATTTGAGCATTCCCTTTTGCATCTTTACACCAATACTCTCTTTCATACCTACTCGCTCTCTTACTTCGTCGTTACGAATGCGGTCAGTCAGCCTCACTCCACAGATTTCCCGCAGAGATCGCATTTCTACAAATTTTTGACGATGATTACCTATATCTTGAATGTGGATTCAGTCGGGATGTAAGGTACACCAATGAAATAAAGAGAAGAGTAAATGCCGAAAATAGAGTGCGGAACGGAGCATTGGGACAACTTCTCGGCAGCCACCATCTCAGCAAGAAGGTACAACGCAGTGCTTGATCCAACGTTATTATTTGGAAGCGAGAGATGGGTATGCAAAAACGAGCATGAGAATAAATTTATGATTAATTTATTATAATACTTTTAATATTATATTTCTGTCTCCCGAATACAGAACGTTTCTTTTGGGACATACGAATCTCAATCTTACTTTCCAAAACATAAGTGTTGTGTTAACTGCAAATTGAACTTAGTATTCTTAGCTAGAGTGATTAATGCATATAGAACCACTGGATTTTGTATTCTATTACGTACAACTTATGGTAAATTATACAAAGTTGCCTTTGTATGAAAGGCTGATGAACTTGCCCATATGGACGCCATGTGAGGTAGCTTCCTATGTATCGTCATTCATACCATGTCTGTACTAGACAGGAATCTATTGTGGTACTTGCATCAATGGGTGCTTGCATATGCATCAATGGGAATCTGCATATGAAATACTAGCTGAACCCGTGACTTCAATCGTGTGGAATTTAGTTTATTACAAGAAATAATTTTCAATATTACACGATGATGGAGTAAATAGTTCGGACATTACATTCTGCTTGCATATTAAGGCCTTACTTTATTTGCATAGAGTCGAATTTTAATACCAGTGAAGTAATGTCACAAAGTTCCAGTGGTCCACTAGTACTAGCGGAGTGACGGCACACGACGGATTTATTTAGTGGGTGAGGGCCCCACACTTCCCTGTTCGGTGCCCCCAACGATGGGGCGTGTGGTTAGGAACATTTTTTCCGCGTAAAATGAGTTGAATTATAATAAATGACTTAGCTGTTACCTACTCTCATTTGTTTTTTAAAATGAAAAGACTCCTCCTCTTCTTCTCCACCGCCTATCCCTTTCCCTTCGTTCGTCTATAGGCTACTATAACCGCTTACTATCAGGTGGGCCGTGTGCTTGTTCGCCACCCACGTACATAAAAAATACATTAGGGATCAATTTCAGTATCTCAGGAGATTTCACAAATATAAAATACGGCTTCGCCGCAGCCAAAAGCTAGTTTTTCGGTTATATCTCAGGTTCCCGATATAGTAGCGGGATAAAATGTATACCAGTTTTTAAGTCTAATCAAGGCCTTTCAAATAAAAAAAGTTGCATCAAAATTCGTTCAGTAGTTTTTGTGTGATGTGCGAACAAACAAACAGATAAACAGACAAAAATTCTAAAAAAATGTTTTGTGTTTAGACACGCCTATATAGCCTATTACAGTCATTTTTTCTCAAAAATCTTGAATGTACAAACACAGCTCTGTTACAGTTTTATAATAGTATAGATAGATGAAAGAATACACAGTACACTCAGACTCAGATTAGTACAATTTATGGGTCGCGCCAAGAATAATTCTGTGTGGGAATCGAACCCACGATACTTCACTTAACATAGGTGGTCGGTACGATAAATGCTACGTCATTTAAGAGATCTTGTACTAAATTTCACCACAGTATAGTGGTTTAGCTGTGAAAGCGTAAGAAACAGACAAACAGAGTTACCTACTCTATTTTATTAGTATAGATAGAGTATGACTGGACTAAACAAAGCTATGGGCGGGGTCATGAATATGGAGTGTATGTTTAACATTGATTTAAATTTTATTATAATTCAGACCCAAGCCATTAACGATTAAAGGCTGCACAGATGGTGTAGCGGTACATGAAATGCTTAAATATCATGGGTTCGATTCCCATACAGGGCAGTTAGTGCAGTGATTTTTTGCAATACTAACAGAATCCGGCAGACGTTGTCCTACGTGAACATTGGCTTGTTGGGATCAAGGGTTCGGTGTACGCTCTGGTACAGGATCGCAACACCATCTACTGGGTCCAATTGTTAATCTAAACCCTCCAGGGGCGCCTTCAAAGACAAATTTCATCAAAACCGTTTCAGCGGTTTTAGAGAAATTCAGCGGCATATACGAGTATTATATATAAATCTGTAAGGTTAAAAAGAACAGATTATTTGTGAAAATGTGGAAAAAGAAAACTTTAGTGCGAGCGGGAATCGAACTTGCGTCCCTTCCAATCCGGGGAAGTGCTCTCTTTTTCCACATTTTCACAAATAATTTGTTCTTTAACCGATTGAATCGCGTTAGACTCCCGGGAGTCTTACGCGTGCCAAGCGATACAGTGCCAAGATCACGCGAGGCCGCGCGAGGCCACGCGCCGTAACGGGTGGACACTTTTTATGAAAAAAATTATAAAAAAAAAACTACTTATCCATTGTTGAAAAATCCATGTTTATTGTCAAGTATAATAACTATTTTACACTAAAACACTTAAAAACACTATCCACTAATTATTATAATAACACTGACATTATAAAACGAAAACTTTCCAAAAAAATTAATTTTATTTCACTTTTCCGTGGAAAACTCGACTTTATTACCGCACCGTTCGAGTCCATTGTCGCAACTGGTTGACGTTTACGTTTAGGAATTATTTCTCGTTGATACAGTATACATATATAGGCGTAGGCAAAAATCATACACAGATTATAGAATGAACAGACTGTATCGGGCAAAAATTCAAGAGTAGATAGCATTGAAAGTGAAGGAGTAGGAAATATTTTTTTTGCGCCAAAACCTATTGCGATTGCGCGCGCCGCGCGCCGCTTTCGCCTACGCGATGCTGACTCCTATTGCAAACCTGGGAGATTCTATCTATGAGTATGTTGAGAAGTAGCTGAGCATGTCAAGTGCTAAAATACAGATCAAAATCTGTAAGGTTTGTCTGTAATTTTTTTTTGATCATTTTAGACTTACGGTTTTCAATGCTGCCATTTTTCAAATTGTCTCTGTCCTTTTATGAGTTTGAGAAAGGCTTGACTAGTGTTAATAAAAATCGTGTAATGTAATCGTATTGTCCAAGATCCCAAGTCGGGCCTTACATCCTCAGCCGAGTAAATTTTTTTTAGGATTGAGATAGTAATGAATGTATGCATACCCCCCCTATATAATAGCTTAGGCTGATAGCCAATGTACAGGAATTAGATGTAAAATTTACGTAAAAACATTTTTTTTTGTATGTAGCGGCAGATGTGTCACGGCCCATCAGATGGTAAATAGTAACCGTCGCTAATAGACTCAATTATACCGAGAGTATTGTCAAGCCACTGATCACCATTTCATCTCACATAGGTATATAAAATGACAGAATTAACGGCTGTCTCCTGCCATAACCAAAACCATAGTAAAACGACTACCTATTTTTGATGTTATTTTTTTAGCATTTGACATGCTCCGATACTTTTTAGCCGTGTGGGACCGGCTTTAGAATCGTCCCACCCCTCTCTACCCACGGGAGTCGTAAGAGCCGACTGAGGGAATACCGGGAGAGTGGGCAGCAGCACTCCTCGAGTATTAACAGCATCCACTGCGATCGCCAACCCGCCTGCCAAGCGTGGCGATTACGGTATTATCCCCCATGACGGGACCGCTCGTTGTGGCGTTCTCTTGGGGAGGCCTATGTCCAGCAGTGGACGTTGAAAGGCTATGGATGGATGGATGGATACTTTTTAAAGTACAAATTATTTGTGAATAAGGAAAAAGGAAAAAGTTCGTAAAGACAAATGTGATAAGGAGATTGGGATGATCGAAATATCTGTACGATAGCTCAGTGGCTTAGAGCACTTCCCCGGATTGGAAAAAACGCGGGTTCGATTCCCGCTCATACAAAAGATCTCTTTTTCCTTATTCACAAATAATTTGTACTTTAAAAAGGACTACCTATGCCAAAACACACCGATGTGCTTCATGGCCAGTCACACAGGGTACCAACCCGCCCCCTTAAAATGAAAAACGAAGCATCGGACTGTTGATCAACCACAATGACTCGAACGAAAGTTCGTCTAACGTTTCGTTTTTCATTCCAAGTGGGCCACTCGGGTCCGATAGCAAGTGAGTTCTCCCACTCGGTACCCAGCCCTACCACTAGCAATACAATGGGTGATAATTGCTTATTCCCTTAGTCACCTCGTACGACACCCGTGGGAAAGAATGGGGTGGTGACTCTTAAAGTGCATACTCATTTGCATCATGTTCCGCAGAGTATTATTAATTTTTTTATCGACCCCAATTTCGCATCACCTTTTTTTTTGTTAAGGTGGGAAAAAATCTTGCTAACCGCACACCCTGTCGTTCGGGGCAACGACCAGAGTAATGTGGGGCCTTCACCCACTAAAGAAATCTGCCGTGTGCCATCTCTCCGCCTTTATTGGCGGGCCACTGGAACTATGTTACATTTCTTCGGTGATACAATTTATTTTATTAACGATTTTCATTCCTAATCATTCTGCATCGTGTAAGGTTTGAATGTAGATAGGTAGATTATTCAAATAAATTAGAAAGAATGACAGTAATCGTAATTTTGTCATCAGATATGTTGTCAGTCCCATAATCCAAAGGCGATTCCCATACAAAATTACCAATTTAGACTTTTTAATTTTGTTTTTAACTTTTTTTATAATATTACCCAAACGGCAATTGATTTTTATATATTCGAGTACGACTAGCCTTTATCCGTTAGCCTAGTTTTTAGGTTATATCTCAGGTTCCCGATAAAGTAGCGGGATAAAATGTACACCAGTTTTTGTGTAATCTGGAGCTATCAAATAGAAAAAAAAAGTTGCATCAAAATCCGTTC
Source organism: Leucoma salicis (assembly GCA_948253155.1). Taxonomy (NCBI): domain Eukaryota; kingdom Metazoa; phylum Arthropoda; class Insecta; order Lepidoptera; family Erebidae; genus Leucoma; species Leucoma salicis. The sequence goes on along the minus strand of OX411808.1, from coordinate 2,044,941 downwards.
AGTAGTTTTTGCGTGGTGCGCGAATAATAATAATAAATAAATATTCACGGACATTTCACACAACTGGTCCCAAACTAACCTTAACGCTAGTGCTTTGGGTACCAGATTACAGATAAAATACATATACTACTTTTTTTGTAAATACATACATATAATAGAAAACACCCAGACGCAGTACAAATATCTGTGTTCATCACACAAATAATTGTCATGAGTGGGAATCGAACCCACGACCACATGCACCGAAGTCGGTTACACTACCGACTACGCCACGAGGCCCACAAACAAACACAAAAAAACTATATTTATGTTCAGTCACGCCCAAAACAGTAATTTTTCTTAAATATATTAAATGTAAAGACACAGCTCTGCTACAGCTTTATAATAAACACATAGAATCACGCCTGTATTCCGCGAAGGGGTAGGCAGAGGTGTATTACACACCCACGACTCGCCAGCTATGTTTGAATCCCACGTAATAGGGGGCGAGCCTATTGACGTCTACCGGGCACATTTCCAAACTCCGGGCTGTTACTGAGAATTTTTCTTTTTAGGAAAAAACTCAATAACGTTGCCCGACCCAGGGATCGAACCCGAGACCTCATGATTAGCAGACGCATACACTACCGCTACACCACCGAGGCAGTTAATAGTTATAATATAGAATTATAGATCTGACTATCATGTATGTGGTAAAATTGGGGATTACATTTATAGCTGGCGACGCGGGTTACGCTAGTACAATATACAATGATAAAACTACTAAAACGGTATCAATAATGATTTTACCACTAGATAAAATTATGCATTATCAAGACGTAACATACTTGGGCTTTAAGCTCGTAGTAGACCCTTACTTATCCCAGCGTGAATGGGCCAGCTCGATCAAGGAAGTACCACCCTCTCACAGAAGATCTGCGTGAAGGAACTGTAGATACTCCTACCGTTGTGTTGCGTGCGGCCAAAGAATAGCGCCGAAGGACCAAACCTCCTCCCAATTCTTTCCTTATTATCCCGTATTATCCTTCCTATCCTCGCCTTGTTATTTTTGCTGTCTTCTCCTTAAGTGTCCATGCTATTCTTTTTTTTTGTTAAGACGGGAAGAAATGTACCTAACCACACTACCCGTCGTTCGGGGCAATGAGAGGATAGTGTGGGGCTCACACCCACTAATAAACCCGCCATGTGCTGTTTCTCCGCCTTTTTTGGTGGACCATTGGAATTGTGTTACATTACTTCAGTGGTGTCTATGCTATCCTATCCCTATCATCCTGCCTCCCCACCTCCGATCCCTTTCTTGGGAGACGGTGATGCGCGACTAAAGCCTCTGGTGTTTCTAGCGTCTATAGGCTAGGGTAACTGCTTACCATTAGGTGGGCCGTACCCACGCTTGTTTACCACCCACGTAGTTTAAAAAAAAAAATAGTCTATGCACGTCATTGCGCGGTACAGCATATTACTCGTAAATGCGCGGGATAAGTCGAATAAAATAATCCGTTAATAATTATAATAGTTTAATTAATTTTTCTTGGTTTCAGGTGGGGGCAGGTGAAGTTCGGCTGCCAGCTTGGGGGGGACATCCAAGTATGTCCTCTCTAACCCTACAGTGAGGATCAGAGCACGCAGACGATCCACCACCACATGGTCACCTTCACTAGACCAGACAGTCATTGAGGAGTTGAGGGAAGAAGTCTCTCGGAGAAGATCTAGAATAACCGGCTGGCTATTAGCTGCTAAACCTGCACGAACCTGTGAAACAATTCGATAAGTATATTCATATGGTGGCAGACGAGCCACTGCCCACCTGATGGTAAGTGGTACCCGCTGTTCAAGGACTCTATAATATTAAGAATACTGTGAAGCCGATGCTTCTCATATCATTTCCTAGATGGGAAATGGTCGGCTATCTCACGTTGAACCAAAACACAATGACGTGATTCATGGTCGAGCACACGGCAGACGGCAATACCAACCCATAGGCCTTAAAACTAGTGAGTATTCTTACTTGGTGGAATACAATGAGTGATAACTGCTTAATTCTCTTAGTCACCGCATACGATACTTGCGGTTGGTAGTGGAAGGCTCCTCAAAGAATGAGCGGAATTCATGTCACATATAATTCACCTGGAAAGGCTGAAGGAGATACTACGTAGAATTCAGGATGCAGGGTTGAGATTACATAAAGGAAAATGCACGTTTTTCCAGGAAAAGGTGACGTATTTAAGATACGTAATAAGCAAAGATGGACTGCTTCTATCTTTTCATGGTTCACTGCTGGACATAGGCCTCCCCAAAATGGGGGTTTTACCATAATCGCCACGCTTGGCAGGCGGGTTAGCGATTGCAGTGGATGTTTTTAGTACACAAGGGAACGCTGCTGCCCGGTCCCCGGGTAATTCTTTAGTCGGCTTTTACGACTCCCACAGGAAGAGACGGGGTGGAGCTATTCTTGATGCCGGCCCCACACAGCAGCCTGTCATGACACATACTACGCTTAAAACGAGTATGTAGATTGGAAGCCCAAACCAGCTCCTCATCTTTGATTAACTCTCTCCCTTGTTTCTTTGTCTCATGGGCTGGCAATGCGTGATGCTTTCAGCTGAGGATGTTTCTTCCTTTCTCTTCACCTACATAGCATCAACAAGGGGTAGGCAGAGGTGTATTACAAACCCACGATTCGCCAGCTATGTTTAGGTCCCACGTAATAGGGGGCGAGCCTATTGCCGTCTGCCGGGCATATTTCCAAACTCCGGGCTGCTACTGAGAATTTTTCTTTTTACGAAAAAGCTCAATAATATTGCCCGACCCGGGGATCGAACCCGAGACCTCATGATGTAGTCGCACATACTACCGCTGCACCACCGAGGCAGTTCATTTACTTCCTCTTCACCTTCTATAACTTTACATGGTTGGCAATACGCGAGTAATGCCTCTGGTGTTGCCAGCTTTTTATGGTTACGTATTCTTGTTTGGTAACTTTGTAGTATCAAAAAATCACTACTAGTTCTAATGGTAGAACCTTGCTTATCCCACCATGAAGGGGCCGGCTCGATCGGGGAAGTACCACCCTCTCACAAAAGATTAGCGTAAAAATACTGTAGTTACTCTTACCATAGTGATTCATATGATGAGTAAGAGCACCGGAGACCACCCCTCACTATCCTCTCCTTAGTAAACTTCCTATCCCTTTCCTTGGAGATGGCGACGCGCGAGTGATGCCTCTGGTGTTGCTAGGGTCTATAGGCTACGGTAACCACTTACCATCAGGTAGGCCGTATGCTTGTTTGCTACCCATGTAGTATAAAAAAAAAACTCACAGGGAACGTGACAGTTTGATTGATATGGTGTTCATTGATCATCCGAAGCATAGTTCCAATCTGCTCCCCACTGTATTCCCCCTCAGTGATATTACCGCCGTAGTTGGTGGTCCAACCTACGGAGAGTACTGCGCGAGGGTGCTTCATGCCCAGTTGTAGGAACTTGGTAGGATCCAGCGGCTTAGTTTTGGCATTAACTGGACCCGCAAGAATGTCAGCATTTAGCCACAATGGGAACGTTATCTGAAAAACAATTATTTGATGTGTTATATTTTTTTCTTACCTGCTAGAACATAAAAAGGATTCTGAGGGTCTGCCAAAATACTATAAAATATAGATGTAAAGTTAAATAAATAAAATAAATAAATATTCTCGGATATTTATACACAACGTCCTCTGGTCCCAAACTAAGCTTAACGCTTGTGCTATGGGTACCAGATTACGGATATAATACATATATTACTTTTTTTTTTTGTAAATACATATATATAATAGACAACACCCCGACGCAGTACAATTAATATCTGTGTTCATCACACAAATAATTGTCCTGTGTGGGAATCGTGCACGGAAGTCGGTTGCACTACCGACCACAGCGAGAACTATCTGCTTATTATTTGCTTCTCTAGAAAGATCCATTGTCATCTCGCTCTTTTTAACATGCATGCTACGCATTACCCGGAAGAATAAGATAGATATTATTACAGAATGAACGCTGGAAATGCTGGCACACAGTCATGTGCACAAGAGTTGAGTTGGGTTGCGTTTCAATGATCACAGATAAAATGGCTTGACTGATCGATTGATTAATTGAGTGATTGATTCACTGACTGACCAATTTGACTGAGTGATTAGTAAATTAACTGACTGACTAGTTGCCTGCCTGATTGACAAACTGGTTGATTGATTGGCGGACTTATAGGATAATCACTCATTCAGTCGAGTGACTCACGGATTGAATGATTAATTGATCGGCAGTTTGATAGTGCATTTAATTTTTTAGAATAATACACAAAAAAAATGCGAGTGGCTATCGATCATTTCGATTTAGACATATAAAGTCTCTTTCGTAATACATTTGATTTAGGCAGTATGCCTATTAAAGTTGTCAAAAAATTTAAAAATAAGTATGCTATTATTTTCATATAGCTTTTCTTCCCACTCGGCGGGTAATGGTTTTTTTTATACACTTTTCCTCCCGCGTATAGCTATCTTTGTGTGACAGTAATGACGTAGTTTCTGCATCATTTTTAAATAAGAAAATAGTAATTTCCGGGCATGTCTAGTATAAATAGAGGCTACCCAAAAGAGTAAGCCGCCGGTGGACCAATGAAGTAATGAAACATAGTACCAGTGGCCCGCCAACACAGACGGAGAGACGGCCCACGGCGGGTTTCTTTAGTGGGTGAGGGCCCTACGCTACCCTGTTCGTTGCCCCAAACGACGGGGTGGCGGTTAGATATTTTTTTCCCACCTTAACAAAAAAAAAGGTGTCGTATAAATAAATAATTTACAGCTTGATATTTTTATTTTTAAACCTCTGACATGCTTGTTAAATATTTTTTTGGAATACCTTTCTTGATGATCAATATTGATACATTTATACATTGATCCTGGCACGAAAAAGTCTTTTGTTTTACTTATTGGGGCGTCGAGAGAACCACAGAAAGGGATACTGAGCTCAACTAATTAAATGCATCTATTTTAGGTGTAGATATGGTCGCTTTGAAAACCATTTCTCACTACAACAACACTTAAAAGGGCTTGATGACCGTGAATCATTCCGCAGTAATTGAGACATCTCCCTAATTAGTTCCAATTGTGGTTTATTAACGAGCAGTCAAAATGGCTGACGAAACCTCTAATAGTGGCGATAGTCCATTCTTAATTGAGCCCTAACACATTGTGACTTCCGTATTATACGATTATTCTCACATTCTGTGGTGCAGCGGTAGTGTAAGCGACTGCTGATCATGAGTCTCGGGTTCGATCCCCGGTTCGGGCAGTGTTATTGAGATTTTTCGTAAAAAAAAAAAAAGAAAAAATTCTCAGTAGCAGCCCGGAGTTTGGAAATGTGCCCGGTAGACGTCAATAGGCCCTCCCCCTATTACGTGGGACTTAAACATAGCTGGCGAATCGTGGGTGTGTAATAAATACACCCCTGCCTACCCCTTTGGGGAATACAGACGTTATGCTATGTTTAATTGGTCATCTTTTATTGGTCTTAGCTTGAAGTAGTGCCACTCTCTCATGGAACGTCAGCATAAAGTTGGTATTTATACCGTTGCTCTAGCCAATATACGGGGTAGTAATCCGTAAACTACGCACGGGTAACGGCGCACGGCGGGTTGTTTAATGGGTGAGCTTTTTTTTTTTGTTACGGCAGGAAAAAGTATCTAACCGCACACGCTGCCTTTCAGGGCAAAGAACAGGGTAGTGTGGAGCCCTCATACATACATAGCATCACAGCTGTTCCCCGAAGTGATAGCTGAGGTGTATTACATACCCACAGTTCGCCAGCTATGTTTAAGTCCCACGTAATAGTGGGCGAGCCTATTGCCATCTACTGGGCATATTTCCAAACTCCGGGCTGCTAGTGAGATTTTTTCTTTTTACGAAAAAGCTCATTAACACTGCCCGATACGATCGAACCCGAAACCTCATGATCAGCAGTCGCTCACACTACCGCTGCACCACAGAGCCGCCGCTCATCCACTTAATAAACTCGGTGTGTGCCGTCTCTCCGCCTGTATTGATACACCACTGGAACTTTGTGACATTACTGCAGTAGTGGGTGAGAATCTAACACTTCTCATGTACATTTTTCTACCACACCAACAACAATGAACGTATTTGTAATACTGCGGCAACAGCATTGAATAAAATTTGAATAAAAATATTGAATAAAATTCGATGCTGTTGCCGATCTAAAGTTAAGGCTGAGGGCTGTTAAGACATGCCGATTTGGATTTCCAAGCGGAGATCTTACTAAGGCAAGGCTGTTTCATTGAGGCCCATCGCATCTGCTAAGTCATAGAAAGATGTTGTTATTTTTTCATCGTGACCAGGCTTATACAAATGTGGGTGCTGCCACACATGGACCGCGGTTCATCTCCTTTGATGTATGGCCATTAAAATAACGGCGTACGAAAAATTTTGCTAATATTCATGCTGCTATTTAAATGTTTTAATGTTATGATTTTATTTAAAATAAAATAAACTAAATTCCGCCCGCGACTTCGTCTGTATGTTAGAGCTGGGGATGTCTTTATATATAAAATCTTCATGATGTCACATTGTTTGTCAGTTATGAACTCCGAAACTACTTATCCGATCTTAACATTGTTTTCTCAAAATGTATGTATTGTTCCAACTTAAGAGGGACGATAGTCTTTATGCCGATTTGTTCCTTTTATATTTCAAAATAAACGAAAAAAAAATATGTGTGTTATAGCAATGCGTGGCCAGGTCTGCTAGTTTAAAATATAGATATCTATAAAAATGTATATGCAATAACATAGGAACATTCCATTTTTCCATGATAAAAATTAGCTTAAGTCCTGTTTTGAGTTCATGTTTATGATGATCGGTTTATTAGTTACGGCGTGATAGCGTAAAGAACAAACAAACTCACTTCCAAATTTTAATACTAGTACCAATCAAGAATGTATATTATACAACTATAGCACTGATAATTTAATGACCATGTTATATTTGCGAAAAGCCATATGACGCATTTATTTCCTATATTAAAATCAACAAGGTAGACGTATCTTAATTCTGCCCGCTTACCTCGTGGCCCCAACCCCACACAAACCGACCACACAAGATGTTGTTTTAAATTCTAAACTATTCACACGCTATATCATTATTATAATTAAGTCGTCTGTCACTAGCCGTTATAACATAATCCATATTTTATATGTCATAGAGTTCAGTATTGTATGGCTAAAAGTTACTAAAGCTCTTTTGCATGTAACAAATAAAAACAGACCTTAACTAGATTACAGAGGATTTAATTTTAGTTGTGTGCTTGCATAACTGGTGACATTATGAACCCATTATTAATTTTTAAATGATGACTAAATATTGATTCATTTATAAGAATAACTACATTATAATAAACATAGCATCACACCTGTATTTCCCGAAGGGGTAGGCAGATGTGTATTACACATCCACGATTCACCAGCTACGTTTAAGACCCACATAATAGGGGGCGAGCCTATTGCTGTCACTACACTGGCACTACATTACTTTTATCCTAAATTACTAATGTATTAGCACTGGAGCCTTGCTTATTCCAGCCAGAATGGGCCAGCACGATATTTCACCGATCCACCCTCCGCAGGTACCACCCTCTCACAGAAAATCGGCGTGAAACACGGGCAGGTACTCCTATCGTTGCGTTTGGTATGGTGAGCGAGAGCGCCGGAAGTTTAAACTCCCTCCTTATCCTCTTCTAGTCCTTCTCATCCTCCCCCCATCCTATACCTTCCTTTGGAGATGGCGACGTGTGAGTGATGCCTCTAAAGCTGCTAGCGTCTATAGGCTATCGTAACCGCTTACCATTAGGGCAATGTGCCTATTTGGTAGCTGTATGGTATAAAAAAACAAAGATTTTGCAATCACTGTGGGTCAGTGCCTCTGCCTCCAGAATGAATGTGATTTAGAACATAATTATACTACCATGCTCGCTGAACACGGGTCAATTGTGTTTCCCAAACAGACTTTAACAGGCCTTTAAATGCAACATTAAAGCAAAAGGATGCCAGATATACCTATAATTTTTATTCAACCCTTTTTCTATCCCACTATTGGGCACGGGTCTCCTTTGATAGTGAGAGGGATTAGGTCATTGTCCACCACGCTGCCCCAATTCAGGTTAGTAGATTTCACAAGCCGTTGAGAAAATCTCTCAAGCATGCAGGTTTCCTCACGATGTGTTCCTTCATCGAACTGTGATAAATTGTAAACAAACACAAACAAAATTTCGAAAAATCTAAGCCATCAGAAGCCGTGCGAGGTCTGAACCTTGGACTCGGAATCTAATTCAACCTACCACTGCCTTTGAGGTCCTTGGTTGTACGACTAAGCTATCACTGCTGTGACCTGGGTCCCAGATATTTGGAGACCTTAAAAACTATCGATAGAGTATCTGAATCATGCGATTTCCACGCGTTGTTAAAGCTTATTTTAAATACGTTGTTTTAGGATGCTAGTGAACTGGCAGTAGACTTCATGGCGTTTGGTATTTAGTTAGCCAAAAGGCCTTTTTGAAGCCGCAAGTGATAGTCTACTTCGGCTTGTTTTTAAGGCGAGAAAAAATTACCTAACCGCACAACCGGTCGTTCAGGGCAAACAACAGGAACTGTGTGACATAACTTCAGTGGTGGCCTCACCTGTCCCAATTACTTGATAAAATGATCCAAATATATCTTACCTGCGGTTTACTGTACTGTGCAATGACATCTTGACTTTTCTCAAAAGCATCTATACTCTTGAAGTCGAGTTTCACCCCTTTCTGTTTGGCATTCACATTGTTGTATTGCGCCACAGTTAAAAGAAACTCGGAGAGTGAGAGATCCGAATTAGTAGCTGGTGGGTGCGCCATAATTGGGATTGGAGGACCTTCTTTACCATTTAGCGTCCCTAATACGATATCAGCTTCTAGCATACAAAGTTCACCTGAGAGGAGAAAATAGTTAGGTCTTTTCATGGTACGTACTTGATGGGATCGAGCAGGTACTATTATTAATGGACTTGAACAATATACACATACCAAAAAAGTCTAAGCAACATGTACGATTTTGAACTTCCGAACGATTTTTACTATTGTAATATATTTTTTTTATTTTTAGCTATTTGTTGCATTAGTGACTACAACATAAGTAGTATAAACTAAAGTTAAAATGAAATTAACTTTAAAAAATGTCGGTTATTTAATTTAGTTTTACAAACATTTTTAATCTATATTTTTTAGCATTTGACATGCTCCGCTACTTTTTAAGTACAAATTATTTGTGAATAAGGAAAAAGAGATTTTTAGTACGAGCGGGAATCGAACCCGCGTCTTTTTTGGAAAATTGGTCCGGGGAAGTGCTCTAAGCCACTGAGCTATCGTACCATTCTTTCGATGATCCCAATCTCCTTATCACATTTGTCTTTACGACCAACGCCATCTTTGTCTCAGTGGCTTAGAGCACTTCCCCGGATTGGAAAAGACGCGGGTTCGATTCCCGCTCGTACTAAAAATCTCTTTTTCCTTATTCACAAATAATATGTAGATACTTAGTTTTACAAAATAAAAAATCTAATTTTTTTATTATTAATTGGCAATTTAAGACTCGCCCGGTTTCTGAAAGGCTGATCAATAGATAAATTAACTGATAAGCTTTCAAAACTCTTGTTAAGCGACATTTGAGTTGCTGAAATCACTGTGAGCTTTTTGATTTGATCATCACGTCAGTTAGCAGAAATATTAAATTATTTTTCAGAATCGTATGACAAACGCCAATAAATGCCGCACAAATTTGTCTGTAATCGATGTTTCAGAAACTCAATTTGATTTGAATGTACTGTTAAATTTGATCAGCATTTCAGAAACCGGGCCAAAGTGTGACCACCTCTGTTAAAACTTGTCGACAACGATTTTTCATTGAATTTATAAGATTGTGCTGATCCTGCGGCTATCGCTCATAATGGAATTTTAACAAGTCTTTCAGTTGTTGGGTTGTTGACACTCCATCCAGGTTCTCTAGAACACGTCTCCGGAGCATGTTTCATGCGTGCTCAATGGGATTGAAATCTATTGATTGTGCAGGCCCGGCAATATCTGGATGTTTTCATGCATCAGCGTAAAATCTGAGCCTAGACTTTGTGCAAATGGGTGAACATAAGGCCCGAGGACATCTTCAACGTAACTTTCAACATTCATATTGCCATCTACAAAAACCAACTCAGTTCGTCTGTTCTTCATAATACCCGGCCATACCATCGCTGTGGGGCCACTGTAAGGGTGCACTTCCTGCACGCATCTTAGCCGTTCAGCATTTCCAGGACGACGATACACTCTTACCCTTCTCGTATCAGGTCAAAATCCAAAACGGGACTTATCGCAAAATAAAATTTTACCCTATTGCTCCTGGGTCCATGTGAAATGTTCCCTACACCATTCGTTTCGACGGGCACGATTCCCATGGCGTATAGGTGGGCATGTAATTGGGCGTTTTTCTCATAGGCCATATTCATGCAGCCTATTTCTCATTATTTGGTGGCTCACAACAACACCACTTGAGAATTGTAGCTCTAAACCTATCATCTCCCGGGTGATTAACATCGGCTGATGTCTCGCAGTCAGTTGTATGTACCGGTCCTGTCGAGCAGTTGTACTCCTTCCACGTCCTGGGTGCTGCTGAGCAGGATCCCCTGTATTAACGTAACGCTGCCTAATACAACAATCACGCTCCTATTGACACCAAAATGCCGAGATGGGACTGATTTCTTTCCGCTTGTAGCATTCCTACAGCTCTCTGTATTTCATCAGCAGTCAAATGGCGTCGCTCCATGACATAAAAAATGACAGACCACAATTTTTTTTCAAAAACTGTATCTCAAAATGAATTAAAAAGAGAACGTGAGTTAACTAGCAAATTTATCAAGTAACGAAAACACATGAAATTGAGAAAAATAATTAGCTTTTATTTTAATGAATATAAACCACTCCAAATGATTCTATTTTAAAAATCAGCCAGTAAAAATAGATTGCATACTAATCTACTTTGTTAAAAAAAATAAACTATCAATTAATAAAACATGCAGCTTCTGTAAATGATGCGTGTTGCTTAGACTTTTTTGATTAGTGTATTTCAACACTTAGGATTTTAATACGGGTTTTTCCACACAAGGATTATTGGGTTAAGGCACGAGCCCCCTCCCTATCCTCTCCTTGTTATCTTTCCTATCATCTCCTTAGTATCCTTCCTATCCTCTCCTTAATATACTTCATATCCACCTCCTATTCCTTTCCTTGGAAATTGCAACGCGCGAATGATCCCTCCCTGTTGCTAGCGTCTATAGGCTACGGTAACTAATTACCATCAGGTGGTCCGAATGCTTGTTTGCACCCACGTAGTATAATAATAAATTATAGTTAAAAAACTAAAATAACACACTTTAAATAGCTAGTTGAACTAAAAAGTAGTAAATAATATTACAATCAATAATGATTGTAAAAAAAGCGTGGGGTGCTTTTTACTATATAAATGAACTACTTGTAACATTTGATTTCAAGCATCTCACGCTTTTTTACAATAATTATTTATTGTAATATTATTTACTAATTTTTAGTTCAACTATCTATTTAAAGCGTGTTATTTTAGTTTTTTAACTATAATTTATTTTCTTCTTTTTAGTCTCAAATAGTATTAAAAGAACTGTTATTTAAAATAAATAAAACCTACTTATGCCGTGATAATTTGCCTTTAAACTTCATCGGATGGACGGACATGGCGATACTATAAGGGTTCTTTATTAGCTACGGAACCCTAAAAACGGATAAACTTCTCAAATTATTGCATTCTCATCGGTTCTTGATACCTAAGCGTGCAAAGTTTCTAATCAATCCGACGTTTTGAAGTGGTTGAAAACACTTTCGAAGATTCCGTTAGATACATACTAGCATACGTATGAAACTAGTAAAAGCGGGAAAAAGGTCACCTCTCGTCTCCTTCAGAAGCTTGGATGCGGCCATCAAATCGGGGTATCTGCTTTTATTTGCAATCAAAGAACCGCAAATTAAATGTTAAATCTGTTATTTCCAGTTAATTATTAGTAAAGAAATTGTTTTAAAGGTAACCTACAAAATTCGAGTCTAAAAAATATTATTAAGTAAAATAAATAATAATTAGAATTTAACATAAGATTTTTAAATTAGTTTCTGATGCTGTATAGAGGTGGCGCCAATACAAACAATGGCCCGGTTAAAACAATCGTAAATCTAGAACTTCTACTTCCTAACAACCTTCTCCTTTCCTAACAACTGTGTTTGACTTTACCTACACTGGTTAAGTCAAACACAGTTAAAAGTGTTGAAGAATAGTACCCGTTACTGCATCGCGTCATTTTTAAGAACTTTTCTTGTTTCATAAACAATTATAATACTTCCACAGAGTAATTCCTATATAAATATTTATTTGAAGAAACAAACGATTTTAACCGCAAATTTCTACAAATAGATCAGAGACGAGTGGAGCCCGATTCTGTCAAACACGTAATTGTTTAATAATCTTTCAATTTCATGAACTTGAATACAAGGAATGAGAAATGCTTATTTTAGTCATTTGATGCAAGTTACAAGCGGAAAAAACTAAGTACATTTATTGATTGTAGTAGGTACACGTCAATTATTTGGTAACACTCTCTTAAAAGATACTCTGTAGCATTAGTCAATATAATGGGGATGTTTACTGCCAACATTTCTCGGCACAGGGCGTATTATCGACATGGCCATTGAAAACTGTCATTTCCACACAATTTGTAACCTGTTGTTTGGTAAATTTTAATTTTCTCATAATGTGCCTCTGTGTGCTGTATCTACCATTTATTTTTTGCAGTGTGGGGCTGGCTTTAGAATTGTCCCACCCCTCTCCACCCATGGTAGTCATAAGAGCCGACTGAGGGAATACCGGGGGAGTGGGCAGCAGCACTCCTTCGTGTATTAACAACATCCACTGCGATCGCCAACTCGCCTGCCATGCGTGGCGATTACGGCACTATCCCCCATTCTTGGGGAGGCCTATGCCCAGCAGTGGGCGTTAAAAGGCTGATGGATGATGGATGGTGCTGTATCTACCATTTATTTTCCACATTTTTTATTTCCCAAAGATTCAATATAAGAAATTTGGGAAAAATCGCAAATATGTTGTGGCTACACAGCATAGCGTCTTTCAATTCTTTAATCTTCTAGGTACCTACATTTTAACAATATCACTGATCAACCGAATTAAACACAAAAACTAGCAATAACATAAGAATTCTCAGGCAAACAAAACAATTACAATTCAATTAATGACAGTGGCCAACGCGCCGATAGCGCCATCTGTGCTCAGCTTTGCGCGTGGATCCCCATTATAATGCACTCTAGAGAATAGCCTATGCAGGATGTTGCACAACTGTGCGCGCAAAATCAGATGTAAAGTCATGATACAGGACAAAAGGCCATTATACTAAAACTTTTTTTTTTATCTAGTAACAAAAATAAATCCCGCTTGTATCTTTCTGTAATCATAGCCGCTTATGCACAAATGCAAACAGCATTTGTGCATGAGCGGCAAACACAACCTTATATAAAATTATATTCAAACTCTGCAGAAATTCATAGTGTCACTTACTTGCTAAAGCCGCTTCCAAATATGTTTTATTATTAACGGCATGGGCCCAGGTGACTGTTGTCAAATTCCTCATTATTTCCTCCTCGGATTTCACCACGATGGCTGCAAAAAAATTAAAATAATGTTTTTCTACCACAGAATAAATTCAAATTGCTGTTTATAGAAACTTTAATTTGTAATACTGGCAACACTAAGCATAAAACGTCAGATGATAAGGGACAAATTAAATGAATCAGCTGTTTACGAACAATTTCACTTAACACATAATTGAATAAGTAATTATAACTGGTATATAATGGCATGTAAGTAGATATGCAGTTTCAGTTTGAGACATTTCACTTCCTTTAATGAGCAATACCTTATTTTGATTATTACGTACCTAAAAACTGAATATAAAGGAAAACTAATTCCGACAAATTAAGTACAAAGATTGTACTGAAAACGTAAGTAGGTATATACTTAAATATTAATACATTATAGTTATTATAATTGGTAAACAACAATATAAAAAGGTAACAATTTTAGTAAGGCAGCGAACTTTAGAATAGGTAATATCGGCGCGGCGCGGCACACCGTATTTTTTTTTTGTAATAGGTAGTTTACGTTTACCAGCTCATATATTGCTTTGAAACCAAGGCTATTTAGTTCGGTGCGTTATAATAATTCGTCCGTATCCGTATGTCTTCTTACATTGAGCCGCATAATTGAATTTGATATAGCTGCTATATGGAACAACAAAAATAAACGAAAATAATATCTTTGGCCTGGTTTGATTTTCAGCTGTTCAGATTTCACATCAAAAGAGTTCATAAAAACAATTCTATCGTATTTTACACGTTATTTTCGTCACTTTGAAAGGTTTTTCTTCTATCGTCTAGTTAGATAATGCACGATACATTATTGAGTCATTCTTGAGAATTTAGGTTATTGTTAGGTTAAGTTTACCTTGCGGATTAGATGTTTCATTCAACGTGTATAAATAATGAGCACCTACATCTTGGGTGACCTCATTTCACACTGAACCTTATTGCAAACCTGAAATTGTCTTTTGGAGTTTCGAAGAGTTATTGAACTCCAGCAAAATCCTTTTATAATATATTATTACATTGATAGGTAATTGTCTACTTTAAGGTTATTGGTCTAAAAATCAATATAATCAACAATATTTCTAAGCGAAATGACTAAGATAAAATAATTGTTACACATTAATAATATATGAAACTATGATTTTAAAATAAATGCAACACAATTAAAATATGGTTACGGTGTCATTTATTTAAAAATGCCTGTCTATAAAAAATAGCAATCCACATTTAACCGCTTATTAGTTAATTGCCCTTATATGAGAGGTAAGCAAACATTTTATTACCCGACTACGGCGGGCTCAAAAAAGGAACTATGTATGTTTGTATTTACGTTTGTTCCTCCGTAGCGCCTAAACTATTCATCCGATTTTGATAAATAAGGTGTCAAATGCTTCGTTATTATGGCCCGGGTAACATAATTCAACAATAGTTTATTTTTTAGCGCGGCTTTTAAATACCTACATTTTTCATCAAGAAAGAGGCCATTTAGCTAGGAAATCCTGGCTCTTTCAGAGAATCTCCTTACTCTACGAACTCAGTACCCGCATAATGCTTCCAAGATATGCATTGGCATTGTCATAACATTTATCAAGCGTTAAAACGGAAAAATGTAAAATAAAAAATAAATAACCCGTTCACGGAAAAAAGTGATCTAAAAAGTACGAGACAATAAAATTATTTGTTTCCGTAGTTGGGTTACAGTTTTTAAACTTTATTTTTTATTATAATAATGATTTTGATGTATCTGTATGATGATTAAAATGCGGAGTCGTACCATGTCGTAACATGGGTGTGGTAAGTGGTGACTATTAAAGTAACCTAATAAGAAATTTGGAAACAAAACTGAGCTAAATTAGTTTAGAATTTTGTTCGTACCAATATGTTATAGTACCTAGTCTTCGACCAAAATATTGTTTTGGTCAAAAATAGTAGATACTTTTATACATAAAAAAAATAGTTGATACTTTTATAAATTAAAAAGAAAACCGTTTCAAAATGACCAGTTTTTTTAGTCTTACCGAGAGCTATCAAGCAAAAAGTTTGGTCAAAATTAGTTTAGTCATTTTAACGTAAAGAGTAAATAAACAAACAGACAGAAATTCTAAAAAAATTGTTTTGAGTTTAGACATGCCTAAATTATCAAATATTAGTAGGGACCCATGTGTATTGGGGAACTTTACAAACATACAATGGACTGCCACGAAGTACGCCCAGACGAACGACTATTTATGGATCAAAAATATGGTGATTTACTGAGAGCCTGAGATAGTCTGAGAGCCTTAGACGCTCGTAGGCATTCGCCTGAGCATTACATATCAGAGACGTGACCGATGAACAAGTCAATAACTATCAAGTCACGTAGAATATTGAAAATACTGGCTCTAGTAATATTAACATCAGATAAAGACGAGACTCAAAAGCCCACTAAACAAAGTCCTTTGTAAATGATCTTCTAGTAAATTTTGTAGAGCCCAATCTTTCTTTTTCTCGTGTTTTTTTTCTGGGCACAATTTCGCTAAGAGTACGAGGCCGTAACACTTTTTTTACTGAGCAATGTTAATTTGACAAATATCTATATAATTTCGAAAGGTCAGTAAGGTGTGTGCTGTGCAAGGTCGGCATCTCGAACAGGGAAACGAGCTCAATAGGTACTACTGTACTAGCAGGACTTGGTTTTACTATTAGGCTATATCTGCACTGCTTTATGATTATTAACAGTGGCAATAGAGCTATGGCTTGTCTGATAATAAGTAGTGCGTATCTTTACATGGACGCAACAATAAATACCAGTAATACAGCCAAGGTGTCGCCTAACATGAAAATTATCCTAGCTCGAGTAATAGTATATTTTTCAAAAGGGTTTTTTTGACATTTAAATCCACCGTTCCACATTCACAAATAATTTGTGTATTAAAATGTATTATTAATATGAAAATAATGTATTTTATGCCATTTTTTAAGGTAATTTTTCCGCTAGGCTAACAAAGTCGACCACCGAAGAATTGTAACATAGTTCCAGTGGCCCGCCAATAAAGGCGGAGAGACGGCATACGGCGGGTTTCTTTAGTGGGTGCAAGCCCCACAATACCCTGGTAGTTGCCCCGAACGATAGGGTGTGCGGTTAGGAACATTTTTTCCCGCCTTAACAAAAAAAAAGCTAACAAAGTCGTCCACTAAAGGAATGTAATATGGTTCCGGTGGCCCGCCAATAAAGGCGGAGAGACGGCACACGGCAGATTTCTTTAGTGGGTGAGGGCCCCACACTACCCTGTTCGTTGCCCCGAACGACGGGGTGTGTGGTAAGGAACATTTTTTCACGCATTAAATAAAAAGGCTAACAAAGTTGAAAGTCGATCTCTTACCTCTTTCGTTTAGAGATGTCTGTATTTAAACTACATTCTGCCCGCGACTTTGTTCGCATTGAGTTCAGAATATAAATACGTCACTTTACAGGACATTTGTGGTCGCTACGCTAGAATTGCTATCCCAAAAAAAATATCCGTTTTTCCGGGAGGAAAAGCCTATGTACTTTTCTGGGGTCTGGACTCCTTTTTTTATTTTCTTGATAAAAAACTAACGCACTTTCGCGATTACGATATGACATTTTAAAGAAGCCTACATGTCTGTAAGAACTTTTCAAAGAATTGTGAAGTCTACCCCAACCATATTAGGTCAGTGTGGTGGACTATGGCCTAAACAGGCGAGGAAACCTGCACCGAAAAAAAAAACTAAGAAGAAGAGGTTTCTAATGTGTTCGAATATTAAAAATTTAATTAAATTTAATTATTTTTTGAATTATGGATTAATTACACAATTTTTTTAAATCATAAATCTCCCTTAATTTATTGTTTTAAATAAGGCAAAGGTAACTCACCGGCGACAGCCAAAACGAGTAAACGAATCATATTTTTTTTAATATGTATATTCTTTTTTTCACTCAATGAGTTTTCATATCTCGACGTGGTCCGATCCTGTCTAGAGTTACACTGGGCACCCTGGCACCTGTTTATTAATAAATTGGTCAATTTTACTGACGACATGATTGTCTGTAAAGTGGTTTTCGAGATGGCATCAAGGACATGAAATGACGAGCATAAGATAGGGGGAATACATATGAGAAATAATTACTAAGGCAACCTTTATACCCTTTTTTTTATTTAGGCGGGAAAAACGTACCTAACCGCACACCCCGTCGTTCGGGGCAACGAACAGGGTTGTGTGGGGCGGAAGGTAATCTGTATACCTACCTGACTATAATGTCTAGGTTACTCTTTTACAAAATTTTAATTAGGTACTTAAAAACTACTCCAATGGACTAACTAGTTCAAGATCATCGAAAATGTTGAGCTACATAGTGGATTCTCTCCCCTGAAGAAGGGTTATAGAACACTATTGCAAGCAGCCATGATTGTGCTGCTAGTAAATCTACGAGCAGTTTAAAAAGTCCTACAACAAGGAATTTCGTTTGTAAATTGGCATGGTCATTCACACCTTATTAGGTATAGCACACCATCTAGTTATATCTAGTGGTTACGAGATACGATCAGACCCGAATATATAGAATTAGTAAATATCCATCCATCAGCCTTTCATCATCCACTGCTGGACATAGGCCTCCCCAAAAAGCGATCGCAATGGATGTTTTTAGTACACAGGGGAACGCTGCTGCCCGGTCCCCCGGTAATCCCTTAGTCAAGTTTTACGACTCCCATAGGAAGAGACAGGGTGGAGCTATTCTTGGTGCTGGCCTCACACAGGAAAGTAAATATAATAAATAGATAATAATCTATTGGTAAGACTAAGAATACGGACGGTGTATTGAGTAGTCTGAATTTAATAGTAAGAACTAGCCTTTGCCCGCGGCTCCGCGGCTGCTAAAAGATAGTTTTTAGGTATATATAGGCAAGCAAATGACATACATATATCATTATTTTTTCAGCCCATTGTTGAGTACAGGCCTTGTCTATATCTAAACTATTATAAAGCTGTAACAGAGCTGTGTTTGTACATTTAAGATATTTTAGAAAAAAATACTGTATTAGGCTATATATAGGCGTGTATTTTTTAGATATTTTGTCTGTTTATCTGGTTTGTTCGTTCGCGCATCACGCAAAAGCTACTGAACGGATTTTGATGCAACTTTTTTTAAATGGTAGCTCTTGATTAGGCTTCAAAACTGGTATACATTTTATCCCACTACTATATCGGGTACCTGAGCTACAATAAAATATTTAGATATTTTTATATATATTTTTAGCATTTGACATGCTTAGCACTATACATTAAACACAAAGTGAAAAATGTGAAATCGAAAATAACAGTCAGGAGCAGGATTTGAACCTGCATCTTCTGGATACCGTCCAGATGCTTTACCAATTCAGCCATCCTGACAATTGCTCCTGACTGCTAATTTCGATAACACATCATACTTAACGTCTTTGGGTGACGCCTGCGCCATCTGTCAGAAGTATTTTCATACATTATACCGACCAGGTAAACTTAATTTTACAATTAAGATTTTACCTAATAATGACGCAAACCCTTTAAATATTTAGATATTTTTATATATATTTTTAGCATTTGACATGCTTAGCACTATACATTAAACACAAAGTGAAAAATGTGAAATCGAAAATAACAGTCAGGAGCAGGATTTGAACCTGCATCTTCTGGATACCGTCCAGATGCTTTACCAATTCAGCCATCCTGACAATTGCTCCTGACTGCTAATTTCGATAACACATCACACTTAACGTCTTTGGGTGACGCCTGCGCCATCTGTCAGAAGTATTTTCATACATTATACCGACCAGGTAAACTTATTTTTACAATTAAGATTTTACCTAATAATGACGCAAACCCTTTAAATATTTAGATATTTTTATATATATTTTTAGCATTTGACATGCTTAGCACTTTACATTAAACACAAAGTGAAAAATGTGAAATCGAAAATAACAGTCAGGAGCAGGATTTGAACCTGCATCTTCTGGATACCGTCCAGATGCTTTACCAATTCAGCCATCCTGACAATTGCTCCTGACTGCTAATTTCGATAACACATCATACTTAACGTCTTTGGGTGACGCCTGCGCCATCTGTCAGAAGTATTTTCATACATTATACCGACCAGGTAAACTTAATTTTACAATTAAGATTTTACCTAATAATGACGCAAACCCTTTAAATATTTATATATTTTTATATATATTTTTAGCATTTGACATGCTTAGCACTATACATTAAACACAAAGTGAAAAATGTGAAATCGAAAATAACAGTCAGGAGCAGGATTTGAACCTGCATCTTCTGGATACCGTCCAGATGCTTTACCAATTCAGCCATCCTGACAATTGCTCCTGACTGCTAATTTCGATAACACATCATACTTAACGTCTTTGGGTGACGCCTGCGCCATCTGTCAGAAGTATTTTCATACATTATACCGACCAGGTAAACTTATTTTTACAATTAAGATTTTACCTAATAATGACGCAAACCCTTTAAATATTTAGATATTTTTATATATATTTTTAGCATTTGACATGCTTAGCACTTTACATTAAACACAAAGTGAAAAATGTGAAATCGAAAATAACAGTCAGGAGCAGGATTTGAACCTGCATCTTCTGGATACCGTCCAGATGCTTTACCAATTCAGCCATCCTGACAATTGCTCCTGACTGCTAATTTCGATAACACATCATACTTAACGTCTTTGGGTGACGCCTGCGCCATCTGTCAGAAGTATTTTCATACATTATACCGACCAGGTAAACTTAATTTTACAATTAAGATTTTACCTAATAATGACGCAAACCCTTTAAATATTTAGATATTTTTATATATATTTTTAGCATTTGACATGCTTAGCACTATACATTAAACACAAAGTGAAAAATGTGAAATCGAAAATAACAGTCAGGAGCAGGATTTGAACCTGCATCTTCTGGATACCGTCCAGATGCTTTACCAATTCAGCCATCCTGACAATTGCTCCTGACTGCTAATTTCGATGGACTGAAGAAGCCTAATTAGACCCGACAGGGTTGGTACTAGACTTCTTTAACGACAGTAACAGCATGTCAAGTGCTAAAAATATAGATCAAAACATCTCGATGTACTTCGTTTGCAGAAGAAGATAGTCAATCCATTTTAGCGTAGTGTTTACTGCACTTACCATTGTTTTTATTTTACGTGGATGGCAAACAATTCAAATTCAAAAATATCTTTATTTTATAGAACTATTGTATATTGTATAGTACTTAAAATCGTCAAGAATACACTAATAATTAACACAAGCTTCTAAACCATAAGGCTCACTTGATAGTAAGCTACCGTTGCTACTAACATGAGGGCAAGGGCGGATCATCTTAAGTTCAGAATGCGCTCATATAACATCATATAAAATCGATAAGATAAGAGATATAAGATAATGTTTATTTAAATAAGATATATATACCTATGTTACATAATTAGATATTTACTGTGATGGTCACACAAGGCACAGCCTGCATCGCGACTATCAATAAATTATTTTTATTTAGATATTTTTATATATATTTTTAGCATTTGATATGCTTAGTACTATACATTAAACACAAAGTGAAACATGTGAAATCGAAAATAACAGTCACGAGCAGGATTTGAACCTGCATCTCCTGCAAATGTGAAATCAAAAATAACAGTCACGAGCAGGATTTGAACCTGCATCTCCTGGCGTTATCGAGAGAGTTATCGAGATTAGCAGTCAGGAGCAATTGTCACGATGGCTGAATTGGCAAAGCATCTGGACGGTGTCCAGGAGATGCAGGTTCAAATCTTGCTCGTGACTGTTATTTTCGATTTCCCATTTTCACTTTATGTTAAATGAATAGTACTAAGCATATCAAATGTTAAAAATATTTATAAAAATATCCAAATAAAAATAATTTATTGATAGTCGCGATTGTGTTTAAATTACTACTTACTTACTTACTTACTTATCATCACGCCATTTCCCTTGTGGGGTAGGCAGAGAGAACAGAGTGCCAAGAGGCTCTATTCTTGCATACATCTCTCGCTTCCACAACATTCATAACTCTCTTCATACACACTCGCTGGTTTCGGAGAATCTGGTATTTACATACGATTTCCGTGCTAGACACCTACTGATGTGTTTGAAGTCGGTGCCAAGATGATGTTAATGGTATGATTATATAATATATATATGATGTAATGTAGGTATATACTTATACCTAACTATTGTTTTTGTTATTATAATTATGAGTATAAGTATTGTTTTGTTATTTTTAGTCTAGGCTCGCCCCCTATTGCATGGGACTTATACATAGTTGGCGAACCGTGGGTGTGTAATACACCTCTGCCTACACTTTCGGGCATACAGGCGTGATGCTATACCAACTAAACGCACCGCTCCAATGAGCCAGAGAGGTTTCGAAGTAAACGCAATAATATCATCGATGTATGTGCTGAAGCCATTTTTTAGATTATTGTTGATTTTTTTAAAACCGCTTTACCGATTTTATTAAAATTTGAATGAAACCACCTCTGATAAAGAGCCTACCTAACAAAAAAAGAATCATTGAAATCAATTCATAATTTGTGGAATAATAGCGTACTTGAGATCACATTTTTTAAGCCCTTTAATAATCGCGTGCTTGAGATCACATTTTTTAACTAGTTTATTGGAAAAGTAAAGGAACATATATTTTTGAAATCTCTTGGCAAAGCAATTGTGCATTTTGCTATAGTGATCAAGACTCTTGTATTAAGAGTGACGTTGTAATCAGGAGTTTTCAGGACCAATTTATGCATATGGGTGATCGCATTTAATTCGTATTGCCTTATACGTGATAGACCAGCAGTTTTATCGAGTTCAACAGTTGGAAATCTTATAAGTTATTTAAACATTACTTTAAGTATTGATCTCTGGGTTCTCTCCAGCTGTATAATGTGTGATATTGCTGTCCGTCCCTAAACACTGAAACAGTATGATAGGATTGTTGGCAAAGTGAGATGTACACGGTTTTCAGAAGTTCGATACAAGCTACTTCTCTGGGTTCTTTATAACAAGGAGAGGATTCGGGTCTCCGATGCTCTCACTTTCTCTCACCATACGCAACACAACAGTAGAAGCATCTACCGTTGATTGATGCTGATCTTTTGTGAGAGGGTGGTACTTCCCCTTGCCGGCGGACCACTTAAGTAAAGTCACACAATTCCAGTGGTCCGCCACAGATGAGACGGCACACGGCGGGTTTATTTAATGGATGAGGGCCCCACACTAATCTGTTCGTTGCCCCGAAGATGCAGTGTGCGGTTAGGTACATTTTTCCGCCGTAATAAAATTTAGGTGGTGTGGTTTTATGAAATGGTACACATAGCTACTACCTACGTGTAATTGCTAGCGTCTTAGTACATATTAATATTATAAAAAGTAAAAACTCGAGCCGGCCCATTCCTGCAAACCAGGCTCTGCCGCTAGTGTCTACGTAGGTAGGGGAAATACGTACAAAATGACATAGACGGACAAAATGACACATGCATGATATTTCAAATTCTACCGCTTCTAGCCCGGCACGGACAACTGCATCACGTGACCTTACCGACTTATACCAACCTGTCAAAACGTGATCTCGTTCTAGTCTTTCGTTCGGCTGTCATGGACGACGACAAATATTAGCTAATTATGAGTTTTTTTTTCATTGCAGGGATTTTTATGTTTTAACGTTATATTTTTCACGGTTTGACTTTGTGTGTATATTTATTGCACTCTTTAAGTATTTATTCTTACATTTGAATATAATTTTCTTTAAATAATATTTATTTTGCATTTATTGTTGAATTTAGATTTTTTATAATACTATATGGACAAAATGACATATATACGTAATGTACATAATGACATAGGTATGTCGTTTCGTCCATAAGAGCTCAATGAGCTAATTATGTAGATACCCACTACTTACTGTTCTTTGGCAGTTCCAGTTAATGTCATTTCTACAGTTCCCAGTGGTAAATTTGTAAGTGAACTGAACAGGGTAAACGAAAGCCAAAGAAACGAACGACAACATTTCTACTTACGTCATCATCAAATATGGCAGAATATATTATTTTAAACAAGAGACTGAAGCTGAAAAAACAACTCGTAAAAGAAGACAGGCAGTTACTAAATAATCTTTATATATTAATGATGACTCAGATGAAGATTGCCTTGATCAAGAAGACGAAGAAGACGATTTTGCCTGTATTTACTGCAACGATCTCTGCTCACGTTATAGCCCTTTTTTCTGTTAAGGGGGGAAAAACGTCCCTAACCACACACCCCATCGTTCGGGGCAACGAACAGGGTAGTGTGGGGCCTTCACCCACTATTATAAATAAGCCCGCCTTGTGCCGTCTCTCCGCCTTTGTTGGCGGGCCACTATGTTACATTACTTCAATGGTCCGCCGGCCTAACCTTTCAGGTACCCTCTACTGAGCGACGCATCCGCACACGGAGCGTCGCACCTTCGCGGGAGGCCTTGCGGGTGGCGGACGTTCCCCGATCCATCCACCCACAGCCTCAGCTAGGGCGTCATTAGGCGCAAATACTCACGCCTCTAAGTCCCATGGGGGAGTTCCAGCCAATGCGCAGGCCGCCTCGGTCGACACCGTGAGGTATCCGCATATCTTGGATATCTTGGACGCGACGACTCTTTGTGGTCTCCACAGAAGAGCCCTGTTCGGCGCGTCCAGGGACTCCACCCACACAGGTGCATCGTACAGCGCCATCGACCGGACTACTCACGTTATAGCCTGGTGAGGGCTGGTTGAGGTGCATGCGGTGCAGTCGTTGGGATTACGCGGCCTGAGCTGATTTGCCAAAGCGTACCAAAACAATTGTTTGCGAATTGTGCAATTAATTTTTGTTATTACTTATTTTATTCATGTTGATGGTTTGTATGTCATTTAGTCCATACGGCTCGTGTCGTTTTGTCCATACGGTATGGACAAAACGGATTTATCTTGATCTTCATTCAATACTAAATATTTTTGTAAGTGTTGATTTTTCTGAGAAATCTTTTATGATTTCTTATAACCAATTAATATAAGCAGAGTTGTAAGAAAAAAATAAGTTCCTATTATGAATAATTTAAAAGTTATTGATAATTAATAAAACCCTATGTCATTTTGGACGTACTTCCCCTACTACAAAAACGATTTGAATAAACAAACATGCGGGACAATCTTTGGAGACTGCTGATAGAAGTGAAAACTAAGTATTTTGTGAATTGTATCGTCGAGTATTGGTTTGTAAAGAAGTGTTAATGACTTCTCATACTTACAAACCAAAAATAATTAAAATAAATAATCTAATAGCTCGACGATACAATTCACAAGTTACTAAGTTTTTACTTCTATAGGAGCGTTCGTTGACGATGACGCGAGTTCCATGATTTTTGTTCACCCAAAACGTACTCAACGCGCCTAAAGAAGATCGGAACGTTCGGTGGCCATGACGCGAGTTCCATGGTTTTTGTTCACCCAAAAAGTGCTCATCGCGCCTTAAGTTTTCACTTCAAAAACGCACAATGAGCATTACTCCCGACAAATTCCCTCAATTTTAGAATCTAATTCTTAGTGTAGGATGCAAAGAAATACTGAGACTACAGCAAGACCTAGCTAAAATTACACTGTAATTTATCATAAGATCGTTTGCGCATCCGTGTTGACAGTACTAAGTTATCATTGCATCCCGTACAAGGTATTTTCTACCTTGTGTTGTATGAAATAGCTCTAAAGCGTATGTATTATAGTGTGTGCTTCCACGTCTCCTGACTGCTGCAGATTACAATGGCAGCGAGATAAGTCTGGATTGAACGTATTCCTGTAATTGTATAAGCGAATTGAACAAGTTGAAATACCTTTATTGCATAGCAGCCTCTGCTTCTGATAACACAGGTTTTATATGTTTATACAGGCTATAAAATATGCCAAATGCGTTTAAAATTCGTATGTCATAAAGTACTGCAATACGGATCACAGCCCACCTGATGGTAAACGGTAACCGTCGCTAATGGACTCAACTATACCGGGAGTATAATTGTCAAGCCACTGCTCGCTATTTTAATTCACAGATATGAAATGAAAGAATAAACGGCTATCTCCTGCACAACCAAAACACACTGATGTGCTTCATGGCCGGTCACACAGGAGGTAGGTAGTACCAACCCGTTCGGGCCCGATAGCAAGTGAGTGCTCGCACTTGGTATCCAGCCCTACCACCAGTAATGCAATGGGTGATAATTGCTTACTTCCCTTAGTAGCCTCGTACGACACCTGTGGGAAAGAATGGGTATGGGGGTGGTGACACTTGTATTCTTCGTCCTTACCACACGTCAAATAGAAAATATCCGCTGCGCATATCAAGATAATTATGGCCTATCTGACTAGATAACTCCGCATTTGATAATAAGAACAGTGTCCAACAGTGTCAGTGTCATATCTTAATTTTATTTAGTTACATTATTTACCGTTAGATGCGCTGATATCGTTTTGTTTTGTATCTTTGATATCATGAAACCTAAATGATATGGTTATCTTTGGATTGACACGATAAAAGTTTCAAATAATAGGACCGTGTTGTGCAGAAATTAGCTAATCCACATAAAAGTTATGCTGATTTGAACCACTTCTGCTTTATTTTTTTAGTGTTATATGTTAGTAATATACTATGTTAGTAATCATAAAAAAATGTATTTGGTAGAATAAAAATAGACATAATTTTCGATAAAAAACGAAAACTCACTGTTTAAAGTAGAATTTGAACACAACTGAACTTTTTTTTCTTTTTATTGCATGTTGTGGCAGACGAGCCACGGCCCATCTGATGGTAAATGGTAACCGTCTCTCATGGACTCAACTATACTGAGAGTATTATCAAGCCGCTGCTCACCATTTAATTTCACAGAAATGAAATGAAAGAATAAACGGCTATCTCCTGCTACAGCCAAAACGCAACGATGTGCTTCATGGCCGGTCACATAGGACAACCCGCTCGGGCCCGATACCAAGTGAGTACTCCTACTTGGTACCCAGCCCTACCACCAGTCATGCAATGAATTATAATTGCTAACTTCCCTTAGTCGCCTTATACGACACCCATGAGAAGGAATGGGGTGGTGACTTGTATTCTTAGATAGTTATAATAACACTTTATTTACTTTATTTGTGAGTGAGGAAAAAGAGGACTTTAGTGCGAGCAGGAAGCGAACCCGCGTCCCTTCCAATCCGGGGAAGTGCTCTAAGCCACTGAGCTACCGCTCTGACCTTTCGGCCATCCCAATTTCCTCATCACATTTGTCCTTACGACCAGCGCCATCTATCGGAATGCATTTACATGAATTAATCCAATAATATAGTAGGTAAGTGTAATTTTGCAATTAAAATTCATACTATTTGATGACGCCATTTTTTTAAACATTTTTCACTTTAGTGCGAGCGGGAAGGTATCTTTTTCCTCATTCACAAATAATTTGTACTTCAAAAGTAGTTAAGCATGTCAAATGCTAAAAAATATATATCAAAAACTTTATTTACTGTTCCATCTTTGCACAAATAAAATCACAAAACGGGTAGGTATCTGAAGAGGACGGCACTGTACCTACCTTTTTTTTGTTAAGGCGGGAAAAAATGTTCCTAACCGCACACCCCGTCGTTTCAGGAGTTACCAGTGTTAACATGACCTTTGGTAGGACGACTCAGCAGAAAACACAGTGTTTCCCCTTAAAGGCCTTGAAATTCTTCAAGGCCGAAAAAAGGAATGCTACATCTAAGAGAGATAAAATGGATAAAAATAAAAAGGCAAGAAAACAAGCGGAGAAATTATATTAAACAAATATAACATTTATCGAAGGACTTCAATCTCTATTAGATATATATTATGTCAGTGTAAATATATACATAAAGGTATAGAAATATAAATTTTTAGTTATTTAACAATTAAAATTAACATTTAATAAGTTAAGGTGTGTTTCGTTAAACTAGTAAACGTTTAACTACAGTGATACGAAAGTGAGATGAAATTTTCTACAGAGTAACATTTTGGAACTTACAGATTTTCAAATTAAATTTTAATACATAAGATTTTCCAGTGAGATTTTATGTAGTTACAAAACATAGGTTATGTTTAACCATGTAACCTGTGACTGTACAAGTGGAAAATATAACGTTTGAAATTAGAATTTTCATAAAAGTGCAATGCCATCAAAAGGTGCATAAAATGAGTGGCTTTAAAGTGATATCTGACAGGATATTATAGAACAAATGTTATTGTTTTAGATCAGTGTATGATAAGTGATTCGACGAAGTAACTAATACCATTATATTATACTACTGTAATTATGTAATAAGTAAAACTATTAGTATTATGTGTATAGATACTCGTATAGCGCCAGTATTGTAAACTTTTTAGAAATTTGTTGTATTACGTATTGTTTGACAATATAATATTAATCACTGTTAATTTTTATGAATTTCTAATATTTTTTGTGAAGTAATTGAGTCTCATTTGTAGAAACGCTAGGTTTTGTTTCTAGTACTGTTTTATCTAACAGTTTAACCAAGTTCAAGTAAATTGTGCCTGCGTCGGAAACGTTGGTCTCCCTCTGTTATACATTTTAACAACTGCCACCTGTTGATGAAATAGTTTGAGTATGTTAATATCAGAGATGGAAAATGTCTCCGATATTCAGCAGCTAAAAATATTACAAAATAAAGAGAGAGAGAGAGATCGTGCCCATGAGCGATGTCTATGTGTGCGTTGCTCGAACGCGCGTTGTATGTAGCTTGCATTCTGCACCTATTTATTTTGTGACCTAGACCAGTTTGGACCGAGTCACAGGCAGTCAAGTGCATCTGTCTCTATCGCTAGAAAGAATTGGGTTTAAGAAGGGATGTAAAGGAATAGAGGAAGGGTAAAAGACGACCACTGAAGTAATGTAACATAGTTCCAGTGGTCTGCCAATACAGACGAAGAGACGGCACACGGCGGGTTTATTTAGTGGGTGAGAGCCCCAATCTATCTTGTTCGTTGCCCCGAACGACGGGATGTGCGGTTAGGTTACATTTTGTCCCGCCTTAAAAGGATTATGGCCCAAATCCTCTGTTTATTATCCTTCCTATCCTGTCCTTATTATCCTTCCTATCCTGTCATTATTATCCTTCCTATCCTGTCCTTATTATCCTCCCTATCCTGTCCTTATTATCCTTCCTATCCTGTCCTTATTATCCTTCCTATCCTGTCCTTATTATCCTTCCTATTTTATCCGTATTTTCCTTTCTATAATCTCCTTCGTATCCTTCTTCACCACCTTTTATCCCTTTCCTTGGAAATGGCGACACATGTGTGATGCCTCTGGTGTTTCTAGCGTCTATAGGCTACGGTAACCGCTTACTATCAGGTAAATATGCTTGTTTTTGTTTTATATGCTTGCTTGCCACCCGCGAAGTATAAAAAAGCTCTCACTTATTCAATGAAAACAAAACAGTAAGAATACGTATCGTATTCTTACCCTTCTGAGATCTTAAAGGTCCTCCTTGAGAACCTTTTTTTTTGTTAAGGCGAGAAAAAATTTCCCCAACCGCACACCCCGTCGTTGGAGGGTAGTGTGGGGCCCTCACCCACTAAAGAAACCCACCGTGTACTGTCTCTCCGCCTTTATTGGCGGGCCACTGAAACTATATTACATACCTTCTGTGGTCTCCTTGAGAGCCTCGCAAACCTAGTGTTTATTCAAGTGCTGCGCATCGTCAAATAAAAAGCCATCAGGTATTGGTTAATTTTATTACGTAATGCTGACGCATAGATAACGATAATGCGTAGTTCTATGATTCTGTGTTAAAACTGAAGTGAATCTGCTCTAGGATTGACTGAGCTTCCTTTCATCTTCCTTCCAAGCCGTGTGGGGCTGGCATTAAGAATAGCTACACCCCGTCTCTTCCTATGGGAGTCGTAAAAGCCAACTAAGGGATTACCGGGGGACCGGGCAACAGCGTTCCCTGGGTAATAAAAACATCCACTGCGATCGCCAACCCACCTGCCAAGCGTGACGATTATGGTAAAACCCCCATTTTGGGGAGGCCTATGTCCAGCAGTGGACGATGAAGGGCTGATGGATGGATGGATGGATGGAGCTTCCTTTGTAGCCAACATTCTTCTCTAGGGCATAACGGGATATGAAGGGATAATATAACCGAACTACTCGTAGCTCCCCTGACAGTATCCTAGCAGCCCTTTTATTGCATATGGTAGCAGACGACCCACCTGATGGTAAGATTTATACAGTTTTCTTTTCTTCACAGTAAACTGCTTCATTAAGGGTTGTCTTCGTTTTTTTTCATATAAGGGAACGTACCCATACTACGTGACTCGTTTAAGGGGGAAATGGAGTTCTTCAAAATACTACGCTCAGTCACAGGAGCGGGGGGGACTTAGGTTTTTGTTACGTAGTCACTACCGCTACACCACCGAGGCAGTTAATTAAGTTACGGTAGACATATTGTTTTTACGTAAGTTTTTCTTCATAATATTTAATTTAGTAGTAATTATAAGCATGCATGCAGTCTTAATATGCAATAAACGAGGTATTAATAATGACGAATATAAGTCGACTTATTTTCATTTGTTTCACTTTCTGCCTGCAAAATGGTTAAAAAATATACTTATCAATTCTACGTAAAAACTTGAAGTTGTCTTGGCACATACTACGAGTGGTCACCGAGGGGAGGGAGGGGTCGAAAAATCTTAAAAAATAGGTTACGTAGTATGGGTACGATCCCTAACATCTGTGCACCTACCCGTTTAGACTACAATAAAATGCGTTTTGATAGACTGGCAGACAAACAAACGTTTTCTTATATCCTGTAACTGTTCTCCCATCATCAAATGGGCCATGTTTGTAGGGGCAGACCTTTGCCCAGCAAGTATAGAACCGAGCCAGAAGATCGGCATGACGCAGCTGTATTCCCTACAGATAGTACTACTGTTGCGTTTGGTATAGTGAGTGAGAGTGCCAGAGGCTTACACCCCCTCCTCAGTCCCTTCCTATTATGCTATTCACATCTCAAACACCTCCCTGTTATCTTTCATCTCTACTTTCTATTCATAATAACACATTTAACGGGTCTATACACGGAACTGGGTGGCTGATGTATTTACAAAAAAAAAGTAGTATATGTATTGTATCCGTAATCTGGTACCCATAGCACAAGCGTTAAGCTTAGTTTGGGACCAGAGGACGTTGTGTGAAATATGTCCGTGAATATTTATTATTATTATTTATTAACTTATCAAAATACTATTATTTTGACTAACCGCGATGTTTCGGCTGAGTTGCACCAGCCGTGGTCACGAGTAGACTCAACTCAGCCGAAACGTAGAGAATAATAGTATTTTGATAAGTTTAATGCGCGTATAGACCCGTTAAATGTGTTATAATGAATATAAAACGCAAAAAAATTATAAGTACTACTTTTTATCCGTTCGGCAACGTGCGAGTCATACCACTGGTTTTACTAATATCTACAGGCTACGGTGACCGCTTATATTTAGTTGGACCGCTTTCCTAGAACTGCGGACCACATTTTTTCCAAAAAATGATAGAACTATTTATATATATTTATAGCATTTGACATGCTTAGCACTATACATTAAACACAAAGTGAAAAATGTGAAATCGAAAATAACAGTCAGGAGCAGGATTTGAACCTGCATCTTCTGGATACCGTCCAGATGCTTTACCAATTCAGCAATCCTGACAATTGCTCCTGACTGCTAATTTCGATAACACATCATACTTAACGTCTTTGGGTGACGCCTGCGCCATCTGTCGGACGTATTTTCATACATTATACCGACCAGGTAAACTTAATTTTACAATTAAGATTTTTACCTAATAATGACGCAAACCCTATAAATATTTATATATATTTATAGCATTTGACATGCTTAGCACTATACATTAAACACAAAGTGAAAAATGTGAAATCGAAAATAATGAATTGGTAAAGCATCTGGACGGTATCCAGAAGATGCAGGTTCAAATCCTGCTCCTGACTGTTATTTTCGATTTCACATTTTTCACTTTGTGTTTAATGATAGAACTATTTATAAACCCCAATATTAATATTTATCTATCCGACAAAAAAACGAGGTCCTTAATTTGATTTCAATATTTTTTTTTGCGTCCACAAGTAGCTTCGCTGTTGTTGCAATTATTTATTTGAAAACATCATGTATTTGAAACTATCTCGCAATTGGTAACATATAAATTATATCAAAATCGTATCAGAAATTAAGAAATCAACTAAAAACAAATACACATGTGCTTAGTTTTTGCCGTTGTAAATTAAATTCGATATGTTATTACAAGGAGTCCTTTTAAATATTTCTCTAACACCTATATAATAAAGTTAATTCACCATTTGGTATGAATCTTATTGTAACTGCCTCTGTGGTGCAGCGTTGGCGGGAGCGACTGCTGATCACGAGCTCTCGGTGCTCCCGGGTTCGAGCCCCAGGTAGGCAGCGTTATTAAGCTTTTTTGTAAAAAGAAAATTTCTCTATATAGCAGCCCAAAGTTTGGGAATGTGCCCGGTAAACGGCAATAGGCTCGCCACCTATTACGTGGGACTTCAACATAGCTGGCGAACCGTAGGTGTGTAATACACCTATGCCTATCCCTTCGAGGAATACAGGCGTGATGCTGTTTGTATTCCTATTGTAATATTGACTTGGACTTCTCCCATCAAACAATGAAGATTTTAATAAAAACACAAAGTGTGAAACTGTGAAATTGCAAATAACAGTCACGAACAGGATTTGAACCTACATCTCCTGGAATACCGTCCCATATGCTTTGCCAATTCAGCCATCGTGACAATTGCTCGGGACTGTGAATTTCGATAACACATTCATTCTTAACGTCTTGGGTGACGTGGGCGCCATCTGTCGGAAGTAATTAAAAAAATATTCCAGGAGATGCAGGTTCAAATCCTGCTCGTGACTTTTATTTTCGATTTCACATTGTCATACTTTGTGTTAATTGATATGGCTAAGCATGCTAAAAAATAGTAGGTATAATATAAAAATATCAAAATGAGGATGTTATGTCAAAATATTAATGTAAAAAATTTATTGATAATTTTACGACATACCAAGTATTTATTAGCTTGGCGGTGATTTATAAAATACTAGCCTTTGCTTATGGCTCCGCCGCAACCAAAAGTTGGTTTATAGGTTGTATTTCAGGTTCCCAATATAGTAGCGGGATAAAATGTATACCAGTTGTTAAGTCTAATCAAGAGCTATCAAATAAAAAAGTTTCATCAAAATCCGTTCAATAGTTTTTGCGTGATACGCGAACAAACAAACAAACAAAAAATCTAAAAAAAAACGTTTTGTGTTTAGATACCGCCTATATAGCCTAATACAGTCATTTTTTCTCAAATATCTTAAATGTACAGACACAGCTCTGTTACAACTTTATAATAGTATATAGATATGGAATATTTGGTCTAGGAAATCTAATTGTCAAGCGCTTAAAAATAAAAAAGTAATAAAAATAATAATTTGTTTAATTATGTGCAACAGTCAATTTAATTTATTTTCTTATATTTATATAGCACAGATATAAAATTTAAATATATTTAGATTGCTTAAAGCATAATTATACGGTGTTATTTAGCAAACGTAACAGCATTTAACTAAGTATAGAAAATTAGACTTCAATATTAGTTAATCCTTACTAATATTATAAATACGAAAGTGAGTTTGTATGTTTGTTAAGCTTCCACGTCGTAACTACTGAATCTATGCAAAAAAAATAATAAAGCTATAGGTACCACAGGAAATAGTTTTTTTCTTTTTCTAGGTACTGAACTATATGTAGGTACAGTGAATTTCGTAAGTATTGGTTGAGTAGCTACGTCGTGATAGCTTATCAAACAAAAAAATAATAAGGATAAATTGTATAAATATAATTCTTATAAGTCCCGTGTAATTTACGAAAATGGATTTGTTCTCTATTTGATTACAAAAGCTAGAATGTATCGACTTATAAATAAATAGGTTCCCTTGGGAACGCATTAGAGTTTTTAAACAATCCCTCCCTAGTCCATATAGGCACCAAATTTATAGCATCACGCCTGTATTCCCCGAAGTAGTAGTCAGAGGTATAATACACACCCACGATTCGCCTGCTATGTTTGAGTCCCACGTAATAGGGGGCGACCCTATTGACGTCTACCGGGCACATTTCCAAACTCCGGTATACTACTGAGAATTTTTCTTTTTTTTTCAGTAAATTTATACCTAGTAACAATCATCCGAATGGTGGGGACGTGGTTTCTATCGCCACCACCAAACATTTTTAAGTTCAATTATGATGGATTTTCCATCAAAAATATCTAAACGACAATACTGAAACTGCGACTTTATTTTATACTAGCTGCTACCCGTAACTTCGTCCACGTGGAGTTCAGTTACTTTCTTTTTTGTGCAGCACCCATTCTTTTCAAAATAAAAGTAGCCTAAGTTACTCCTTATAACATCAGCTATCTGCCAGTGAAAGTCCCGTTCAAATCGGTCTATCCGTTTCAGAGATCACCCGGAACAAACAATCAGGATGACATAACCTTTAAAATAGGTATTTTGTAACGTATATTTTCATAAGAATTTAGTAAAAATATTTTATTTAGGCAATACAAAAAGACACTTCAATTTTATTTACATATTTGTATATAGTAGGTAGGTATTAAAAGAGGATAGCCAGATTGTCTACAATTATCCAATATTAGGATTCTATTTTCTTTATCTTCAATTATGTAAATTTTCGATGTATATCTTATGTCTATGACGTAATTCTACCTAAATTAAATATCTAGTTACATCGAAGATTAAATACTTATAGTGAATACAACTGCATAGCTTCGTAATAGTCTTTTTCAATATCGTATAATTTATTTTCATTATAATTTACCTTATGTTTCACAGTTCATTAAAAAATAACAAATTATTTCAATTAATTAATATTAAGGGCAGTGATAGCCTCGTATCAAAACCAAGGGCTACAAAGACAATGTTATTAAGTTCAATCCCCAATACAAGGCCCTCGATTTTTCGAAATGATGTTTACAATTTATCACTGCTCGGTGAAGAAAAACATCTTGAGTTATTTTCTCAATGGCTTGTAAAGGTTGCCAACCCGCACTGGGCCAGCGTGATGGCCTACGGCCTAAGTCCCTCTGACTCTGAGAGGAGACCCGTACCCAATACTAGGACTGTGATCGGTTAAAAAAAATCTTAATTCAGAACTAAATATTTTACAAAAAGTTTTTAGTGTAGTTTTTTCATTAAAAGTAGTAAAAATAATATTTAAGCTGGCAACAACGATCTTCATCTTCATAAATACTTTCGTAGCGCTTCCGATAATCACGCCATAAGCAATGCAAACATATTCACATAAAAAAAAACACTTATTCACATAACAGACGAAGACCTAATATCGTTCACGGCAACATGGCAATACATCGTTTGTCACTCAATACGCACTACCAATTCCAAGTACATTTTAAATGTTCTAGATCTTTCTTCCAGATATTTACATTAGAATAAAGTTCATTTAGGGTTCAGTTTTAATTCAGCCTCGTCTCGAGGTTTTTCAAATGGTGTAAGCAATTCTCCTTGGACGTGTTGTTTTCTCGTCCAACATACAGCTATGGTCACCAATACTGCGAAGCCTATAGACGCGAAGGCACAAACAGTCCCTCCCCAGTCCAAAATAGCGCGAACAAAACGCAACTCGACTGTGACAGACTCGTCGATTTTAACTTTCTGCTCTATCCAAAATATTGGGAAGAGCATTTTGCGGACATCTTGGTAGAGCCTGTGGGCAATCAAAATATTTATTAGTAAAATTATAGGTTTTTATCCCTGATGGATTGGTTCATCCATCCATCTATCAGTTTTTCAACGTCCACTGCTGGACACAGGCCTCCCCTAGAGAACGCCACAACGAGCGGTCCCGTCATGGGGGATAATGCCGTAATCACCACGCTTGGCAGGCGGATTGGCGATCGCAGTGGATGTTGTTAATACTCGAGGGAGTGCTGCTGCCCACACCCCGGTATTCCCTCAGTCGGCTCTTATGACTCCCGTGGTTAGAGAGGGGTAGGACAACTCTAAAGCCGGCCCCACACAGCAGATGAATTGGTTACCGTCAGGAAATTATATTTAACAGTAGTTGTATGGAGAATTTGTCGTCGAAGATGGCAATACCCTTACTTCCTATCAGTGCTGTAACTAGCATTATATGCGCCCGGTGCGAGCTTCTATAACTGCGCCCTTAAAAATGTTCTTATCCTACCTGGTTCTGACAATAAAATCTAATGTTTATAAAAATAAATCTATCATCTAAAATCTACGTTTTTGTATACATAATTATGAGTATTTGCACACAGCTGTGTGCTACGGGTGTACCGTATTATTCTATAAATAATAGGTAGTGTTTGTGGTCCTCGTCTGGTCATTTTTGCACCCCTCCAGGGTCTGCACCTTGTGCCTGGGCACCGCTGGCACCGCCCTAGTTACGGCACCGCTTCCTAGTATGTTTGGGCTATGTTATATAAACAATTCCAATAGATAGGCAGATTTTGTAGCGTCCGAACATTGGCTGCACTACTATTACGGGTTTAGCAAATTATTTTACATATGTATATTCAATATTTTAAATTATAAACTTCTGCCACCGGCCGCGTCCAATTGCGGCCCAACCAAATACACAAAAAAAAAATCTCCATAATCGCTCTAGTGGTTTAGGAGGAGCACAGTGACATACAGAAGATTTGTATATATAAAGATACAAAGTAGGATTACTCGATATATCATTATGCCAGAGGTAGGTAGAACCTTGCTTATCCCAGCACGACTGAGCCGGCTCGATCGGGAAAGCACCACTCTCTCATATAAGATCAGCGTGAAACAACTGTAGTTACTCCTACCAATGTGTTTCGTATGGCGAGTGAGAGCGACAGAGGCTCAAAACACCCTCCCTATGAGGATAGTCCTTATTAACCTTCCTATACTCGCCTTATTATCTCTACTTAGTAACCTTTCTATCCTGTTATTGTTATCTTTCCTCTCCACTCCCTATACCTTTCTTTAGAGATGGCGACGCGCGAGTGTTTCCTCTGGTGTTCCTAGCGTCTATAGGATACGGTAGCCACTTACCATCAGGTGGGCCGTATGCTTGTTTGCTACCCACGTACCATAAAAAACAGTTTTACATTAAACAGACCTTTTTCTTAAATACTTTTTAAAGTGATAAGTGAGTATAAAAAACGCATAGTTTAGCGTCACTTAAAGGTTCTAAAACATAGCATTGCGCCTGTTTTCCTCGAAGGGTTAGGCAGAGGTGTATTACACACCTACGGTTCGCCAGCTATGTTTAATGCCCACGTAATAGGGGGCGAGCATATTGCCATCTACCAGGCACATTTCCAAATCCAGGCTGCTACTGTGAATTTTTCTTTTTGCGAAAAAGCTCAATAACACTACCCGACCAGGGAATCGAACCCCAGACCTCATGATCAGCAGTCGGTCTACCGCTGCACCACAGAGGCAGTTAAATGTTCTATTACCAAATAATGATGCAGTGCTAAATTATATCTTTTTTTTACCCTGGACATACTCTTCTAATTACTACCTACATTCAAGTAGTCACTCATTACTCAATCTTGAAATGATGACTTTACCATTAATCATAAACAGGTTATCATTGTGATGATTCATCATTATTTACTTTTTATGTATCATCGTACTTCCTACTAACATTATAAACGCAATGTTTTGATGTTTTCGGAGGTCTACCCGTTGAAAAGATTTGTATAAAATTTAGAAGGTAGAAGATACATGAGGCACTAGATAAATATATAGGACATTTATTTTGAAAATATATATATATGGTGTAAAGATGCAAAAGGGAATTGCCCTATGGTTCAGACATGTGGAAAGAATGCCGGACATGTGACTGGTTAAGAAGATATATAATGCAAAAGTGGAAGAATGTAGGTACAGGGGGAGACCGAGACTCACCTACCTAGACTAAATCGGTCATGTATTGAAGGAAGGTGGAGTCAGGAGTCTCCGAAACCAGCGAGCGTGTATGAAGAGAATTATGAAGAGGAAGTGAGTGATGTATGCAAGAATAGAGCCTTTTGGCACTCCGTTCTCTCTGCCCACCCCTCAGGGTAGATGGCGTGATGATGAGTAAGTAAGTAAAATAATATTTCCCGTAGGTATTTCATAGAGGCGGAGAGATGGCACACGGTGGGTTTATTTAGTGGGTGAGGGCCTCACACTACCCTATTCGTTACCGCGAACGACGGGGTGTGTGGTAAGGTACATTTTTCCCGCATTAACAAAAACAAAAGGTTTAGCCACTGTGGAGACTCCGCAAAAATATTATCTTTAGCAAAAAGGAATATTTTAACAACACGGAAAAAAATCTTTTATGGGTACAATTTTATAATTAAATGAGAATAATAATATGAGTTTATTTGTAATGATAATTAATAAAAAGTAAACATTAAAGAATTTGAAGCTACTCCTCTGAAAGGTTCTGACGAATATTTGGTTTACCAAGAGGTTTCCGTCCCCAAAAAAGTTTGAGTACTGAGCTGACTTAGAGACACAATGCTACGCCGTAATGGTACAAAGAAGGGAGAATTACAGTGATTTTCCTTACCCCACATATTCACTTGGTTCTAGCAAGAAGTTTAGCTGGAACCTCGCTGCTACATCGAGGGGCACCCCTAGTCTCTGCAAATTAAGAAAATTGTGTATTTTTATCTGTATTTTATCACTTGACTTGCTCAGCTACTTCAAAGAACAAATTATTTGTGAATGTGGAAAAAGATAATTTTACTTCGATTGGGATTCGCATTTGTTTTAGATATCTTTACGAACCACGCCACCTATCGGATGCATTTACATGTATTATTCCAATATAGTTAGTTTAATTTTGCATAAATAAACAGAAAGTGTGAACACGAGCAGGATTTGACGAACTGCATCTCCTGGATACCGTCCAGATGCTTTGCCAATTCAGCCATCGTGACAATTGCTTATGACTTCTAATTTCACGATAACACATTCATACTCAACGTCTTGGGTGACGCTGCTGGTGATTATTAATTTCACATTTTCACACATGTTTATTTGTATGGCTAAGCATGTCAAATGCTAAAAATATATAAAAAAATATCTAAATATTTAATTTTGCAATTAAAATTCATATGATTCTGCCTGAAAACCAGCGCTGCGTCGATTTCTCGCAGCAGCATAAGCTGAGGCAAGACTTTTTTTTGCCTTCTACATCATTATGTGATATTAAGGGCTTAGTTAGTTACTTTTGTTTGAAATATTGTAGAAACCAAAATAAAATTATTTCTTTCTTTCTTTCTTTCTTTATTATACTATTTGATGGCGTAAATACAAATGTGATGTGGAGGTCGGGTATGGCCATTGATCCCGCTCACACTAAAGTTTTTCCACATTTCATAAATAATTTGTTCTTAATTATTAATAATATGAATTAAAATATACATATGTATTACATGCCTTTAATATTTTAAGAGAGTTTTGGCGGGAACATGAAAGTATCATATCGTGGCTCTACATTTTTTCTAAAGCTTTTGTTAGGTACTTCAAGTATTAAAAGTATTAATGTGTACAAGTTTACTAATTAACTATTTAGGTATGTGCATAAATATTGGCAAGTGAAGAAGTACAGCGTAACGTTTTTTTTCGTGTTGCCTCCTAAACTAGAAGCTTCCAGTAAAGTCACAACCACTTTGCTGACAGCGTGACTTTGATTTGCCTATGACTAATTTGAAATGACTTTGACTTCGACTGTGACTTGTTTGATGAATTGAACTTATTAAACCTGTGATTAGAGAACAACTTGATGTTTAAGTTTCTGTTAGGCTGATGGTTGTTATGGCAAAGCCTTTAATAAATATACTGTCGCAATAAAATGAATAAAAATAGAAATCGATAACGTACTGGCTCCACTGAAAAATAGAAGGAATGTGCTTCAGGATCAGGGCTTAAGCCATCCACAAGTTCTCTTAACTGCGGATCTGCATGGAGAAAATGAGGCAGAGAAATGAAGGCAGGTGAACCAAATCGGCACGCTGACACGTTCATGACTCCACTCCATGTGCACTCTCCGTTGCAGAAACACGTGTTAGAAGGAGATAATGTAGCTGGAAAAAGAGTATAAAACTCATTGGTCTATAAATGAAGGATACACAATTGAGTACAGAAAACTGGGCAAAAGATTTATTTATATAATCTTACTTAAGTATATAGCATTTAGTCCGTGTGGTGACGGACCAAGAATACAAGTGTCACCACCCCATCCTTTCCCGCGGGTGTCGTATAAGGCGACTAAGGGAAGTAAGCAATTATCATCCATTGCATGACTGGTGGTAGGGCTGGGTACCAAGTGGGAGTACTCACTTGGTGTCGGGCCCGAGCGGATTGGTACCACCGTCTCCCGTGTGACCGGCCATGAAAGCACATCGTTGCGTTTTGGCTGTAGCAGGAGATAGCCGTTAATATTTCATTTCATATCTGTGAAATGAATTGGTGAGCAGCGGCTTGGCAATACTCTCGGTATAGTCGAGTCCATGGGCGACGGTTACCATTTACCATCAGATGGACCGTGGCTCGTCTGCCACTACATGCAATTAAAAAAAAAAACATTTTATAACATACTAAAAAAATATAGCATCATGCCTGTCTTCCCCGAAGGGGTAGGCAGAGGTGTATACACCCACGATTCGCCAGCTATGTTTAAGTCCCACGTAATATGGGGTGAGCCTATTGCCGTCTACCGAGCACATTTACAAACTCCGGGCTGCTATTGAGAATTTTTCATTTTATCAAAAAGCACAATAACACTGCCCGACCCGGGGATCAAACCCGAGACCTCATGATCAGTAGTCGCTCACACTACCACTGTACCACAGAGGCAATTTAAAATTTATAAAACAATTACAGCTTTTAACTGCGTACTTGAGTGTAACAACACTATTTAGAAAGAACGAGAGAAAAAGAGATAGTGATGTATTTTTCAAAAGAGATTTTAGTATTAGGCATGTTAATACGTTGCGGGCGCTGGGGCTGCTTGCGCGGCGAAACAACAAAAAATGAAATGAGTGCAAGAAAGCGTAATTTGCACCCATTTATAGGAGTCATCTATAGTGCCTAATTGTGGATCTTTTTTTAAAACTGAACATTAGTCCGTTTATCCGTCGTCCTTTTGTATGGCCTCTACTGCAGATCTCCACAAGAGAGTACCATAATAAATGGTAATACAATAGCTTGATTGTATTGAAAAAAAAAATACTATTCCACTATTGGGCACGCGTCTACTACCAGAATGTATTATATCTGTAATCTGGTATCCATAGCACAAGCGTTAAGCTTAGTTTGGGACCAGAGGACGTTGTGTGAAAATGTCCGTGATTATTTATTTATTTAATCTTCAGATAATTTCAGAAATGTCAGAGGTGTGTGCAGTATAAAGACCAACAGGCCTACCATGAACTCTTAGCTAGCAACTCAATTCCGACGCAATTCAAAATAGGTTTAACTGCCTCGGTGGTGTAGCGGTAGTGTATGCGACTGCTAATCATGAGGTCTCGGGTTCGATCCCCGGGTTGGGCAATATTATTGAGCTTTTTTCTAAAAAGAAAAATTCTCAGTAACAGCCCGGAGTTTGTAAATGTGCCCGGTAGACGTCAATAGGCTCGCCCCCTATTACGTGAGACAACATAGCTGGCGAGTCGTGGGTGTGTAATACACCTCTGCCTACCCCTTCGGGGAATACAGGCATGATGCTATGTTTTTCAAAATAGGTGTGTTGTTATATTTCGTACCATGATGTCTAATTGAGCGATCTTGTTTAGGTTGTCAAGTAATTTCATGGTACGAATTTCAATACAATGATGTCATGTTTGCGATTAAGATTATGTGCAGGGGGGTTAGGCAGAATGTCATATGTCACGTGTCGACCGTATCAAGATCACTGTGATTGGTTGAGAGATCACCGTGATTGGCCAACGGATTATTGTGACATCACGCGTCGGTTTCTCAACCAATCACAGTGATCTCGATACGGTCGACACGTGAAAAATGACATTCTGCCTCAGGGGGCTGATTCGGCAAAAAACAAAAGAATGCGTTTTTGACACGTCATGGTACGAAATTGCGATTCAGTTCAGTTTGGGTCCTAAACTGGATCGCAATAAGAGTTCGTGGTAAGCCTGCTGGTATCGAACTCAATACCATCGTCTCTGCAGTCCTTGGTTTTACTACTTAAAATTAGCCATACATAATCGCAAATTATCACGGTTTTTAAAGAAAACATTGTAATTATTATGCATGCCTGAAAGGCTTCTTGATAGTTTCTGAATGCAAACCTGTATTGGGCTATGATTTGAAAGAGAATCTGAGAAGAGACCGCTACAGTGTTAGAATCTAAACATTTCTTTATCTCAATTTCAGTAGGATTTTGATGGTAACTAACAGTTATCGAAGCTTCTTTCTGAGATGGCGTACTTGTTGTACGATAAACCGTTCAGCTCTCCGCTGTCGACGAAGTCCATGTTTACAGTGCGGCACAGATCTGGCACGAACATGGTCAGCATTGATTCTTCAGTCAAATCACGTGGCATAAACTCGCCTGCACTTCCAGATATCTAAGGAAGAAATACCTTTAACAATTTAATCCGTGTGGTGAAGTACTGAGGATACAAGTGTCACCACCCCATTCTTTCCTACGGGTGTCGTACGAGGGGATTAAAGGAAGTAAGCAATTATTACCGAGTGCATTAGTGGTGATAGGGCTGGGTACTAAGTGGGAGTATTCACTTGCTGTCGGGCCCGAGCGGGTTGGCACCACCATCTCCCGTGCGACCGGCCATGAAGCATATCAGTGTGTTTTGGTAGATAGAGCCGTCATTTTATATCTGTAATATCAAATGGTGAGCAGCGGCTTGACAATACTCTCGGTATAGTTGAGTCCATGAGTGACGGTTACCATTTACCATCAGGTGGGCCGTGGCTCATCTGCCAACATAGGTAATAAAAAAAAGACATGCTCTATGAGTATTATTGGTATATAACATCCGATGTCATGTTATACGTGGGGTATAATGCAGGTGTCACCACCCTATCCTTTCGAGTGGTGGTCATAAAAGGCGACTAAGTGAAGTAAGAAGTTGTCACCCATTGCATAACTGGTGGAAGGATTGGGTACCAAGTGGGAGTATCTTGTTATCGGGCCCGAGTGGGTTGTTACCAGCATCTGCCATGTGATCGACCGTACTGCATCTCGGTGTGTTCTGGTCAGATTAGATAGCTATAACGTTCACTATCCCCAAGGCCTCCCATGAAGGTGCAACGCTCGGTGTGCGGAAGCGGGTACCCGAAAGGGTAAGTCGCCGGTGGTTTTTTGTTTTTGTTAAAGCGGTAAAAATATACCTAACCTCACACCCTGTCGCTACGAACCGGGTAGTACCCACATCCATTAAATAAACTGGCCATGTGCCGTCTCAATACTGCAGGATTACTGGAACTATTGTCACTACTTCAGTGGTAATTTGAGATTAACCCTACGTTTAGTCTTTTCCATGACTGTGTTTGGACTTCATCTACAGTTTACACATACATTCTGAATCATAGCATTAGCATCATTACCTTGGAACATTCTCCTTCATAGTAGGGGAGACGGTCTTCATAATTCCACTTCAGAATCTGCCCTGGAAGCGTTCCACTCAATTGCCCGGTGGAGACTTCCATATATCCATCGGTGTCTATCGAGTTGTTTCTCTGGAATCACAATACATTCTATAAAGAATAGACTTGATACTATAATATTTCCTATTGATTACTTCTGTAGAACAATAATTATTGCCCGCTAGATGACCTGGTGAACTTCATTTCACCTACAATTTATTTTATCAGCGATTATAAATCCTAATCTCCATATCTGTATCGTCTAAGATATGGATTTTGTTAGATTATTAAATGAAACTTGCTCGTAATTCAATTCAATCCAATACTTCTTTTGGCAAGCGGTGCTGTAATCACGACGACAATTCTGCCAATGACAAATGATTTATTGGTGGCTTGAACTTGCTCAATAATGTAAATGAATTAGAAAGAATGACAGTATTTTTTTATCTGTATTTTACACTACTACTGACATACTAAGCTAATTTAAAGTACAAATTATTTGTGAATGTGGAAAAAGAGAACTTTAGTGCTAGCGGTATTCGAACCTGCGTCCCTTCCAATCCGGGGAAGTGCTCTAAGCCGCTAAGCTATCGCACTGACCAACGGCCAAACCCAATCTCCACATCACATTTACATGCACGTAGAACAGCGAACAAAACAAAAAAAATTAAATCGATCAAGCCAGTTTCTAGTTTTAGCGAGACTAACAGGCAGCAATTGATTTATATAATATATTGATTTAAAACAAAGTGATGTTACACTCATCAAAAACTTGTTTGTAAAGCTACCGGATTAAAACAAATACTTTGGAAAATCCAAAACTGCACGCCTCATAATCCTCATTTTTCACAATAAAATTGATTATTTGATAAGTAACTAATAATGTATTGGTCTTACTAAGTTACTAATTTTAAGAAGTACTTCTATATTGGTATATAGAAATAGTTCTCACAAAATAAGGAGGCGCTGGTTTTAGTGTCGAATCGAGCGTAAATATTCACTATTTTTATTAACAAAAAATTAATAACAATTAAAACACATCGAATTAGACCGTAAAAAGTGATAGGGCTCTATTCGTAGTAATACTCTAGTTAAAAAGAAAAAAAAATACTCGATTAGTAAAGTATTTCGGTTGTTATCGTGTTAACATACATTACCTACAACG
The DNA here is from genome assembly GCA_948253155.1 of Leucoma salicis. Classification (NCBI taxonomy): domain Eukaryota; kingdom Metazoa; phylum Arthropoda; class Insecta; order Lepidoptera; family Erebidae; genus Leucoma; species Leucoma salicis. Next base: position 2,000,131 of record OX411808.1, on the reverse strand, counting down.
ACGTCCAAGACAGAACTTTTTAAAACAGTTTTAAACTAGTTTAAATAACAAAAATGGCCTACGGCCAGTGTGTGTTACCAGTGATGACATATGGAACAGAGACGTGGTCTCTAAATGTTGGCCTCAAGGTTCAAGGTCGCTCAGCGGGCCATGGAGCGGGCTATGCTTGGTATTTCCCTACGTGATCGAATCCGTAATACGGAGATCCGTAGGAGAACGAGAGTGACCGACATTACCCGCCGGGTTGCCATGCTGAAGTGGCAATGGGCAGGCCACATCGCTCGACGAACCGACAACCGTTGGGGAAGAAAGGTTCTTGAGTGGCGACCACGTATCGGACGGCGCAGCGTAGGACGGCCTTCCACCAGATGGACCGACGATCTGGTCAAAGTCGCGGGGAGCCGTTGGATGCGGTCGGCACAGGACCGCTCGTTGTGTCGTTCTCTTGGGGAGGATGGATGGATGGATGGAGAGACATTTTAAGTTTGAAAAATCAGTTGTTCTGCATGAAACGAGGCGTGCAATATGGTAAAATGAGCTCGTTCAAAGTATTGAACATGCCATTATTGATATAACAGTAAGCATTAGTACCTACATTGTTACCCTAGGGGTGAAACAAGGGCTCCAATAGTTCGAGGGACTAAATAAGTCTTTATCCCGAGGTAAACACTGTGCTTTTCGTTACGAATACGAGGAAACTAAAAATAAAAATCATGAATTAGCTATGGAAAAAATGGGAGACCTTAAAAAATTGAATTTGGAATCGCCGGTTTCCCGCCGATTTTGTTTTTTTTTTCTGTGGCCAGTCAGCTATTCAGCCATTATTTTTCATTTTAATCATTGAAAAAATATAAATCTTCGTCTTTAAAAAAGATATAGTTGCAACTATTTTAAAATAAAGTCATATAAAACACAAATTCTTTAATAAATACTTTCGTCGCGCTTTAATTGACTGGCTGTACAGAAAATAGAATTGTTTTTTTTATAATTACTCAGCTGTCAGTTGAAAGTAATTCTCCCTAGGGCTGAAAAGTATTACTTTCAACCCACTCCTCAGGCAACTTCAGGCCTACTTTCAGAGTATGAGTAATGAAAAATACTTTTCAGCATGAAAATTTAGGAAAAAGGAAAAAAAATCACTTACCTCATAAAACCATCCAAATCGATCTATCGGAGGTGCTCCTCCTGTAGTACTGGCCGGTAAACTCTTTGCGAGATCCAATAGAGAGTCTTCATAACCATCGAATAGTAACTCCTTCACTAACTTTGAGATTGAGATCTGCTGATTAAACATAGCGAGTCCCATTGCTAGGCCTTTTTGTTCGATGTAACCCCAGAATCTCGAACGGAATACTGCCGACTGTAATATAATAAGATACAAGAGCTAAACGTTTTGCTTGCATTAAAAATAAATAATAAATTAATATTCTAATAACATTATGTCCTTTTACTAAATTCAGACATTTAAGAGTACCTATTTTAAATTATTATTAATAATAAAATAAAGAAATCAAAACTTCTTTCAGTTGGCTACGTCGATCTGATGCATCCCAAGTTTCAACATTACCAAAGGTTTCCTAATTGTAATAAATTTACTACAAATTTAAAATGCCCCTGACAACCTAAACTCCCTCTTTACACCATCATCCGACCCCCGTCTCGTCCTATTTATAACCTATTAATTAAAACCTGCACAAAAGAACGAAAATAAGGCTGCACAGATCCCGCTCCCGCCCGGATGTTATGGGTTCGATTCCCACACAGGACAACTGTTTGTGTGATCCACAAATGGTTGTTCTGATTCTGGGTGTACTGTTACTTGTGTTCGTGAAATTGTATGTTTGTAAGTCCCCCGCGATACAAGAAATATCCCGTTGCTGCCTTTTTAGAAAATTCAAAGCTATTCTATTCAAGAAACATACTCGTATTATCCGACAAAAAATGCAATGGAGCAGTATTCAAGGTCAATTCCTGAAGACTAAACCTTGGGCAAGAAACTTACAGAAGGACCCAGTTTTTTTAGGCATCATTTGATACCACTTCCGAGTTCTCAAACCACCATACAACATTAAAAGACACTCTGACGTCTACGGATCCGATAGTATTTTATCTTTTCTTTTTTTCTCAGAAAATATCAGAGTAATAAAACCAGTAGCCAAACCACCAAAAACGCAAAAGATATACTTACAGCAGCAATTGCATTAAGAGTCGTGATATTATCCTGTAACGTTCCATTGGAGTTCTCCTCGTCGAAGAACCAGCTCCGTCGGGTTCTATAGGCAACGGTACCATTGTTATCGTGCCAGGTTACATTCACATGATGCCGTTTTTCGTGGAAACGGTACGGACCTGAAAAATTCAGGAAGTAGTTATAGCGGACGGTGGAAGCACATCTGCCACCGTTATCAGTGGCATGCTGAATTTGTGGTCACCACTCTGAATAAATACATCACAGCTAAGAATGCACACAAAAAAGGTACTGATTAAATCAGCTATCTTCACCTATAGACGGGCCTCGTGGCGTAGTCGGTAGTGTAACCGACTTCCGTGTACGGGTTCGATTCCCACTCAGGACAATTATTTGTGTGATGAACACAGATATTTGTACTGCGACTGGGTGTTTTCCATCTATTATATGTATGTATTTACAAAAAAAGAAGTAATATAAATGTATTATATCCGTAATCTGGTACCCATAGCACAAAAGTTAAGCTTAGTTTGGGACCAGAGGACGTTGTGTGAAAATGTCCGTGAATATTTATTTATTGATAGAACTAAACAAATTGTTTTGTGAATGGTTAAAATAGACAACATGGGTGGTATATGCCCAGAAAGGGTGAAGGTTAACCGTAGCTTATCTTTTGTAGAGATTTTTATAGTCCACTGGAACACACAACACAACCACTGGTTTACTTCTCTTTAAAGTGTCACAACAAGCAATCCTGTGTTACCACGATCCAAAGAGTAACTATGGCTTCGGATTTGACTAAGTCACTATGCTCGATGAACCGATATGCCTTCGGGAAATAATATTCTTGAGTGGCGACCATGTATCGGACGGCGCAGCATAACACGACCTGTCATTAATTGGACCGACGATTTTGGATTGGATGCATTATGAATATGAGCACTTGTTGTGGCGCTCTGTTGGATGGATGGATGGATGAAGTAATTAGTCCGCTGGTCCAACTAGTGATGGCCCTTGTAAGCCACTAAGTCTTCACTATAATTGCTCTATGATAACGCCAGACCTCACACTGCTCGTGAAACAGATATAAATCTACAATAACTGCAGTTAGATGCTTTTTGTTATCTTCTATACTAGCCGGACCTTTCCCCAAACGACTAACACTTTTGCCGCGACTTAGACAATTTACTAAATAATCTTCTCTAGAGCCGGTGACATAAATGTTTTTAATGTTATTTATATAAATGTATTGTATGATATGAACATGCCTAAGTATTGTTTTTGTTAGTTTTGGATTTGGAACTGACTTCAAATACATCAAAAATACATGAAAATTGTATGTAAATACCAATTATTTTTTTATTTTTTAGTTCTTAGGCGGTATTGAAGGCGGTTTTCTTTTTAAATAATTTATGTATATTTGTGTATGTAAAGGTTTAAACGATCTTCTACTAACAGAGTTGATAAAAATTTATAGACATCGAGGGTAGATATTTTGATTAAATAAATTTATTACATCCTAAATAAAAATGTACGAGTACATTACGAAACGGCAATTTCATATTTTAAGTCCTAATAAATTATATATAAATTATATATTTAATAAACACTTAAACAAAAATTCCCCGTTGTCCCAGAAAACTCCCGAATAACTTTCCTCGTACGAGTTGTATAAAACTGAGTAAATGTATGGTTTCGTTATTTTTGGATGGCCATTGAAATTATACGCTTTTGTAATGAGTTGCTTTTCTCGTTCAATTTAAAATCTATTTATTATTGTTTCTTTTTCATGTTGCCCAACTTTACGGAAGAATTAAGTACTATATACATAGCGGGGATTGTATGTTATGAAAATTTCATGTTTTCTCACCTAATTGAACTAAAGCGGGCTTTTCGTCAGGAAATTGATCTGAGTTCGTCCAATTAAATAAATATATGTCGAACAACAGAGGAACTGAAGGAGCCACCCAATCACGATATGATCTTGAGTTTGGTCTGAGGGCTAATTGCTGAAACAAAATAATATAAATTATTCGTAATAATTGTTTTGACACGGTGCACTTCATGAGGAAGCTCCTGTCTCTGGGACTAACCACTGACAGTTTGGATCTTGTATCCGCTGCTAGTGTATAGTATATACCAGCACCAGCTTAATGTACGGAAGTAAAAGTTGGTGCTACAGAAAAAAAATGAAAGTAGAATCAATGGAGATGAGATGTGTGGTGTAACATTAAAAGGTAGAGTAAAAAGTTTTGTCCGTGTGATGACGGACTAAGAATACAAGTGTCACCACCCCATTCTTTCCCACGGGTGTCGTATTAGGCGACTAAGGAAAGTAAGCAATTATCATCCATTGCATAACTGGTAGTAGGGTAGTACCAAGTGGGAGTACGCACTTGGTATCGGGCCCGAGCGGGTTGGTACCACCATCTCCCGTGTGACCGGCCATGAAGCACATCGTTGTGTTTTGGCTGTAGCAGGAGATAGCCGTTTATTCTTTAATTTCGTATCGGTGAAATGAAATGGTGAGCAGCGGCTTGACAATACTCTCGGTATAGTTGAGTCCTTGAGCGTCGGTTACCATTTACCATCAGATGAGCCGTGGCTCGCCTGCCACTACATGCAATAAAAAGAAAAAGTTTAGCCAATATTATGTTGAACCTTCACTCCTTCAACCACAACGTCACATGGCGTCATGCATTCATCTCTTTCTAAACTATAACTTTTTTTGGTATATTCAATTCCCTTCGCTTCTACTAATTATAGACAGAATTCATATCTCTTGCGATCAAGTAATGATTTCAACAAAGTTTGTAAAGAATTCTCACTAGATCCATTTAATATTAAAAGCAGCGTGGCAAGATCAGTGCTAAACCTTCAGTTTTTTAAGTAAGTTAAAATAATAATTAAAAAAGAAAGAAAATAAAATGTTAAAATGTTAAAATAATTTTAAGATAATCGTGATGTGTTAACGTTGTTGTAATTATTATTAGTGTTCCATAAAGTTTTGTCTGCTGCTATTTGTGGAAACCTATAATTGGCTTTGTATCGTTAATTCCGTTATGTATTTTTTTTTTTTATATAGCTGTTTATATAGCTGTTTAATAAATAATTAGGAGAGAATAGTGAGGGGATTCGGGCTTTACCGTTAACTACCGTTACCACCGAAGAAATGTAACACAGTTCCAGTGGCCCGCCAATAAAGGCGGAGAGACGGCACACGGCGGGTTTCTTTAGTGAGTGCAGGCCCCACACTACCCTGTTCGTTGCCCCGAACGACGGGGTGTGCGGTTAGGAACATTTTTTCCCGCCTTAACAAAAAAAAAGGAGTAACTACCATTGTTATACGCTGATCTTATGTGAGAGGGTGGTACTTCCCCGATTGATCCGTGCCTTTCATGCTGGGATAAGAAAGGCTTTACCACTAGTACTCTACACTTTCGTCTTCTTAACATCTACTTTCATTCCTTTCTTTTTCAAAGATTCATTCTATATTCATTCATTATTGTTACCATCTCTTGTAACGTGGCAGCCGATGACGCAAGCAAAGCAAAGTGTGTAACTTTGTCATCAGCGTAGAGAAGACATTTGATGAGTAATCCATTCATCACTAACCCATACCGAATTTCTTTCAAGATTAAACAGCCACGGAGACTCTACACATTCCTGTCTAACATGCTTTCCAATGCTTTCCATTTAGTGTATGACCCATTACCCAACCCAACCATTTAATATGCATTGTACCCACATTGCAAATCTCCAGACATCCTCGTATCAAAATCGTCTATCTGTTCGTGATTTTTTTTACTCATTAAATCTTCCATAATTTTATACTCTTTCCACACTTCATCTACATCATCATTGGAAGCTCTTTACATTATTTCGTTAGCTCTGATGGCCAGCCAGTGTAACCAAGCTTCTCACACACCACTTTTTGTAGATTTTATCCCACCAAACATTCTTTACTTTTTTTTCCTACTTTTAGACCACATACTTACACTCACTCACTAGTTACACTCTCCACATTTTCTTTAAACGATATACAGTAATTTCATACTCCTCTTTTGCTTCATTCTCTTGCGGTTTATCTACTTTTATCCTTTCTAGTATGCTCTTGGTTTCAGGGTGATGCGATCCGTTAAACAAATTACTTATTCGGCTAATTACCGAGAAGTGATCTGAATATATTTCGGTTCGGTTGCGTCCAATACATTATTTCTCAATCTTTCATCTACTATTACAAAGTCTATCATATTACTTCTGACATTTTTCGCCTATCGTGTAAAATTATGGATTTTTTGTATTCAGATATAGTATATGTGACACAAAGGTCCCATTCCGAACATATCTGTAATAAATTATCTCCATTTACATTAGCCCTTACATCACCAAACTTACCTAAGATTCTTTCAAACCCGTAATGCTTTACGTCAACTCAGCCATTAAAATCGCCAAACATGATTACACGTTTATTATCTTTACTTGGACTTAACACATCCCTTAAACTCTCCCAGAACTCCTTTCTTTCTTCCTGCTCCTGCTGTGTCACACTAGCAAGTCGACAGGAGCGTACACTTCCACAACAAAGATGCAAATTAGACCTACTTCCTTTCTCAGCCACATCAATCTTGCACTCACACGCTCAGACTCTTTCACACATTCAGTCATGCGTACTGAAAGTATAAGACCCACTTCCTGGCAAGCTTTGGCAAGTCCGTTACTCCAAGACCAACACGCAGTGTAGAGTTCGTGATTAATGGAGTCGCAACATTTCAGTTTCGTCTCGCTCATACACATAACATCAATCCTCTTTTCTTTCATCAACTGACAAACTTCATTCAACTTACCTTTCATATCTCCACCTACATTCAACGTAGCAAAGTGGCTTTCCGCTGTCCACTTTTTGCTCCCATGGGAAACGAGACGTGACGAGTTGCGAACTACGTCACCGCTATTCTGATAATTCTTCTCAGAAATCTTCTATGTTATGTTCGACGTTGTTGACAGTTAAGTCCTCGTCTGCTGTTAGCTTGTGCAAAGCGTAAAAAGCGATGAAAGTGCTAGATGCAAAATATTCGTAGTATTGGCAGTTACAAATTTAAATTTTGATGCAAACAGCAAGACATGTTGTTTCCCAAAACATGCGAGAAGAAGAGCATAAACGCCGTGCACACAGGGTCACGCGTTCTGTTGAGAAAGATTTTGAAGTTAGCGTTATAACTCAAAATGTTTCTTGAAATTATTTTATTTGGTAATTCGTGGACTTTAAATAATCATATGATGATAAGTAACACTAAAGACTAAAGATCAATGTCATTACTTTAATTTATAGTGTTTTATACATTACGCACTTAACACACTTAAAGAAAAAAATGCGGAATGAACAATAAAATAACATAAAATATAGTGTAATAAAATAATATAACATCATATTATACGAGTATGATATTAAAGATATATAAATATGTATATTTATGTTATCTTTTTGTTAATTACTATTATTACAAAATGTATTAACTACACAATTGTTTTAATTTATAATTTCCTTTGTATTGAGTCAGTATAATTTTATTAAAAATTAAGTTCACGGTGAGCGCTTATCAGATGGACCATAATAATAATGTTTGTTTACTACATTCAGTTTCTACTTACCAACAAAGACATATTCCCATTTTATATATACTAGTTTCTACCTGCGACATTGTTTGCGTGAACTTAAGGAGTGCGTGAAATATAAATCTCTGAGCAGGAATAGTCACCCCGAAGGCAATTATGCCTATGTGCTTTTCTATAAAAATAAAATATAGGCAATAATAGGGGCTAGTATTTTAATCCAAATGCTTTTTTTTTTAACCGTTTCTAGGTAATTTTATTTTTATTTCACCTGCCTAATAATCCGGTACAGGAAGCTATTTTTATTTGTTTATTGCATGTAGTGGCAGATGAGCCACGGTCCACCTGATGGTAAATGGTAACCGTCGCCCATGGACTCGACTATACCGAGAGTGTTGTTAAGCCGCTCACAATAAAATTCATTATTTGATAAGTAACTAATAATGTATTGGTCTTACTAAGTAGTTATTAATAAATCACATAGATAGCGCTAATTTCAAAAAGTACTAATGTGGTTCTCATGACTTATACGCTAATTTTAAGAAGTACTACTATATTGGTATATAGAAGTAGTTCTCACGAAATAAGGTATAGCGCTGGTTTTAGTGTACCACTATACCATCGACGTGACCGTAAATATTCACTATTTTTATGTTTATTTAATAACAATTAAACCACATCGAATCAGACCGTGAAAAGTGATAGGACTCTATTCGTAATTATTCTGAAGCGTAAGAGAAAAAATAGACTCGATTAGTAAAGTATTTCGGTCGCTATCGTGTTTACATACATTATCCGAACATACCTACAGACACACGGACGTCCAAGACAGAAATTTTTTAAACAGTTTTTTAACTAGTTTAAATAACAAAAATGTCATTAAAAAATAACATGAGTGTTAAAAATAGTATTTTTTCTTGATATGTGTGTGTATATATTATTTTACAAGTGCAATATATGATAAATAGAGACATTTTAAGTTAGAAAAATCATTTGTTCCGCGTGAAGCGAGAGTAGTACCACCCATCTCAACGCTTCGCTTATGAGGCGTGCAATAAACGGCCATCTCCTGCTACATCCAAAACGGAACGTTGTGCTTCATCGCCGCTCACACGGGAGATGGTGGTACCAACCCGCTCGGGCCCGATACCAAGTGAGTACTCCCACTTGGTACCAAGCCCTACCACCAGTCAGGCAATGGATGAATAAGAATAAGAATAATTTATTTGCAAAGAATATAGGGGTGATAATTGCTTACTTCTCTTAGTCGCCTCATACGACACCCGTGTGAAATAATGGGGTGGTGACACTTGTATTCTTAGTCCGTCACCACACAAATGAAACAATGGCTTAAAGTTAGATCAATTAAGGTGATTATTCTATTTGTAAATAAATCAAATATGAACATCTGTTTGCAGATGTTCTGCCAATTGTTCTCTGCTAATTCATGAACTCATCAATATTGTCAATTGAACTATATCAAATATCTGATACAAATCAATAGAGCCTGATCAACGGTTAATCATGGATTAACTATTTAATCAAGTACCTACGTACTCATTGTAATGGAATCCATGTGAAGGTTTTTTTTATACTACGTGGGTAGCAAACAAGCATACGGCACACCTGATGGTAAGCGGTTACCGTAGCCTATAGATGCTAGCAACACCAGAGGCATCACTCGCGCGTCGCCATCTCCAAGGAAAGGGGTAGGAGGTGGATAGGAAGAATATTAATGAGAGGATAGGTAGGATAACAAGCAGAGGATATGGAGCGGGCTTGGGTTTCCAGCACTCTCACTCACCATACGAAATACAACGGTAGGTACCGCTACTGTTGGTGCACGCTAATCTTTTGTGAGAGGGTGGTACTTCCCCGATCGAGCTGACCCATTCATGCTGAGATAAGCAAGGCTCTACGACTATTAAATTACGGTATTGTTTACAGTGGCCTAATCCGGGGTTCTCCAAACTATGGCCCGCGGGCCAAATCCGACCCGTCATGCAATCCGGCCCGCGACAGCCAATGACTTATTGTTGTTACTATTGCTGTGATAAGTTGAAGAATTTCACACACAGAATGATAATTACTCGGTTTTATTTCCTTGCAAGGTAAAACTACAGAAATTATGACGCAAAAAACTTAGCTTAAGTATATAAGCTTAAGCATATTAATAACTAACAAATAATTGAAATGAATCCCACTAATCACAGTAAAACAAAAAACACTAATGAGATTTATGTAAATATGTTTTGGGCCTTGGAACATACTGAAAAAAACATTATGGCCCTAAGGCTTCAAAGTTTGGAGACTCCTGGCTAATCCATCTATAAGGAGAGGAGACTAGTACCCAATATTGGGACAGAAAAAGAGTTTTTCCAGCTTTACGTTCGATTAAAAGTGTCTTATTCTGAAATCAAAAATGAAGTCGTTGAAAATACTCGTATAACACAGCTATTGAGCTCAGATTACATGCGAGCAATACGAAAACATAGAAATCATTTAAACTGATGCCTAATGAGAACGCGAAGCCCGTACTCGATAGCATTACTAAAATGCTTGACGTCAGTAATGAGGATTTTGACTGGTTCAAATGTAATCAGTCACGAATACACGTTAACAAATCTGCTTCTATGTTTATAGGATTTACTGTATTAAATACTAATCCTCGTGAGTATAATGAACGACAAAATATGAAATAAATAAATAAATATTCAGACATTTCACACAACGCCCTCTGGCCCCAAACTAAGCTTAACGCTTGTGCTATGGGTACCAGATTACGGATATAAGACATATATTACTTTTTTTTTTGTAAATACATACATATAATAGATAGAAAACACCCAGACGCAGTACAAATATCTGTGTTCATCACAAAAATAATTGTCCTGAGTGGGAATCGAACCCACGACCTCGTGCACGGAAGTCTGTTACACTACCGACTACGCCACGAGGCCCGTCATCAGAGGCTGAGGCCGTCAAATAAAGCAGCGATATGAAAATTCAGAACTGACCAATGTCGACCCAACTCGATGCGTTCTGCGCTGCGTTGGGTACTGTACTGGCCGATCACAGACTCACTGCGGTTACATTGGTTAGCGATGCTTGTGTACAGGTTGCTCCGATTTACGTTACTCGATACGATAACACTAAATTAATAACACAGTTAGAACAAATTGATTGGCAGCCAACACACAATATGACATGCCCTGATCTTATATATACTTATATTAAAGATAATATAAATAAATGCTATAAAGATTCTGAGTATAAACGAAAAGGAAAAAATTCTAAACGTAATATATATGGGTGGGTTGACAAAAAAATTATTAAATTATGCCAGAAACGAGATGAACTGTATACGAAATGGATTAAAGACACTAGTAATATAATCCTAATAGTAGAATATAAGAAAATAAGAAATCAAACTAATAAATTGGTACGTAAATGCAGAAATAAATATTATAAAGATGAAATATATAAATATAGATGTGATAATAGGATGTTATGGAAACTGATAAATACAATAGCTGGTAGAATCAATAGTTCGGTGGACAGTATCGTCCAAAAAGCATTCGCTCCGGTCACGGATAAAAAAATTGCCGACAATTTCGCTAGGGAATTTCAAAACAATGTGAAATCAATTATTCCAACGTGTAAAAAGAAGCTTCTTAGTGAATCTGACTATGAAAACACTGTAGATAGGTCAATATTTTACAAAAAGGCCACGGATTACAAAATACTTAAAATAGTACAGTGTATAAACACAAACAAAGCGCCAGGAATTGATGGAATCAGAGCTATTGATGTAAAGAGACTTTTGAATAGGATAGTTAGTGTGATCGCACGTCTAATAAACGCTTGTGTGTTAACTGGCACTTATCCGAGAGAGCTCAAAACTGGTATAGTACAACCTATTCATAAAGGGGGTAGCCTAAGTGACTTTAGTAGGTATAGACCTATAACAATTCTGCCCGTTATCGACAAAATTGTAGAAAAGCACATATGTGGTATGATACAAGACTTTTATCAGAAACACGACATTTTAACGTCCACCCAGTATGGGTTTCAGCCGAAAAAAAGCACTACGTTGCTATTATCCCGTTTTACTGATGAAATAAACTCCCACTTGAATAAAGGCAAGCACGTGTTGTTAGTTTTTATAGACTATAGTAAGGCATTTGACACGCTGAGACATGATTTACTAATTAAAAAGCTACACAATACCGGAATAAGAGGCAATCTACTAAAATGGTGTAATGCTTATATTGAAGGTCGCAGGTATCAAGTTAGAGTAGGATCTGACCTCAGTGACCCTGTTGATGTCACAGAAGGGACGGCACAGGGATCCGTGATTGGTCCGTCGCACTACTTAGCGTACGTAGATGACATGAAGAATGTTATAAAACACTGCACGGTATATCAATTTGCGGATGACACGTGTCTCATTGCCGCAGACAAAGATATAAATAAAGCACAAAATCAATTACAAGCGGACTTCTCAGGAGTATGTAAATGGTCTCATGATATGGGGCTAGTGCTAAATGGCGACAAAACTAAGTTGCTTCATATGCGTTCAAGCCAAAATCGTAGTACAAAAGAGATTAAAATAGTCACGCAGTGTCATGAGTGCCTGCACAGATCTGTGGGGACTAATTTAACAATGTGTGTAGATAATTGTGCACAACTAAAACAAGTTCGCGAGCAAAACTATCTCGGGCTCATCATAGATGACAGGTTTAACTGGGCAAATCATGTTAATAAAGTATGCGAGAGGCTTCGAGCAATACTAGCTAATTTTTACATTATTAAGAGGCGTGTGCCATTCTCTGTTCTACTTACTATGTATAGGGCATTAGTAGAAAGCATAGTTTCATACGGGTTAGGTAGTTATGGGCGAACGTACAGATCCTATTTAAAACAAATATATACCCTACAATATAGATTGCTTAAATTAATCTTACCGCTAAAAATAAAATTAAAATATAAGGACGATCCACTAGGACTGTTTAAATATTGTGAGGTGCTGCCTATACAGGATAAAGTACATTATTGCTTATTAAAAGAGCAATTTTTTAGAACTGAAATACAACATGAAATAAAACATAAAATAATAACAAAAAACATATCTAAGAAAAAACTCGTATTACCTATGTTTAAAAATATTTATGGCAAACGTGATTCACAGTATTTAATTCTTTTGCTAATCAATATTTTACCAATAGAAACTCGAGATTTAATAAAAAGTACTAACATTAAAAAAGTGTTACTACAGTATTTTTTAAATAAACTGGAGTAATTCGGAGCACGCTGTATTTAAGTACCGGGGTCCGGGCGACTGCCAGCGACTATTGTTCGCCGCAGGCCGAGCCGAGTGACGTGACGTCACACTGTAGCAGGTAAGCGCTCGGGATCACCCGGTGGATATTGTTCATTGTTGATTTGTTATTTATGTATACGCATAATATTTAGCTGATATGTATTTTACTGTATTGCTTTAAACTTGATCGAGAATGAAACGCCAAGACAAACCTCTGCGAGGTTTAATGGTGTTCAGAACTGTTTTGTTAAGGTTTTAAATTTTGAGAAATAAATAAAAAAAAAAAAAAAAAAAACTTGGATCAATCTCAATCTCTCACCCTTCTTTTGAGCTTACCACTAGCTACTATGTTAGGCTTTTTAATGTCTTGTATTATTAAAGTAGACAATATTCAAATCCATTTTTTTTATATATATCATGCTACTTAAGCAATCTGTTTCAAACAATAATCTAATATGCTGTCAGATTTCCATCTGTATTATGTAGTTACAGCAGAGACATGTGCCCAATGGTACAGACCTCGTTTATGTCTGCGAAAAGTGTCGCTAGTTCTGGTATACTATTTCTCGTAATATCCATGAATTAAAAAAAATAGCTTCTACTTCGTAGTTGTTATTGTTTAACAACATTTTTGGCATTGGCTCAGCGAATTGATAACCTCCTTCTTTTTTAAGTCGGTTATAAATAAAACAAATCATTTATAAACCCAGCTACAAAAAAAAAACTTACAAATATTGAAAAAGGTTTGAAAACATTCAACTTTAGTTATAAGTAAAACATACTAAATATTAAGAAACAAATTGTGTTCCGATTGCATCATCTAATTGTCTCTATTGTGCAAATTGCATAATATTTCATTTAAAATCCTGTTTTCGTGTGTATTTTTTATAATTGAATCTTTGTAATTACTTTTTTATCAAAATCATTATACCACGAGTATATTAGTATATTCATATTCATTTATTTTCGCATTCCACAATGTATATAGTAGGTGGTAACATAATGATAAAAGAGTAACAATTATGGACCCTGTTGGGCACAGCGAAAAGTAGAAAAGAGGATGACGTAAAAGGTATTTTTGGTAATTATTCGTATTGTTTATTGCTATTATATTATTTTTTGTAAATATTAAATTTATTATTCATTTTAAATGTTATTATCATTATATATATTATTTATGTAAGTAAATGATACTTATATATTTTAATTATGTTTATTATATATTGTATTATAATTTAATTACATAAGATATATTAAACCAGATAGAATGCATATGCACAACACTGAAGTAATGTAACATAGTTCCACGCGGTGGGTTTATTTAGCGGGTGATGGCCCCACGCTACCCTGTTCGTTGTCCCGAAAGACGGGGTGTGCGATGTTAGGAGCATTTTTTCCCGCCTTAAAAAAACAGGTTGCATATGCGCGTTACCAACTCCTGTGAACAAGATATGAGCAGCTCCCATAGAATGAAAAACGAAACGTGAAACGAACTTTCGTTTCACTTCCTTGTGATTATTTGTGATTGGTCGCCTGAATCACGCGTCGAAATCTCGACTAATCAGGAATCAAGTGTCGGACTGTTTATCAATTACAATGACTCGAAACGGAAGTTCTTCTAACATTTCGTTTTTCATTCTAAGGGCGCAGAACGGAGGAGAATGGATCAGGAGTGAGCTTCAGGCGGTCTCACTCACCGAAGAAAAACCTAAGTATACATAGACAACAGTCACTATTCTGTGAGAGAGTCGTGCTTCGTCGATCGTGCTGGCCGTATCGGGAACGATACATCTAACGGGCTAAATCTTATTTAATTACGTAGCGTTAACGGTAGTGGACCCAAATTGATACCACCATATTTCTTAGTTTTAAACAGCCGCAACGCCTTTTGAGCTTGTAGACGATGATAGTTGATCCTATTCAGAATCTTCTCTTGAGGTTAAGGCTTCTCTTAAATATGCATTACTATGGTGCATTACTCTTGGACTGGACCGGATTCGGCATCAAAATCAATGGCGAATACATCACTCACCTTCGATATGCCGACGACGTAGTAGTCATGGCAGAATCGCTGGAGGACCTTGGCAACATGCTCAATGATCTCAGCAGGGTTTCCCGACTAGTAGGTCTCAAAATGAACATGGACAAGACGAAAGTCATGTCTAATGTCAATGTCATTTCAGCACCGGTCCTAGTCGGGAGTGCGCTTCTCGAAGTTGTCGACCATTATGTCTACCTGGGACAAACAGTCCAGTTAGGTAGGCACAACTTCGAGAAAGAGTACTAAGTAGTTTTCAATAAACCACATAGATAGCGCTAATTTCAAAAAATGCTTCTGTGTTTCTCATGTCATACGCCATCTAGCGCTAATTTTAAGAAGTACTAATATATTGGTCTATAGAAGTTGTTCTACGAAATAAGGTATAGGCTATAGCGCTGGTTTAAGTGTATCATTGTGCCATTGAGTCAAGCGTTAATATTCACTATTTTTTTGTTTATTTAATAACAATTAAACCACATCGAATCAGACCGTGAAAAGTAATAGGCCTCTATTCGTAATTGTACTGAAGATAAAAAGAAAAAAAAAATTGATTAGTAAAGTATTTCGGTTGTTATCGTGTTAACATACATTACCTACAACTCACGGACGTCCAAGCCAGATTTTTTTCAAACAGTTTTTTAACTAGTTTAAATAACAAAAATGGCATCAAAAATATCATGAGTGTTAAAAATAGTGTTTGTTCTTTATATGTGCGTGTAGATATTATTTTACAAGTGCAATATATGATAAATAGAGACATTTTAAGTTTGACGAATCAGTTGTGCCGTGTAAACCGGGAGTAGAAGACACCTCAACGCTTCGCTTATGAGGTGTGCAATAGAGACATTTTAAGTTTGAAAAATCAGTTATTCTACGTAAAACAAGAATAGTACCCACCTCAACGCTTCGCTTATGAGGCGTGCAATAAAGTCGGGTTACACCATTTATAAATCAAGAACGGCCGAACCGATTTTTATAATATTTGATTTCTTGGATTTGACTCCGCCCGGAAATAAAGAATAAATATTAAAAAAATATATAAAAAGAAAACGAAAATAACAATTATGAAGGAAATTAATTCTCATGCATTTTTATGGAACGGCTTTTTTGATGATATCTCAAGAACGGAAACAATAACAATTATTTTATGGAACATAAAAATGAAAACTGAATTTAATTCAGTTAATAAGTTAAAACATTCTGAATATATACTATTATAAAGCTGTAACGGAGCTGTGTCCGTACATTTAAGTAAGATATTTGAGAAAAAATGGCTGTATTAGACTATATAGGCGTGTCTAAACACAAAACATTTTTTCCTCCACCTTACCTTGCTCCTCTGGCCATCAGGACAAAACTATAAAGGTGACAGACTGGGGACGTCTGGAGAGTAAACTCCTACTGTAGAGGATACGGTGGCTGCGGTCGACTGTTTCACAAGCCACGTACAATCGTTAATTAACGATTTTTCTCGGCAGGTACCAGACACGACAAATCGTCGATGGCGCCTACCCGATGACGTCCGTGACTTCCTGAGGCAGAAGAACGACGCTATCCGTGCCTATGATCGTCATCCCTGCGAGGATAACCGCATCATAATGCGCTCACTACAAAGAGCTGTTAAGAAATCAATTGATTCTCTACGTCAATCAGAGTGGGAAACTAAGCTGAGAGATCTAGAACCTCTTAGCCTTCTGGCAACTGTCCCGCACTTTCCAAAACGATAGTGTGTCTACCATGCCTCCACTTAACAGACCCACCCTTCCACCCGCCTTCGAGGACAAGGAGAAGTCCGAGTGCCTAGCCGAAAGTCTGGAGCGACAATGTACGCCGAGCACATTACACATGCATTGCATGCAACACACCACGCATTCATAGATAGGGAAGTGGAGTCGAGAGTCTCTCCCTTGGCCCCACCGGTAGACACTTTAGGTAGGGACCTAGTGGAACAGCCACCTCCAGTTACCACCACCGAACTGGAGTCAGTTAACAAAAACCTACATAGGAAAAAAGCCCCTATACAAGCTACTCCACTTAGGAGTACCGCGGTATCTCGTACTCATCATGCGCGACTTTCTATCTAACCGCAGTTTTCGCTATAGAGTGGAAGGGACACTATCCTCCCCCCACCCCCTACTCGCCGGGGTCCCACAGGGCTCCGTCCTCTCACCGATCCTCTTCTCGCTGTTCACCAGCGACATGCCTCAGCATCGGCAAGTGCAGACAGCACTTTTTGCAGACGATACAGCTATTTATTATGCAGGGATTAACCCTATCACAGTGCATAGGAAACTCCAAGCCGCAGCCACTGCTCAGTACGTGGTTTAGCAAGTGGAGAATAGAGATCAACCTTGAGAAGAGCCAGGCGGTCATGTTTCATAGGAGACTACCCCGACTGTATCCCCCGGAGGAGATCAAACAGATTAGCATCTTTGGTAAACCTATTCCTTGGAGTAGGCGAGCCAAGTACTTAGGTGTAATTCTAGACAACAGACTCACATTCGCCCGTCACATTCAGGTGGTACGCTCGCAAGGACGTTGATCCGGCGGTGGAGGGAAGAGCTGGAGTCTCCCGGAGCAGGACGGGAGACTTTAGAGGCGGTTGCGCCGCACCTCCATCGCTGGTTAAATCGAAGGCACGGCAACCTCAGTTTTCGGTTGACGCAGGTGCTTACCGGACACGGGTGTTTCGGTAAGTACCTGCATCGTATTGGTCGGGAAGGAGCCCCGGGATGCCACGAGTGTGGCGCACAAATCGATGACGTGCGGCACTTTCTGGAGGAATGCCCCGCCTGTGGGCTCCAGCGCCGCGCTCTGTCGGTGGCAATTGGAGGAGACCTGTCGCTGCCGGCCGTAGTTAGCCAAATGCTCGGCGGTGACGGGTTCTGGTCGGCCGTTGCCTCCTTTTGTGAGGTAGTAATTTCATGGAAGGAGGCCGCGGAGCGGGAACGCGAGGCGTCAGCCCACGCCGACTCGCTCCGCCGGCGGCGACCAGGGGGGAGAAGGCGTCGCTACGCCCACCTCCTCCCACCGCCTTGATGACGACAGGGCGTGGCCATTAAGCCATCCGCCTGGGGCGTCAGAGTAGAATGTCGAAAGACGACCCTCTGGCGCCCCGCTAATAGGCGTGGAAGGGGCCGCTGTGGTTTTAGTGGGTATTCCGGGTGCAATTAAGATCCAAGTGCCCGGCGAGTCCTACATACCCCCTGTTGGACCGGGGGGATGCGTAAAGGCGTTTCCACAGCGATAACAAAAAAAAAAAAAAAAAGGCGAGCCAAGTACTTAGGTGTTATTTTAGATTACAGACTAACATTTGCCCGTCACATTCAGGTGGTACGCTATCGCGCAGACCATGTGAAGGGTCGTTTGCATCATCTGTTAAACTCTAGGTCTAAACTTTCACTTAGGAATAAGGTCAGACTCTACACTGCCTGCATACGTCCTATCATAACGTACGCCAGTGTAGTATTTTCACACGCTAAGGCACACAGGATCCATAGATTACAAACACTACAGAATAGCTTCATGCGCAGAGCTACGGGTGCACCGTGGTTCATACGCAATGTCGACCTCCACATAGACTTGCAATTGCCTACCATCAAGCAATTTATGAAACGTAGTTTAATGTAGGTCTTTGACTCCGCCATTACTCACGCCAACCCTCTAGTGGTTGAGTCGGCTAGGTACAACGCATTTAATATATTGCACATACGCAGTCCGCGAAATAGCCTCGACGAAGTCGACGACGATATAACTCACGCTCAGAACAGAGCACACACAGCTCGCGCACCTAATACAAATAATTATCCACGGTTTCGTCCCCGCCGACGGGGGTGAAAGACGTGTCGCGGTCAAATCATAAACGTGGGAAATCCCACTTTGTCAGCTACAGCCCGAGCCAAGGTCCTTACACCACAGGGGGTGCCTTCGGGTAGCGTTGCTTAAATGTTAGGTTGAGAGCCCTCTGCGCTCACCATTGTCCGTGTAAGGTTGTAATAGCCATCTGAGGCTAACAACCAACGTCAAACACAAAAAAAATATATTTTTTTAGAATTTTGTCTGTTTGTTCGTTCGCGCCTCACGCATAAACTAGAGAACGTATTTTTATGCAACTTTATTTATTTGGTAGCTCTTGATTAGATTTACAAACTGGTAAACATTTAATCCCGCTACTATATCGGGAACCTGATATATAACCTAAGAACTAGCTTTTGGCTGCGGCGAAGCCGAGGGCAAAAGCTAGTGAAATATAAAATTCTAATACTACCGTCCTTATATATTTTAGAAGTAGCCCTCTTTGTGAACAATGACCCTCACCTCTTTACTCGTTTATCGGCTTAATAAACATAATCGACGTGATGACAACAAAATTTGCTAAACTGCTCATTTAAGAAAAAGTATGTACTACTCTGTCAAGAAAGTACCGGGAATGGATGATTTGCTTATGGTTCCAAATTCAAATTTTTGTTATTATTGTTGTTGTTAGATCGGCATAACTGTTATCCATTTTGGCGCGGAGTTTGAGTTGCATCTGTTATTTATATTAAAAACAGTGCTGTTTTTAGTTATATCATATCTAGTGTGTATTGCGAATTTCAAAATGGACAAAAACATCGAACTAAGAGTTTGTCTTAAATTTTGCATCGCCAATGGAATTTCGTGTTCGGAGTCACTGAAAATATTACAGAAGGCTTACGGTAAATCGACTTTATCAAAAACACGTGCTTATGAGTGGTACAAAGCGTTCGTGGTTACGTGGTAAAAAGCGGTCGAGATGTGATGGAAGATTTGCCTCGCTCTGGTAGGCCATCAACGTCTGCAACTGAAGTTAACATTGCAAAAGTGAAGGAAATAGTGACTGAAAATCCTCATTCAACTTTGAGAGAGATAGCCGCCGAACTTTCTGTGTTCACGAGTCAATCCGTACCATCTTAAATAATCACTTGGGTATGAAACATGGAAACATGCTCGGCTAGTCCCAAAAGACCTGAATTATCTCCAAAAACTCAATTGCATGAGAGTCGCTGAGGACATGCTAGAATGAGTCAATTCCGACCCAACATTAATGAAACGCATTGTTACTGGTGACGAGACGTGGGTTTACGAGTTTGACATGCAAACTAGTCAACAAGCTTCGGAGTGGTGACTTCCAACTGAACCGAAACCGAAAAAACCACGCCAAAGTCGATAAAAAGTCAAAGTCATGTTGACTGTTTTCTTTGACTATCGCGGTCTTGTTCACTCAGAATTCTTGCCAGAAGGTTAAACGGTAAATAAAGAATATTATTTGAGCGTTATGCGGCGTCTAAGAGAGCAAATTCGACGAAAAAGGCCAGATTTGTAGAAAGAAAATTCTTGGATTTTGCACCACGATAATGCGCCTTCGCACAAGGCCATCATTGTGAATGAATTTTTGTCCAAACACTCAACAAATACCATCGAGCAACCACCATATTCACCAGATATGGCTCCAGCCGACTTCTTTCTTTTTCCTAAAATCAAATTACCACTTCGTGGCACCCGTTTTCAATCGGTAGAAGACATAAAGGAGAATTCGCGGCGAGAACTGAACTCAATTCCGGAAACAGCGTTTAAAAAATGTTTTGATGATTGGATTATTCGTTGGCGTAAGTCTATCGTTTCTGAAGGAGCATACTTTGAAGGTGATAAAATAAATTTGGCTGAATAACAAAAATTTTGTGTATTATTGATCTTTTTCCGGTACTTTCTTGACAGAGTAGTATTTTGTATGGCATCTGTAATTTATAATAAAATACCGAATAAATACGAGTATAAAAAACTTTAAACAAAATGTTTCAATAATAATGTTAAACAATTTTTTGTCGATAAGGGGTATTATTGTTTACAGGAATTAATTAGTCATAATAATTTATAAAACTAATTTCACATTACTCGATGTTATTTTATTATAATTATTTTAATAACCTGTTTTTTTAATCACTATAATTTTTATGCTAAGATAATAATTATATATTCGTTCTATAATATTTGTTTGCCGTATTGTCGGAACGACATAGTTAGTTTGTACAACAAAATTTCCACCATTGTAAATCCTATGTTCACAAAGTCACAGATAAACATATTTGAATTTGAGGCGGTACGAAGTTCACGGGGCCAGCTAGGATACACATAACTTATGTGGCCCAGCGATGTCTTGATCTCCGCATAGGGATTTTTTTTAAGACAGCATCCTGCACTTATAAATAATTCTTGTATCTCGGGGGAATTCAAAATACAATTTCACGGACATAAAGTACACTACCCAGACTCAGAACAACTATTTGTGGATCATACAAAGAGTTGTCTAGTGTGAAAAACAAACCCAAAACATTCAGGGTGACCGATATCTAAACCACTCCGCTATGTGTGCAGTCGATATCACAGTACTTGGGTTTACAGTTAATCTATCACTGCACACTAGAATAAATAGTTATTTTATATCAAATAAATAGTTATTTTATATCAAACTATATTCTGTTCACGATTCTTGATTCTCTTCTTTATTCGCGTGAATTGGACCAGTATTATTTACCTATAATTATTATTATAATCTATACTAAAAAGCTGTAACAGAGCTGTGTCTGTACAAGATATTTGAGAAAAAAATACTATATTAGGATACATAAGCGTGTCTGAACACAAAACTATTTTTTTAGATTTTTTGTCCGTTTGTTCATTCGCACATCACGCAAAAACTACTGAACAGATTTTGATGCAACTTTTTATTTGATAACTCTTGATTAGACTTAAAAACTGGTATACATTTTATCCCGCTACTATATTGGGAAACTGTCATATAAGCTAAAAACTAGCTTTTGCCTGCAGCGGAGTTGCGGGCAAAGGCTAGTTATATGTATAGCGTATATAAATATGCTACACTTAATGGCTTTTTATTTTCTTTATGCAAAAGCAACTCTCCTATAAAAACAACTTTTTTTTGGGATAAAAATCTATCTCTCCTTTTCAGGGCTCCGGAATATCTACGCAAAATGTCATGATTATCGATAAGTAGTCACGGCATGAAAGCGTTACAAGAAAACAAACAAATTTATTTTAATAATTATAATGTAATTGGTCCTTATTTTTTTTAGGCGGTAAAAAATGATCCCAACCGCACATCCCGTCGTTCCGGGCAACGAACAGAGTAGTGTGGGGCCCTCACCCACTAAAGAAACCCACCCTGTGCCGTCTCTCCGCCTATATTGGCGGGCCACTGGAACTATGTTACATTCCTTCGGTGGTAGTGTTATTAGTATCTAAGAATAGTTTCAATGATTTTGTAGTCATTAATTCTTGACCTTAAATGTAGCGGTTCTAAAAGCGATACGTGACTCGTGTGATGCACTTGTATCAATTGTCGCGATCCATTTCCGTATCATTGAACTTCGGTCGAGTAGATACGGCAGATCCACACATATGTAATGTCATATTGATAATGATTGTGAAATGCAAGGTCAGATTGAAATCATATAAATGGGTCACTGGATAACACATGGTCTTACATTCAAAACACAAATTGATCGCATAAAACAATCACACTAATTAAATATTTGGTGAATCTAAAAACCAAATTACAATGTAAACGGCATACCTAATAATAGTTTAATATTTACATAAGGCTGCTTGTAATCTAAAAGTATAATTATAAAACAACAAGCACACATAAATATTACACGAAAAATGCTAAGCTAAGAACGTATATGATACCCTCTGTAACGAACTACTATGAGAAATGGGGCAAGCGATACTTGACTCCTGTCATATACAACCAAATAGAATTCCTAAGATAGAAGAGAAGATACTGTTAGTTAGCAACATTTAAGAAGAGACTTTAAATAAGTTATTATATATAAAAAACTAGTTCACCCGGCGAAATTCGTACTGCCATATATTTTATTCGTGAATATTTTGCAATGAAAATTATTAAATTACTAATATCGCTATTAAAAAATAGGGGTTGGCAGTAGAAGAGTCAAAATTTAGAGTTGTATGTACTTTTTAATGCCAATCATAAAAAAATAAAAATAAAAAATGTTGTCCACAAAATAAAAAAATATTTTTTTGGGGTGGACCCTATCGCTTAGGGGTATGAAAATAGTTTACGTTCTATTCTAAGACATACTATACACACAAAATTTCATAAGAATCGGTTAAGCCGTTTCGGAGGAACACGTGAACACCGTTTTGTTTATTAGACTAGCTGACCCTGCAAACGTTGTTTTGCCATATAAATTATTTCTACATCGGCAGTAGAAGGTTGAACATTTTGGGGTTGTATGTATTTTTTAATGCGGAATTATAATAAAATAAAAAAATTTCAAAAATTAATAAAAGATATATTTAGATCTGGGTCACCCTTATCATTTAGGGGTAAGTACAGAAAATAGATGTTGGCCGATTATCAGACATACCTGATATGCACACAAAATTTCATACAAATCGGTCCGGCCGTTTCGGAGGAGTTTGGTAACAAACACCGCGACACGAGAATTTTATATATTAGATTTAGTTAAAATAATCTGGCAAAAAATTTATGTTTTTAAGTTAATTAAGCTACTACAACATTTTACACTGTATAATTATTATTTAATTATGTTTTGCGATAAACTTATAAGTAAATACTGATGTTTAATAGCTTTGTTTTTTTAAATCGGAGCGTAATTCTGACCATCAAACCGTGTAGTTTGGCGATTTTGATAATATTACTTATTGTTATAATTTTTATAAGATACTAGATGGCCTGGTGAACTTCGTATCAGCTGCAATTTATTTTATCAGCGATTATCAATCCTAGTCAATCTGATTTTGTTAGTATATTAGGTAAATACCACTGAAGGAATGTATTATGGTTCCGGTGGCCCACCAATAAAGGCGGAGAGACGGCACACGGCGGGTTTCTTTAGTGGGTGAGGGCCCCACTCTACCCTGTTCGTTGCCCCGAATGATGGGGTGTGCGGCCAGGAACATTTTTTCCCGCCTTAAGAAAAAAAAGGTAAACGAAACTTGCCTGTAATACAAATTAATTAGAAAGAATGATAGATGACAGTAGCTGTCATTTTATCATCTGACAACCAAATACCCATACAAAGTTACCAAAACTGAATTTTAAAAAAATATGTCTTTTTTTTTATGGTAGCCCTTTTTTATTTTAAACCATCTGTGTATTAGAGTGAACATAACAAAAAAACAATTATTAAAACCGATCGAGACAGATTTGAGTTTTAGCGAGACTAACGAACAGCAATTGATTTTTATAAATATATAATAAGAAATAAAATAATTAAAAAATGCTCGCTAAAGGAACAGAACTGCTACCTACACGTCTGAAAGGTTTATTTTAATGCATTTCATCTACTTCCCTGTCTACATCGAAGCCTTAATGAACTGTTAACAAGACGGTACAGATTATGCCACTTGTGGGGATTCAGGGGGAATGACACACGTATTCTTAAGTTAATTATAGTATTTTGATCATTTTCTTATAGTACCGTGAAATATTTCAATTAGTGTGTTAAGATACTTGTCTTAAGTATTTGTATTTTATTATATCTTCTATACTATTATAAAGCTATAATAGAGCTATGTCTGTACATTTAAGATATTTGAGAAAAATTACTGAATTAGGCTATATAGGCGTGTCTAAACACAAAACTATTTTTTTTAGTTTTTTTGTCTGTTTGTTTGTTCGCGCATCATGCAAAAACTACTGAATGGATTTTGATGAAAACTATTTTATTTGAAAGGCCTTGATTAGACTTAAAAACTGGTATACATTTTATCCCGCTACTATATCAGGAACCTGAGATACAACCTAAAAACTAGCTGTTGGTTGCGGCGGAGCCTCTTTGCTTATAATAAATAAATAAATATTCACGAACATTTTTCACACAACGCCCTCTGGTCCCAAACTAAGCTTAACGCTTGTGCTATGGGTACCAGATTACGAATATAATACATATATTACTCTTTTTTTATAAATACATACATACAATAGATAGAAAACACTCAGACGCAGTACAAATATCTGTGTTCATCACACAAATAATTGTCCTGAGTGGGATTCCAAGTCGGTTACACTACCGACTATTCCACAGGCCCTGCTTCTCAGAGAAAGTAATATATGGGGGAGAACAACGATGATAGCCGTGTGGGGCCGGCTTTAGAATTTTCCCACCCCTCTCTACCCACGGGAGTCGTAAGAGCCGACTGAAGGAATACCGGGGGAGTGGGCAGCAGCACTCCCTTGAGTATTAACATCATCCACTGCGATCGCCAACCCGCCTGCCAAGCGTGGCGATTACGGTATTATCCCCCATGATGCGACCGCTCGTTGTGGCGTGCTCTTGGGGAGGCCTATGTCCAGCAGTGGACGTTGAAAGGCTGATGGATGGATGGATGGATGGAACGATGATGAGCTGAGATTTGGGTATCAGGCGCTTTCAATCACCGAATGAAACACAGGGAATTCCTGCCGTTAATTTACGCCAATTTTCTGAGATAGTGGTACCTACTTCCCCGATGCAGCCTCTATGCAACTAGTATAAAAATGTTTACTTTCACGGAATGCACCAATATGTCTATGTCAAGATGTATTATGTGATATATTTCTGCATATTAAATAAATGTTTATGTACACAGTAATAAATTTAACAAGTCATAAATTCAAGAAGTCAGTAAGTACTCTATATTGTTGATTATACAAGAACTTTATTGTTCTGTAAAACAATTATTCAAACTACTTTTTTTAATCTACAGACTTCGATCAAAAATGCAATAGTTATCGCGTCGGCCCTAAAAATCCGTCTCGGTAAATAACAGTGCCCTTGAGAAGCGAGCTCTTATTTTGTTTAATTAAATAAGTACTTTATTTGTTGCTATTTAAGCTTGATTTCACTGTAAATGTTATTTGTCTTTTCACTTTTAAGTGGCAGTAGTCAATTATTGCTTTCCTCGTTTTTTGTGACGAATGATCGTAAATGTAAGATAATATTTTAAAGGTTTGTGACTTTATTACTAAGTGCCATGATTGTAATTAGGTCGAACTTAAAACTGTTTTAAAACCTTTGTCTCAGTTCGTTAGTAAGTACACATGTACCATTTTTAGCTTGATCTTGTTCGTGACACTGTATCTTGTTGATATTGATGATCTAAGTCTACAGATATAATTACAACCCGGCTTTTTCCGCTGTTTCCTGCAAATTCAAATGTTCCGCGAAATAAAAAAAATAGTTTGTTTTTAACCATATTGATCTGTATTTTAGGACTTGACTTTATCACAATTGTGTTTACGACCCGCGCCACCATTAGGATGCATTTACATGCATTAATCATTAATCCAATTTTTAAGTACTACATATATTGGATTAATTCTCAGCTACTTTTAAAGAATAAACTATTTGTGAAATGATATGGTGATGTGATGTGGAGATTGGGAATGGCCGTCAGTGCGATGGCTTAGCGATTTAGAGCACTTCCCCGAATTGGATGGGATGCAGGTTCAAATCCCGCTCACACTCAAATTCTCTTAGTCCACTTTCACAAATAGTTTGTTCTATAAAAGTAGTTTATTTTTATTTTTTTATTAATCGAGCTTATTTTATCAACAAATCCATAAAAAGTGGGTGACATTCTGTTTTCTCATAATTACTAAGAAAATGCAAATTAAATTTTTATTAGAGATTAATTGCATTATGTACAGTCATAAATTCAACAAGAAATACTTCATATTGTTTAATGTTTTTTTTTATTGCATGTAGTGGAAGACGAGCCTCGGTGATGGTAAATGTCCGTCGCCCATGGACTCGACTACACCGAGAGTATTATCAAGCCGCTGCTCACCAATTCATTTCACAGATATGAAATGCAATATAAACGGTTATCTCCTGCTACAGCCAAAACACAACGATGTGCTTCATGGCCGATCACACAGGAGATGGTGGTACCAACCCGCTCGGGCCCGATACCAAGTGAGTACTTCCACTTGGTACCCAGCCCTACCACCAGTCATGCAATCGATGATAATTGCTTACTTCCCTTATTCTCAAATAATTTATACTTTAAAAGTGGCGGAGCATGTCAAATGCTAAAAAATATAGATCAAAAATGTTCCCTTAGTTGCCTCATATGACACCCGTGGGAAGGAATAGGGTGGTGACACTTGTATTCTTAGTCCGTCACCACACGGACGGTTTATTACTGTGTTCATAAAGCAATTAATGCTAAAACGCTGATCTTCTGTGAACTTCTCCTTGGTTGAGTCGGCCGTTGTCGTTTTTTTTTGTGGTAGGGCCTTGCCTGGCATGAATAGGCCACGATTACAAAGACGATGGTATCGAGTTCGATCGCCAGTCCCAGGCCACGGCACACCCCTCTGACTTTACGAGATTTTTCGAGAATATGTGTGTATTTTTTTACAAATTATCACTGCTCGGTGAAAAAATTTACCTAACCGCACCCCCCGTCATTCTGGGCAACGAACAGGATAATGTGGGGCATTCACTCAGTAAAGAAACCCGCCGTGTGCCGTCTCTCCGCCTGTGTTGGCGGACCACTGGTACTGTGTTAAATTACTTCTGTGGTATATAGGAAACCTGCATGCCTGAGAGATTTTCTCGAATCCCTTTTACTCTTAGAGAAGAGATCTGTGCAACAGTGACGAATCCAGACAAAAGACGAGTTTTTTAGTGGATGACTTTTAAGTCGTAAGAACAAAGCCTATTTACTAACTCTGTGAAGCGAAAATAAGCCGGCATTCAGCGAAATAGATGGTGCTAAAAAGACTAAGTGACTTGTCCTTGGCCTCCGAAAGTAATCGCTATAAGTAGAAGAATAACGTGAGTCAAGATATCTTACAATAACATCTTGTACAGTTGTTTCCAAAGTGTACAATGACCCCGGGGGTCATTTTTAACTGCTATAGTCTGCGACAATTGAAAATGAGTTATGCGTGATAAGTAAATAGGCGTCCTCTACAACTTAATTATATTTAAATAATTTGTTACATAACGTTGGCGTGAATATTGACTGCCTCTGTGAGCGACTGCTGATAATGAGGTCTCGATTTTGATCCCCGAGTCGGGTATTATTGAGCTTTTTAGAAAAATTCTCAGTAGCAGCCCCAGAGTTTGGAAAAGTGCCCGGTAAACGGCAACAGACTCGCCCCGAATTACGTGGGACTTAAACATAGCTGGCGAACCGTGGATGTGTAATACACCTCTGCCTACCCCTTCGGAGAATACAGGTGTGATGCTATGTTTATGTTTTGAATATTAATTAAGTGAAATAAAACTATTTTATATTTATCTCTATTCACATACTCGTAAAATTAGCCTTTGCCAGCGGCTTCGCTGCAGCCAAAAGCTAGTTTTTCGGTTATATATCAGGTTCCGATATAGTAGCGGGATAAAATGTCTACCAGT
This sequence comes from Leucoma salicis, assembly GCA_948253155.1. Classification (NCBI taxonomy): domain Eukaryota; kingdom Metazoa; phylum Arthropoda; class Insecta; order Lepidoptera; family Erebidae; genus Leucoma; species Leucoma salicis. The sequence goes on along the minus strand of OX411808.1, from coordinate 1,971,527 downwards.
TTTTAAGTCAAATCAAGGCCTTTCAAATAAAAAAAGTTGCATCAAAATCCATCTATTAATTCTTTTAAATAAATTCTAAAATATATTCTAGTTTAAATAAATTTCTAGTTTTTCGATTAAATCTCAGGTTCCCGATATAGTAGCGGGATAAAATGTATACCAGTTTTTAAGTCTAATCAAGGCATTTGAAAGGCCTTGATTAGACTTAAAAACTGGTATACAAAAAAGTTGCGTCAAAATCCATTGAGTAGTTTTTGTGTGATGCGCGAACAAACAAACAAACAAACAGATAAAGCAACACAAAAATTCTAAAAAAATTGTTTACACGCCTATAGAGCCTATTACAGTCATTTTTTCTCAAATATCTTAAATGTACAGACACAGCTCTGTTACAGCTTTATAATAGTATAGATATATAATAATATTAAAACTCTTGAACAAGGTGTATCTATCATGCTGTACCTTGGAGCTACGTGTCAAAAATATAATCTGTATAAAACACGATGGCGGTAAGCAGTTACCATAGCCTATAATAGGCAGTATAAGCGCTGGCAGCAGCAGCGACGTCACTAGCGGGTCGACAACTCCAAGGAAAAAGATTATTTATATTTATCGTGCTGCTCCAAATTACTTAAATAGGTTGAAGTTATAATTGTTCTGTCATCAATGGAAAACGTATATGTTTTATTATATTGCGACGTCTGGGTCAAAGAAAAATTTACTAAAAAATCGCTACATTGATAGATTCCTGCACATCTTACGTTTACAAGTGTGTTAAAAATATATAATTAAATACTCACAGAAGCTAAAGCCTTGTCGAATATGCTGGTCCATGCGATTGCTGCAGAGAGAGCTACCAATGCAAGCAGGACCCCACTCCCGGCTCCCACCCAGAGCCAGCACGGAGTACGCGCGCGCATCTTGCGAGTGACGGGAGACACTCTAAAAACAAAACACAATAAGTATATAATAATCATGTGCGTGCCTAAGGGATCTTATGGGTGACGAATCTGCCAATCCACACTAACCTACAGCGTGATTATAATAAGCAGATTACAATTCTACGGTTCCATCCATCCATCCATCAACCTTTCATAGTCCACTGCTGGACATAGGCCTCCCCAAAATGAGGGTTTTACCATAATCGCCACGCTTGGCAGGCGGGTTGGCGATCGCAGTGGATTACTGTGTACTAAAAACGTACACAGGGGAACGCTGCTGCCCGGTCCCCCGATATTCCCTTAGTCGGCTTTTACAACTCCCATAGGAAGAGACGGGGTAGAACTATTCTTGGTGCCGGCTCCACACGGCGCTAATTCTACGGTTAAATTCCGTGCGTGCAGTACACTGCACGCCTCATAAGCGAAGCGTTGAGGTGGGTACTATTCCCGTTTTACACAGAACAACTGATTTCTCAAACTTAAAATGTCTTGTCATTTGTAAAACAATATATACACACACATATCAAGAATAAAAGACTATTTTTGACACTCATGATATTTTTTATGCCATTTTTGTTATTTAAACTAGTTAAAAAACTGTTTAAAAAAGTTGTGTCTTGGACGTCCGTGTGTTGTAGGTAATGTATGTTAACACGATAACAACCGAAATACTTTACTAATTAAGTCTTTTTTTTCGTTTACGAATTATTATGATCAGGAATAGAGCCCTATTACTTTTCACGTTCTGATTCGATGTGGTTTAATTGTTATTAAACAAACAAAAAAATACTGAATATTTACGCTCGACGTGACACCAAAACCAGCGCCTTTCATGAGAACTACCTTTTTACGTACGCATAGCCACCGGTGGCTTTACTATCACCAACAGAACGCCGTTCGCCCGGCCGGTACATTGTTTTTTGTCAAAAGAATGTTCTTTCTCACCTTTGCTTGACGAACTGATGATTTTTGTCAAGTAGGTATAATAACTATTTTATCCATAACAATAATTAAAAACACTAAACACACGTAAATAATAACACACCAACGTTATAAAACACGAAAAAACATATTTTACATTCCACATTTTTTTTGCGTGGCCTTGGGGTGGCCGCGCGCACGCCGGAACTGAGAGGTAGACCAATATAGAAGTACTTCTTAAAATTAGCGCTAGATGACGTATAAGACATTAACCCACATTAGTACTTTTTGAAATTAGCGCTATCTATGTGATTTATTGAAAACTGCTTATTACATTAAACACAAAGTGAAAAATGTGAAATCGAAAATAACAGTCAGGAGCAGGATTTGAACCTGCATCTTCTGGATACCGTCCAGATGCTTTACCAATTCAGCCATCCTGACAATTGCTCCTGACTGCTAATTTCGATAACACATCATACTTAACATCTTTGGGTGACGCCTGCGCCGTCTGTCAGAAGTATTTTCATACATTATACCGACCAGGTAAACTTAATTTTACAATTAAGATTTTACCTAATAATGACGCAAACCCTTTAAATATTTAGATATTTTTATATATATTTTTAGCATTTGACATGCTTAGCACTATACATTAAACACAAAGTGAAAAATGTGAAATCGAAAATAACAGTCAGGAGCAGGATTTGAACCTGCATCTTCTGGATACCGTCCAGATGCTTTACCAATTCAGCCATCCTGACAATGTTTAATGTATAGTGCTAAGCATGTCAAATGCTAAAAATATATATAAAAATATCTAAATATTTAAAGGGTTTGCGTCATTATTAGGTAAAATCTTAATTGTAAAATTAAGTTTACCTGGTCGGTATAATGTATGAAAATACTTCTGACAGATGGCGCAGGCGTCACCCAAAGACGTTAAGTATGATGTGTTATCGAAATTAGCAGTCAGGAGCAATTGTCAGGATGGCTGAATTGGTAAAGCATCTGGACGGTATCCAGAAGATGCAGGTTCAAATCCTGCTCCTGACTGTTATTTTCGATTTCACATTTTTCACTTTGTGTTTAATGTATAGTGCTAAGCATGTCAAATGCTAAAAATATATATAAAAATATCTAAATATTTAAAGGGTTTGCGTCATTATTAGGTAAAATCTTAATTGTAAAATTAAGTTTACCTGGTCGGTATAATGTATGAAAATACTTCTGACAGATGGCGCAGGCGTCACCCAAAGACGTTAAGTATGATGTGTTATCGAAATTAGCAGTCGGGAGCAATTGTCAGGATGGCTGAATTGGTAAAGCATCTGGACGGTATCCAGAAGATGCAGGTTCAAATCCTGCTCCTGACTGTTATTTTCGATTTCACATTTTTCACTTTGTGTTTAATGTATAGTGCTAACCATGTCAAATGCTAAAAATATATATAAAAATATCTAAACTGCTTAGTAAGACCAATACATTATTAGTTACTTATCAAATAATCAATTTTATTGTGAAAAATGAAGATTATGAGGCGTGCTGTTTTGGATTTTCCAATTTTAGCACTTGACTCACTCGGCTACTTTAAATAACAAATTATTTGTGAATGTGGAAAAAGAGAGTTTTACTCAAGTGCTAAAATACAGATCAAAATATTAAAAAAATCGCGCCATTGATTACTATGAATTTTAATTGCAAAATATAACTTACTATATTAGAATAAAATGTATGTAAACATAGCATCACGCCTGTATTCCCCGAAGGGGTAGGCAGAGGTCTATTACACACACACGACTCGCCAGCTATGTTTAAGTCCCACGTAATAGGGGGCGAGCCTATTGACGTCTACCGGGCACATTTCCAAACTCCGGGCTGTTACTGAGAATTTTTCTTTTTAGGAAAAAGTTCAATAACATTGCCCGACCCGGGGATCGAACCCGAGACCTCATGATTAGCAGTCTGTATGTCTGTATTATGTATGTAAATGCATCCGATAAGTGGCGTGGGTCGTATATACATCTATTGGGGGTAACCATTAAGTGAATGCGATAGCTTAGCGGTCCAGAGCACTTCACCGGATTGGATAGGACGCAGGTACGAATCCTGCTCGCAGTAAAGCCCTCTTTTTCCCCTTGACAAATAATTTACTGAATTAATGCCAAACAGTTATAATGGTCTGCCAATACCCACTAATTCTTTGCCCCGAACGACGGGGTCAGTGGTTAGCTACATTTTTCCACACTACCAAAAAAAAAAAGCTTTATTTATAATAAACGGACAAAGAATACAAGTGTCACCACCCCATTCTTTCCCACGAGTGTCGTATGAGGCGACTAAGGAAAATAAGCTATTATCATTCATTGCATGACTGGTGGTAGGGCTGGGTACCAAGTGAGAGTACTCACTTGGTATCGGGGCCGAGCGGGTTGGTACCACCATATCCCGTGTGACCGGCCATGAAGTTCATCGTTGCATTTTGGCTGTAGCAGGATATAGCCGTTTATTCTTTCATTTCATATCGGTGAAATGAAATGTGAGTAGCGACTTGACAATACTCTCGGTATAGTTGAGTCCATGAGCGACGGTTACCATTTACCATCAGATGGGCCGCGGCTCATCTGCCATCATATGCAATAAAAATATTATTCACCCCAGTAGGCTCACCCCTTGATACTTCTCCCAGCATCCGCTCCACCCGGGTAAGTACGAACCCACCAAAAAACCTCTACGTGAAACAATAGTGTAGATCTTTCATGGGGCAATGTATATGCTTCTACAATAAAATTCCTGAAAATGTCCGAAACATGGCACTAAATAAGTTTAAGAAAGCCATAAAAATTATACTTTGTAATCAAGGTTATTACACTGTTTCGGATTATCTTGAGGATAAAACTAAATGGGCTTGAGCTGCTCCTCATTCATTAATTTTCAAAATTGTTTTATAAGATATAATGTAATTTTAGTTATAAAGATTATATTACATTGTAATAAATTGGCAATTTAAAAAAGTGGCCCATGAGTTTCTTGCCGGGTTCTTCTCATGAAAGGCTTTACTACGGAATCCGGCCGCTTGTGGCGATTGCAATCGCCACTTTGTTATTGCGGTTGCAGTCGCCTCAGGCGCTCGTGTTAATTATTTTAATTATTAGTGTATTATTGACGATTTTAAGTGCTACTTAATAGGCCTATGAAATAAAGATATTTTTGAATTTGAATTTGAGTAGGGATACCTACCTACCTGCTAAGGCGAGTGAAAGCGCCGGAGAATCGTCTCAAAACTCTCTTTATCACCTCCTAGTACCTGTACGGTCTACCTCTATCTCCGTTATCTCCTCCTTTATAATCATTCCTTTCCACTCCCATTCCCCTAAATTTGGAGTATTCTCAGCTTACCTATTATAAAAATAATCAATGAGATAATAGTCTTTTTAAACCTATTGCTATTAATATTTATTTCGTTAATATTTCTATATATCTAAATCTTATCGCCCCTTACCTCATAAAATAGATAATAATATGACACTACTGATAAAATCGGTTCCAAATTCACGAAAAACTTTGGAATCTTGATAAAATTACAATAGATAAGATCATATTATATTTAATATATGCTAAGAGACCTATATTTATGCAAAGGAGTATTGACATTTTTGATAAGACCTATATTTTTTATATTTTTGACATCCTAATAATTATAATAAAATAGCACCTGTTGGGTTGTTAAATGTTAATTGTTTTATGTTAAAATTGAATACAAAATGTTTAAATGTTATAGTGTAATGTTCGAGAGACGACTGCTTCCGTGATATATTTTATTGCCACAGAATAATTTAATTTTACAATTTATTGCGTTCGTCAGTTTCGCTGGCGCTGAAGATTGAGTCACTTACATTATGTTTTTTTATAATTTTATACAAGCCTTTAGGGCATTGTTCGTACTAAACCTACAAATAAACTTACTAAATTACCAATACGTTCTGTCCGTGTGGTGACGGACCAAGAATACAAGTGTCACCACCCCATTCTTTCCCACGGGTGTCGTATGAGGCGACTAAGGGAAGTAAGCAATGATCACCCATTGCATTACTGGTGGTAGAGCTGGGTACCAAGTGGGAGTACTCACTATCGGGCCCAAGCGGGTTGGTACCACCATGTCCCGTATGACCGGCCAGAAGCACATCGTTGCGTTTTGGTTGTAGCAGGAGATAGCCGTTTATTCTTTAATTTCATATCTGTGAAATGAAATGGTGAGCAGTGGCTTGACAATACTCTCGGTATTGTTGAGTCCATGAGCGACGATTACCATTTACGTCATATGCAATAAAAAAAACTTATATTTGCGTACTACTTACTAGCTGTTACCCGCGACTTCACCCGCGAGGAATTTCATAAAAATAAATAAAGCAATCCTTTAAATGACAAACCTTTTTTTTATCTTTCGTAATTTTTTTTTATGTATTCTATGTTACTTCTAATACCTCCAAGAATATGTGTACGAAGTTTCATAATGATCAGTTAAGTAGTTTTCGCGTGAAAGCGTAACAAACAAACTTACATTCACATTTATAATATTAAAGTAAAAAGTATGATATTCAAATTTAAATCCAAAAATAACTTTATTTTATAGGCTTATTATAATAGCACCTAAAAACGTCAAAGTTACTTACTAATTACTAACACGAGCGCTTGAGGCAAGTGCATCCGCAAAGTCGCGATTGCAATCGCTACAAGCGGCCGCATTCCATAGTAAGACTTCATGAGAAGAACCCGGCAAGAACTGCTGAGCCACTTTTTAAAATCTCAAATTTCTTACAAGCTACGGTTTGCTACGGTCTACCCGCTATCTATCGTAGCAACTACAAGATCACCATACAACTTAACTTCACTACACTGGGCCACAAAATACCTATTTATTTTGTGACTCGGCGTCAATCCCAACTGCCTCGTTTTCTGAGACTTGGTTTCTCCTTAAAGCTACGCGTCCATTTATCCGCGCCGTACGCAACGCAGTCACGCATTTTTGTTCGCTTTGTATGAATTTGTTTAGCACTGCGTTCACTCTTCCGCAAGCACGCGCCGCAGTCAGGCATATATTAGCTATCTGGTTAAATGCGGATGACGTCATCAGCATTTTTCGAAAAATGCGGATAACGTCATACGCATTTTTCGCTTAGGTTCACTTAGGGTTGTCGTTGTTCTGATATCCAGATGGTTTTTTTTTTAATTTATTCATCTCAATGACATAGTACATATTGTAAGCTTCAATGTACTCGCCAAACTTTAACGTTTATTGGTGAGACGCGCCCATAAACTTAATAATTAGTTTATAATCTAGGCCATGGGTCTGCTACCTTTTGGCTGCCAGGGGACACAGGGGGACTATATAAAGGAAAGCGGGCCGCAATTGTCATATTATTTTAAATTTAAAGACATTTTATTGTAAGTTTATTTTTAGAAATTACGAAAAATAACAAGAAACAAACAAATAAAAAAAATTGCAAATTTAATTTTATGCTTGTTATCACAATGGTGTTATAAGTACTCTTTTTGTATAGCAAGGGTTTATTGGCATATTAAGCTGGTTTCCCATTACAATTAAGTACCATAAAAATTTAAACATTATAGGAAAGGAGGATGGGATTTTTGAGCCTTTCTTTTTTTTTTTTGTTAAGGCGGGAGAAAATTTTCCTAACCGCAACCATTCGGGGCAACAGCTACCCTGTCTGTGGGGCCCTTACCCACTAAATAAACTCGCCGTGTGCCGTCTCTACGCCTTATTGGCAGACACTGGAACTATGTTACATTCCTTCAGTGGTGGGATTTTTGGGCCTGAAGTTAACAAATTGGCAAAATTGGCAATATTTTCCAATATAAAATTCTAAAAACTAGCTTATTTTGCAATCTAGAAATCGAAAAAATATTAAAAGAGAAATGATGAAGGAAATCGATAACTTTAGTCGATTCACAATAGAATTAATGCTCATTTGGATTGACAAATAAAATTAAAAATAAATGTTTAGTTTCATTATTAATCATTTATTCAAAAATAATAAAAAACAATATTTGAGGAAAAATAATATAGAACATTTTTATATCAGTATATCGATTAACATACTAAATTGATACACAAGTGAAATCCTCTTTTTTGAACGCTACCACGGCAACACTACATTTGGCAGTTTAACTTTTTCATTTCCAGCTTTATTTATTATACTGTTTTGCCTATTTATAAGTATCGACAGATTAATTCGTGTTGTTCATATTATAATTTTTTAAAATAGCTATAAAATAAAACAAGTCAAAAGAAGGATCGATTTTGGAAGATCGCCTTTTTAAACTCAATTTTTTTTGGTATCCAACCTTATTTAATAATTTATACAAAAATCAATCTTTCGCCAGAAGAATCGCCAACCCTAAACCATACAAACTAGACGTATACCATCTAGTGTTGCCATTGACATGACAATTGCCGTATTATACGGTATTTGGTGCCATTTGAAAAAAACACGGTACAAGGCATTATAATCGTCAATCAGGGAACACTCACAAAACGCATTAAGTCGCGGGATACAGCTATTCAATAACGTATTTTAATACAACCTATAGCACCATTGGACTTCACACTTTAGTTGATTTTTGAATTCACATTGCTAGTATGATAAGTTAATAATGGACATGGCACTAGTGGAGAATTCCCCGGAAGATTAGATGTTCTTCAATCGATCGTTTTCGTTCTTTCATACGTACTTACGATATTCATTCTACTGTTACGAGACTTACAAGCATGAACGAAAATAGCGAAAGAAGATTGTAATATAATTTGCAGAGGAAAAACAGTGACACCTAACAGCCTACTACCCCTAAAATCTATCTGTTAATCTGAAATATTTTTATGAATTTCGTATGCATATTACATATTTGTATTTTAAATCCTTCTTATATATATGTATTTAATATCCTTTAATCACTATAACTATAATAACAATATCCAATTGTGTGTTTAAGTCTACATTGTGATTGAATTTGTATGAGACACGGCAATTTTTCAGGTTTTACCACAAAACACGGCAACCAATTTTTAATTAATGGCAACCTCATCGGCAAAACTTTGACATCAGCATAATGCTGAAGCAATGGACGCACCCTTATGCTTTCAATGCGATGCGTACGGCGCGTGCGTGCGGACTAATGGACGTCCACCATTACAGTTACCCGCCCCCTATCGCGTCGTACAGTACAGACGTTAATAATGTTGCCATTTTATTTTCCAAGTTATTACTAAAATTATGACATATTGCTATTATATTTTTAAATTACTAAATCATGACATTATTTAGATATAGACCTATTACATAAATTGTAAAAACATACCATCACGCCTGCATTCCCCGAAGGGGTAGGAAGAGGTGTATTATACGCCCACGATTCGCCAGCTATGTTTAGGTCCCAACTCCCACGTAATAGGGGGTGAGGCTATTGCCGTCTACCGGGCACATTCCCAAACTCCTGGCTGCTACTGAGAATTTTACTTTTTACGAAAAAGCTTAATAACATTGCCCGAGCCGGGGATCGAACCCGAGACCTCATGATCATTAGACACACTACCGCTGCACCACCGAGGCAGTTACATAAATTGTGATATTAAATAATTATTACTTTTAATCAATAAAAAAGTACTTTGGATATTAACTACCATATCTCTCAAGTTGGATCAAAGACCAAATATTGAACAAAGGGCGCTAAAATCAGGTCATTAATTTTGACGTTCATGGGGGACAAAAAACTTCCATCCTTCCATCCATCCATCAGCCTTTCATCGTCCACTGCTGGACATAGGCCTCCCCAAAATGGGGGTTTGACCATAATCGCCACGCTTGGCGGGCGGGTTGGCGATCGCAGTGGATGTTTTTTAGTACACAGGGGAACGCTGCTGCCCGATCCCCCGGTAATTCCTTAGTCGGCTTTTACGACTCCCATAGAAAGAGATGGGGTGGAGCTATTCTTGGTGCCGGCCCCACACGGCCAGTGAGGCAAGTGTATTACCTAATCTATGCAATATGTGGCTAATATTAATATGTGTGCGTTCTATAATTGATCTGTTCCTTAAATATTTTTTCAACGAGTATACGTATCTCATCATTATTATTTATAATTTTAAGTCAGTATCTAATTTATAAAAAGAATCTAACATTTCAGTAACAGGGTAATTCAATATAATTGCATTTAATTTTATAAATATTAATTGTATAGTGTTAATAATGTGTTCCATGTTGTATAAAAAAATAATAAAATAATTAGGGCCAAGAAAAAAAAATTAACTACAATTGAGTTAAAAAAAATGAACTATGTGAGTTCCTAAAAAAAATAAACACAACACGTGAACAAAGTGTGAGAAGTAACGAAAAAAAAATTAACAAGTTAAATGATTGTTACTAAACCCTAAAAGGCAATAAGGTAACGCACAAAAATATGAAAAAATATGATGCTGAAAAAAAAACATCCATAATAAAAATAAAAATAAAAAAATATGCCGTGCTGCACAATTGCGCGTGTGTGTGGGTAATCGTGAAAGATGGTAGTGATTACCCTACGGAGCCAGTTATATAAAATTATCGGCTACCCGTTCCGCAATAAGAACGGGTCGGTGGTACCTCCCCGTGCAGCCTCCTCCGCTAAAGGCTTACCACCTGTGACAAAAACTTAATAGAACAATATAACGATTTTATGAATTTTCATAAAAATACCGATACAAATTTCCATCACCTGGGTGTTCTCAATCTAGGACTGAACCCATTGCATCAATAATGGACCATGTTGTGCAGAAATCAGCTAATCCGCAAAAACATAAATAAAAGTTATGCTGATTTGAACCACTTCTGCTGTCATTTTTTCAGTGTTATTCGTAGTCTTGGGTTGGTATAACCTATCATAAAAAATATTTGCAGTTGGCAGAATAAAACGAATCTTTGTGACATAAAAACAGAGATTATTTTCGATTGCTTGGCATTAAAACCTTAGTTTTGTTCAGTTTCTGGGTTGGATCATTTCTGTACAACATGGTCCATTATCGTTACGATGTCATTTACACCCTGTATGTATTATTGCACGCCTCATAAGCGAAGCGTTGAGGTGGGTACTGGTCTCGCTTCACGCAGAACAACTGATTTTTCAAACTTAAAATGTCTCTATTTATCATATATTGCACTTGTAAAATAATATATACACACACATATCAAGAAAAAACACTATTTTTAACACTCATGATATTTTGATACCATTTTTGTTATTAAACTAGTTAAAAAACTGTTTAAAAAAGTGCTGTCTTGGACGTCCGTGTGTTGTAGGTAATGTATGTTAACACGATAGCGACCGAAATACTTTACTAATCGAGTATTTTTTTTTTATAGTTCAGTATAACTACGAATAGAGCCCTATCACTTTTTACGGTCATTGGTTTTTTTAATAATTTAAACCATTAGGTTTAATTGTTATTAAATTAACGAAAAAATAGTGAATATTTACGCTCGATTCGACACTAAAACCAGCGCCTCCTTGTTTCGTGAGAACTATTTATATAGAAGTATTTCTTAAAATTAGTAACTAAGTAAGACCAATACATTATTAGTTACTTATCAAATAATCAATATTATTGTGAAAATGAAGAGTATGAGGCGTGCACTTTTGGATTTTCCAAAGTATTTTCGACTTATCAGTAGCAATCACGGTCAAATTTTGACACCCACGCGTTTTTATATGTAGTCTTCTTACTATTCTCATAACTCAAAAAAAGAGTATTTTAACGTATAATAGTAGAGTAGTTTTTTTTAGCATTTGACATGATTGTTTTCACAAATTTTTGTTTCTAGTATTCGAACGTTCTAGAAACCTTGGCCGAGTGATCTGCATACAGAGACTTACCTATAGGGGAAGTACGTCCAAAATGACATAGGGTTTTATTAATTATCAATAACTTTTAAATTATTCATAATAGGAACTTATTTTTTTCTTACAACTCTGCTTATATTAATTGGTTATAAGAAATCATAAAAGATTTCTCAGAAAAATCAACACTTACAAAAATATTTAGTATTGAATGAAGATCAAGATAAATCCGTTTTGTCCATACCGTATGGACAAAACGACACGAGCCGTATGGACTAAATGACATACAAACCATCAACATGAATAAAATAAGTAATAACAAAAATTAATTGCACAATTCGCAAACAATTGTTTTGGTACGCTTTGGCAAATCAGCTCAGGCCGCGTAATCCCAACGACTGCACCGCATGCACCTCAACCAGCCCTCACCAGGCTATAACGTGAGTAGTCCGGTCGATGGCGCTGTACGATGCACCTGTGTGGGTGGAGTCCCTGGACGCGCCGAACAGGGCTCTTCTGTGGAGACCACAAAGAGTCGTCGCGTCCAAGATATCCAAGATATGCGGATACCTCACGGTGTCGACCGAGGCGGCCTGCGCATTGGCTGGAACTCCCCCATGGGACTTAGAGGCGTGAGTATTTGCGCCTAATGACGCCCTAGCTGAGGCTGTGGGTGGATGGATCGGGGAACGTCCGCCACCCGCAAGGCCTCCCGCGAAGGTGCGACGCTCCGTGTGCGGATGCGTCGCTCAGTAGAGGGTACCTGAAAGGTTAGGCCGGCGGACCATTGAAGTAATGTAACATAGTGGCCCGCCAACAAAGGCGGAGAGACGGCACAAGGCGGGCTTATTTATAATAGTGGGTGAAGGCCCCACACTACCCTGTTCGTTGCCCCGAACGATGGGGTGTGTGGTTAGGGACGTTTTTCCCCCCTTAACAGAAAAAAGGGCTATAACGTGAGCAGAGATCGTTGCAGTAAATACAGGCAAAATCGTCTTCTTCGTCTTCTTGATCAAGGCAATCTTCATCTGAGTCATCATTAATATATAAAGATTATTTAGTAACTGCCTGTCTTCTTTTACGAGTTGTTTTTTCAGCTTCAGTCTCTTGTTTAAAATAATATATTCTGCCATATTTGATGATGACGTAAGTAGAAATGTTGTCGTTCGTTTCTTTGGCTTTCGTTTACCCTGTTCAGTTCACTTACAAATTTACCACTGGGAACTGTAGAAATGACATTAACTGGAACTGCCAAAGAACAGTAAGTAGTGGGTATCTACATAATTAGCTCATTGAGCTCTTATGGACGAAACGACATACCTATGTCATTATGTACATTACGTATATATGTCATTTTGTCCATATAGTATTATAAAAAATCTAAATTCAACAATAAATGCAAAATAAATATTATTTAAAGAAAATTATATTCAAATGTAAGAATAAATACTTAAAGAGTGCAATAAATATACACACAAAGTCAAACCGTGAAAAATATAACGTTAAAACATAAAAATCCCTGCAATGAAAAAAAAACTCATAATTAGCTAATATTTGTCGTCGTCCATGACAGCCGAACGAAAGACTAGAACGAGATCACGTTTTGACAGGTTGGTATAAGTCGGTAAGGTCACGTGATGCAGTTGTCCGTGCCGGGCTAGAAGCGGTAGAATTTGAAATATCATGCATGTGTCATTTTGTCCGTCTATGTCATTTTGTACGTATTTCCCCTATATAGAGCGTGTGACCGCAATTGAGATCGTTAATCGTATCATATCACAAACAGATAAACATGTCAATATTTATTTTTCACTAGCCTTTGCCCGCAACTTCGTCTACATGAACGTTAGTACACACTTTTTTTGAAAAATAAAAAATGTAAAACATTCATTTATGGGATACATAAATATTACCTGCCTTATTGCTTGCGTTTTAATCAAGAAAAATAGCTGCAACATAAGGCAATAATTAATATATCTATAGAACCTATAGCATCATAAAGCTGTAACAGAGTTGTGTTTATACATTTGAGATATTAGCGAAAAAAATACTGTATTCAACTAGGTATTGAGGGATGTCTAAGTATAAATCAGTTTTGAATCGTTGTGATTTGAAACTCGATGAAACGAAAATGCGTCACGATAAAAAAACAAATACATAAATGTATAGGATTAACAGTCAGTTGCAGAAAAGTCCTATAAAGTTATTTTAATTTTAACTTTGAAATATTTTTTTTGTCACAAAAAGTATTCCTTGGTAGGTAGTAGATATGAAACCTCGGTCTCCGGCTTGCGTGATCAATACTTAAACCATATGACCAAGGTGTACATAATATTATGTTTGAAAAAGTGATATGCATTCAATAATAAACTAATATCTCTGTTTTGCTATGCTCACTTGGTATTCCCATCCCCCCGCTTATAAAGTATTTTTCTCACCTACCCCTAAAGTGAATCATATACTTTTGTTATTTATGTTGCTATGGTGAGATTCACAAGATCTTTTTCCAAAGTTGTCCCATGAATTCCTACGGGATCCATTATATCGTTGCAGAAAACAAAATTTTAATGAATTTTAATGCTCCATTAAATAATACCCATAGAGCAACGTGCTCCGGTTCGCCAGGGGTCCGCGTTGCTCTATGAATAATACCCCAGATACTCTATATCAATCTCAATCTCTCGTAGGCTACTTTTCAGAAGTTTCACTTCTGCCGTGTGTGAATTGCACACCTATGGTTTTTTTAATAATTTTTGTCTATTGCACGCCTCATAAGCGAAGCGTTGAGGTGGGTACTATTCCCGTTTTACATAAAACAACTGATTTCTCAAACTTAAAATGTCTCTATTTATCATACATTGCACTTGTAAAACAATATATACACACACATATCAAGAAAAAACACTATTTTTGACACTCATGATATTTTTATGCCATTTTTGTTATTTAAACTAGTTAAAAAACTGTTTAAAAAAGTTGTGTATTGGACGTCCGCGTGTTGTAGGTAATGTATGTTAACACGATAACAACCGAAATACTTTACTAATCGAGTATTTTTTTTTCTTTTTAACTAGAGTATTACTACGAATAGAGCCCTATTACTTTTCACGGTCTGATTCGATGTGGTTTAATTGTTATTAAATAAACAAAAAAATAATCAAATGCTCGACGCAACCAGCACCTTTCATGGGAACTATATCTATAGACCAATATAGAAGTACTTCTTAAAATTAGCGCTAGATGGCGAATAAGACATGAAACCCACATTAGTACTTTTTGAAATTAGCTCTATCTATGTGATTTATTGAAAACTACTTAGTAAGACCAATACATTATTAGTTACTTATCACAAATAATCAATTTTGTTGTGAAAAATGAAGATACTATGAGGCGTGCAGTTTTGGATTTTCCAAAGTATTTACTGTTTCTTTCGTCACACATCATGCCAAAACTAATGAAGGGATGTTGATGCAAAATGTTTCTTTTAGTAGCTCTTGATTAGAATTAAAAACCATTAACAACTGGTATATGTTTTATCCTGCTACTATGTCAGAAACTTTATCACAACACGCTAAAACCACAGAATAAATACTGGTCCTTAAAACTACTAAATGCAACTTTTTTGTTGATAGATCTTGTCTAGACTTAAAAAAAATGTAGGTACACATTTTATCGCGCTTCTATATCGGAAACCTCAAATATATTCAAAATAGTAGCTTTTTTGTATGTGATGGGCAATTAAGTAGTTTTAAATTATAATTTATGTGTTGCAATGATAGCCTAGCGGTAAAACCAAGGAATGCAGAAAGTGTTATCAAGTTCGGGCCCCAGTCTAAGGTTGAGATCTCGCAAGTTACATCCCAAAATTATATGTGTACTTCTCATGGACTTATGGTATTTGTTAACAAATTCTCACTGCTCTGTGAAGGAAAACGTCGTGAGGATACCTGCAAGCCTAGAGTTTGACAGCTTGTGAAGTCTACGAACACGCGTGGCGGAATTGGTGTACTATGGCTTAAATCTTTCTCAGTCTGGGAGTACACCGAAAACGGAACATAAAACATAGATAGCATCACGCCTGTATTCCCCGAAGGGGTAGGCAGAGGTGTATTACACAACCACGGTTCGCTAGCTATGTTTTACCTAAGTTCCATATATTAGGGAGTTAGAGAGCAAACTCCGGGCTGCTAATGAGAATTTTTCTTTTTAGGAAAAAGCATTGCCTGACTCGGGGATCGAACCTGAGACCTCATGATCAGCAGTCGCTCACACTACCGCTGCACCACATAGGCAGTATAAAAAAAGCAGAAAACGGCTCATGAAATGCTAATTTATGGAAGTTCTAATCCCATATTCGACTGCACAGATGGCAGAGTCATTTAGATACCAGCCTATTTTCTTTTTTTTTTTGTTAAGGCGGGGAGAAATGTTCCTAACCACACACTCCGTCGTTCGGGGCAACGAACAGGGTAGTGTGGGGCCTGCACCTACTAAAGAAACCCGCCGTGTGCCATCTCTCCGCCTTTATTGGCGAGCCACTGGAACCATGTTACATTCCTTCGGTGGTAGATACCAGCCTCCCTCTCTCCCTCTTGAATGTTGTGGGTTTCATTCCCACACAGGACAACTCTTTGTATTACAAATGCACACAAAAGCACACCCAGACTCAGAACAATTTCTGAGTCTGGGTGTGCTTTGTATCCGTGCTGTACGTTTGTAACTTGTTTGTTAGTAAATAAATAAAAAAATACACAATCCACATTAACTGCTCTTCGAGAAGATTCCATCTTATGGACAAAAATGCAGGCACTCACCGCTCTGTTTACGTGGAAGCGTGTATAAGAAATTAGGATCTGTCGTTTACATTGGCCAGATCGAAGTCCTGACCTCAATCCAATTAAACATATTATCTGGGTTCTAAAGAGGCGGGTAAGATCAGTACAATCTGCTC
Source organism: Leucoma salicis (assembly GCA_948253155.1). NCBI lineage: Eukaryota > Metazoa > Arthropoda > Insecta > Lepidoptera > Erebidae > Leucoma > Leucoma salicis. The sequence goes on along the minus strand of OX411808.1, from coordinate 1,954,826 downwards.
CACAAAACATCAGGAAGCTAAAAATATGGTTTTGGCAAGAGTCACACTTTAATTAGGATTTAACACTTTGACTTCTTTAAATTACAAATCTTAAAGAATCCTCTCGTCTTTAAGGCTGACCGCTGCTTACTCTTTGAATCGTCGATTTTATTGACTCCATCGATATTTTTTTAAAGTATATAGTTTAAAGTAGCTGAGAGCATGTCAAGTGCTAAAATATATATTAGAAAAATACTTATTCAATACGAAAATTGCTAAAATACAGTAATATAATACCTAGTGTAACTTTTAATTGCAAAATTAAACTTACTATAGGTATTAGATTAATGCATGTAAATGCATCAGATAGGTGGCGTGGGTCGTAAAGACAAATGTGATGTGGGGATTGGGAATGGCCGTCGGTTACTGCGATGGCTTAGCGGCCTAAAGCACTTCCCTGGATTGGAAGGGATGCAGGGTCCAATCCCGATCGCAGTAAAGATCTCTTTTTCCACATTCACAAGTAATTTGTTCTCCGTCGATAATTTATATACATAATAGTAATATTATAAACTTAAACATTTTCAGTAACCCCCGACACAAATAAAACTCTAAAAAATAACTAGAAATGAACAGAACTAGTTACAGACGACTGTAATGAGCACAAACTTGATGGATTTACTAATAGACAATCCAGGATTTTATCTCCTACCTTCATCAGAGTAGCTCAGTGGTACCAGCATACATGGGTGTTTCGAACGTTACGTCACATGTATGTTTGAAAGTAAAGTAAATGCCTACCTACTCATTATGCGTCTAAAATCCCCACCGCAGCTAACAAAAAAAACGGATAACCTTAAAACGCTTAAACAGATCTTCATAAATTGTAACTAAAAATTATCTCGATCACGTTAGCTTTCAAACAAAAAGAAACACATTCAAATTGGTCCATTTGTTTAGGAGCTACGATACCAAAGACAAACACATAGACGCTCGACGTCAAACTTATAACACCCCTCTTCGGTGGGTTAAAAAGTGCCCGAATTCACATCACACATTCACTATGTCTAACTATTAAATTCAATTGAATTAACTGAAATCGGAATGTAAAAAGCACTAAATAGTGCTCGTTTTTTTAGCAAAGTATGGTATTTAAAATAGATTAAGTATTTCAACATTAGATAAAAATATTACCTTTTATTCCAAAAGGATGACAATTACTGCAAAACAATGTTAAAACCTTTGTAAGTTATATGCATCTCTGACCCAACTAAGCACCTCACTACAGGATAACATCAACAGATCACTTAAATTTGAATTTAAACCAGTTTTGTGAACCGATCTATTATTACGTTGTTTTTCTAGTAAATTAATTATCGCCTTTTTTATCTTAATAATCAGTCATAAATTAATACTTAATCCTATCTTGGTTATCTGTGTGTCAGGTTGTTAGTCCAAGAGGTAAGATAAAATAATTAACGAACTTAAATAATTCTATTCCAAATTTAAACTTGTTGCTACAAAATAGTAGGTGTTCTGCGTAGCCATAACGGCCTGGCCACGGGAAATGCGATGCAGCGAAAATTCGCGGGGTGCGAACGGCGGAGCGTCTTGCGACTAATACAAATGTATGGAAAAGTACTGGGCATACCACACGTAGCGGCGTCCGGCGGCACGGCGAATCTTACCAAGCGAATCGCACGTACGTCAGGCGGTGTGGCGGGCAACAGAATCAAATGTATGAAACTGTACGGCGGCGGTGCATGCCACGGTGTCGAGCGGCAGACGTTACTATGTACGTTAATTTTAGTTAGTTAATCACTAGCTCTTCGAGACATTATACCTTGAGTAAAAAAATTAAATGATCTTTTTTACCGTCGCTCATGGACTCAACTACACCGAGAGTATTGTCAAGCCACTGCTCACCATTTCATTTCACCGATAAGAAATGAAAGAATATACGGCTATCTCCTGCTACAGCCAAAACGCAACGATGTGCTTCATGGCCGGTCACATATAGGAGATGATGGTACCAACCCGCTCGGGTCCGATTCCAAGTGAGTACTCCTACTTGGTACCCAGCCCTACCATAAGTTATGCAGTGGATGATAATTGCTTACTTCCCTTAGTCGCCTCATACGACACCCGTGTGAAAGAATGGGGTGGTGCACTTGTGTTATTATTCCGTCACCATACGGACATCTAGTCGTCCTAGGTGGTTGTCTGTAAAGTTGGTTTACGGTAGAGTTGCCAACCGTCCTGTTTTCCCAGGACATGTCCTGGTATTTTGAGTGTCCTGGGGCGTCCTGAATAGTTCTTAAGCAGCGTCCTGGGTTTTTAAAACGTTCTGATACAGATCTTTCGATCATCCCAATTTACTTATCACATTTTGTCTTCACGACCAACGCCATCTATCGGAAGCAGTTTTAATGCATTAAAACTGCTGTCGTGAAGACAAAATGTGATAAGTAAATTGGGATGATTAAAAGATCTGTACTATAGCTCAGTGGTTCAGAGCACTTCCCCGGATTGGAAAAGGCTTGGAAAGGTGGAAAAGGTTCGATTCCCGCTAGTACAAAAAATCTCTTTTTCCTCATTCACAAATAATTTGTACTTTAAAAAGTGGCGGAGCATTTCAAATGCTAAAAAATATAGATCAAAAATTTTTTCAACATATTATTTTTTTTTATATTTATCGAAAAAAATCGGATATTGTTATTAAAAAACTTACTTCAATTTAATTTAAAGTGTTTTTAGAATATTTTTTTACAACCCTTTTTCTGTCCCACTATTGGGCACGGATCTGCTCTCATGGCGAGAGGATATCAGAACATATTATTTAACTAGCTGATAAACTTCGTCCGCGTGAAATTTATTTATGTTCTTTTTTAGTGCAGTATCCTAATTATTTTTCCAAAATAAAAGTAGCAATCCCCGTTCCCTGAATCCCGTCCAAATCAGTGCAGCTGTTCAGGAGATTAGCCCTAGCAGTGGCGTAACTATACCATCTGGGGCCCGTGGCAAATTCATTGGATGGGGCCCTCCCCGTAAACATCGTCACTTTGTAATTTAATTTTAATAAATCACTTAATTACTTACCCAACAGTATTACCTACTAATATTGTATGCATTTTAGTTAAATATCTAATAAATTTTATTTAAAAAAACATACTTATTACATAATTTAATATTAACAACATAATTACTATCTTTTCTTCGAGCTTCTGTTCCGCAAAAGTTATCCAAGTTTAAAGTTCAGGCTATAGAATTTTCCATGGACAAAATAGCCAAGGTACATTGCTTTTTTTTTGTTAAGGCTGGAAAAAATGTTCCTAACTGCACACCCCGTCTTTCGGGGCAACGAACAGGGCAGTGTAGGGCCCTCACCCACTAAAGAAACCATGTGCCGTCTCTCCGCTTTTATGGGCGGGCCACTGGAACTATGTTACATTCCTTCGGTGGTTCAATTTACATAGCCTGTCTTGACCCTGCGGCATAGGCAGAGACAACGCAAAAAGTGCAAAAAGGCTCTATTCTTGCATACATCTCTCGCTGCCTCAGCATTCATAGGTAGGTTAGTCTCTTGGCCACGGTCGCTGCCTTATGCGAGGAGGTCATCTCGCGGAAGGAAGTGTGGTAGAAAGGGCCAGGCAGGCTGATCCTCCACCGAAGGAATGTGACATAGTTCCAGTGGCCCGCTAAGAAAGGCGGAGATACGGCACACGGCCGGTTTCTTTAGTGGGTGAAGGCCCCACACTACCCTGGTCGTTGCCCCGAACGACGGGGTGTGCGGTTAGGAATATTTTTTCCCGCCTTAACAAAAAAAAGGCTGATCTTTCGCAGACCCGAACCGCCGCCAGTGACTGTGGCGGCGCAGGCATCAGTATTTGCGCCTAATGCCGCCCTAGCTGTGGCTGCGGGTGGATGGACCGGGGAACGTCCGCCACCCGCAAGGCCTCCCGCGTAGGTACGATGCTCCATGTGCGGATGCGTCGCTCAGTTGAGGGTACCTGAAAGGGTAAGCCGCCGGCGGACCACTGAATGATAGTTCCGGTGACCCGCCAATAAAAGCGGAGAGACGGCACACGGCGGGTTCCTTTAGTGGGTGAGGGCCCCACACTACCCTGTTCGTTGCCCCGAACGACTAAGTGTGCGGTTAGAATTTTTTTTTCCGCCTTAACAAAAAAAGAAAGATAAGTAGGTTATTCTAGGTTTCACCCTGTACCTACATCCTTTCAATTTCGCATTGTATTTCTTCTTTACCCCACCATCTTGTCCAAACCCTCGGAGCATTCCCTTTCGCATCTTTACACCAATATTCTCTTTTAGATCTATTCGCTCTCTTACGTCGTCGTAACGAATGCGGTCAGTCAGCGTCACTCTCCAGAGATCGCATTTCGACCGTATTAATTTTGCTCTCATGCTCCTTCCTGCGTACACAATTCTCGCTTCCATTAATAGTGTTGGGACAAGCACTGCGTTGTGTATTGTGACACGTCCCTTCTGGCTGAGGTGCTGCAAGAAGCTATTGTCCCAAGGCGCCGTTTACTCCATTTCCCGCATTTACTATCTTTTTATATATCAGTGGTGTACTTTCCATCCCAACTGAATCAACATTGAAGATATACATAATCATCCATTTGTTCTAGCACGTCACGTTGCCTATTGTTACTCTAACATCTGTTCTGGCTTCTCCCCTTTCAAAGACTATTATTTTGGTCTTGTTCACATTCACACATAGGCCCCTTTTCTTACAATCTTCTATCATTACGTCGACTAAGGTTTGCAGATCAGTCGCTGATTGTGCTAATAGGATCCCATCGACCGCATCGTCTGCATATAGCAAGGAATTTAGTCGCCAATCTGAACTCCCACATTCATTTAATTCAATCTTTGGAAACATTTATCCAGTTATAATTATGATAAATAATCTAGCTGGTAGAACGCACTCCTATTGAACGCCAATATTTACATTCAACCAGGCCGACATTCCATCCCCCACCCGCACACAAATTTTGCAGTCCATGTAATTGGACTGCACCGCTCGCAGCAGTCTATCGTTAATACCATACTCTGGCAAAATGCCCCAAAGTTCCTTTTATACCAACGTGTCAATTGCTTTGTCCATATCCACAACCATATACATTTTTCATCATATAGGTACCATTTTTCAGCAGTCGGCTCCCCCCTGAGCTGAAGGTTATTTTCTATGCAGACGACACGCTGGTCGCGGCCCTACGCGGGACTATCCTCGAGGATAGTTGGCGGAAGTGCTCGCGAATGTGCCACCACCCGTCCAGCACTAGGCCCAGATACTTGTCCGAAGTCGGGGCCCATGGAAAAGTAGGGCCTCTGACTTATCCAGGGCCACCTCCGAGGTCCCTAAGATGGCCAGGAACGCCGCTTCCTCAAATTTCCGGGCCGCCCTTGCCCTGAATAACGGGGTGAGCGATAAGGTAAATTTTTTTCCGCTCTAACAAAAAAAAACGGTACCGTATTTCAAACTTCTAATCGCCCATTCAACTTCGTCAATTATGATATCAACGGAGGATGCCAGTACCGAGTGACCACATGTGACGCCGATATCAAAAGAATCAAAATATTGACTCCATCGGCTTAACATATCTTGTGTTTGTGTAAGAATGTCTCCACCTTTAGACCTTATTTTATAACCTAACCCTGCCACCCTATAGTTACGCCACTGTGACCTAGCTTTATTAAATAAAGACTAAATTAAATAATATTTAATGCCACATAAAATAATATATATAAAATCTTTTTATTTATTATTGATAATTGTATAAAATCCAATCATGAAATTGCAAATGTATACCACTCCGGAATGCCTGGACGGATTTGGGTGGGACTTTTACTAGCAGATAGCTGTTGTTATAAGACTTAGTCTATTTTATTTCGAAAAGCAATTAGAGTACCGCGCGAAAAAAATAAAACCCACGAAATTGTGAATGAATGCGGATTCAAATAGATATATAATTACATCGAATATACACTGGACCGCAAAGAAAAATGGTCGGTTAAAACATCTTCAATATCTTCAAAAGTACCTGACCTAGCTTTATGAAATAAAAGATTACGTAATATATATAAAAAGTAGCTTAAGTTACTCCTTGTAAAAACAACTATGTATCTGCTAGTGACAGTCCCGTCCAAATCGGTCGAACCATTCCCGAGATTACTGGAACAAACAGGCAGACAAGACTGACTGAGAGACAAAATCTTAAAAAATTGGTAATTTCTTATAGGTAGCGTATATACCTACTCTCGTATACATTTCATAAAAAGTTGTTATTTAGACATTACAAACAGACACTTCAATTTTATTTATTTGTATAGATTATTGTTAGGTACTCTATTACTGCGTCCTGATTTTACACTGAATTGTCCTGGTTTTTCCAACTTGAAATCCTTGTTTTTGAAATTAGCGGTTGGCAACCCTAGTTTACGGACAATAATTGTACGTGATAACGTTATATATGTCGATAGATGCATTCAAGCCGAACGCTTAGGCTTGCCGCCGGGTCGGTCGCAACGCTGCTTCCCGTGGCCAGGCCGTAAATGTTTAATTACGTGTGGTAATTAAATAAGAATATAAGTGTCTCCACCCTATACTTTCCCGCAGGTGTCGTATGAGGCGACTAAGGGAAGTGAGCAATTATCACCCATTGCATTACTGGTGGTAGAGGTACCAAGTGGGAGCACTCACTTGACGTCGGACCCGAGTAGATCAGTCACTGTCTTTCGATCAACACTTCAGTGTGGTTTATTTTAGTGGTAAATCCCATCGCCAGTATAACTACTCCTAACCTAATTTAGAAAACACAGACTCCATTTTGTTGATTGTTTTTACTTGGTTTAATAAAGATTATTATTATTAATAATATTCTTAGTATTGCAGAGTCCATAAGCCGCAAGTGCCACTTACAATCAGGTGGGCTGTTGCTCGACTACCACAGCAATTTATAAAAATAATTGCCTACAATTCAATTATCCCGGTGCAAGAAGTTTGGGAAATTTCATATTGTGCCAGCTTGGGAAACTATAGCCGAAATCCATTCAAAGGGACAGCCCGATACTAAGACGTTATAAAAAATATTATTATATTTCATGGAGATATAATTCCTTTAGCACAAGAAGGGCTCTAGAAGTTTCTTTGTATAGCCAAGAAAATTAAAGGTCATGGATGTATAAAGATTGTATTAGGTTAATACATTAGACCAAATCCCTCGAGAAGCATACTGTTATAATATTTATGAGTAACTCTACACGCAAAGGAACTAGTAACAAAAGAATATCAATCGCAATCATGTCAATGGTATTTATAAGTATAAGTTGTTTTCAGGAATTATTATAATACTGATTGGCAAATATTTATCCAAAATAACATAGCATCACGCTTATATTCCCCGAATTCCTTTCAAACACCCCGTCGTTCGGGTTACAAACAGGGTAGTGTGGGGCCCTCATCCACTAAATAAGCCCGCCGTGTGCCGTCTCTTCGCCTATTTTGTTTGGCCACTGAAACTATTTGACATTACTTCAGCAAAGCTATCTAAGCCTAAATTTAATAAAATACTAGCCTTTGCCCGCGGCTTCGCAGCAGCCAAAAGCTAGTTTTTCAGTTATATCTTAGGCTCCCGATATAGTAGCGGGATAAAATGTATACCAGTTTTTAAGTCTAATCAAGACCTTTCAAATAAAAAAAGTTGCATTAAAATCTGTCCAATAGTATTTTTTAAATAAATTCTAAGAAAAAATTTAGTTTAAATAATTTTCTAGTTTTTCGGATATATCTCAGGTTCCCGATATAGTAGCGGGATAAAATATATACCAATTTTTAAGTCTAGTCAAGGCCTTTCAAATATAAAAAGTTGCACTAAAATCTGTCCAATAGTATTTTTTAAATAAATTCTAAGAAAAAAATTAGTTTAAATAATTTTCTAGTTTTTCGGTTATATCTCAGGTTCCCGATATAGTAGCGGGATAAAATATATACCAATTTTTAAGTCTAGTCAAGGCCTTTCAAATAAAAAAAGTTAAATAAAGCATAAAAATCCGTCTAGTAGTTTTTGCGAGTTTGATGCGCGAACAAACAAACAGATAAACAGACAAACGCAAAAATTCTAAAAAAAATGTTTTGGGTTTAGACACGCCTTATAGCCTATTACAGCTATTTTTTCTCAAATATTTTGAATGTACAGATACAGCTCTGTTACAACTTTATAATAGTAATATAGATTACTGTCCCACTAGTATGTACTAGTCTTCTCTGAGAGCAAAAAGGATTTAGGCCGTAGATAAGCACGCTAGACTGATTGGCAGACATCACAAGCCATCGGAAAATCTCTCAAACATGCATGGCTTCCTAAGGAACGATTCAAAAAAATTACGTGCATATAAACAATATGCACCTACTTTTTTAAAGTGGGAAATACTGTTTCTCAGCGAACATTCTATCATTCGGGGCAACGAACAGGGCAGTTGGGGAGCCTCACTCATAAGCCCACTACACACGACTGTGCCGTATTGGCTGACCACTGGAGTTGTATATATGAATATATATTACTCCAGTGATAAACAATACATACCTAAATGATTCATAACAACTTCTAAGTATTAGCATTTGTATCATAATTACGACTGATACCGCAATAAGATTAAGTAGTGCGATAACGGGGTAAGACAAGTAAGGAGAGAGAGAGAGCGATATTAAAACACGACAAGTGGTTATAAAATTAAAATTCACAAGTTTCAAGTGGGGTTCTAATATGATTTGTTAATCTGTATCTAATATAACTAGCCTTTGTCAGCGGCTTCGCCACAGCCAAAAGCTAGTTTTTCGGTTATATCTCAGGTTCCCGATATAGTAGCGGGATAAAATGTCTACCAGATTTTAAGTCAAATCAAGGCCTTTCAAATAAAAAAGTTGCATCAAAATCCATCTAGTAGTTCTTTTAAATAAATTCTAAAAAAAAACTATTTTACCTAAATAATTTTCTAGTTTTTCGGTTATATTACAAGTTCCCGATATAGTACCGGGATAAAATGTATACCAGTTTTTATGTCTAATCAAGGCATTTCAAATAAAAAAGTTGCATCAAAATCAGTTTAGTAGTTATGCGCGAACAAACAGACAAAGATTCTAAAAAAAATTGTTTTGTGCTTAGACATGCCTATATAGCCTATTACAGTCATTTTTTCTCAAATATCTTAAATGTACACAGATACACAGCTCTGTTACAGCTTTATAATAGTATAGATTACATTAAAATACTGTCCAAGAGGATAAAAACGAGGAATCGCGGCAAAGTCGGACTATCTATCTATCATCATTCATCAGCCGTTTTTCGTTCACTGATGATTACTGGCCTTCACGAACCTTAGCCACTGTAGTAATGCCACACAGTTTCAGCGGTCTGCGAGTACAGGCGGAGAGTTGGCACACGGCGGGCTTATTTTGTGGGTGAAGGCCCCACACTACCCTGTATATTTTTTCCGCCCTCACGAACGCCACCACCTTTTGCCGTCTACATCCAACATCGCCCTGAGGATCTACTCTAATGCTGCTTCCCTAAACAATAGCATTGTAATAACTATTTAGATATTTTTATATATATTTTTAGCATTTGACATGCTTAGCACTATACATTAAACACAAAGTGAAAAATGTGAAATCGAAAATAACAGTCAGGAGCAGGATTTGAACCTGCATCTCCTGGATACCGTCCAGATGCTTTGCCAATTCAGCCATCCTGACAATTGCTCCTGACTGCTAATTTCGATAACACATCATAGTTAACGTCTTTGGGTGACGCCTGCGCCATCTGTCGGAAGTATTTTCATACATTATACCGACCAGGTAAACCAGGTATCCAGGAGATGCAGCTTCAAATCCTGCTCCTGACTGTTATTTTCGATTTCACATTTTTCACTTTGAATTTAATTGTAATAACTGTTCAATCGAAACTTATAGATTTGTATTCAAGCGATGCCCGACCATAAATTTATTTTCAGAGAAATAAAATGTATGTGCACTAATGTACTGTTAGTGTGCACTTTGAACATTCTCACCTGCTAGTTTGGGTTGATAGGCGATGTCCAAGTATTAAGTGCTAAAGTTAACAAAAACATTACTCACTTTTCTTAAAGTCTATGTGCTGATGTGTATATTTGGCATCGTAATCTACGTGTACCTAATATTGTTATAATCTATGCCTATATTATTGACACTCGCGTATCAAGTGATATTGTATTATCATGCTAATTATAATTTCATTAATGACCTACTAATCGTTCACTTATACATAATGTAAACAATTTGAGGTTATCAAATTGGACGTAGCCATGTTTCTTTTTCTTAAAAGTGTTTGTGTAAGTATGCATTATCTATCATGCAAGGTGCAAGGTGAATCCTTACTAATATTATAAGCTCCGTAGTCAAAAGCTAGTTTTTAGGTTATATCTCAGATCCCGATCTGCTAGCCAGAAAAACAAAACAGTTTTAGTTCAGGGACGCCTATATAGCCTATTACAGTATTTTTTTCTCAAATATCTTAAATGTACAGACACAGCTCTGTTACAACTTTAAAATAAGTAGTATAGATGTAAAAGTACCTTTGTTTGTTACGCTTTTACGCCATAACTACTGAATCTTTCACCATGAAATTTAGCATACATATAGTTCAGAATCCAGAAAGGGATAAGGCTACCTTAAAAAATATATAAAAAAACATCAGAAAAGTGAGTCATCAAAATAAAATTAAAGGGTTATTTTAGTAATTACTGCCGTGTGGGGCCGGCATCAAGAATAGGTCCACCGCGTCTCTTCCTATGGGAGTCGTACAAGGCGGCTAAGGGATTACCGGGGGTTCCCCTGTGTACGTTTTTAGTACACAGGGGAATCCACTGCGACTGCCAACCCGCCTGCTCCAACTATGTTTAAGTCCCACGTAATAGAGGACGAGCATAGAGTAGTAGTAGACGGCAGTCTACCGGGCACATTTCCAAACTCAGGGCTGCTACTGGGCCCACCGAAGGAATGTGACATAGTTCCAGTGGCCCGCCAAGAAAGGCGGAGAGACGGCACACGGCGGGTTTCTTTAATGGGTGAAGGCCCCACACTACCCTGTCGTTGCCCCGAAGGACGGGGTGTGCGGTTAGGAACATTTTTTCCCACCTTAACAAAAAAAAAAGGCTGCTACTGGGATTTTTTCTTTTTACGAAAAAATTCAATAGAACCGCTTGACTCGAAGATCGAACCCAAGACCTCATGATCAACAGTGGCTCACACTACCGCTGCATCATCGAGGCAGTTAAGAAAGTTAAGTTCAAACTTATATAAAGATATTTTGATCAGAAAATGTTATAAAAATTAATTATTTTTGACTTAAACTTGTTTGTTTCTTAGTTCAACATTATCTTACAAGCGCACTCATATTGTAATATACAGATAACTATTAAGTAACTCGTTTCTTATCTGTAAGGTTATCACAACCCTTTCTTTACTAATATATTATTATATTTTGTTATTTGATTTTCTAACCTCATAAACGTAGTTCGAGGTTCCAAGGTCCAAATCTCCCAAGCACACAATTCTAAATTTTCGAGGTTTTCGAAATATTGTGCGTATTTGTTGATAAATGATCACAGCTTGGTGAAGGAAATGTGCCCGGTAGATGGCAATAGGCTCGTCCCCTAATACGTGGGACTCAAACGTAACTAGCGAATCGTGGGTGTGTAGTACACCTCTGCCTACTCCTTCGGGGAATACAGGCGTGATGCTATCTATGTTTGGTGAAGGAAAACATCGTGACGAAATCCGCAGAGAGATTTTTTTGATGACTTGTGACTACGGGCTAAATCCTACTCACTATGATAGGAGTCTCGTGCCCAATAGCGCGACTGTAAAAGCGAAAATAATGAGCTGATGTTCCATTCAGTGATGGTGGTAAATCCTGCTCTTTAAGCATACATGACCGGCGCGGCTAAATAAGTTACAACCACCGTCTGACATTAACTGTAGATAATATTTAAAAAAAAAAATATTGGAATAGAGTATGAATTTTATTGTACTAAATACTTTTAGGTAAAAAAATAGTGTCATTTCTGCGATGTATCATTTATAGAGATAACATTTATACACACTTATAACGTTTTGGTCGCGAGAAAACTACTTTATAAGCGCTCTAACGCTGTACCTATGTGTTAAGATCGATTTAGTTTGATGACGTTATGCGATTTATAACTAATGCTTAATAGCGCTGTAAAAGCTAAGTCCACTGCGCGCTCGTCCTGCGAAAGCAAATTGCCACACGTTTTTTGTTTGGAATAGCTTCTCTATATTATAGTTAACATACTCGTATAACTCAATGAGAAAAAGTGTATCTAACTGGCTGTCGTCGAGGACAACAAACCGATTAGTGTGGGGCCTACTCACTAAATAAACCCACTTGTTTATGGTGGCAGACGAGCCATTACCCACCTGATGGTAAACGGTAACCGTCGCTCATGTACTCTAGCATACCAAGAGTATTGTCAAGCCGCTGCTTAACATTTCATTTCACAGATATGAAATGAAAGCATAAACAACTATCTTCTGCTACAACCAAAACACACCGATGTGCTTCTTGGCCGGTCACACGGGAGATGGCGCTACCAACCCGCTCGGGCCCTATAGCAAGTGAGTACTCCCACTTGGTACACAGCCCTACCACCATTAATCCAATGGATGATAATGGTTTACTCCCCTTAGTCACCTCGTACGACACATGTGGGAAAGAATGGGGTGGTGGCACTTGTGTTCTTAATCCGTCACCACACGGACGATAAGCATCTCAAAGAAGGTCAGGCCAGTAGTGTCGGATAATTGAAGTAATTTTTCAATAAAGAGCAGTTTAGTTGTCTGATTGACGCATCCGCTACCGTAGCGTGGACATCTCAGTACTTTCACCCTAAGATATAAACCGTCGGATGTGCCTATTGTTCTCATTTATATTTCGTTATTACATCAAGGTCTTTTTGGTGTAACTTTTTAATATAAACCTACAATGAGCAAATTCCACTTCCCTTTTGTTAATCTCAAATTGAAAATCAAAAAATTTCAAAATTAATTTTAATTAACCAAAAAATTCAATGCCATTGGCTTAAATAATTAAAAACATATATAGGTACAACAAAGAACATTATATACTACTATAAATAAGCGGCTTAATAAATAAATAAATGTGTGGTGACTGACAAATAATAAAAGTGTCACCACCCTTTTCTTTCCCACGGGTGTCGTAGGAGGCGACTAATGGAAGTAAGCAATTATCATCTATTGCATGACTGGTGGTAGGGCTGGGTACCGAGTGGGAGTACTCACTTGGTATCGGGCCTGAGCGGGTTGGTACCTACCACCATCTCCAGTGTGACCAGCCATAAAGCACATCGTTGCGTTTTGGCTGTAGCAGGAGAGAGCCGTTTATTCTTTCATTTCATATTGGTGAAATGAAATGGTGAGCAGTGGTTTGACAATACTCTCAGTATAGTTGAGTCCATGAGCGGCAGTCACCATTTACCATCAGATGGGCCGTGGCTCGTCTGCCACTACAAGCAATAAAAAAACACTTTCACACAAAGTCCTCTGGTCCCAAACTAAGCTTAACGCTTGTGTTATGGGTACCAGATTACGGATATAATACATATACCTATTACTTTCTTTTTGTAAATACTTACATATAATAGACAGAAAACACCCAGACGCAGTACAAATATCTGTGTTCATCACACAAATAATATTGTCCTGAGTGGGAATCGAACTCACGACCTCGTGCACAGAAGTCGGTTACACTACCGACTACACCACGAGGCCCGTCAATGTTTTATTATTTTAGGTATTAAAACTACCCGTGGGGCAAGCTAACGTACGGTCCACCTAATGATAAGCGGTTACCAGTTAGCCTATACCTCCAAGGAGAGCGATCAGAGTTGGAGATAAAGAATAATAAGGAGAGGATTTAATATTGGAGATTATTTAATATTGTCTGCGTGGTGACGGACTAAAAATACAATTGTCACTACCCCATTCTTTCCCACATGTGTACGAGGCGACTAAGGGAAGCAAGCAATTATCACCTTTGCATTACTACTGGTGGTAGGGCAGGGTATCGAATGGAAGTACTCACTTGCTATCGGGCCGCAGCGGGTTGGTACCACCATCTCCCGTGTGACCGGCCAAAAAGCACATCAGTGTGTTTGGTAGCTGGAGATAGCCGTTTATTCTTTCATTGCATACCTGTGAAATAAAATGGTAAGCAGCGGCTTGACAATACCCTCGGTACAGTTGAGTCCAAGAGCTACGGTTACCATTTACCATCAGGTGGGCCGTGGCTCGTCTGCCACCATACGCTATAAAAAAACATGTTCCTACTGTTTAACACTGTTTCACATTAAACTTGTAGTTGAAGTGCACAAACTGCTATAAATTTTCATTAAATTAGTCGTAGGTACAACTAAATTCGCCAAAGAGAAAGCAGAGGAGAGGAAGACTGGGAGGACTAAGAAGAGGAAGGCAACCCGTGGGAGGAAACCCACACCCGCGGGAAGTCCTGCCTCAGGAAACGGCTCAGCTGCCACGTCGGGGATGGAGACGGACGGCGGTGGTGGCGGTGCAACGGCCGCAAGCACGCTCGCCCCGAACCCATCGGGGTCTCAGCCGGGGATGGCTGACTCGTTGGAGCAGCCCTCGTGACTCCTGAAGCGCTCAATTGCACTAGAAGGGGATGTGTCGGAGTCGGAGGGCAGCTCCACTGAGATGCCACCGCCAGAGAGACCGGGAAGGCCAGCAAAGAGAGGCCGAGGCGCCAACAGACGTACAGTGCCACGCACCTTGTCCAACTCGGACGAGGCGATGATTGAGAGTCTGGGAGCAGGGCTCTCGGTGGAGGAGCGGCTAACCTTCCTCACATCGAGGCTCGAAGAGGAGCCTCTGGAGAAGGACAATCTGTCAGCAGACCAGATTATCCAGAAAGTCTCCGATGCCCTGGCCATCGTTTTTACGGTGGCAGATTGGTCGCGGGACCTTCAGGGCCCCTTCTCCGGGGCCCTCAAGAAGGCCACCAAGGTGGCCTTCGAAGCGTTGGAGT
Source organism: Leucoma salicis (assembly GCA_948253155.1). Taxonomy (NCBI): domain Eukaryota; kingdom Metazoa; phylum Arthropoda; class Insecta; order Lepidoptera; family Erebidae; genus Leucoma; species Leucoma salicis. The sequence goes on along the minus strand of OX411808.1, from coordinate 1,939,704 downwards.
CCCTCCAGCGCCACTCAGCGTCTGAGGAGAATAGGAGGCTGGAGGCGCGCTGCAAGCGCCTCGAGGATGAGGTGGCAGAACTCCGTAAGGAGCGCAGCGGCCCACGAGCCAAACCAGGGCTCGCCAAGGCCGTGCCGAAAGCCTCAGCCTCAGCGGCGGGCGTGGGGTCTCTGGCCCCTGAACTCCTCAGTGAGGAACATATGCGCCAGGTCATTGATCGTGTTAGCGCGATCTATGACCCACGCATCGACTCCCTAAGCGCCAGGGTGGCGCCGGAGCCGCGACTTCGGCCGCCGCTGGCCGCGGATAAGAAGAAGGCCGCGCCGTCTTCAGGCCTAACGCCGCTGCCCTGTCAGGGCGGCCGCATGGCCACTTACACCGCGACCGCGGCCGCATCGCCCAAGGGGCAGGGCAAAGCCCCCAAAGCGAAGGCGGAGCAGAAGGCTGGGCAGCGCCCCAAGGGCCAGCCCAGAGAGGAGTTCCCTCCTCTTCCATCTGCTGGCCAGCCCTCGCGTTCCCCAGCAACCAATCCCCGGGTTCCACGTATCCCACCTCCCGCGCCAACCGGCCCTGCACCCTCTGATGAGGGCTGGCATGTGGTGAGCGGGGGGGAGGAAGAAAACCCGGGGCAAGAGGGAAAAGGGAGCCGCGACTGGGGCTGCTGCTCAAGCTGCAAATCCCGCTGCGCCAGGGAGCAAGCCCGACCCTAAGAAGCCGAAAACGGCAGCGGTGGTAATCACCATGCTGCCGGAGGCGGAAGCGGGCCTGACGTATCAGGCCATCTTGAGGAAGACCCGGGCGGAAATCGACGTCTCCGACATCGGAGTCGTCGCCGCCCGGACCCGTCTAGCTAATGTGTTTTTGTTGTTACTATTGCTGTGATAAGTTGAAGAAGAAAACACAGAATGATAACTATTTGGTTTTATTTACTTGCAAGGTAAAACTTAACGACAGAAATGATGACGCAGAAAACTTAACTTAAGTATCCAAGCTTATGCATATTAATAACTAACAAATAATTGAAATGCATCCCACTAATCACAGTAAAACAAAAACACTAATGAGATTTATGTAAATGTGTTTTGGCACTTGGAACATACTGAAAAAATATTATGGCCCTAAGGCTTCAAAATTTGGAGACCCCTGACTTAGATATTTATCTAAGTCAGCTGCTGCGCAAATTAGTCAAAATACTACGTAAGTATACTGATCTAAGGTTACATTTAAAATTTCAATAAGTGTGTATTGGTATATCGCATAGGGTTTCATAAGTAAAAAGTAGATCTTGAGTCTAATCAAGTTGACCACCCCTGGTATAGACATTATAGATTAAAAGCAGGCGTTTGTAAATCGGGGAAAGAAAGTCGCGATTAATCTACATAGAAAGCAGCCTAACTTGGCAACCCCGCAAGAGTCCATCCCTGCCACCTTAATAATACTGAAGTCAAAATGACCATGTAATGTCAACAGTAATCACCATACCACCATTACACAATGAAAAAGCAAAGAAGAACTAGTAACTGAACTGCATCTAAAATACCTAGTGTTAGGTTAAAACGGTGGTACTTGTACGTTGCGGTCCAGCTATCCGTACAAGCTTAATTATGTGATCATTACTGTTGAATCACGACGCGTTGTTTATTATAAATATACAATATTATCAGTACTTTAGTTTGCTCAGGCTTAACTTAGCTCTAACCACTTCAAATATAGTGTTATATCAAGAAAACCACGGCACAAACACGCTTGTAGATAAAATGTACACAAAACAAACTTATAGCGTATAGCTAGTAGTTCTTTTTTAAGGAGAGGCTAAGGTCTTGAGACCATACGGCCTCGTTTGACGTTCTAATTTTTTTTAATCATTAGATACTCGGTTTGAATATTTGCCAATGACTTATTTAGGATTTAAATCTTCTTTACAGGTAAGTTTAATTCATCTAACAAGTCGTAGTCGAAGTCAAAGTCGTATAAAATAAGTCATAGTCAAATCAAAGTCACGCCTTAGCAAAGTGGTGACAACTTTACTGTAGCTTCTATGGAGTTTTGGAGGCAACACGAAAAACAATTTATGCAATATTACATCACTAGCTAAAACTTATGCATATTAATATTTGAAATAACACAAGTTTAGGAAAATAACGCGGAGTGACGACTTGATTTTCTTCATATTCCCGCCAAAACTAACGTTCTAATTATAGCTGATAGTTATTATCTTCTTCTTCTTTTTTGATTATGGCAATCAGCCTAAGCCATTAATTATCAAGTTTAAAAAAGTATTGTAAAATTAATTCGTCAATCAAGTCACAGTCATACAAAACTTACTATATATTTATTGCCAGTATACTATTTCAAAATTAAAATGGACAATAAGTACCTGATATTTTTTCCAATCTTCAGCCCACTATGTAAGCCCGCGAGTTGAGGCATGAGGCGTTCTCTTCGAGATGGATTCACGTACTGTAATAAACCAAAAATAAGTCACAAAATAAGCTTAAATATAATATTTCCATCCCCCACTTCGATCTTCTCACTTTCTACATCCTTCAATTGTTATTTTTTAAATTTTTATCTTGCTCTCAAAAGCATGGAAACAAACAAAGTACTTTTTTTTTAAATAGACTTTTCTAGTGGAGCCTTGCTTATCCGAGCATGAATGGGCCCGCTCGATCGGGTAAGTACTACCCTCTCACAAAAGACCAGCGTATAACAACAGTAGTTAATCTTACCGTTGTGTTTTGTATGGTGAGTGAGAGCGCCGGAGGCCTAAACACCCTCCCTATCCTAATATCCTTGCTATCCTCTCCTTAATATCCTACCTATCCTCTCCTTATTATCCACCTTATCCACCTCCTATCCCTTTCCTTGGAGATGGTGACGCGCGAGTGATGTCTCTGGTGTTGCTAGCGTCTATAGGTTATGGTTACCGCTTACCATCAGGTACGCACACTTACCTAGTATAAAAACAGACAACACCCTGTACTAAGGAATAATCCTTGTATCGCGGGGGACTTTACAAATATACAATTTCACGTACACCCAGAATCAGAACAACCATTTGTGGATCACACAAACAGTTGTCCTGTGTGGGAATCGAACCCATAACATCCGAGGGGAGGCCGGTATCTAAACCACTCCGCCATCTGTACCTTTTTTTTTTATTAAGGCGGGAAAAAATGTTCTTAACCGCATACCCCGTCATTCGAGGCAACGAACAGGGAGTGTTCACACGAGCAGGACGCTGCTCGTGACTGTTATTTTCGATTTCACATTTTTCACTTTGTGATTAATGTAAACTAGTTTTGGCCTGCGCCTAAACTACAGATATATGTGTAATTATGAAATTTCTTGTGAATACGTTCTGTAGTTTGTTGATTAATATTCCACAGGTTTCTAATTTATTTTCCGAAATAAAAAAATATCTTTGTTAATAAACTATCTGTGTCTTAAATTATATGCAAGTTTTTGCGTGATTCCAACATTAAAATTATGTATGTATTTTAAAGTCCTACTGCCATGAAATAAGAACCGGAGACTGGATTTTAGCCATAAAAATAGTTGAAAATCATAGTTCTTATTTTGAAATAATATATGAAATAACTAAGTCTGCTCTAGCAGATGTGTCTACCGGCACATACGAATATCTTGCCATCCTCACCGGATGAATTCATTACCTATTTGTAGAATACTCTAGAACTCGTGGCTATTGGTCAGTTTAACAAAATGTACTTTATTAGATGAACACATTGGCAGACCCCTCTTTCCACTGGACACTCGGAGCTAGTGCCCAGGACCTCGCGTTACATAGGGTCCTTTAGTTTCCTTTCAGTGAGAACCAGATATTCAGCAGTCAATTAATTATTGCTATTTAATTGACTGCACTTCGGAGTGGTTCATATGCTAATCTCCGATGGCTGTGTTGCGAGTTCTATTCCCACGCCAAACGACTCTTTGTGTGATCAACAAATGATCATTCTGAGCCCGGATTTACTTTGTGGTTGTAAAATACAAACCCCCAGTAAATAAAATAGTCTAAGATCTATAATACAGGATAAATAGGAAAATCGTTTCCTACTGTAATAAGTTGCTGATGCTTATAAAGCTATATTATCTACCTTTTTATGTTAAGGCGGGAAAAAAATTAACTAACTGCTGGGTTATGTGGCGCCCTCTCTCACTAAATAAACCCACCGTGTGACTTCTCTCCGCCTGTACTGGTGAAATTATGTGTGTATTTGTTTACAATATCTCATATCTTCACGCGGTGAATGAAAAAATCATGAGGAAACCTGCACGCCTGTGAGATTTTATCGACGAATTGTAAAGTCTGCCAACCCACACTAGGCCAGTGGGCTGGTATGGTCTAATCCCACTCACCGTGAGACCCGTGCCCATTAATAGGACAGAAAAAAAGTATTTCACTCGCACTAGTGTATCAATCTATCACATTGAGGTAGAAAACAGACTATCATCCATCTACTATGTACTGTGCTGTCAAGTGTCAGTGCAAGGAATAATTATACTACTTATCCTTAGACAAAGGATATTATAGACAAGCTAACAGCGTAAACAGTGTCGCGATAGCAATAGTTTGACATATGATAACCGGAATAATTTTAAAAGATAACGATCATTACAACTTTGTTGACAAAAATTTACTACCTGTTTTAGCCGGATACAAGAATGACAGGACAAAATAAATTTCAGTAATGCTTATATTTTGCTTATAATGTATTAGAACGTGTAACATTAGCGTATATAACGTGATTAATGAAGGCTTTTTTACGTAAATACAAAAACAAGCTTACATACCCATGATGGGGACGGTTGGCCACCTCATTGTTGGGACCCAGATGATTGGGTTCAAATAACTAATACTTTGACGGGCCTCGTGGCGTAGTCGGTAGTGTAACCTACTTCCGTGTACGAGGTCGTGGGTTAGATTCCCACTCAGGACAATTATTTGTGTGAGGAACACAGATATTTGTACTGCGTCTGGGCGTTTTCTATCTGTTATATGTATGTATTTACAAAAAAAAAGTAGTATATTATGTATTATATCCGTAATCTGGTACCCATAGCACAAGCGTTAAGCTTAGTTAGGGACCAGAGGACGTTGTGTGAAAATGTCCGTGAATATTTATTTATTTTTTATTATTTATGTGTCTCTCTCACTCTTGCTAAAACCTATTATGTGCATCCTTTTCCTCATCCTTAGTGTCAAAATAGTAGCGAGTCTATAGTATACTTAGTCTAAGTACTATACTTAATCATATCATTCATCCATCCATCCATCCATCCATCAGCCTTTCATCTTCCACTGCTGGACATAGGCCTCCCTAAGACAGCGCCACAGCGAACAGCTGCTGCATCCAACGAATTCCTGCGACTTGACCAGGTCATCAGTCCACCTGGTGGGAGGCCGTCTTACGCTATGCCGTCCGATATGCGGTTGCCACTATATATACTATTATTACAAAGGCATGCGCTCCTTATGTAATACATAACGAAATATTCAAACAATATTATTGATTTCCATCCATCCATCCATCAGCCTTTCAACGTCCACTGCTGGACATAGGCCTCCCCAAGAGAACGTCACAACGAGCAGTCCCGTCATGGGGGATAATGCCGTAATCGCCACGCTTGGCAGGCGGGTTGGCGATCGCAGTGGATGTGGTTAATATTCGAGGGAGTGCTGCTGCCCACTCCCTTGGTATTCCCTCAGTCGGCTCTTACGACTCCCGTGGGTAGAAAGGGGTGGGACAATTCTAAAGCCGGCCCCACACGGCCCCATTATTGATTTACGAATAAATATTCTTAGAGGTATGTATACAAGATCGCTGCAGTAGGAATACTTACCCACGCACCAATCACTAAACACACGACCAAGGCACACAGTACAGTGCACGAAGCTCAAGTAAAATTAATGCATGAGACATTTTAATAATTTGACACGCATACAAAACACAGGTATGTGTATAAAACAATAATAAACAAAATGAGCCAAATTTTGCATAAAAATATAATATATCTCAACTGACCTTATGAAAGTTGAATAAATTAAAATATAAATAAAAACAATAAAAATAAAACAGACTAACCGAATATAAAAAAAACAGGATGAAATAGTATATAATTTGGTAGACGATTTTACATGCAAATGTATTTAATGTAAGTCATAAAATAAATACCTGTCTGAATGTAAAATAATCATTTATTTATATTTTTTATATTGCTGTTTTATTTAATCGTTCATGTGGAGACGGACTAAGAATACAAGTGTCACCACCCCATTCTTTCCCACGGGTGTCGTATGAAGCAACTAAGGGAAGTAAGCAATTATCATCCATTGCATGACTGGTGGTAGGGCTGGGTACCGAGTGGGAGTACTCACTTGGTATCGGGCCCGAGCGGGTTGGTACCACCATCTCCTGTGTATTCGGCCATGAAGCACATCGTTGCGTTTTGTTTGTAGCGGGAGATAACCGTTTATTCTTTTAATTTCATATCGGTGAAATTAAATGGTGAGCAGTGACTTGACAATACTCTCGGTATAGTTGAGTCCATGAGCGATGGTTATCAGGTATAAATCTCAATAACACTGGCCGACCCGGGGATCGAACCCGAGACCTCATTATCAGCAGTCGCTTACACTACTGCTGCACCACAGAGGCAGTTAGTTTAAAAAAAATATATTAAAAAAATAAATAGATAATAAATCTCTTAAATCATTCATCCATCCATCAGCCTTTTAACGACCACTGCTGGACATAGGCCTCCCTAAAAATGGGGGATAATGCAGTAATCGCCACGCTTGGCAGGCGGGTTGGCGATCGCAGTGGATGTTGTTAATACTCGAAGGAGTGCTGCTGCCCACTCCCCCGGTATCTATTAAATATTATTTATCTCTTAGATATCTCGGTGTAATGGATACTAAATTGAACTAGAGCTCTCAAGCTCTCATATAGATTATCAACGTACTAAATGAAAGAAAGCCCCATAATCAATAGACACAGCAATTTGGACACTAAAACAAAAATAAATTACGCTAGTATTTGCCCGCGGCTCCGCCGCCGCCAAAAGCTAGTTTTTAGGTTATATCTCAGATTCCCGTTATAGTAGCGGTATAAAATGTATACCAGTTTTTAAGTCAAATCAAGAGCTACTTATCAAATAAAAAAGTTTCATCAAAATCCATTCTGTAGTTTTTGTGTGATGCGCGAACGAACAAACAGACAAACAAATAATCTATCTAATATACTTTATAAATAATGTATTTAATTAAAAGTAAAAAAAGTTACAATGACTTATTTTTTTGGGCATGAATCAGTCAGTTAGTTATCTTTCTTTCAGTAGTTAATCACTAAGAAAAATTTAAAAAATATACCCTTAGCTATTACTATCGATATTACTTTCGCTCCCATTACCCCATACATTGGGAAATGAGAGCCAAAAAACCTTCATAGTGTAATGAGAGCCATCACATAATATTAAACAAAATAAAACTTTAGCTATCCACATAAAAGGAACATAAACAATTCAAAACTATAAAGTAATCAACAAAGCATTTGTCACACACTTTACTTTCGTTGACAGACCATACCTCAGTGGTGCTGTCTTGGAATAAATTTCTGGTTATTGTTGCTTTTTGTTTTTTTTTTTTTGGATGATTTATTCTTAATATTTAATTTAGTGTTCGTAGATTACTTTTAAGAATTTTCTTTGTTATATTCTTTTTATTATTTTTTTCTCTTTCTTCTCCTCTACTTGCTTATTTCTATTACTATTTGTTGATTTTATTAATGTTTGTGGGTGACAAATTAAAACATTTAATATATCAGCAAAACTTGAAGAAGCTATTAGTAATACGAGTATCATTGCTATTTATTAACCTGTACCGTTTCTTCAGCTTGCTATAGGGTAATTGATATTACTGTGCCACTTTATTAACTGATATTCCTTCAAGTTGTATATTGTATAATTATGTTTCTTAAGTAAGTCCAACTAGACTTTGATAAGGTTAGCTTCTTAGTTTGTGGCATCTAAAAATAAAATATACATTAGATTCGAATTTTGCTTCTCGAAGGGGGTAATAGGAGCCATGGCGGGGTAATGAAAGCGTGAGTAGCTCCTATTACCCGAATAGTAACCATCTCAAAATAATGAAACTAACCTAAAAAGAACATTGCTAAATTATCTATCAGCCACTATTATCTTAAAGTTTATGAAATAATGCATTTAATAGACACAAAATACAACAGAATAATAAAAGTTTAGATACTTAATTTGGTTGCGAGATTTGGTTCTTTTTAATAAAAAAGTGTAACAAAACCAACGCGGTCTTGTAACCGCTATGCGTGCGCTACTGACCCGGGCAGCGGCGATCGCGTGGTATAACCGAATGTTTCCGAAGCCGTTCATATCATATTGGCGCGACTTGTACATTCCTGTCTGGGTATATTGTAGAGGCTACTATTACCCGCTAGCTCCCATTACCTCACTCTGCCTTATCTAAATCTGTTCTTTTTATATAAGCTATACATGTGAATAGCTATAATTGGTGTTAGTTTCTAGTGATTTTTATTAAATAACTTTGTAATATACTGTTGTTATTTTAAATATACTAAGTTATTACCTGTAAAATTATTACATATTAGCGTTTGGCAACGCTAGTTTTTAGGCTATATCTTAGTTTCCCGATATAGTAGCGGGATGAAATGTATACCATTTTTTGAGTCTAATCATTAATATTCTATTCAACAAAAAATATCGAAATGCCGTAAGCGGTTACTCGGTAGCCTATAAACTCTCGCAACACCAGAAGCATCACACGCGCGCGACCAACTCCAAGGAAAAGGATAGGAGGTGGAAAGGAAATATAATAAGAAAATAATGAGGAGGGGGTTTGGGCTTTCACTCGGTGCTTTCACTCACTATAAGAAAAATAACAATAGTTGTACTTACCGTTTTTTCACATTGATCTACTGTAACTAACTAACTTATCATCACGCCATTTCCCTTGCGGGTAGGCAGAGAGAACCTCTGTTTTGCCAAGAGGCTCTATTCTTGCATACATCTCTCGCTTCCTCAATATTCATAACTCTCTTCATATACGCTCGCCGGTTTCGGAGACTCCTGATTCCACCTTCCTTCAATACATGACCAATTTGGTCTAGGTAGGTGTCTCGGTCTCCCCCTGTACCTACATCTTTCCACTTTCGCATTGCATATCTTCTTAACCGGGCGAGCGGCCCGACATTCTTTCCACATGTCTGAACTATCGGAGCATTCCCTTTCGCATCTTTACACCAATACTCTCTTTTTTTTTTGAGTAGGTATACTCGCTCTCTTACGTCGTCGTTACGAATGTGGTCAGTCAGCCTCACTCCACAGATTCTCCGCAGTGATTTAACTCTCATGCTCCTTTTAGCATACCCAACTCTCGCTTCCATATAATAACGTTGGGACAAGCACTGCGTTGTATACTGCGACACGTGCCCTCTGGCTGAGGTGATGACTGCCGAGAAGTTGTCCCAATGCTCCGCTCACTCTATTTCCCGCATTTACTCATCTCTCTACACCAGTGGTGTACCTTCCATCCCGACTGAATCCACATCCAAAATATACAAATTCATCCACTTGTTCTAGCACACCATTTCCTATTGCTACTCTAACATCTGTTCTGGCTTCTTCTCCTTCAAAAAGCATTATTTTGGTTTTGCTCACATTCACACGTAGGCCCCTTTTCTTACAATCTTCTGCCATTTGCCACATTGATCTACTGTAAATGGGTAGTACTTCCCCGATCGCCGGCCTATTCATGTTGGGACAACCAAGGCTTAGCCTACAAACCAAGGACGAGAAGGCCTTTGTACCCGACTGATACTATAGAATATCATTAGACATACATACAAAAATACAAAAATATTAGCGTAACCTTTGTCATTTTGAAATATTTTAAAAATAAACCTTCAACTATTATTTTATAAATTGTCTAGACATATAATTGTTATTACCGAAGCATGAAAACTTTATGTTTTTGAATAACCTCAGTGTTACACAATATTTTGTAATCATACACGAGACTATGTTAGAATCCTTATTAATATATTAAATTCCAAAGTGAGTTTTTTTATTTGCTTTTTGCTATACTTTCACGCTGTAGCTACTAAACTAACCATCATGAAATTGTGCACACATATAGTCTGCAGCTTAGAATAGGATAAAAGCTACTTTTCATCCTGGAAAAATAAATGGTTCCACTGGGATAGTTATTTTTAGATAAAGACTAGCCTTTGCCTGCGGGTCCGCCGCAGCAAAAGCTAGTTTTTAGGTTATATCTCAGGTTCCTTATATAGTAGCGGCATAAAATGTATACAAGTTTTTAAGTCTAATCAAGAGCTATAAAATAAAAAAGTTGCAAAAACATCCAGTGGCCCGCCAATAAAGGCAGAGAGATTGCACACTGCGGGCTTATATTTAGTGAGTGAGGGCCCCACACTACCCTGTTCGTTGCTGTTAGGTACATATTTTCCTGTCTTAACAAAAAAAGGAGTTAATAAATAAATCTAATATATAAAATTCTTGTGTCACAGATTTAGTGTTTATACTCCTCCGAAACGGCTTGACCGATTTTGATGAATGTGTATATTCAGTAGGTATGAGAATACTCTACTTTTTTTCCATTTTTTGGACAATTTTTTTTGGTTATTTTTTTATGGAGTGGCATACAAAAATACATTTAGCCCTAAATTTTTGCCCTCCTACCACCAACCCCTACTTTTCAATAATATTTTGTATTTTTTAACCCCGGTCGATAGCTTATCAATGAACCCCGTTTTGCCAAACTCCTCGGCTTGGGAGCAGCATAAGTTTCGTCGAGCGCAAAATTTTTCATATACATTTTAAAAGTAAAGATTAAAAAGATATACTTAATAATATTATCATACTCTAGAAATAATTCATATGGCAAAACAACGTTTGCCGTGTCAGCTAGTAAATATATAAATAAAAGAGCAGATCTTAAAATTAATGGTAATATAATACACTAGAGCGTCCCATTTCAACTGAAATAGAGTTAACTCTACAGTCACTACGTGAGATGAATGTTCGAATGTAGCAAAGTGTAATAAGTGCTACGAGATGAGCTTTCGTCAACCAACGATCGAGGTGACGTAACGTTGGCGGCACGAAGCAACACAAAACTTCACGAAATTTTATGCTTCTCGATTCTTTATGCTACTGTGGACATGGTAAAGTGATCGTTACCCTATTTTGACACAACCTGATAGTGACTGCTTACACGTGCCAATTTCATCAAAGTCGGTTCATAGGTTTCCTCGACGCACCTAATGACGCTCTCTGACATATATATAAATCAATTTGACGGGCCTCGTAGCGTAGTCGGTAGTGTAACCGACTTCCGTGCACGAGGTCGTGGGTTCGATTCCCACTCAGGACAATTATTTGTGTGATGAACACAGATATTTGTACTGCGTCTGGGCGTTTTCTATCTGTTATATGTATGTATTTACAAAAAAAGAAGTAGTATATGTATTATATCCGTAATCTGGTACCCATAGCATAAGCATTAAGCTTAGTTAGCCAGAGGACGTAGTGTGAAAAATATCCGTGAATATTTAAAAAAAAATTGCTGTTCGTTAGTCTCGCTAAAACTCAAAAATGGCTTGAATAATTGTTTTTTTCAGTGGTGGTTTAAAAGATAAAAAAATAGGGTTAAGCCATAAACACAGCTAAATAAATTTTAAAATTCCAGTCTCGTAACTTGTTATGGGAATCGCCTTTTTGTATCATGGGACTAACAAGAAACGACAAAACGACACCTAATGTATTTTTTTCTAATTTATTTGAATTGTTTTTAATTTAATAGGTAACCTATCTAAATTAAAGTCTTTGATGATGCAAATTGATTAGGATTTATAATAACTAATTAAGTAAATTGTCGGTGCTACAAAGTTCACGAGATCGTCTAGTTTTTAGATATAAACATAATTATATAAAATAGCACAAGGCGTTTGACATACTCGTATATTGTACTAATTTGAATAACGAATAACGCTCCAAGTTTTTATAATTATTGAATATTTATTTGTTTATATTGTCCTATGATACGATTTTGGCGTGTGGGCCTATGGATGGATGGAATGATTTTGATGGCAGACGAGCCACGGCCCATCTGATAGTAAGTGGCCATGCTATTAAAAATACTACCACGCCACTTCTCACCATTTTATTTCGCAGATGGAAAGACATGGAAACTCTTTCTCTTAAAGTACAAATTATAATTTGTTAATAAGGAACAAGAGTATTTTAGTACGAGCGGGAAACGAACCTGCGTCCCTTCCTTTCCGGGGAAGTGCTCTAATCCATTGAGCTTTCGTACCATTTCTAGAAATACCGAATTTCCTCACCACATTTGTCTTAACGACCAACGCCATCTATCGGCAAAGCATTTACATGCATTCATCCAATGTAATAAGTTTAATTTTGCAATTAAAATTCATACTACATGATGGCGTGATTTTTCAAACATTTTTGATCTATATTTTAGCACTTGACATGCTCAGCTACTCTTAAAGTACAAATTATAATTTGTGAATAAGGAAAAAGAGTATTTTAGTCCCGCTCGTACTAAGTCAAGTGCTAAAATATAGATCAAAAATGTCTTTCTCTTAATCTATATTTAGAAATATAAACTAGACCAGCCTTTGCTTGTGGCTCCGCCTAACAGCCTCTGTGGTGCAATGGTAGTGTGAGTGACTGCTGATTATGTGGTCTCGGGTTCGATCCTCGGGCAGTGTTATTGAGCTTTTTCGTAAAATAAAAATTCACAGTCGTCAGAGCGATGCTTATTAGCGACAGGAATTGGGCCGCGGTCGCTGCTTTCTGCGAGGAGGTTATCTCGCGGAAGGAAGCGGCGGAGAGGGCCAGGGAAGAGGATTCTTCCGCTGACCCAAACCGCCGCCAGCGATCGGGGCGGCGCAGGCGCAGGTACTTGCGCCTCATGCCGCCCTAGCTGAGGCTGTGGTTCGATGGACCGGGGAACGTCTACCACCTGCAAGGCCTCCCGCGAAGGTGCGACGCTCCGTGTGCGGATGCGTCGCTCAGTAGAGGGTACCCGAAAGGGTAAGCCGCCGGTGGACCACCGAAGGAATGTAACACAGTGCCAGTGGCTCCCCAATAAAGGAGAAGAGATGGCACACGGCGAGTTTCTTTAGTGGGTGCAGGCCCCACACTACCCTGTTCATTGCCCCAAACGACGGGGAGTGCGGTTAGGAACATTTTTTTTCCGCCTTAACAAAAAGAAACAAAAAAAAAGGATTGTCCACATCGACTTTAGAATATAAATAAAATACTCGACGCCACATTAATTATTTCTATGTAAGCTGCTCATCATTCATTTTTCCGGGATGAAAACTACTGTCTGTTTCTGGGCTACTAAATAGGTTTTAAAGCTTCATGATGATTGATTCAGTAGTTTCTAATAACGCGATAGATTCCGTAAACGTAGTTTTATTTCAAAATGTGTAAAATTCGCGTAAATGTTAGGAAGTATTATACAAACAAAGTCACTTTTGCATTTATATTATTAATAAGGATAAAAAAAACTAATTCCTAATGCATACAATACATGTAGCGTATTTGTGTAGAATATACGAGTTAAAAATATTACCAAATTAAAAATAGTATGCAGAATTTATGAAATCGCATTTTCATTTCCTGTACCTTGATGATTATTCTGTTCTAATAACAAAAACTATTTGAATTTAAAATGTAATATTAATAAAACTTAATGTATTTTACAAAAGTATTTCCGCTTGTTAACTTATAATTTAATACTTTGCAATAATATTATATTATTACTAGCTAGTTTTTAGGTTATAACTCAGGTTTTGTAATATACCACTTTTTAATTATTATCAAGAGCTATCAAATTAAAGAAAGGTTGCATCCAAATCCGTTCAGTAGTTTTTGCGTGATGCGCGAACGAACAAACAGATAAAAAGACAAACTGACAAAAAATCCAAATAAAATAGTTTTGTGTTTAGACACGCCTATATAGCCTAATATAGACATTTTTTCTCATATATTTTAAATTTACAAACACAGCCGTTACAGCCGTTAGCCGTGTGGGGCCGGCTTTAGAATTGTCTCACCCCTCTCCACCCATGGGAGTCATAAGAGCCGACTGAGGCAATACCGGGAAGAGTGGGCAGCAGCACTCCCTCGAGTATTAACAACATCCACTGCGATCGCCAACCTGCCTGCCAAGCGTGGCGATTACGGCACTATACCCGCAATTTGGGGAGGCCTATGACCAGCAGTGGACGTCGAAAGGCTGATGGATGGATGGACAGACACAGCTTTGTTACAGCTTTATAGGATTAAGATAATATTTTGCCAGCTACTTCGTCCGCGTGGGTTTCAGAATATAAATAAGTCATCCTAGGACACATTTATAGTTATTTCGCGAAGGTGCGACGCTCCGTGTGATGATGCGTCGCTCAGTAGAGGGTACCCGAAAGGGTACCACCGAAGGAATGTAACATAGTTACATTGAAGGGCCTCCAATAAAAGCCGAGAGACGGCACACGGCAGGTTTCATGATGATCAGTTCAGGGTGAATTACGGCGTGAAAATGTAACAACAATCGAAGAAACCGCAGCTACGCCGTAGGCAAAAACACATACGATAATATCGAGCTAGTTTTTAAATCTAATCAAAAACTATAAAAAAAAACATGCGGGGCAGTCTTTGGGGACTGCCGATAGAAGTGAAAACTAAGTAACATTTCTTACTTACAAACCAAAAATAATTCAAAAATAATATAATCTAATAGCTCGACGATACAATTCACAAGTTACTTAGTGTTCACTTCTATAGGAGTGTTCGGTGACGATGACGCGATTTTTATGATTTTTGATCAACCAAAAAGTGCTCAACGCGCCTAAAGAAGTTTTCACTTCAAAAATCATCAAAAACATGCATGATACACAAGCCTTTGTCATTACAAATATCTAATTCAATTGTTTGGAAAATAAACAGATACACTTTTTCTTAGATTTTTTTTTAGATTTGTCACAATTGTAACAATAGGTATAGTACCTAATCATTAACTATAATATATCTAAGTATAACACATGAGCACATTAGTTATATCTATGCAAATATAGCATTCCACGGGAACCTAATATGTTTTCCTGAATAAAGAGTATTTGTTAAATCCAGAGAATAAACAAGATGCGTTAGTGAAGATAACATGAGAAAGGAATGAAATTATTGCTAATTAATTACAAACTATCACATCGTAAGAAAACCTGCTTGTGAAGTCTGCCAACCCGCATTGAGCCAGCGTGGTGGACCATGGCTTAATCCCTCTTACCATTAGAGGAGAGCTGCACCCAATAGTATTTTATACTACGTGGAAGGCAAATAAGCATGCGGCCCACCTGATGGTAAGCGATTACCGTAGCCTATAGACGCTAGCAACACCAGAAGCATCACGCGTGCGTCGCCATCTCCAAGGAAAAGGGATAGGAGGTGGATAAACAGAGTAGGTACATAAGAGGAAGCTTTAAGATTGCCCCAATAGTTGAAAAAGTCACAGAGAAGCGTTTGCGGTGGTATAGATACATTCAAAGACGCCCAAAAGACCACATGGTGAAGCTAGCCTTATATCTGCCAACGACAAAACGCTCACGTGAAAAACCACCCGCCACTTAGCTGACGACGGTTCAAAAGGATCTAAAGAAAGCCAACCTTGACGCAAATACAGCACCATATGGCGGTGAATGGAAAAGACGGACAAGGAGGGCCGACCCCAAATAAATGGGAAAAGGCCTAGACAGAAGAAGAAGAAGAAGAGTTCTAAGTATATTTTTGTTAAAAATTATGCATTTTTTTGTGTTAAGGGAGGAAAAAATGTACCTAAACGCACACCCCGTCGTTCGGGGCAACGAACAGGGTAGTGTGGGGCCCTCATCCACTAAATAAACTCGCCGTGTGCCGTCTCTCCGCCTGTATTGGCGGGCCACTAGAACTGTGTTAAATTACTTCAGTGTTCCGGTTCAAAATGATGCCTACATTTACGACTCCTACCTATATATAAAAGAATAACTGACTGACTAACTACCACATCAACGTGCAGCCCAAGCCCCTGGAGCTAAGACCATGAAAATTTATATTGGTATATGGATTTTTTAATACTGTGAGTACTACTGAATGTCTTATGATAATAACTTGTTTTACCGACAAAAGATTTAATTTAAATAAAACCTACATTGAAAATCTGTTCAGGAATCTTTGAGATGTACGATAACAGCCAAATATATAGACATTTTTTTGTTGCGAGAAACTTTTTAATGAACACAAACTTTAACAAAAAAAGTATAAGGTGCCAAGTAAAGATGAACGCACACTTATCTGAGCCGAACGAGTCGAATGAAACGAATTTTAGAATTCTTTATATGACCTCTTCCAGATTCGGAGGATTCGACGCGGGGAAGGAAAAAGAAAAGGGGGAAGTGTGTGAGGTTTCATGAGATTTCATATAGGGGAAGTACGGACAAAATGACATATATGGACAAAATGACATAGTCACCTTAAACACAAAGTGAAAAATGTATAGTGCTAAGCATGTCAAATGCTAAAAATATATATAAAAATATCTAAATAGTCACCTTATTTAAAAATTGGTGGGTTTTAGTTACGTATCCGCCACTGAATTACGTAACGGCAGCCATATTTACAATCCTGTCAGATGTTGAGCGCCATTGTCACAGTCGCGGCGCAGTAACCAGTTTGAACCTGATTAGCGCCTTCAAAAGTTTATTTTACAGATAGTTTTCTCCTGTTTTCTGGTGAGTTATTTATTGTTATTTGTAATTGTTTCTATAAAAATCGATGAACTATGTCAGTACACAGTGATTTTTCTTTATTGCAATCATTAGTTATTTAATGGAATTATGATTGTTTTTTGTTTTTGTTTACTTTTGGATAAAATGACATACATATACAATGGACAAAATGACATAGTATGTCATTTGTAAAATGTGTGTGTGTAATGACATAGCATGTCATTTTGTCCGTAGAGTTTCTGTTGTTTAACATTTATTATTTTGCTTAGGTGATATGCCGCAAAACTACAAAAGAAAAACTAATCGGCAGTCTTGGAGCCAAGAATCCGTGAGTAAGGCTATTGAAACATGGAAGCAAAACAAATGGGATGGCAATTGGCCACAAAACATTTGGTTTTCCTCAGGCGACGCTTAAAAGACATGCACTCAATATGAACAAAACCTTGAATTCTTCTTCTAAAGGATTAGGAAGATTCAAGCAAACATTTTCAACTGAAATTGAGCAGGAGTTAGTCGAGCACATAAAGTACACGAATTTTTGGTTTGACGCGTACATCACTCCAAGAGCTTGCCTTTGAACAGCTGAAAAAAATGGTTTGGTCTCTTTTCCGGTTCTAAGCCCAGCGAAGGTTGGTTACAATGTATGACTCGTTCCCTTTGGGCTCATGCGTCATGTGTTGATGTCCCAAAGAAGACCAAATGATTTGTTTGTGAACTGTGTTCTTAAAAATTAGTATTTCATTATGTCCTTACCTTATAGGTACCTATGTACCTATATTGTCCGTACTATATGGACAAAATGGTTTTTGTATTAAATTACGTTTTTTCTTAATATATATTTTATTATAATTCCTACTTAATTAAAAGGCTGTGTTACTGATAGTCAATGAACCTAAGATTACTCAAAACGATTGAGACTGATTATAATACCATTATATAAATAAATATGATTAAAAATCAAAACACCCTGTCATTTTGTCCGTATTTCCCCTGCAGAATTGTAAAATTCGTTTCGTTCGCCTCGTTCGACGCGTTCGGCTCGGATAAGTGTGCGTTCACCTTAATACATCGGCCCGACTCCATTTCGTAAGAAGCACATGTTGTGACGTGCCCTGTCTCTTTAGAACTCCGCAGAGTAAATGCCTTGGACGAAAATTTTTATACTACGCGGATGGCAAACAAATATACGACTCACCTCATGGTAAGCGGTTACCGTAGCCTATAGCAACACCAGAGTTGAGTTCTATGATGATCGGTTGAATAGTTTTGGCATAAAAACAAAATCATTTTGGCATATTTATACGTAAGGACGTTGCCTTAATACAATACAATAAAACTAGTACATTCCCCGCAGCTTCGCTCGCGTCATAGTAATGTCGATGAAAAATCAATTTCGGATAGGATTCCTATTATTAGGTATAAGCGTCCCCACGCTAACAGCCAGTTTTTCCCTCATTCGGCATTAGATGTTTCACATCAAAAATATAGGTTCCGGATAAGTAATCACCAACATATCATATATTATACTAAAACCTTCTATGAAGCACGCTGCATCTTATGGTATAAGTATTATTCCGATCAGTTCAGTAGTTTTTGCAGTAAAACCGAACAAAAAAACCGGCTCTCCATTTATTAGTATAGATAGATTGTACATGCGTGACTCGTTGTCCCGATAGTTAGGTTTAAGACCTTGTTAAACTGTATATAATATAATGTAGGAGTGTTGTATACCAGAAGTATACTGTTCGGAAAGAAACTGCCAGTAAAAAATATAGGTAGGTACTCGGATTCTGATTTTTTGACTTTGAAAAATGTTAAACATCAAGTTACAGTCCAGTAACCATGACGGTCAGCTACAAAATAAAAACGAGAACGAAATATATTATACAAGTTGTGAAATACCCAAAAAACCTATATATGCGCAATTCACACACGGCAGAAGAGAAACTTCTGCAAAGTAGCCTACGAGAGATTGAGGTGGATATCAGGAGTATTAGGATAAAAGTAAGGTTTATTATTTTTTACCAAACTTAAAATGACAAAAACCTCTCATTAATTAAAAGACAATGCCGAAAACCAGGCTATATTGTGCCTGTCTTGCGTCTTAACTATCGAAACATAAAAAATCGTTTTTTGAATAATGATGTTATATGTATTTATTTTAGTCATAAGCGAAGTGGGGTTTCAAAGTAATAAAAAAAAAGATATACTTACATATTATTAAATTCGAAATAAGCGGAACTGCCATATTTATTGGAAGGCTTGGATAGTCAATTTCGCCAGTTTATTACTATACCCATTTTTAAAACCAGATAGTATCTAAGAATATTGATACTATCTGGTTTTAAATAAAAGAAAACCCACATGAGCTCCTATTATAATACTTAGTATTAGTAGAAGATTATTTTATGAAATCATAATTATGTAGTTTTGTATTTATTAATTAAAAATATAATAACATTTATTATCTTTTTCTAAAAATATCTTAGGATATACTCGTATATTGTTATTTTACTAGCAACCCTTATTGTTTTGAATTTGATTGACAATTTGACATGATCTGACATTTGTACTGCAGATAACGTGTTATGTACGTTTATGTGTTGCTTCATTTGTGGAAAAGCAGTGGTTTTTTTATTATTGTTCAGTGTTTACTTTAACGTTGAGTTCAGCAAATTCTCCGTTGAGTAATTACAAAAATGAGTGTGACGTCGTGTGAGATAGACTTTTTAGTAGGAGGTACTAAGACCAGGACTATTAGAATGTAATCTAGATCCAGAGTAGTTAGCCGTATATTTCTTACATAGGTACTCTAAAATACTATTGATACTACCTACATTTTATACTATAATAGAATAAAAGATAAGGATTTCAACGCATAATATATAACCTATATACTAAAAACATACTGAAAAATTAAAAGTCAGATTTCTCTAAACTCCCATTAGATATCTTAATAATATTTTTTATTTAAAGACCCTGAGTACATTTACAATGTTCTACATTTAATTTGGTTAAGACGCAACAATAGCCCAACTCTCATAGAAAAATCGGCATTCCCATTTAATGGAGCATTAAAGTTTTTAAATTTTGTTTACTGCAACAATATACTGGTAGATTAACGTTGAATGTTGTCCTTTAAGTTTTATGTACTTTTCTGTAATTTAATGTTAATCCTTTTTTTTGTTTTTCTTTTTTGTTTAGGCGGGTAAAAATGTACCTAACTGCACACCCCGTCGTTGGGGGCAACGAACAGGATAGTGTGGGGCCCTCACCCATGAAGTAAACCCGCCATGTGCCGTCTCTCCGCCTTCATTGGCGGGCAACCGGAACCATATTACATTCCATTAGTGGTCCGCCGGCGGCTTACCCTTTCAGATACCCTCTACTGAGCGACGCATCCGCACACGGAGCGTCACACCTTCGCGGGAGGCCTTGCGGGTGGCGGACATCCCCCGATCCATCCACCCGCAGCCTCAGCTAGGGCGGCATTAGGCGCAAATATTCACGCCTGCGCCGCTCCAGTTGCTGGCGGCGGTTCGGGTCTGCGGAAGAATCAGCCCCCCGGGCCCACTCCGCCGCTTCCTTCCGCGATATAACCTCCTCGCAGAAGGCAGCGACCGCGGCCCAATTCCTATCGCCGCTAAGCATCGCTTTGACGACGCTCGGCAGCGAGAGGTCCCCCCCTATTACTGCGACGAGTTCACGGCGCTGTACGGCCCAAGCTGGGCACGACCCGAGCGTGTACTCCGGCCAACGCGCAGGCCGGCGCGGTCGACACCGTGCGGTTTCCGCGTATGACCCTGGACGCGACGACTATCTGTGGTCTCCACAGAAGAGCCCTGTTCGGCGTGTCCAAAGACCCCGCCCACACGGGTGCGCCGTACAACGCTTGAAGTTTCCGCCCCAGGCCACGACCAGCGTGTCATCCGCATAGCAGATAACCACCAGCCCGGGGGGGAGCTGGCAGCGCAGCACCCAGTCGTAACTGATGAACTTAATGTTAATCCTATATATTTCATTTATGTGTTTGTTTCTTTATCGTGACGCATTTTCGTTTCATCGAGTTTCAAATAACAAACATTCTAAATATGTTTCACTTCAAAAATAAAAAATAACAATATAATTAAGTACCTTCATGTTTACAATTCACTGCTCGGTGAAGGAAAACATCTTGAGGAAACCTGCAGGCCTGAGAAATTTCTCAACGGCTTGTGAAGTCTGCCAACCCGCATTGTGCTCGCGTGGTGAACTATGGCCTAACCCTTCTTACCGTGTGAGGAGACCCGTTTAACCAATAGTGGCACAGACACACAGAACACAATTTCTCGGTACGGGAAGACCATAAACCACACAAATGGCGGAGTGGTTAAGATACTCACGAGTGTTGTGGGTTCGATTCCCACACAGGACAACTTTTTGCGTGATCAACAAATG
Source organism: Leucoma salicis (assembly GCA_948253155.1). NCBI lineage: Eukaryota > Metazoa > Arthropoda > Insecta > Lepidoptera > Erebidae > Leucoma > Leucoma salicis. The sequence goes on along the minus strand of OX411808.1, from coordinate 1,918,387 downwards.
GTTGTTCTGAGTCTGGTCGTACTTTGTGTTAGTGACATTGTATGTTTGTAAAAAAACAAAGATTATTCATTATGCAGGGTGTCTGAAAAAATACATTATCTGTGCAATTAAGATACGAAGACATAATTAAGTGTTAGGTACCTACAAGTTATATATTTTACAGAAAAGTTATATTTTACAAACGCAACTCGTTGTGAAGTCAACGTACCGGATATTTCAATAAATCCTAATAGTAACTCGATTAGCGACTGGGTATACCTTTCACGGCCGCTCACGATAATATCATCATTACTCCTTACTAATATTATAAATGCGAAAGTGAATTTGTTTGTTTGTTACTCTTTTGCGCCGAAAATACTTAATCGATCATCATGAAATGTTTCATTCATATAGGAAACCAGATTAAGATATAGGCTACTAAACTGGATGGTGTCTGTGGAATAGCTGTTTTTACATGTAACGTATTTATATTCTAAATTCCACGCGGCCGGAGTCACGGGCGGAATCTTGTACATAATAGTTATAATGTAAAATTTTATATTACGTGGGACTCAAACATATCTGGCGAATCGTGGGTGTGTAATACACCTCTGCCTACCCCTTTGGGGAATACAGGCGTGATACTAATAAAATAATTATGGTATAATGAAATGGTATAATGAAGAACTTTGAGGAAGATACGAATACCAGTGTTGTGGTGTCGTGATTGAAGCATCACTCACAGAAAACTGAGTATCCGTTTGCTCACTCGTAGACCCCGTCGTTTTACAAGTCGGGGCAACGAACAGGGTAGTGTACCTCTACTCTTTTTAATTTATTATATAAAATCAACATGTTTATAAGCGCTCTTGTAGGTTATATTATTTTTTTCATTTATTTATTTCATAGTTTTGGTTTGTAGCGCTGTAGATTTAAATAATGTTGATTTTACTGTTCATATTAACATAAGCGCGTCCTGTAATATGAATGAAGCAATAAATTATTTCTCTATTTACTTTCAGATCAGTTATTGATAGTGTGTGCTCTGTTTAAAAGAATATAGTACCTACGTCTCTAGCACCTAGGGTTGCCAACTATACATTAAACACAAAGTGAAAAATGTGAAATCGAAAATAACAGTCACGAGCAGGATTTGAACCTGCATCTCCTGGATACCGTCCAGATGCTTTGCCAATTCAGCCATCGTGACAATTGCTCCTGACTGCTAATTTCGATAACACATTCATACTTAACGTCTTTGGGTGACGCCTGCGCCATCTGTCGGAAGTATTTTCATACATTATACCGACCAGGTAAACTTAATTTTACAATTAAGATTTTTACCTAATAATGACGCAAACCCTATAAATATTTAGAAATTTTTATATATATTTTTAGCATTTGACATGCTTTTAGCACTATACATTAAACACGATGGCTGAATTGGCAAAGCATCTGAACGGTATCCAGGAGATGCAGGTTCAAATCCTGCTCGTGACTGTTATTTTCGATTTCACATTTTTCACTTTGTGTTTAATGTATAGTGCTAAAAGCATGTCAAATGCTAAAAATATATATAAAAATTTCTAAATATTGCCAACTATACTTTATAATAACATCCTTCTTTATTTTTGGTGAATATACTTTATATTTTTTAATTTTATATAGCCATTTGTCAATAGATTTTTTCTGAAAATTGTTTATCGTTGTTAGTAGAATTCCTTTGTATCACTTCATTTTGACTTGGGAATTAAATTGTTAATATTCAATCTACCTTGTTAATATTTTAAATCGTAATGCCTTCTCGTTGTTTTTCGACTTAAAAGTATCGATAATAGTTCAGTTATTTAAATGAGTGTTTCATTTTAAGCATCACAGTAAAGATTGGAAATAGAGTATTTTTAAAGCCGGCCCCACACGGCAGAAGCAAGCAAAGGCGCAAGCTAAGGCTGGTCATTTATTAATTTAATGAAAAATGAGTTATTTGTTAATTTAAATGTAAATTGGGATTGTGAAGATAGCTTCCAAAAATTCTAAAGCCGGCCCCACACGGCAGAAGCAAGCAAAGGCGCAAGCTAAGGCTGGTCATTTATTAATTTAATGAAAAATGAGTTATTTGTTAATTTAAATGTAAATTGGGATTGTGAAGATAGCTTCCAAAAATTCAAGGACAATAAAACTGTGAATTAATAAATATTTTTAAATACTTTTTTCTTCTTTCAAATACTTTACTTTTTCTGCTTATTTTTTCTAAAAAAACTTGGCAACCCTACTAGCTCCCGCAATGGTTATTGAATAGTGCTAAAATAAACGACATCTTGTACCGAAATATTTAGTCTATCTTCTGCTAATTCATTCAACCCTGTTAATCTTAAATAATTAATTAATTCTTTTATGTAGTCCTTCTTTCATCCATCCTCTGTACGTGCTCAAACCATCTTGAAATTCCTTTCTCAATCTTTGTCATCCTCAGTGTAGAAACTTTTACAAAGATGTAACAGAGCTATGTCTGTACATTTAAGATATTTGAGAAAAAGGTGCTTTTGACGTCCCTGAACACAAAACAATATATTTAGAACCTTTCCCTGTTTATTTGAGCTTGGCGTAAAAACTACTGAACGGATTTTGATGAACCTTTTTATTTTGATAGCTCTTGATTAAACTTAAAAACTGGTATACATTTTATCCCGATAAATTAGCCTTTGGCCTTGGTGGAGCCACTGGCAAAGGCTAGTAAGGTAAATCTTATTAGTGGCCATCTAAATAAATTTCACATGTTTTTTTTATACCTATCTTTCTTGTTAAGGCAAGAAAAATGTACCTAACAGCACACTCCGTAGTTTGGGGTAAGAGACATTTTTACATTATTAAAGTTTCATACACATATACTTTAAGTGTGTGTTACCAGTGATGATATACGGAACAGAGAGGTGGTCTCTGCCTCATATCAAGGCTAAAAGTCACTCAGCGGGCCTTGGAGCGACCTATGCTTGGTTTTTCCCTACGTGATCAAATCCGTAATACGGAGATCCGTAGGAGAACGAGACTGGCTGACATAGCCCGCCGGGTTGCCATGCTGAAGTGGCAATGGGCAGGCCACATCGCTCGACGAACCGATAACCGTTGGGGACGAAAGGTTCTCGAGTGGCGACCACGTATCGGACGGCGCAGCATAGGAGATGGACCGATGATCTGGTCAAAGCTGCGGGGAGCCGTTGGATGCGGTCTGCACAAAACCGCTCATTGTGGCGTTTTCTTGGGGCGGCCTATGTCCAGCAGTGGACGTTGAAAAGCTGACAGATGGTTGGATGGATGGATGGATACTTTAAGTACGAAGTGTACAAATCGCAAAAGTTTAAAAGTATTCATTATTAAAGTATCCATTACATCGCAATAAAAATATCTGTTGGTCACCCCTGTAGTACTTAAAATCGAATAATTTTGATAATAATTTCGCGTGGGGCCGGCTTTAGAATTATCCCTCCCATCTCCACCCATGGGAGTCCTAAGAGCCGACTGAGGGAATACCATTAATATTCTTTTAACAATTTTTGAAAAATTAAGGATATCATTGTGCCTGATTTGGCCCCAACTGATATTGGCACTTGAGATACACAGAAATGAACAAATCTACAACATTTCGAAACTACAGTGTCATATACGTGGGGGATCCATAATGGTATGAGGGATATGTTTGGGAGTTCGTACGGACTTAGGTGATCGGTGGAGAAACCTGACTGCAGATCGATACATAACAAACATTTTGGAAGAAATTGTGGTACCGTTAGCTCCCCTTTATCGGTGATGGCTTCATATTGATGCAAGATAATGCTTGGACACACACCGCTCGTTCAAGTCAAGCGTACCTTAATGAAGGGAACATCACAGTGATGGAGTGGCCAGCGAGAATCCCGGATATGAATCTTATAGAGGATGTCTGGGCTCTGGGACTTGTTAAAACATAGGGTATAAAGTATTTTTCTCACCTACCCCCGAAGTGAATCATATACTTTTGTTATTTATTTTGCTATGGTGAGGTTTACAACATCTTTTACCAAAGTTGTCCCATGAATCCCTATGGGATTCATTATATAGTTGCAAAAAACAAAATTAAAACAAATTTTAATGCTCCATTAAATTTAATTAATGAGAGGTCATTTCAAGCTTGGTAAAAAATACTAAACCTTACATTTATCCTAATACCCCTGATACTCTATATCCATTTCAATCTCTCGGAGGCTACTTTTCAGAACTGTCACTTCTGCCGTGTGTGAATTGCATACATAAGGGATTTTTATTTCGACATATGTGATTTTTTATTTAAACTTATCAACTCTCCTTTAATTTTTCCAAGAGACTAAAATGTACATTTTTACAAAATATCGTTTTACCTGCGATATCTTTATTACAAGTGGTCACATTGTAAAAAAGATACTATGAGGTATGCATATAAGATTCATAATTATGTTTTTAATCTTCTAGAGGACAAGTTTTGTTAGAAAGTAGCTATTTATGGGGACATTAGACTAACCTATAGTAGGTTACTCTTAATGTCCTTCCTCCAACTAAATTGAATAAAACCAAGATCACTATTACAAAATGATTTATTTTGAGGATTCCGTAGAACCGCCAACCAACTACCAACTTTAATAATCAGGTTCACTCATGTTATAACCCACTAAAACGTCACTATAACTATTAACTTATTATAAAAAATATCCGAGAGTCTTTGAACAAGTTTAAGAAAACTGTAAAAATCGAACTTAGTAGTAAATGTTATTATACAATTTCGGATTATTTGGAATATAAAACAAAGTGGGCTTGAACTGGTTCTCATTTTTCAAATACTGTAAGTGCGCTATTGTACAGATCTTTCGATCATCCCAATCTCCTTATCACATTTGTCTTTTCCCCGGATTGGAAAAGACGCGGGTTCGATTCCCGCTCGTACAAAAAATCTCGTTTTCCTTATTCACAAATAATTTGTACTAAAGTGGCGGAGCATGTCAAATGAAAAAAAATATAGATCAAAAAAGTTTAAAAAATCGCGCCATCAATTAGTATGAATTTTAATTGCAAAATTAAACTTACTATATTGGTTTAATGCATGTTAATGCATTCCTATAGATGGTGTTGGTCATAAAGATAAATGTGATATGGAGATTGGGATGATCGAAAGATCTGTACGATAGCTCAGTGGCTTAGAGCACTTCCCCGGATTGGAAAAGACGTTATAGTAAATTTATTGTATACTAGACTTTGCCTACGGCTTCGCCGCATCCGAAAGCGAGTTTTTAGGTTATATCTCAGATTTTTGATGTAGTAGCGGGATAAAATTTACACCAGTTTTATTCTCATCAAGAGCAAAAAAAGTTACATCAAAATCCGTTCGGTAGTTTCTTTGCATTATGCGCGAACGAACAAACAGATAAACACAGAGTACGGGAAACCGTACTCCGTGAGGTAAACTGTCAAAATATAAAAAATAAATGTTTTGTGTTAAGAAACGCATTATGGCCTAATAGAGTATTATTTTTTTTCTAAAATATCTTAAATGTACGGACACAGCTTTGTTACAGCTTTATAACAGTTAGAATGCAAGAGCTTAGTTTAACTTTAGTTATACAGATATATTAAATTGTAATAAATTGGCAATTTAAAAATGGGGGTTTCTTGCCGGGTTCTTCTCATGAAAGGCTTTACTTCGGAATCCGGCCGGTTGTGGCGATTGGAATCACCACTTTGTTATTGCGGATGCACTCGCCTCAGGCGCTCGTGTTAATTATTAGTGTATTCTTGACGATTTTAAGTGCTATTTAATAGGCCTATGAAATAAAGATATTTTTGAATTTGAAGTTGAATTTACTCAAACAAAAAAGTTTATATGGTGAACTACGGGTATGAGTAACAAGGTAAAAATAATTAAGGTAAAAGTAATTGCATTATGTTACCCATTAGTCATTATAAATGTAATTAATGCTTAGGTATTCAGGTGTTATTTAAACTTATCTTGTGTGATACAATTATATCGATATTATCTATGGCTCATAACCTATAAATTATATCAATGAACGTGCAATAAATCAATTTATTGTTGTTATCAATACAACGACGAATACATGAGGAGCTACAACAATATACATTTTGACGAGCCTCGTGGCGTAGTCGGTAGTGTAAGCCACTTCCGAGCACAAGGGTGAGGGTTCGATTCCCACTCAGGACAATTATTTGTGTGATGAACACAGATATTTGTACTGCGTCTGGGTGTTTTCTATCTATTATATGTATGTATTTACAAAAAAAAGTAATATATTATGTATTATATCCGTAATCTGGTACCCATAGCACAAGCGTTAGGCTTAGTTTGGGACCAAAGGACGTTGTGTGAAATGTCCGTGTCCGTGAATATAAATGCTTGCATTTTTCTTATACCTATTGTCTCTGGATACAATTCTGAACTCGCAAACAACGTCGTGGACAGAAGCTTGCAGTATATAAAGCAAAAGAGTTAATTTATGCAACTCTCCTTAATTCTTATTTTCCATATAACAGTAAGTATACGTCTGTCTGTCTGCTCCACACTACCCTGTTCATAACGACGGATTGTGCGGTTAGGTACATTTACCCGCCATTAAAAAAGGGTTAGGTTTATGTGTTATAAATACATAGTTACTATATATACAACCTAATAACATTTTAAGTAAATTTAAACTGCCTTTGTGGTACAGCGGTAGTGTAAGCGACTGCTGATCATGAGGTGTCGGGTTCGATTCCCGGATCGGGCAGTGTTATTGAGCTTTTTTCGTAAAATGAAAAATTCTCAGCAGCAGCCCGGAGTTTGGATATTATGTGCCCGGTAGACGGCAATTATAGGCTCGCCCCCTATTACGTGGGACTTAAACATAGCTGGCGAACCGTGGGTGTATAATACACCTCTGCCTTCCGGGGAATACAGGCGTGATGCTATGTAAATGTCATTATGCTTTTCCATAAAATCGTTTTTCCACCATAAAAGTCACCAGCGCGAAGCGAGAGAGGTTCGCTAGTTAATTATAATACAAATCTCTGAAAATACTGGCGATTTTTTTAAATTTTGTTAATTTGTCTAGTAAGGTTTAACACACACCATCCATCCATCAGCCTTTTAAAGTCCACTGCATAGACCTCCCCAAGAATGGGGGATAATGCAGTAATCACCACGCTTGGCAGGCGGGTTGGCGATTGCAGTGGATGTTGTTAATACGCGAAGGAGTGCTGCTGCCCACTCCCTTGGTTTTCCCTCAGTCGGCTTTTACGACTCCCATTACAATTCTAAAGCCGGCCCCACACGACAACAACCCTTAAAAAATAATTAGCTTCAAAATTCGACCAGAATGCGTTCGAGCTTTTTAACAGTTATTTAAAATGTATATACTTATAATATTTATACGTGTGAATATGAGCAAAACCTAAATAATGGTCTTTGAAAGAGAAGAAGCCAGAACAGATGAAAGTAACAATAGGCAATGGTGTGCTAGAACAAGTGGATGAATATGTATACCTTGGATGTGGATTCAGTCGGGATGGAAGGTACACCACTGAGATATATAGAGAAGAGTAAATGCGGGAAATAGAGCAAACGGAGCATTGGGACAACTTCTCGGCAGCCACCACCTCAGCCAGAAGGCACGTTTCGTAATACTCAACGCAGTGCCTGTCGCAACGTTATTATATGGAAGCGAGAGTTGGGTATGCAAAAAGCTAGGAATGAAAGTAATATCAATGCGGTCGAAATGCGATCTCTGCGGAGAATCTGTGGAGTGAGGCTGACTAACCGCATTCGTAACGACGACGTAAGAGAGTGAGTAGGTATGAAAGAGAGTATTGGTGTAAAAATGCGTAAGGGAATGCTCCGATGGTTCGGACATGTGGCAAGAATGACGGAAGAGCGACTGGTTAAGAAGATATACAATGTGAAAATGGAAAGGATGTTGGTACAGGGAGAGACCGAGACTCACCTACATAGACCAAATCGGTCATGTATTGAAGGAGGGTGGAGTCAGGAGTCTCCGACACCGTCGAGCGTGTATGAAGAGAATTATGAATGTTGAGGAAGCGAGATATGTATATAAGAATAGAGCCTCTTGGCACTCTGTTCTCTCTGCCTACCCCGCAAGGGAGATGGCGTGATGATAAGTATATTTACTTAGTAGGTAATATTTATACGCCGTCAATACCTAGCTATAAAGCTAGTTTTTTAGTTGTATCTCAGGTTCCCGATATAGTAGCGGGATAAAATGTATACCAGTTTTTAAGTCTAATCAAGATCTATCAAATAAAAAATGTTGCATCAACATCCGTTCAGTAGTTTTTGCGTGATGCGCAAACAAACAATCAGACAAACAGATAAACAGACAAAAATTCTAAAAAAAATTGTTTTGTGTTTAGACACACCTATATAGCCTATTACAGTATTTTTTTCTCAAATATCTTAAATGTACAGACACAGCTCTGTTACAGTTTTATAATTATAGATAGATAGATCATAATTTTTTTAAAGAATCGACCCCCCAGCTTTGAGTGTCTCCCAATGAATATTTTCTGTATTTTCCATGATTTTAAGCACCTATTGTTTCTCGAGATTTTAACTATTTTTATTCTAGACTTATTTCTTACACCTCTAACATTATTCTCTGTGATATATATGAAGTAGGTACGTGCGTAGTATACAATTATATTACGGGTGTAGACAATAATGAGTAGTTATTACGTTTTATCTTCTAATCTATAGAGTTGTTTGATATTCTTATAGTTTTGTTTTATTGCATGTAGTGGCAGACGAGCCACGGCTCATCTGATGGTAAATGGTAACCGTCGCTCATGTACTCAACTATACCGAGCATACACCATTTCATTTTACCGATATGAAATGAAAGAATAAACGGCTATCTCCTGCTACAGCCAAAACGCGCTTCATGGCCGATCACACGGGAGATGGTGGTACCAACCCGCTTGGACCCGATACCAAGTGAGTACTCTCACTTGGTACCCAGCCCTACCACCAGTCATGCAATGGATGATAATTGCTTACTTCCCTTAGTCGCCTCATACGACACCCGTGGGAAAGAATGGAGTGGTGACACTTGTATTCTTAGTCCGTCACCACACGGAAAAAAATATATTATAGTATATTTCTAATAAAAAAACCTACATTAAAACCTATTTTAATATATTATTATTATAACCCTATTGTTGGCCAGAGTATTGTTAATCACATAATATGTAAACAAAAATAATTTAATGCTTTAATTAAAAATCTATAGAAGCAAAACGCAAATTTATTGTAAGTAGATCAGTACTGCGGCGTATTTAAAGGTAACCTATTAATATATACTATTATAACTTACCTGTAAAATATCCGAACACCATAAAAACATTCGATAAAACTCTTTTTACATTAATTTCCAAAGTACATATTTAGGTTCTGACAAAAAAAAGCCAAACTTTTTAACTTATATCTATGAACTCGTGACCCGCGTTTTTCTTGCGATGTTTCTATACGGAGCGTAGTTGCGTCCGTCCGTAACGATTGATAAAACGTTACTGATTAAGTGAATAATATTAGATAGATAAGTATGTACTATGTACACAATAAAGTATTCGATTATTATGAATGTTCAATATCGAATTGAATGATAGCTAATAGAATATTATTGACAGCATGTGAATGATTTTGTAGACGTTGATCAATCTATATATAAAACAAAGTCGGGCTAAGTACACCATTTATAACTCAAGAACGGCTAGACCGTTTCTTATGATCTTTGATTTATTGGGTTTATCTCCTACTGGAATAGTAAAATAACTATTAAAACTACTAAAAAAATCGCAAAAAAATATCATACATTTTATATTATGGAACGTATTTTTTTATGAAAGGCTGAATTTGCTAGTTGTAATCTATCACAGTAGAGTCTATTGCGCTTTTATCATTAGCGATGTTAAGCTAGGTGGACAACGTCAACACATGTTAGTTACATGGTCATTTAAATGACAATTTCTTTTTCTCACTAGACAATCCAAATTAAAATATTTCGGTCAATCATCATTTTCCAGTTCGTATTTTGGAGCCAGTGATTATTTTTCCCATTTTCCTGTTAAATGTTATCTCTGTATCAACTCTTTTCCTAACATGACGTCACATTCTATTTTATATAGGTATACTATCATTCCCCAGCGGCTCCGCCGCAGCCAAAAGATATTTTTTGAGTTATATCTCAGGTTCCCGAAGTAGTAGCGGGATAAAATGTATACCAGTTTTTAAGTCTTATCAAGAGCTATCATATAAAAGTTGCATCAAAATACGTTCAGTAGTTTTTGCGTGATGCGGACAAACAAACAGATAAACAGACAGACAAGAAATCTAAAAAAAATCGTTTTGTGTTCAGACACGCTTATAAAGCCTAATACAGTATTTTTTTCTCAAATATCTTAAATGTACAGACACAGCTCTGTTACAGCTTTATGATAGTAATAGACATATTGTTCAAAATATTTGTTTCCATAAATATGGTACGCACACTAACCTGTTATCGTTTATTTAATATAAACTAAATCCTTAATGTTTTAATATAGGTCAATTCTTATAAAAAGACTGTAACAACAGCTGAAACTATCTGAATATACAATCACATGAATAGCTATAGAGTGCATTATGATTACTCCCTTGTACCCCGCGATACAAGGTTTATTCCCATGTACGGGATGTTATTTTACACATTATCAGGATTGGGAAAATAGTATAAGGAACAAAATATGACCGGTATTTGTGTCACGATAGTGGCCGCAGACCGATAAGACCAAGATAACAATACAACATTTTTATTATTGAATTTTCTGTATTAACAGATTAAAAATAGATTCAACTTGTAAATATAAAAAACAAATTATTTGTGAAAGTGGAAAAAGAGAGGTTTACTGCCAGCGAGATTCGAACCTGCGTCCCTTACAATCGGGGAAGTGCTCTAAACCGCTAAGCCATCGCAGTCACCGACGGTGATTCTGAATCTCCATTTCGCAATTGCTTTTAGATGTTTATTCCACTTTCATAATTAATTTATTTTTTAAAGTAGCAGAGCATGTCATGTGCTGAATATCATAAAGTATTTATTTAAGCTCCAAGCAGAGAATCTTCGACTAGCCGCAAATGAATGATAGTCCAGTGGTTACGCACTACGATTACCAGTGTCAGCAACCTGCTCTTTGCCACGAATCTCGTACGAGGTGACTAAGGGAAGTTAGTTATTATCACCCATTGCACTACTGGTGGCAGAATTGGGTATCAAGAGGGAGTACTCACTTGTTACCTGGTTTGACCCCTAGGCAAGTGGCATAAACGCTAATAGAATGGAATAATCAATGTATGAGATTGACATAAGGCTACGACAACGTAAGCGTAACCGACTGTCAATTCCATACATTGATTATTCTATTCTACAATGTTTATGCAACTTGGCTAGGGGAGCTGAGCGCGTCGGCGGTGGAGTGCTGTTGGCGGTGTCGCTTGATATCGCCAACGCATTCAATAGTCTGCCATTCAGCTGTATCAGGGAGGCGCTCCGGTATCACGGGGTGCCTGCATACCTGAGGCGGCTAGTGGCAGACTATCTTGAGGGCCGCAGCGTTCTCTATGAGAGCCGCATAGGGGACGTTGTGAGGAGACCTATGTCGTGCGGTGTCCCGCAGGGTTCGGTTCTAGGGCCGCTCCTGTGGGACATCGGTTACGACTGGGTGCTACGCTGTCGGCTCCCTCCCGGGCTGGCGGTCATCTGCTATGCGGATGACACGCTGGTCGTGGCCCGGGGCGGAAACTTTGAGGAAGCGGCGTTCCTGGCCACCTTAGGGACCTCGGAGGTGGTCAGGAGGATCGGGGCGCTGGGGCTTAGGGTGGCCCTGGACAAGTCGGAGGCCCTGCTTTTCCATGGGCCCCGACGTCGGCCACCTGCTGGCGCCTCGATCACGGTGGACGGGGTCCGAATTGGAGTGCAGGCCCGGATTAAGTATCTGGGCCTGGTGCTGGACGGGCGGTGGCGCTTTCGCGAGCACTTCCGTCAACTGTCTCCGAGGCTCGTCGGTGCGGCGTCCGCCCTTGCACGGCTCATGCCGAATATGGGCGGACCCAACAATGCGTGTCGACGGCTTTACGCGGGGGTGGTCCGGTCGATGGCGCTGTACGGCGCACCCGTGTGGGCGGAGTCCCTGGACGCACTAAACAGGGCTCTTCTGTGGAGGCCACAGAGAGTCGTCGCGTCCAGGGTCATACGTGGATACCGAACGGTGTCGACGGAGGCGGCCTGCGTGTTGGCCGGAACCCCTCCGTGGGACTTGGAGGCGGAGGTGCTCGCCGAGGTGTACCGGCGGGCGTCGCAAGAGCGGGAGGGGGGTGGACATCCCCCACCCAGCGTGGTGGCCAGATAGCAGGGTGACGCCCGCCGAGCTGCCATGGCCAACTGGAGGGCGCGGCTAGAGGCGCCCCGGGCCGGTCTTTGGACCGTAGGGGCGCTTCAGCCAGTGCTGGAAGAGTGGGCAGGGCGACGGCACGGAGTCCTTACCTTCCGACTGGTGCAGGTGCTGTCGGGGCACGGTTGCTTCGGCAGATATCTGCACATTGTCGCAAGGAGGGAAGCGACTCCGGGCTGTCACCATTGCGGCTGCGACGAGGACACGGCGCAGCACACGCTCGAGTCGTGCCCGGCTTGGGCCGAGCAGCGTCGTGAACTTGTCGCAGCAATAGGGGGGGACCTCTCGCTGCCGAGCGTCGTCAGAGCGATGCTTGGCAGCGACAGGAATTGGGCCGCGGTCGCTGCCTTCTGCGAGGAGGTCATCTCGCGGAAGGAAGCGGCGGAGAGGGCCAGGGAGGCTGATCCTTCCGCAGACCCAAACCGCTGCCAGCGACTGGGGCGGCGCAGGCGTGAATATTTGCGCCTAATGCCGCCCTAGCTGGGGCTGCGGGTGGATGGACCGGGGAACGTCCGCCACCCGCAAGGCCTCCCGCGAAGGTGCGACGCTCCGTGTACGGATGCGTTGCTCAGATGAGGGTACCCGAAAGGGTAAGCCGCCGGCGGACCACCGAAGGAATGTAACATAGTTCCAGTGGCTCGCCAATAAAGGCGGAGAGACGGTACACGGCGGGTTTCTTTAGTGGGTGAAGGCCCCACACTACCCTGTTCGTTGCCCCGAGCGACGGGGTGTGCGGTTAGGAACATTTTTTCCCGCCTAAACAAAAAAAAAAAAAAAAAAGGGGAGCTGAGCGCACCACTGAAGGAATGTAATATGGTTCCGGTGGCCCGCCAATAAAAGCGGAGAGACGGCACACGGTGGGTTTCTTTAGTGGGTGAGGGCCCCACACTACCCTGTTCGTTGCCCCGAACGACGGGGTGTGCGGTTAGGAACATTTTTTCCCGCCTTAACAAAAAAAAAGGGGGGTGGGGGATGAGCGCATTGGTACCGCCGAATACCGAAAAAGATATCGAACAGTAGCATGGCAATATTATTGATTCCATGAGGGGCGATTTTTGAATGAGTTAATTTTTCCATCATGATGTTTTTGATCTTTTTACATTAGAGAAAAAATGTTAAAATTGTTTTTAAAAAAATGTATCGAGAAATAATTTCTCATACAATTTTACCTCTCTTTGCGTAGCAGTAGCTTAAGAAGTTGTTTTAATTTCATCGCTCTGTTCATGTTTGAATTATCGGTTAAATAATGAAGAATACATCTCCTATAAGCTGAAAGTCCTAAGTCATATTTTTAAATAGTCAACATGGTGTAGGAACTATATTCATTGCTGGAGATAATATATTTTGCCTTCGGACAGGATTTTTTGGAATTCTTTCCTTAACTGCTTCGATCGCCTATTTAGTACGACTACTAGGGTAAAACTGGGTAATACGCCTCACTTTTTATTAAACAGGATTAAAACTGGTTTTTTCTTCAAGACTAAAAAAATGTGTTTATTTAGAAATAATATTTGACATTTTAGGAACAAACTGGCATAAACAATGTTTTGTAAAAATAACAAGAACAAGTAATTTTATAGTTTTTTCTAGATGCTGGAGTGGGGCGTTTTGCCCGACTACTGTTGGGTAAAATGACTCATACAATTTACAAAATGCCCAAGCGTTTAAATCAACATTATGGACTATAATTCAAACACAAATAATAATAAAAATAACAATCAATCTTTTAACTAAAACTTATAACTAACTTCTAATTATACAAATTTAAAGTATGAGGAAAATTATTTTAACGATGTTACCTATCTGTCTATTATCTCATTTAACAAATCAACCGTTATTTTAATTTCTTATGATAGCAATTGTAATGAAATGGTAATTTTAACTTTCGGTTAACACTCTTAGCTCGAGCGTGTGAGAGACCGTCTGATTTACTTTGACTCAATTCAGGAATCCACCAAAAATCCATTAACACATTCACTGCGTTACTTGAAGTATTTGGTTGTAATTGAATTTTGCTCTGTGCGGCAACTAGTTGTCCTTGTTTTGCACTCCGTGCGGAGGTGATTTTTTCAAGTATTCGTACAAGTAAAAAAGAGACACATATATTGCCGGTGTCCTTGCTTGAAGTGTATTGAAATTTACGAATAAAAATGTACAGGAATTATTTTATCGTAATGCACAGAAAGGTCATTATATTACAATAGTGCGATACGGGAACTATTTGACCGTATCCTAAATCCCGTACCGCACTGAACGCGCGCGCACGCGGAGCTTCAGTTAGCTGTAGTGTTGTGCCCAGCTCAAAGTTCCTATTAGTTAGTAAAGAATTATTAAAACTTATCTCATTTTATGGTATGGTACCTGTACTGTTACTTTTTTAAGTTAAATTTTTCTGTTGATTAAATTATCGAGTAAAATAAATAATTGTGATAAATAAATTAGAGATTTTTTCGTAATTTAGCTTTTATAAGTACCTCAAATAAATAATAATATAAAATAAGAATTTACTGTTTTTGTTAAAAAGTTAATATTAACATAGCTAGTTACTAAGTTTTCGCTGATTGTGCACGACCATAAGTAGAATAAATAATAATATAAACTAAGAAGTTACTGTTTTTGTTAACATAGTTAATTATTGCTTTTGTTTTAAAATAGTTTCCGTTGATTGTGTACGACCTAAATAAACAATAATAAATCTGAAACAGAAAAAAATTTTACTTATTACACCCCATCCCTAGCAATATGACTGTTGTATGCGCCACGACAAATATTTTCCAATAAAATCAACCATTTCCAAAAATACCTGTAACTTTTAAAATATTACTTAGAACCCCATGCGACTGCAGCTGTGTTGTATACACAAGGATGTAACCTATTGATTGGTACAACAAAAAAATCAGCTGTAGTCTTTCCATGTCTCTGTGGAGGTTTGAAGTTAGGACTACGTACGGGAAAATAGACGTCGTGACGCATATCAGGCATTCTTGATACGGGAAGTATGTGACTTGTACAGCACTGGAAGTAAGTCTTAATCTAGCGCAGCCGCAGGAACGTGTTAAATATGTATCACCGGCTAATTCAGTTTTAACAGGAATGTGTTTTCATGCAGTTTTTTCGCTAATCAATACGCCATTGATTTTACATCCTCGATCAAGAGCAAATCCTGCTTTCTCTAATTTTTTATGTAGGCAACTTGCTTTTTCTTATAGTTGTTCCAGAAAACAGGATTACGGCCAATTTTATCCTCCCCTTAAAATGTGTCTTCTCAATGTTCTGGATGGTATACTGAAAGTACTTGACAATTCGTTAACTCCCATTTTTTTACTTTTTACGGAAGCTTCTTCTAAGTTTGCAGCTGTCCATGTTGTTTCATACTTACGAGGCGTTATCTGGAGGAAAAACAATACAATCCAAATTTTAGTTCAGTTATATAAGTGGGGCATTTTAAATTAAAACGTGTGGGGCGTTTTGCAGAAATACAAGTTTAATAAGCCCCACTATGTATTTAACTATAGTTTCAAGTTTAAAACGCTCAACTATTACAAAAAAGAAATATGATTTTATATTTTTACATAGCGTGTAGACGAAATTAATATAAACAACATATTACTTTAGGTATACAAATTTGATTGAAACTTACCGCAAAATGTCAAAGCTGCAGAAATCAAAATTAACCAATAATTTTGTCACTGACACAAAGATCGCACGCGAACTTTCACCATGATTTCGAACAACTATCGTGTATGCAATGCGCGTCAGCAGCATCGCTTAACTGGGTTTTGTTGAGTGTGAGAGTAGTGGGGCGTTTTGTCAATTGAGGCGTATTACCCGGTTTTACCCTACGTTAACTGCCTCGGTGGTGTAGCGGCAGTGTATGCGACTGCTAATCATGAGGTCTCGGGTTCGATCACCGGGTCAGGCAATGTTATTGAGCTTTTTCCTAAAAAGAAAAATTCTCAGTAGCAGCCCGGAGTTTAGAAATGTGCCCGGTAGACGTCAATAGGCTCGCCCCCTATTACGTGGGACTTAAACATAGCTTTTTTGATCTATATTTTTTAGCATTTAACATGCTCCGCCACTTTTCAAAGTATAAATTATTTGAGAATAAGGAAAAAGAGATTTTTTGTACTAGCGGGAATCGAACCCGCGTCTTTTCCAATCCGGGGAAGTGCTCTAAGCCACTGAGCTATAGTACAGGTACTTCGACCATCCCAATCTCCTTATTACATTTGTCTTTACGACCAGCGCAGGAGATTGGGATGGTCGAAGTACCTGTACTATAGCTCAGTGGCTTAGAGCACTTCCCCGGATTGGAAAAGACGCGGGTTCGATTCCCGCTAGTACAAAAAATCTCTTTTTCCTTATTCTCAAATAATTTATACTTTGAAAAGTGGCGGAGCATGTTAAATGCTAAAAAATATAGATCAAAAATGTTTAAAAAAAATCGCGCCATCAAATAGTATGAATTTTAATTGCAAAATTAAACTTACTATATCGGTTTAATGCATGTAAATGCTTCCGATAGATGGCGCTGGTCGTAAAGACAAATGTAATAAGGAGATTGGGATGGTCGAAGTACCTGTACTATAGCTCAGTGGCTTAGAGCACTTCCCCGGATTGGAAAAGACGCGGGTTCGATTCCCGCTAGTACAAAAAATCTCTTTTTCCTTATTCTCAAATAATTTATACTTTAAACATAGCTGGCGAGTCGTGGGTGTGTAATACACCTCTGCCTACCCCTTTGGGGAATACAGGTGTGATGCTATGTTTACTACGTGGACGGTCAGATATTTTTTTATCACAAACAGAGGACGTTTCATTGTATACATATCAATTAAATAGCCCGGTACACCAACATTCGACCAATACCAAACGAATGGAGTGTTTCCAAAAATTTCATTTAACTTCGTACCTACTCTGTATAAAATTATAACAGCTATTCACATAGAGACAGCATCACACCTGTATCCTTCGAAGGGGTAGGCAGAGGTGTATTACACACCACACACGATTTGCCAGCTATGTTTAAGTCCCACGTAATAGGGGGCGAGCCTATTGCCGTCTACCGGGCACATTCCCAAACTCCGGGCTGCTACTGAAAATTTTTCTTTTTACGGAAAACCTCAATAACACTGCCCGACCTGGCGATCGAACTCGAGATCTCATGTTCAGCAGTCGCTTACACCACCGCTGCACCACAGAGGCAGTCAATAAGAATTCGGTTCTCTGTATCACCTCACTTCATTTTAATAGGTATCCCAAGAATAATTCTGTAGCTGAGAGGTAAACAATGATTATCGACAATTCCAAAACTTTTCAGGACGAGCATTTAAATGTCTAGAACGGGATATTTCGTTGTTAATTGCTAATAGCTTAGAATGTTTTTAATTAATTACAATTGTGTTAATGTTTTTATAAATAATTGGACTAATAGTATGATATTATGAAATTAGAAAAACGAAAATAATAGTATTTATGTATAACTAGCTGTTTCCCGCGGCTTCGCTCGCGTAAATAAATGAATACGAGTATAGGTTACTGCAAAAAAATGAAAAACTATGTTCCACGTGAATGAAGTCGCGGGTTGCACTTAGTTAACAAAGTTTGTTACTTAAACTTTATATAAGATAGCTGTTACCCGCGACTTCGTCCGTGAGTAATTTCATAAAAATAAATAAAGCAACCCTTGAAATTGTCGGTAATACAGTGCAACGGTATTACAGTACTCGGGGTTGGAACTTCATTACTGAAATGCTAGATGGCGTTGAAGTTGCTAGATTTTGAGATTTTGTGACAAACAATTATTTTTTTTTGGGTATTTTTTTTAATAAAAAGTATCCTATGTTACTTCTAATACCTCCGAGAATATGTGTACAAAGTTTCATGATGATCGGTTAAGTAGTTTTCACGTGAAAGCGTAACAAACAAACTTACATTCACATTTATAATATTAAGTATGAAGTATGATTCTGGACTAATTATTCTTTACCACCAATGCTATACAGATCGGTTTATTGATTGTATTTGTATTTGTATTCAAGTCATAATAATAATAAGTCACATACAAATCGCGTAGGATTTACTTAAAAAATATATTTACGAATGCCGTGTGGGGCCGGCACCAAAAGTAGCTCCACCCCGTCTCTTCCTATGGGAGTCGTAAAAGCCGACTAAGGGATTACCGGGGGACCGGGCAGCAGCGTTCCCCTGTGTACTAAAAACATCCACTGCGATCGCCAACCCGCCTGCAAAGCGTGGCGATTATGTTAAAACCCCTATTTTGGGGAGGCCTATGTCCAGCAGTAGACGATGAAAAAGGCTGATGGATGGATGGATGGATGACATATTTACGAAAAAGGCGATGTTTTGCCGTCACGCAACTGATTGAATTTTTTTTTAATTTAAAAATGTATAGTCATCTGATCCGGATATGTAAGATTCATGAGAATTATTCAAATTGTTTGCTAAATAAGAAATGGGCAATATCTTGATGGTAAACTGGTATGCCTGTCATAGTTTTAGAGGGACCTCGATAATCAATACTGTGAGATGGTTATGAAACCCTGAGAATCGTTTTACAAGATTTAAGTTCGTGTAAGTTGGATTGCAGAGTATGTATGATTAACGAACTGGATTTGTTTTCCCATATTTTTATAAACTAATATCTGTTTCTGGCACATCTTCTGAACGATCATTACCTGTAATAGAGTAGATTTAAAAATATTCTCTCAGCTACAGAATTAATTGTGCGAAAATGAGAAGAGTTAAGGAATATTCATAAAAAAGACAGGTTCCAAATTCAAATATGGCTAACTCGTCATTTTAAGATGAGGATGAGGGAGTACCTCATTTTACTTCGTGAGGTACTCGCGAGGTACACCTCATTTGAGGTGAGGATTTGTTTGACGCGCGGACGGTTTTAGTTTTCACCTCATGTACTTATGTTCCTTTTTGACCGTGTGATGACGGATTAAGAATACAAGTGTCACCACCCCATTCTTTCGCACGGTTGTCGTATAAGCAACTAAGTGAAGTAAGCAATTATCATCCATTGCATGACTGGTGATAGGGCTGGGTACCAAGTGGGAGTACTCACTTGCTATCGGGCCCGAGCGTGTTGGTACCACCATTTCCCGTGTGACCGGCCATGAAGCACATCAGTGTGTTTTGGCTGTAGCAGGAGATAGCCGTTTATTCCATAGTAAACATTGTTTATTAGGTAGTTATTATTGTATCTCCCTCACACACATTATTTTCTTTCTCTCGGTGTCCTAGGGCCAAAATAAACAAAATTTGACACTCAATTATTATAAACCTTATTTGTAAATATATAAATAAGCCATCCATCCATCCATCCATCTATCCATCCATCAGCCTTTCAACGTCCACTGCTAGACATAGGCCTCCCTAAGAAATGGGGGATAATACCGTAATCGCCACGCTTGGCAGGCACACGGTGGTATATAAATAATAATTTACTTGAATGATATAACGACCACGAAATTAATACGTACTTGCATAATATTCATTACTTTTGAATTCTTTTAAAATCGATTCATATAATCGTGACGCACGCCCTCTCTCATTTATGTTATAAAAGTGTCAATTCGTTCGTCTCCGAGATCCTCAATTTATCATCCTCATTCCTCATCACATCACTCGCCTCACGCTCGAGTCATGCGACGTTGCAACTGGTCAGCCATATTTTCGCAACTCGCCAGTACGAGGAACGAAGAGGCCTTCGCAACTCGTAAGTACGAGGAACGAAGAGCGAAGGAGGTTGTTGAAACATGAGTACTCTGAAAGAGTTTCTTGCTCTCGTGAGTACCTCAAATGAAGCCACTCACTCATCAGAATGAGAAACGCATCATTAAATGTAATATTATTTTTATTTTTAAGAGTATATATATGGCCGACTATGTAGATTTTCATTCGCAATTGACAGACCACATACCGAGGCACTGAGCAGCACCATGTCGTCTGCGTAGCTGATATTGTTGACAGCGACCCCATCAATATAGCAGCCAACACGTGTGCTGCTCAACTCCTCGATCAGTGCGTTGATATACAGATTTAATAGCCTTGGGGAGGACCTACCTCCCTGCCTCAGACCGCACTCCAACCTATATGTCTCCAACAACGCTCCTGACTACCGATTTGTATCAGGTCGCCAGGCATGCATGTGTCATACAATTTCTGCCATATGACATCGTAGCAGACTAGGTCGAACGCCCTGGAAAGATTGAGGAAACAAGCGTAGACAGGTGTGCTTCTATTAGTGTAGTACTTGACAGTTTGCTTCAGACACAGTATAGCTGACTCGGTAGACAATCCTGGTTTAAAACCAAACTGGTTTTCATGAATATTTATGTACCGGTCAAGCTGTGTATTAAGCAAACTGTCAAGAACTTTCGCTAGCACCGTAGCTAGTGATATCGGCCTATAGTTGTCCATGTCGCTCAAGTCACCAGTTCGGCTCTTACCAATTGGAACTACCACGGTTTCCATCAATTCCGCTGGTAGATAGGCATGTCCCATACACAACGTATATAACATAGAAAGAACTCGGGGCAGTTGGTTGTCAGCATGCTTCAGGTGTTCAATACTCAGGCTATCATGACCAGGAGACTTCCCTCGTGCCATTGACTTGATAATCCTTTCTACATCCCATAGATAATTCACTTATATATGCTACATCCTTCGCAGTGAAGTTGGTACTTAACTGCTGGCCACATGGCCTGCCCACTCCAATAGAACGTGATGGCCTCAATGGTGACTGTACAGCAAAGTGAGCTTTAAACATGTCCACGATACCCTTCGGGTCACTTACACCATTGACGCTCACAGGTGAGCTCGGCATATTATTTAGCCTGTTAGTAGATTTCCAGAAACTGCGAAAGTCATGTCCCAAATGGTGAGACGCAAGAATGTTTTGTCCGTGTGGTGACGGATTAAGAATACAAGTGTCACCACCCCATTCTTTCCCACGGGTGTCGAATGAGGCGACTAAGGGAAGTAAGCAATTATCATCCATTGCATGACTGGTGGTAGGGCTGGGTACCAAGTGGGAGTACTCTCTTGGTATCCGGCCCAAGCGGGTTGGTACCACCATCTCCCGTGTGACCGGCCATGAAGCACATCGTTGCGTTTTGGCTGCTGCTACAGAGATAGCCGTTTATATTTCATTTCATCTGTGAAATGAACTGGTGAGCAGCGGCTTGACAATACTCTTGGTATAGTCGAGTCCATGGGCGACGGTTACCATTTAACATCAGATGGACCGTGGCTCGTCTGCCACTACTTGCAATAAAAAAAAAATGTGCATCTTAATTTGCTCCCTGTTATTCTGACACCATTTCAAGCGTGATTTAAAAATTTTACGACTTTCACGCATCTCATCCCACGCACGACCACCGGTTTAGAGGTTTACCACACACCACCCATTCTAAAAATTTGCACCTAGCCACCCTGTGAGCGTCCCGTACATGCCTGTTCCATACGATCACAGGTTGTTTTCTTCTCGGTTTAATGGTAGCGGAATTACTCTCAGAGGCGGCCATACATAACGTTATGTTTCTGCCTTCTTTTCCTTTGTTCTTTCTATTTATTTTGCATTTGTCGGTAGGGACGGATTCAAACAACAACGACTTGGAGCTTCTGATGTCTTCACTCGAAAATTACGTTGTACATATTCGTACCAGAGTTTCTTCGTCTACTATGGAAATTTTATTTTGAATATAACACAATTACTCGTTGATCACTTTATTGCACGAGTTACATTTGACTAGCGTAAACATTTTTTATTAATTATCGACACAGCGTATAGATTACGCTCACACTGCGCCTTACACGGAGGGACGCCTGTACACACAAATTATAGAACAAAAACCAGGAAAGGACATAGGTTACTACTTTTTATCTCGGAAAAATGGATGGTTTTCATTGATCATCATCATTAGTGAACTGTAAGTTAATATATTCTTATTCACGCAGATAAAGTCGCATGCAGATTCTAGTAATCACTAATTCAGAGAAGAAAGAGATAAGAGCGAGAAAGAAAGTAAGGATTACCTCTTTCTGTCTCTTACCTTTTCAAAATCCACAGCTCTAAATGCCATTTGAGGATCACTACATCAGCTGGAACAGTTGGGGCGGTTACCTTCTTAGTCCAACTCAGATCCACTAGTATCAGTACGCTATACGATAATGAAGGTAGAAGCAACTTTGTAAACATAATCACAAATTTTTATCTCCCAGCATTTAACCTTAAGGTTATCTTAAAACAATTAACTATTTATATATATATTCTATTACGATACGAGGTAGGTAAATGCACTTACATTGTTCATTGGATTTTTGACGTATAAATCTATACAAATAAATAATACAGTACGTAAAATAAACAATTTAAAAAAAATGTCTGTCTGCTTATTTGTTCCGGCTAATTCCAAATCCCAAAATGGCTGGACCGATTTGGACGAGACTTTCACAGACAGGTGGCTAATTTTAAAGAGTAACTTAGGCTACTTTTTATTTTGATATATTAGAGTTCCTTTTACTTTGTAATATTTATATATTCTTTCATTTCATATCTGAGAAATGAAATGGTGCGCAGCGGCTTGACAATACTCTCGGTATAGTTGAGTTCATGAGCGACGGTTACCACTTACCATCAGGTGAGCCGTGACCCGTCTGCCATCATTAACATTAAAAAAAATATATGTCAAAAACCCAATCAACAGTGCAAGTATACCTACTCTCCTTAGACTGAGGATCAAATAAGATACAATTGTCTTTTTAGATGATTTACCGCTAGGCTTTAAATGAAATCTGGATCTCGTTAATAAAACTATCTATCAAGTCCAAACATCTACCAACCCCTTTAGGAGCAGAAGAATTACGGAAACATTTCAATTTCTCGTGTAAAAATTCCAAACAAATAGTTTTGTTCGCTACAAATGATCTCGTAAATACATAACACCAAACCAACTAATAAAACATTATCTTAATTCGCACACACACACACACACACACGCCGCACGCACGCACACCAATACACATAGCTTACGCAAATATTATGTGTATAAATAATTTAAGGTAAAGGCATTGACCCCCGAAATACAGTTGATACTAATTTATGGGGTCAGAGTATTCACATATTTTGTAAAAGCTTTGAAATAAATAAACACTAACATTAAAATCATCTATTTCAAAAACAAATCTACTTATAGTTGTGCCCTTTTGTGACGACATCTGTCAGTTACAGCTAATAATATTCCCTGGAGCTTTGAGACTTCAGACACACACTACAATGATAGACGATTCTGTATATCCTGCTAACATTATACGAGAGTTTGTTTATAATGTTTGTTACTTAATAAATAAAAAAAGGCTGAACGAATTGGATTAAATGTAGATTAACTCGTAGAATATTTGCACACTTTGAATGGCTTACCAACTGATTCGTTTACTTTAGGAGAGACTGAACTTCATTATAAGATGGCGATGTCAGCTATTTTTCTGTATTAAAGCGCAACCGACATGATATGGCAATATTTAATCACATTATGATGTTTACTAATTTGTGAAGCCAATAGGGAATTTCACGCAGACAAAATCACGGGAAAAGGTATTTAATGTTAAATATACTATGTCTAAAGACAAGTTTGTCCGTGTGGTGACGGACTAAGAATACAAGTGTCACCACCCCATTCTTTCCCACGGGTGTCGTATGAGGCGACTAAGGGAAGTAATCAATGATCACCCATTGCATTACTGGTGGTAGGACTGGGTACCAAGTAGGAGTGCTCACTTGCTATCGGGCCCGAGTGGGTTGGTACCACCATCTCCCGTGTGACCGGCCATGAAGCACATCGTTGCATTTTGGTTGCAGCAGGAGATAGCCGTTTATTCTTTAATTTTATATCTGTGAAATGAAATGGTATAGTTATATATACTCTGGGTATAGTTGAGTCCATGAGCGACGGTTACCATTTACCATCAGATGGGCCGTGGCTCGTCTGCCACAATATGCAAAAACAAAAAATGTTTACGTAAAGGCGCACAAGACGCAGACACTACGTATTATATTCATCTTACTAGTTGTTCCTGGTTATATTGTGGTCAGCTTTCCAGAGGCATCTTGTTGATGATTATCCAAACTAGAAGTTTTTATGTAAAGGTTGGAAAAAACTTAACTACACATCCCGTCGTTCAGGGCCACGAGCGTGGTTGTGTAGCGCCCTCACCTAGTAAATAAACTCGCCATGTGCCGTCTCTCCGCCTGTAGTGTTGGACCACTGTAACTGTAAGACATTATTTCAGTGGTCCGCCGGTGGCTTACCCTTTCGGGATCCGGATAGAAGCCTGACCTATAGACACTGCATTAAAACCGTCCGGTGAGATGGTATTTCATTCTTCTATAAAGTTTTCTCGGATCAGTGAACTAAAAATGTTGGTTCAAAACTATTACAGTCGCCTCCTATAATGCCTATGGAACGTATTATTATGGA
Organism: Leucoma salicis; assembly: GCA_948253155.1. NCBI lineage: Eukaryota > Metazoa > Arthropoda > Insecta > Lepidoptera > Erebidae > Leucoma > Leucoma salicis. The sequence goes on along the minus strand of OX411808.1, from coordinate 1,893,398 downwards.
AAAATGAGCATTTGGTATGGACATGTTATGCGGAGAGATGAATAACGCGAAGCCAAAAAGATATTCTTGAATGTGGATGGAAATTCTGGGAGAGGATGACCGTAGAAAAGATGTTTGATGATTGTATGAAAAAGATATATGCAGGAAGAATGTTAAGGTAATGTTGAAATAACGGCAGATAAGGATGAATGGAAGAAAAATACATGCTGCCCCGACCACAAATAACCGGATAAGGGCGAGCGAATGATGATGACAATTTTTTTTTACTTTTTAATGGCTATGTTGTTAGGCGAGTCAGCGGCCCACCTAATGTTAAGTGGTAATCGTCGGATCCAGCAATAGATACCCGAGCCACAGCCAGACCGCTGCCTACCGGGAGGAAAGTGCTCTTCTTAGACCTATTTTTAAAAAGGACATGTCATTTCGTTCGGGGAAAACCGCAGCAGTTCATTCCAGATGCACCTATTTTAAAGGTGGATTTTAGTGGTGCACTTATTAAGGAATCTATTATAGCAACGAGAACATAGTTGAACGGTGAATATAATTGTTGATCGAAGGTGGTAGATAGATAATGGTATGATTATCTGAAGTCGTCATTGTACAAATAGGAAGAATGCCTACGCCCTATTCTTAATCATAAGGTAACATTATTTATCTTTACAATAGATATAGATGAAGATAGGAACATTCTCACGTTGAGTGACATTGCGTGGGCGACAACGTGACTAGGCTACTAGTCTTCATTGAAATTACGAGACTTGCTTATTGATATCAAGACTATTATTTCTCTCAGTGTGACCACCAGTATAAAACTCGTCAACACGCTGAACTACTAATAGTTACGTTGCTAAGAAGTAACAAACTCACTTTCACGTTTATAAAAGGTACCAATTAACAATTACTAAGGATAACTGCGTGTGAATTGTACCTACCGCACACACCGCTGTCCGGAGACGAGGTAGTGTGGGGCTCTCACTTCCTTCGTGTACCTACCCTTTTTTTTGTTAAGGCGGAAAAAAAATGTTCCTAACCGCACACCCCGTCGTTCGAGGCAACGAACAGGGTAGTGTGGGACCCTCACCCACTAAAGAAACCCGCCGTGTGCCATCTCTCCGCCTTTATTGGCAGGCCATAACCACATTACAGGAACCATATTACATTCCTTCAGTGGTGTCGTGTAGCTACCCTTACCCGCCCGTACCCGGCGGACCACTGGTAGCGCGTATATTCTCTTCAGTGGTACGCACAGCGCATAGTCCCTTTGGGTTCCCTCTCTAAGTGACGTCTCCGCGTACTTGGGACGTCACACCTTCGCGGTAGGTTCAATGTAGGCGGTGGACAAGCCCGATATAATCGCCCACAGCCTCGGCTAGGGCGATATTAGGCACAGTTGGTCGCGCCCGCACCTCTCTGCACGCCGATGGCGAGTCGGGCTATCGCTAGAGGAAAGATCAGCCTCCCTGGCCCTTCCTGCTGAAAATTTTTCATCAAAAAAACCGCGTGGACAAACTCACTGACACTTATTGCAATAAAATATTGATTTGTTTGACGCCGGAACGGCTGCACCGCCAGTATATAAATACTAGAATTGATCAGAGTTTAAATAAATAAATAAATACGGATTACGGATATAATACCTATATTACTTTTTTTTTTGTAAATATATACATATAATAGATAGCAAACACACACAGTTTCGAGAACGTTCGGGTCAATCGACGGTCTCGACGACTATTCTTCACAATCACCACATTACACTCTTCATAGTTATCGACACACAAGAGGGTTGGCCAGTTCGGGGCCCGAGGGAGAGCAGATCCTCCGAATTGTTAAGGGCTACCCAAAGCACCAGCGGTTCGGTACGTCTGACCACCTCCGCGGTACCCGAGGTGGCCAAGAAATCCACTTGCCGCCTCTTCGTATTCTTTCTTCGTTGTGCATTTGGATGCCTCAATAACCATTATATAAACGGGAACTTCCAAAATCATAAAACTAAAAACATGATATCATTGAAAAAAAAATGTACACATGAACTATGCATAAAAATATAATAATTAAGAAACCTTGTATTATGGATCCCTGGTGTTCTGCCTAACTTTCAAAATAATTTATTTTAATTTTGTATATAAAAACTAGTTCTGTGTATAAGATGATTGAATAAACTAAAAGTGACAGCCCTGTGTGCGTAGATCCCGCGCACGGGTTCTGAGATAGTTTACTTCTCTTTTCTTTTACTATGCTACAGTGGGTCTAGCCAAGTTGCATCCTATGATCGCTAACGCTATAGAAAACTATTAATATCTTTAACGCTAAATCACATAACGTTAAGGATGAAAATTTCCATACATTATAATAGTTTTCTATAGCGTTAGAGATCATAGAATGAAACTTGGCTAGGCCCACTGAATAGAAAATCTGACTACGGTCTTGTACTAAGGTCACCAGTTGTTCCCTCAATTGGGTCGTGGAGGTCACATAAACATTTGCTCCGAACAGATCAGAACCAAAAGTTTGGCTAAGGTTTTTTTTTTTGTTTAGGCGGGAAAAATTTATCTAACCGCACACTCCGTCGTTCGGGGCAACGAATAGGTTAGTGCGGGGCCCTCACTCACTAAATAAACCCACCGTGTACCGTCTCTCCGCCTTTATTGGCGGGCCTAAGATGATAATTTATATTGAATGGGTGGGTGATATAACGATCACGAATTCATGTATTGGTATGCACCTCAACTGCATTAATGTTTAAGATTAGATAAAAATACTAAATATTTTAATAAATATTTAAAATGCAAGATTATTTTTATCTATATCTACTCAGTTTTGAACTTTGGACAATGACCATGATAAAAAAAATCTCAATAACTTGTGAATCAGTTAAATTACAAGCAAAAAATATAATTTAAACAACGTGACACATTTTTATCTACACTAATTTTATAAAAAAAATATTTTTGTATGTTGGTAACGAATAAACTCAAAAATTACTAGACCGATTTTAAAAATTCTTTCACGTTAACACTAAGCGTGAAAATGTGAAATCGAAAATAACAGGCACAATCAGGATTTGAACCTGCATCTCCTGGAATACCGTCACAGATGAAAAAAAAGTAAAAGCATTTAGTGTGTGATAAAACAATTTTAATTTCTTGAAACAAATTGTAAAAGTGAAAAAGCTTGAAAAATGAGTAGGTACCGCATGAATTGAGTGAAGCAAACCAACAAACACGAGTTGAGTGCTGCGTTACATTACTCAACTGTCACAATAACGAGGGGATTTTGAATCGTATCGTTACTTGTGATGAAAAATGGATCCTGTACGATAATCGAAAACGCTCATCACAATGGTTGAACCCACGAGAGCGGAGTCAAATCCTGCCCAAGCGAAAGTTGACTCAGAAAAAGGTACTAGTAAGTGTCTGGTGGACCTGTGCAGGTTTTATTCACTATTCCTAAGATCTGGCCAGACAATTACGGCAGACCCGTATTGTCAACAATTGCTAACCATGATGGAAAAGCTAGCCGTTAAGCAACCGAGACTGATCAATTCTCTAGCACACTGAGCCTTCAGGACAACGCTAGACCACAAACTGAACAACAGACGGTCGCTAAATTGGAGGAGCTGCGATTGGAATGTGAATGTGTGATTGGAATGAAATGTCTCCGACACCCACCACAGTCCCCGGCCCTTGCTCCAACAGATTACCACTTTTTCCGGTTTTGGACAACTTCTTGCAAGGAAAAAAAATCAATTCCGATGAGGCTGTCAAAACTGCCTTCAAAGATTTTATTAATTCTCGCTCCCACAATAGTGAAAGAAAGCGCATAGATAAAGTGCCTAGATAAAAATGGTACATAATTAGATTGATTAATAAAAATAATTTCATTTTAAAAAAATCGTTTTGCTTTTTCCGTACATAACGCCAATTTCATATGTAAGGACTTATTATTATAAAGAGGTAAGATTTGTATTTGTGTATGTTTGTGACGAATAAACTCAAAAACTACTGGACCGTCAAAAATTCTTGTACCATTATCCCTGAGGCTATATTTATTAGGGACTAGAAAAAAGTGACCTTTACTAAATTTCCAATAATGTCACCGGAGGTGTAAAAAATTAGCCATAAAATGTCTTGCATCACTCGTTTAGTATTATAGCCGGCGAAAAAAAAAATGTTGAAGAATTCCGGCCTTAGGGTTCACCAATGAGGTAATGTAACTCAGTTCCAGTTGTCTGCACATGCAGGCGGAGAGACGGCGGGTTGATCTAGTTGGTGAGGGCCCCACACTACCCAGTTCGTTGCCCCGAACGATGGGGAGTGTGGTTAGGTACATTTTTTCCTGCCTCAAAAAAAGCGTTGCCATTTCTAAAGTACTATCATGCAGCTCCAATAATCCGTCAATAGGTGATACGGTGGATAAAATAGTTCGGTATAATTATTAGGTCAGCACTAAAACAGATCAAAAATTAAAATCCAACAGAGCTTGCATTTTTTTATTAAACTTTACAAAATTCCTAACAAATACCATATCGTTCAAATATTTAACAGGTCAACACATTTCTTGATATTATTTACGTATTAAAAGATCGAATAGATAAACATGGCATATTGGAACTTAATCGCAATGACTATTGTTCCTGGTGAACCGTTATAAAAAGACATAATAAATATGAATCGATTAAATTGATAAAAAAATAATTGCTAAATATTGGCAATGAATCCATGTTTCAAAATATATTCCAAACATAACATAGATGTACACAACATATTTTATTATTAAAATTTATTACAACGCCATCATTTATGCACATCACTGATTTGTTTCAACACTCAGCAGCCTCCTTCAGAATGTATACCATAATCAATTCTAAAATACTCTAAGCTCCGATTTCTGAAAGGCTGATCAAATTCTTATTCAACTAACTTCATTGTCAATTTAACAGTACTGTCAAATCTAATTGAGTTTCTGAAGCAATGATCACAGAAAAAATTACTAATAATCAATTTAATTTGACATTCCTTTGAAGTATAAGTACTACGCCTATTACTTTCATGTGACATTCAGGTAGTTATGTCATATTATCACGTAATCAACGTTTCAGAAACTCAAAATGGCGTTTGACATACGATTCTGAAAAATAATTTAATATCTCTGTCAACTGACATAAACATCAAATCAAATAGCTAACAGTGCTTTCAGCAACTCAAATGTCGCTTAACAAGAAATTTGACAGCTTGTCAGTTAATTTAACGATTGATCAGCCTTTCAGAAACCGGGCGTAAGTATAGCATAATGAAGTCTACAGAGTATAAACTGGTTCAGTTATGGCAAAATGTACCAACCAACTAAGTGTTCAAAAATTAGAATTAAAAATGATAAGTATAGATCTATTCGTATTCACATTTAACACAAATAACCTAGGGTATTAACCAACCCACATCTATGGGACTATGTGTAGAGAACTTAAATTTTAATTTTTAAATGTAATTTTCTCGGAACATTTTATGTAGTTAGTATATTTTGGCATAACTATGTCAGGTATTAAAATTAAAATTTAAATTACTACTTATTTTATTTAAATGGAAGATGGAGACACGCAGACAGTTATTGTATTATTATCTAGGAGCACAAATAACTACCTACTCACGTCGCGACTAAGGTCGCCTCCATTTGCAAGTTAACGTACGCAAAGGAAACGATAAAGCACGAACGAGACATGTCCAGCGACAACAAGATACATATATACCTAACTACGAATGTGCTGTTATATACAGCACATTCGTTCGCAGCTCAGATGTTATAATCATAAGTACTTAGACAAGTTTATCGTTGCTATAGCAACACATCTCCTATATTTTCCCTGTATTGTAATCATTTTCGCAATAATTGGTTACACTACTTTTTTTTCACGACCCATTTTTACCCCACTATTGGGCATGGGTATCAATTTAGGCCGTAGTTTACCACGCTGAACCAGTGCGAGTTGTAAATATTTACCATATCTTAAATACAAGACTAAAATTAATTTAGACATAATGATACAAATAATATTCATAGTTATCGTCGATAGAATAAATCTTTATACTCTGATGAAGTGGAGGCTGTGTATACAGGTCATATAACTTCAAGTCTCACCCTAGTCGATAAAATTAATCTAAATAAAAATATAATTCAAGATACTAAAAGTATGGCAACCGAAATCTAGTTACAATAATTACAGTAGATACAAAAACTTAAGAATTTTTAACTAAAACAAGTTTTATATGTACAGTTCCAAACTAAAGTGATTGAAAACACAAATTATTGTTTTTTTTTATTATTATTATGAACTCACACGCGCCGGTGCAAAGTTAAAACTTTAGCAGTAGATTTGATATTGTCTTTTTTAAGCAAGAAAATAAAATATTTTGCAAAAAATATACGCACTAAGTACCCTTGATCAATTTAATTTGGAACGGACCAATTGAATCTGTGGAGTTATAGTCAAATAAAATTTCTTTAAAATTTACTGACATTTGGTGGATCGAAATTATCGAATTCTAATAGAGTTTCATTATTATTTAACTATATAACTTAACCAGTGCTCCGGTAACTTTGAAATTATTTTATATTTTATAAATATTGTTATAAAATATATAACATAATATTAAAAAAACAAGCAATCAAAAATTGTTCATGTCTTTAGTTGAAACAAAACTGAAATGTTTAACAAAATATTTTAAGTTTCTGTAAACTATTTTGAAGTAAATAAATTTAACAACATGAAACCTTTATCATAAAATGAATGTATAAATTGTAATAAAATATCTTCATTATGACGCTTTATATTTTTTACCAATATTCAAATTATAAAGATATTAATATTAATTAATATTATTATGTTCACTGATTTATTTTTCTCGCCCCTTATTACGTGGGACTAAAATATAGTTGGCGAACCGTGGGTGTGTAAAATACACCTTTGCCTACCCCTTCGGGGATACAGGCGTGAGACTATGCTAATTTATTTTTTACATACCTATACAAATTTATAAAGGAACATATAAGTACATATGTACAGTTTATTTAAAAAATAACGAATTTAAATATGTATAAACATCTTAACAAATAACTGCAAAGTGACATATAAATTAAAATGAGACAAATATGGAATGAATTATTATTTGATAAAATTATCTATAGCGGCAAATATTTCATTATTCAATATAATATACAAACTCATATAACATAACAACATTAAAACTTCATGACTATTAAAAATGACTAACAATCATAAAATTTGTTATTAAAAAATGAGGTTTCTAAATGACAAGGTAACTTCTTAATAAAAAATAAAATTATATCAAAAGAGATTGTATTGTTTTATTTTTAAGCATTTGTCATGAACAGCTGTTTCCTAAATTATATCGGAGCAAGGGTTCAAATCTCGAACCCAATTATTTTTTGCAACAAAAATTGTCACCATTGGTGTGATTTGAGTTCTATCGCTGGTAATATTTATCTATTTCACATTAATTGCTTTTTGGAATCATGTAATTTTATATTTTCCAAATTAGTTGCGCATGGCAAATACTTAAAAATAAGTTTAAGCCGCATAGTCAATTTGCGACCATACCTCTAAACATACTTCATAAACAAAATAATGACGGTTATTCCAAAGATATATACATAAGACTAATTTAACAATAGGTTTATATTCAATATTGCAGGTTCTAAATTTACTAGGCACTTTTAGAATTAAAATTGAGCAACCTTGTAAAAATTACACGATATATTTACTGCAATGAACTTTCTGTGAGGTAATATTAAATAATTGGCAAGCAATTCACATTAGGGTTCTATAACGTCAGCCGGCGTCTCTTATCTACAGAACCGAGTAAAATCGAAACCCGGTACAATATAATCGATTTAAAATCGATATAATCAATTTCGAATGTTAACTCGCATGTTTTTTTATTTATATATCTGTGACGATGTTGCTATGACTTTTATAACAGTTTAAAAAAAAATTCGACAATTAATCAAAGTATTATATATTTTCTTATATTTATTACACCTGTGAACATGAATGCTGTAAAGTATTCGTCGCGATAGTAGAAAATCAAGTAAACGCGCTAGATTCCGCAAACATAGTTTTATATACTAATGTATAACATTCGCGTAAATATCAGAAATTATTATAAAAAATTATAGCAACAAGGATTTGAACCTAAAATTTAGTATTTTTCTACATGTACCTACACATTTTATCCAATTTAAATTTTCTTCACTTCATATATTGTACTCAAATTTTATTATTATTGTAAAATAATCTGTCATGTTATCTCTTTTTAAAGGTTTAGTAAATTAAACTAAAAAAATATTTAGCCTTCATGCAAAAAGCCTCTTTGATTCCATGATCACGAAAGTAAAAAAAAAACATCGTTATATAAAAACATGATATAACGTGATTAAATCCTCCAAATTGGTTTAAAGTCATCTCTATAGCCTAGAGTCAGACTAAGCTCATTTAGAGCTAGAAGGCTCTAATGTCACAGAATCTATATAAATATAGGTTTCCTAATATAATAGTATAGGCTGTACATTGATATCAGTCAGTTCGTCAAGATTATTTAATATATACGTTTTTTTTTTTTTTTTATTTACTAAGAATCATCTTGGGATGACGAATCATCAGATAGTATGTTTGACGTTTCAGGCGATTTTAATAGCTTTTTAATTAGTATTACTATACCTGACATTAGTAGAACGAAACCAAATACCTGTGTGCAAAAATACGAAATCATTAGAAATAGAAGAAGAACATTGAAGATATTTTTATAATATAGAAATATAAATTTAACAAAAAGTAAATAATATAAATATCACAAAAAAATATACACTAGTGTTACGAAAAAAAATGAGATTTTTTTTTTCTTTTTTTAACAAGTAATAAGTTCTGTGGCAAGAAGTGAAATTTCAAATATAAAAATGAAGGGGTATCGATTTCGGCATCGATTTGATCGATTTCAGTTTTTTCTAGTAATAGAGCCTCGCTTATCCCAGCATATAAAGAAGCGGACTCCATTGGGGAAGTCCAAGGGGGTGGCCCTTACAGTAGATAAACGTAAAACAATGGCAGCTTACAGTAGATACTGTGTTGTTGTTTAGTATAGAAGAAAAAATAGACCCAGACTTAGAGCCACTATTTGTGGATCACATATAAAATTGTGTTGTATGAAAGAATTGAGCCCACAACACATGGCACGGGTCGGTATCCAAACCCCTACGCAACCTGTGCAATCCAATAGGTATTTATAAAGAAAATATTTATAAACTGTTCGTTACAAAATGATCCTCTATGGATATTAAGCCAAAAATTGTTCTATGTACCACGAGCGCCAGATTCAAATGTTTTTCTGATGAAAAGAGAGTATTTTTATATAGTTTTTTTTTGCATTTCACATGTCATGTAAATAAATTTGGTAAGTCCAAAAGTGCACGCCTCATAATTTAATTTTTCGCAGTAAAATTGATTATGTGTCAAGATCTTTCAAGGTTGACACCTACTGTTGAATTGGGTGGTTATTTAAATTGAATAAGTAACCAATAATCTATTGATCTTACTAAGTAGTTATCAATAAATCACATAGATAGCGCTAATTTCAAAAAGTACTAATGTGGTTCTCATGTCTTATATAGATGGCGCTAATTTTAAGAAGTACTACTATATTGGTTCTTGTTGATGTGTGTATATATAATAATAATATATATTTAAAAACAAAACCATTGGTACATTGGTTTAGGAATGAAATTAACTGCAGTAGTAAAAACTGTGGCGCAGCTAATATCGCCCCGCTTCGGAAACTTATAAAAAAAAAATATGAACAATAATTACAGCGCGTGATTATGTGTATAGGTTTAGTGTGAGTGTACGTGTCTACGAATAGGTGTGTTTGTGTGTGTGTGTGTGTATTTTTTTGCGTGCATGTGTGTGTGTGTGTGTGTGTGTGTGTGCGTGTGTGTGTGTATGTGTTTGCGTGTATGTGTGTGCGTGAGTGCTTGTGTGTGTGCGTATTTATGTATGTGTCTGTGCGTGAGCGTAGTGCGCGCGTGTGTTGCGTTCGTGTGTGATAGTGTTCGTATGAAAAGCATGCGATATGTGTGTAGGTACACTAAACACCCATCTTAACAACATTTTCTGTGTCATCGTATGATAATGTGTATGGTTTATTATTTTACAATATATATGATAAATAGAGACATTTTAATTTTGAAAAATCAGTATGTTTTGCGAACAGTAGTACCCAACTCAACACTTCGCTTATGAGGCGTGCAATACAAAGTGTGAAAATGAAAATCGAATATAACAGTCACGAGCAGGATTTAAACCTGCATCTCCTGGATACTACTAGCAGTCCCGATGGTCATTGTCACGATGGCTGAATTGGCAAAGCATCTGGACGGTATCCTGGCTTACGACATTTTCCCATAACACTCTCCTGTGGCCAAGGCCCTACTCAATAACTTATGATCGAATAGTTTAATGAGAGAGTAATGATCATACTCACAGTTAAAACGTAGAAAGCATAAGGTACCCAATATCGCATTCTAAGTGCGAACCTCGCCAAGTCTGCGTACTCCGGCGTCGTCTCCATCTCTTGACGGAACCAGAACATGGGTACCATCGTGTCTGCGTCCGGAAGTACGTTGTTTATACTGTCAAACAAGATGATAAATCAAATTGACATGAGGATAATAATGTAAAAATAAAATATAGATTAAAATAAAATTAAATAACGGGATTACAACGAACTAAACAATAGAAAATAATATTATAATTAACATAGCATCACGCCTGTGTTCCCCGAAGGGGTAGGCAGAGGTGTATTACACACCCACGACTCGCCAGCTATGTTTAAGTCCCACGTAATATGGGGCGAGCCTATTGACGTCTATAATTAATAATAATGAAAAAAAAATATCCGGAGATCCAAATGTCCTTCCTATCCTCTCTTTACTATCCCTCCTATGCTCTCCTTGATATCTTTTCTACTTACTTACTTACTTATCATCACGCTATTTCCCTTGCGGGGTAGGCAGAGAGAACAGAGTGCCAAGAGGTTCTATTCTTGCATACATCTCTCGCTTCCTCAACATTCATAACTCTCTTCATACACGCTCGCCGGTTTCGGAGACTCCTGACTCCACCTTCCTTCAATACATGACCGATTTGGTCTAGGTAGGTGAGTCTCGGTCTCCCCCTGTACCTACATCCTTACACTTTCGCATTGTATATATTCTTAACCAGTCGCTCATCCGGTATTCTTTCCACATGTCCGAACCATCGGAGCATTCCCTTTCGCATCTTTACACCAATACTCTCTTTCATACCTACTCGCTTTCTTACGTCGTCGTTACGAATGCGGTCAGTCAGCTTCACTCCACAGATTCTCCGCAGAGATCGCATTTCAACCGCATTGATTTTACTCCTCCTTCCTTTTTGCATACCCAACTCTCGCTTCCATATATTAACGTTGGAATAAGCACTGCGTTGTGTATTGCGACACGCGCCCTCTGGCTGAGGTGATGATCTCTACATCAGTGGTGTGCCTTCCATCCCGACTGAATCCACACCCAAGATATACAAATTCATCCACTTGTTCTAGCACACCAATTCCTATTGCTACTCTAACATCTGTTCTGGCTTCTTCTCTTTCAAAAACCATTATTTTGGTTTTGCTCACAGTCACACGTCTCTCTATCTTTCCTATCCACTTCATATACCTTTTCTTGGCGAAGCGCGAGTGATGCCTCTGGCCTCTGGCTCGCTAGCGTCTATGGCTGCGGTAACCGCTTACCATCAGGTGGGCCGTATGCTTGTTTGTCACACTCGTAGTATAGAAAAACCTAACAAGGTGTCATTTGATAGCCGGAAACCATTGCTCTTCTGAAGTACGTAAGAGATCAGATATTCACAAACAGGCGTGTTGACCACCTGATGGCTACCGGGCAAAATTGCTTAACCTTGCACAACTAAGCTACAGCGAATATAAAATACTTACCTAATTCCTGACACATGTCTGATAAGCAAATTGATCTGAAGCTGCGCAGAGACTGCGAGCGGCATGCCCGTATACATCTCCAGAGACAGTCGGAAGTTCATATTCCTGCAAAGTCAAAATACTTTATGAATATCTGCTAACCTATTGTAGTTTTATCCGTGTAGTAACAGACTAAGAATACAAGTGTCACCACCCCATTCAATCGCACGTTTGTTTACGAGGCGCCTGAGGTAAGTTAACAATTGTGTCAAAGTGTCAAATATCTCGGCGTTATAATAGATAACCATCTAAACTTTAAAGAGCATATAAAACAACTATGTTCCAGAGTGCGGAAACTCATCTTCGTATTTAAAACGCTGAGACACGTAGCTGATCCTGCACTATTGAAACAAATATATATTACACTTTGTCAATCAATACTAATGTATTGCATATCGATTTGGGGAGGAGCACCAAAGTCTTATATGAAGAATTTAGAAATAGCTCAACGTGCAGTTCTTAAAATAATGACTTTCAGGCCCATTATATTCCCAACTGCGCAATTATACCAGTTATGTAAAGTTCTGACCGTTCGTCAACTATACATTCAGAGTTCACTGCTCAGGCATCACCGTGACACACCTTATAATAAAAATATATTATTAAACGTAGGCATAACGTTTCATTAAATTATATACCAAAGACTTCTTTTATCAAACGCTAGCTCATAGCACATCACACCCAGTTCATTACACATCACACTCGGCTTCTAAAACCTCACACTCAATTCATAGCATAGCAGACTCAGCTCATAGCACATCACATCCATTTCATAGCACATCACACTCAGTTACTAGGTAACACCTTACACACAGTTTATAGCACATCACACCCAGTTCATAACACCAACCAATCATATACACTAAATATTATAAATATATATATTACACTTTCAACTTTACACTCAACACATTCTCCACTTGACACAAGCACATTTTATTCAAAGACACTTGCACCTATAACACATATCTAATCATAATCAATCACAAAACTTATCTTAAAATTTTATTTAAAAATGGTTGGCACAATTAAAATATGATTAAACATACAAACAAATAGAAAATTACTATATAATATGTATCTGTAATTTTGGCTCTATGATTATTGCTAATTCTGTGAGGGGACCAGCTACATTCCGAGATACAGGTTCACGCCTAGTTCGGATGTAGAAGTTTCCATTTACATTTTTTTAAGTTATACATGCCTTATAAGTTATTACCTATGTTTTAGATATAACAATCTCTCTCTAATCCATAAAATTGTAATGTGTCAGATTTTTGTGAAATAAATTATTATTATTATTATTATTAATTATCACCCATTGCATTACTGATTGGGTACTAAGAGAACTCACTGTGACGTTGAAATCACGGCCGTGAAATTTAGACTTTTGAAGAACACATTTTTATGAAACAAAACTACTTTTACGGAATGTATCGCATTTACTTGATTTTCTACTATCCCGACGTTTCGAATAAGCAGAATCTCATATCTCACATGTCGATCGTATCGTGATTACTGTGATTGGTTGAGAAACCGACGCGTGATGTCACAATAATCCGTTGGCCAATCACGGTGATCTCTCAACCAATTACAGTGGTCACGTTACGATCGACATGTGAGATATGAGATTTTGCCTAACCCCCAAGAGAGCGTTCATGATCACGGGTGGACTCACCACCACGTGTATCGTCCCAGCAATACCCGTCCTGAATGGACCGGCTCGATCGGGGAAGTACCACCCTCTCACAGACGATCAGCGTGAAGCAACGGTAGGTAGTCTTACTACAGCTGTGCTTCGTATATGGAGTGAGGGCGCGCCGGAGGCCCAATCCTTATTACCCTCCTTCTCTCCTTAATATCTTTCTTATCCACCTCCTATCCCTTTCCTTGGAGATGGCAACGCGCAAATGATGTAGCTGGTGATGCTAGCCACTATAGGCTACGGTAACCGCTTACCATCAGGTGGGCCGTATGCTTGCTTGTCACACATATAGTATAAAAAAATCAGTAAACGTAGTTTTATTTCATAATATGTAACATTCGCGTAAATATAAGCAAGAACACATTGTGTCACCGCCCCATTCTATCTTGAAGCACACAGGATGCAGGTGCGAAAGCGGATGTTGTGGCTTAAACTGCTTAGCTTAACCTTTAATGCGAGTATATTACAGTAGATAGTATCAAGGCGCTGCCGCTGATCACCATTCATTTCAAACACATATCAAGGTACTTTACAGCAGTGTTGGGCAAATTAATTGTAAACACAGTTAAAGATTAACAGTTTAATTAATTGTTAATTGTCACCATAACTACTAACAATTGATCAACTATAAATGTGTAAAATTAATTGCTACTACAACAATTAATCAATTCTTAGTCATGATTTGCTACATGTTAACGATTAATTAATTTTAATTTTTTTTATGAATTTAAATAAAAACTAATAATTAAATAGGACTACTGTATGGGCCTGGTGCGTGGACTGGTACCTTAATGAAAAGTGTAAAACACTGATGTTACATATTACAATTATAATAATAATAATAAAATTTATTTATTTCTCACAAACATACAAGGGGAGACAGGAGCCTATACTAAGTAGAGACTTGTGTTACAGGTACTCCTGGCCTCCTTATACCCAGATACAAAATAATATTGCCTAAGATATGATAACATGTTGCTGGGAGTGTATTTTATCAATGATTTTAATTAAACCTGATTAGCCAGATAACAACAAATTATAATTTGTTATAATAATTTAGATTACATTCTAATATATCTTTTCGAACATACTATCGATTTAGTAATGTAGGTAAAGTTTTCCAAATATGTGTTGTAAAAATTTTAATGGATTTAGTAAATTGCAATTATTTTTATTGTGAGTTACGAGTAACAAACATTAATCCATTAGTTTAAGTGCAATTAATTTAATCGCAATTACTTTAGACCAGTTTATTGAAAAAATAATTGATTAACACCCAACACTGCTTCACAGTTGGTGACACGAGAGACGACCCGCGATCGACCCGCTCGGTCTCGATAACAAGTGAATACTCACACTTTGGTACCCAACCCATCCATCCATCAGCCTTTTAACGTCCACTGCTGGACATAGGCCTCCCCGAGAGAACGCCACAACGAGCGGTCCTGTGCTGACCGCATCCAACGGCTCCCCGCAGCTTTGACCAGATCATCGGTCCATCTGGTGGGGGGCCGTCCTACGCTGCGCCGTCCGATAAGTGGTCGCCACTCGAGAACCTTTCGTCCCCAACGGTTATCGGTTCGTCGAGCGATGTGGCCTGCCCATTGCCACTTCAGCATGGCAACCCGGCGGGCTATGTCGGTCACTCTCGTTCTCCTACGGATCTCCGTATTACGGATTCGATCACGTAGGGAAATACCAAGCATAGCCCGCTCCATGGCCCGCTGAGTGACTTTGAGCCTTGATATGAGGCCAACATTCAGAGACCACGTCTCTGTTCCGTATGTCATCACTGGTAACACACACTGGTCGTAGACCTTCGTTTTCAGACACTGCGGAATATTGGACGAGAAGATCTTCCTTAGCTTCCCGAACGCTGCCCAGCCGAGTTGGATTCGTCGATTGACCTCTTTCTCGAAGTTGTGCCTACCTAACTGGACTGTTTGTCCCAGGTAGACATAATGGTCGACAACTTCGAGAAGCGCACTCCCGACTAGGACCGGTGCTGAAATGACATGGACATTAGACATGACTTTCGTCTTGTCCATGTTCATTTTGAGACCCACTAGTCGGGAAACCCTGCTGAGATCATTGAGCATGGTGCCAAGGTCCTCCAGAGATTCTGCCATGACTACGATGTCGTCGGCATATCGAAGGTGAGTGATGTATTCGCCATTGATGTTGATGCCGAATCCGGTCCAGTCCAAGAGCTTGAAGACATCTTCCAATGCAGCGGTGAAGAGTTTCGGGGACATAACGTCTCCCTGTCTAACACCTCTCTGCAGTTGGATCGGTCCCGTACTCTTGTCCTGAACACGGACTGACATGGTGGCGTTTCTATACAAGCACTTCAACACTTCGATGTACCGATTGTCAATTTGGCACCGCTGAAGGGACTGCAGCACCGCCCAAGTTTCGATCGAATCGAAGGCTTTCTCATAGTCCACAAACGCCAGACACAGAGGCCGATTGTATTCTTCGGTTTTCTGTATAATCTGGCGTAGCGTGTGAATGTGGTCTATGGTACTATAGCCTTTTCGGAAACCGGCTTGTTCGGGAGGCTGGAAGTCGTCAAGCCCAACCCTACCACCAACAAAAACCTTAAAAGGCGCTTTCTATTTTTATCGTTTATGTGTTCTCAGATGATCACAGCCTGATAAAGAAAAATATAATATAGCATCACGCCTGTATTCCCCGAAGGGGTAGGCAGGGGTGTATTACACACCCACGATTCGCCAGCTATGTTTAAGTCCCACGTAATAGGGGGCGAGCCTATTGACGTCTACCGGGCACATTTCCGAACCCAAAGCTGCTGCTGAGAATTTTTTTTTCGAAAATCCTCTATTATATCGCCCGACCCGGGGATCGAACCTGAGACCTCATGACCAGCAGCCGCTTACACTACCGCTGCACCACAGAGGCAAATATAAACCACTCTTATTCAGATCAACCACACACAACAATGGGACAATAATGTCCGCGTCACTATTTTTGTGTCGGGCTAAAATCTACAGGATCGTAAAGCACTCGGAAGGGTTAAAGATGAAGTTATCAAAAAACTTACTCGGTTGCATTTAACCCTTCAATCTTGCTGGGGTAGTGTTGATCTGCGTGCAAAAAGTGAGGAAGAGAGACGAAGGCAGGTGCTCCGAAGCGGCAGTCTGATACATTGAGGGTTCCCGGCGGCACACAGTCCTGAGAACTCACTGGTTCGTCGCAGAAACACGCCTGGAAAAACGAAGAAATAATGGTTATATCTTCTCTGTAGTATTTTTATGAACAAAAGCAGACGAAGAGTACCTTGAGATCTCGCTCATGGACTTAAGCACAACCGGAGTTCAGTCAAGGCATTGCCTACCGTGCACCTAACATATTCTAGAGTTGTAGGGTAAAGGAAATGGGAGAAAACATATTTCGTGGGTGTCGAAGAGGTGATAAAATAAGTAGAAGAAACAAATCCTCATTAGTGGTATGGTTTGGTATTGAGTGAGTTTGCTTTTTAAGGTTCTGTACCCAAATGGCCAAAAACGGAACCCTTATGGATTCGTCATGTCTGTCTGTCTGTCTGTCCGTCCGTATGTCACAGCCACTTTTTTCCGAAACTATAAGAACTATGCTGTTGAAACTTGGTAAGTAGATGTATTCTGTGAACCGCATTAAAATTTTCACACAAAAATAGAAAAAAAAAACAATAAATTTTGGGGGTTCCCCATACTTTTAACTGAACATTTTTTTTCATCCAACCCATGCGAGTTGGTGATCTATAGATAGGTCTTCAAAAACTATATTTAGGTTTCTAATATCATTTTTTTCTAAACTGAATAGTTTACGCGAGAGACACTTCCAAAGTGGTAAAATGTGTGGCTGTAACTTCTAAAATAAGAGAATGAAAAAATTAAAAAAATATATGATGTACATACATTACAGTGTAAACTTCCACCGAAAATTAGTTTGAACGAGATTTAGTAAGTAGTTTTTTTTTAATACGTCATAAATCGTACACCGCAATTTACCTTTCATTAAATCAACTCAAATATAAAAATAAAAAACATTTAATTTCATAAAATTAAACCTTATGCATAAACCGTTAACCATTATTTTCTAATAATAAATCTGTAATAATTATTATTATTATCTTACTTGCTGCTACAGAACCCTTCATGGGCGAGTCCGACTGGCACTTGGCTTAATTTTTTTAACTGATGGTAGCAGACAAGCCTACCTGATGGTAAATGATCGTGTTTAAGAGTGAGACAGGTGACAACAATGGTTTGATTGGGTGTGTGTCTTACCATATGTGGGTAATGATGACCATTGTCGAATGTGGAGTCATTGGCTGCATATTGAACACCCTCAATGCCTTGAATCACCACATCCCGATCCTTATTCAAAGTTAAGTGGCTGAAAAAATAGTTATGGTTAATTAAAATCACGCTCCACGAGGAAACGAATTAAATACTAATATGCTAATGTACCCCTTTCCTGGAGACATTTTTAAAGGAGTTACTAGGCAAACAATAAGATTATTATAATGAAAATGAAATAATCAACTTGATTGATTAGTTATATATAATCAATTTGATATGAGATGTAATGTTAACGATATTGCGAATACATGAGCACAAAAAGATAGATTTAAAAAAAAAATGAATATAATGAGAACGAATGAAAGGTATGTTACGAAAAGAACGAAGATATGGAAGCACCGAGGGGTGCTTCCATATCATCTTATACAAAAATCTTAGACTTGTTAGGTACAAGTCTCACAATATGAATTTACACATATAAATGATAAAAAAAAATATCAACTCACGCGCAAAGATCAGACGAGAAGATATACACTTTTGGCTGCCCAAACTCCGGTGCCCACAGTTCTCCAGTAGAGCCCTTGACGGCCCCACATTCATCCCTATACGCGGTCCTGTTTGAATAACGCCACTTCTCCACATTTCCCAGTTGAGAGAAATCTTCTGCACCCGTATTCATTGTAAAAGAACCATCAAATTCGACAGAGCCGTTACGCTGCGAAAAATAAAAAATATTGTTCCGTAAACAGGTAAATCTACACTAGTCGTCCCGTGCGGAATTCGGCATCCACTAAAGAACTTCTTCTTAGATGATAAATCTCAAATTTAAAACAAGCGGTACATTTTTCTATTTTTCGTCTTAGCCGGCACGATAAGCTTAAAATGAGTAAATCATAGAATTTGATAAAAGAATAAGGAAGATCTCGCGAAACGACAAAAAAACTGTGGGCCTAAACAAGTTGCTTTCTATGATAGCTAACGTAAATAATATTATTCTTGTATATATATATAATCTGAATCTCGGAAAAATACACCTATGCTTACCCCTTCGGGGAATACAGGCGTGATGCTATGTCTGAATGAAATGGCTCCAACGATTTTCATGAAATTTAGTATGCAGAAGGTTTCGGGGGCGATAAATCGATCTAGCTAGGTTTCATTTTTAAAAAACGTGGTTTATCCGTATTTTCAGGCAATGAAAAAATAACCACCAATAGTTTTTATTATTATGTCGATAAGATCGAAAAATATTATTCATATTTCATCAGTATGTAATTCATATCTAAATATAATTTCCAAAAAACACGATTTAACAAAAAAAAATACCAAGCAAAGCTCGGTCATCCAGGTACTAATATATAAGATTATCCATCTTATACCTTAGGCAATAAAAAAGATTGATCCCACTTCTGATTAAACAGTGTTCCTTCTTACTTATCAAGTTATGTGCATACGTTCATAATATATCATTGTTTCAAAGGTGATAAGAAAACACAGTAATGAAACTTATTTGTCGGGAAGCTCGTTTACCATGTGATCATGAATACGTAGGTTAGGTATCTTTAAGGTCACGCCACGAGGCCCGCTAGGTAGCTTACCTATGCGAAAAAGTATATATCCTATAAGTACGCAATATTCCATGACGATCGGATAGGTAGTTACTACGTGAAAGTGTAAAAACCAACAAACAAATGCACTTGCGCATTTATAAAATACTAGTCGCTAGCCGCGACTCCTGAGACGAATTTTGTTTTTTTTTTACAAGGAACAAATTATTTTTCCAAAATAAAAGTAAGATTATCTATATACCATGAGTTTTCTGCCAGTAAAAGTTCCGTCTAAATAGGTCGAGCTGTTCCGGAGTTCAGTCGGAACAAACAGACAGACAGACAACCATTTTAAATATATTTTGTTGTTATAGCCCTATATATTTTTCATTATGTATTTAGTAAAAAGCTGTTATTCAGACATTACAAACAGGTTATTTGTATAGATTTCGCAAAATAGGATAATCGGAAAGGGCTCTAACGATTTGAATCAATTAATGTACATAGAATTTTAGGTGTAAATCCTGAAAATCACTATTTTTACGAAAAACAAACCAAACATTTTTATATAAGTATAACGCCATCTCGTGGATCTTTAATATTAGATGTTAGCATAATAATACCTCAAAACTCTACGAGATGGCGTTAAGCAAATATTTTAGTCATAGATTTTAGTAAACAATTTGTTTTTGAACTTGTCTAAATTAGTATCTTCTTTGAAATAACCGTCGCCCAGATACATTTATTAAAACGAGATTACAGCGATAATATTTAATTAAAAAGCAATACATCAAAAAAAGAACATATTAATATTAAACTTGCGCGTTGACATCCGACTGAATAACGCGATAATATTGATAAGATAACCGAACATAAGTAGGGGCCTATGTTCTAATGTAGCAGACAAGCTTCGCCCTAGGATTCCATTTGCATTTTTATTTTGAAAAAACAGGCATAGGTACCTGTCGCCTTTCGACGTCCACTGCTGGACATAGGCCTCCCCAAGAGAACGTCACAACGAGCGGTGCTGTTTCGCTCATATGGGGGATAGTGCCGTAATCGCCACGCTTGGCAGGCGGGTTGGCGTGCGCAGTGGATGTTGTTAATACTCGAGGGAGCGCTGCTGCCCACTCCCTCGGTATTGCCTCAGTTGGCTCTTACGACTCCCATGGGCGTACAAGGGGTGGGAAAATCTAAAGCCGGCCCCACACGGCCTAGCCGCCGGCTGGCTAGCCGGTTATAAACTACTTACTAATTTTATCATTAGCATTCACAGTACGATCCTTTTCATCTCACCCTGCATTACTTAATCATCTAATAATGCTTCTAAGATGACCTTAGCCTAAGACCTTTCTGAACATACGTACATATAAGCCATAATGAAGATTTAGATATATATGCCCAGTAATTTTAAAGATTATAATTATTGCATTCATACAAACAAACTGATCAGCTGTATTATATTACTATGGATGACTATACAATGTTGCCGGTTGAAGTGACGTGTAGATAAAATCCTAAATATAATATCTTATATGATAACGTAATTAAGTATAAGAATGCAAGATTTTTCCACCCTCATTCTGTTTAGGCGATTTATGGTACTTAATACCCCTGGAGTCTTACTAATTTCAGGGTGACTGGGCCGACATCACCAGGGTAGTGCTGCTCACAGAATGTTAACGTAAAGCAAAATGAGTGAGAGTGCCCTTCATCATCTTTCCTATCTACATCCGCATCTCTCTCTACCACTTATAA
The DNA here is from genome assembly GCA_948253155.1 of Leucoma salicis. Taxonomy (NCBI): domain Eukaryota; kingdom Metazoa; phylum Arthropoda; class Insecta; order Lepidoptera; family Erebidae; genus Leucoma; species Leucoma salicis. The sequence goes on along the minus strand of OX411808.1, from coordinate 1,871,998 downwards.
TCTCTTAAGGCAGAGCCAGCGCAAGATTTGAATTTCCGCGAATTGATTGCAAAACAGGAAAACCATTAACATTTCGCTACTTAAAAAACACGCTTGCTATGAACTAAAAATCCTTATAAAGCTCTAGCAAAGCTGCATCTCCTCTCTACAATGACTCCTAGAGGTAGAGCACCCATCGGTGCCATCCATAAGAAAAGGTACTAGACCTACCTCTAGAGGGAGGTAGGTAGGGAGGTAGGTTGTGGATGGCACCGATGGGTGCCTCTAGTTTTTCTAAAGTCTACGTACAGCTTTTGGAAGTCTTACCATCTAGCGGGACAACACGATGCCCCTAGGTAAATAATGCACTTCCTCTAACTTACTAGATCTCTATTAAATACTTCATTACCTTGGGAATTACTTATACAATGGGATGTAAATATTAAAAATGAATCTGATTAAAGGTACAAAGTAGGTTGTATATGAATCACGTGAAAGAACCTTCATACGAGGAGGCTAAGAGGATGGTATCGTTGACACAGCTCAAGTTATTCATAATTTCACCATTGATGTTTACACCTTCACTCACATCTTCAAGTGCTTCCTGGATAATTGCCTCGGAATACAAGTTGAATAGCGTTGAAGATGAAATGCATCCTTGTTGCACGCTACCTGGGATCTCAACAGGCTCTGTTTCCTCTTCATCTACCCTAATTGTCTCATTTTGGCCCCAGTACAAGTGTTTAATAATGCGAATGTCCTTGCTATCTACTCCAGTATCTTCGAGTATTTTTATAAGTACCTCGTGTTTAACACGATCAAAAGCCTTCTCGTAGTCTATGAAGCAAAGGAACACTAGTTCTTGCATGTCTCTGCACTTTTGGACTAGAACATTTAGGGCAAACTGTGCCTCTCTTGTACCCATGCCAGCACAGAAACCGAACTGCGTCTCACTTAGCTGAATCTCGTATTTTGGTCTTATGCGGTTATGTATGGTGGACAGAAAAGAATTCAATACGTGAATCATTAAACTAATAGTTCGGAACTCTGGGCATTTTTTCACATCTTTCTTTTTGGGCAATGTGACGAATATTGATTTTAGCCCGTCAGTGGGTAGAGTTTCAGAATCATAGATTTGGTTATATAGATTTTCGAGAATATCCACATTGTCAGTCTCCAGTAACCCTAATTTCTGTATTGATGTTATCTGGTCCTGTTGCTATTTCTGTCTTGGCCTTCAACAGGGCAGTAAGTACTTCAGATTTCAGTATCTTTGGGCCTTTTACCTGACAGAGATCTTGCGTAGGATTTCGGGAGTCGTCTCTAAAAAGCTCCTTGATGTAATTAGTCCGTGTCCTTTTTATTTTTCAGATCCATAATGACATTCCCACCATCGTCAACTAAAAACGTATGCTGGTTCCGCGTGTGTATGTGTGCCATATCGTTGATTTCTTTATGGAAGCCGAAAGAATCATGTTTCCTCAGTAGTGACTCTGCGTACTCGCAATTTTGCTAATACCACTGCCATCGGGCCCCACAAGCTTTACGTCGTATTTCTTTATTGAGAGCATCGTACTTTTCTCTGTCAACACTTTTCCAGAGTTGACGTTATTCCAGCAGACCCACAATTTCGTCAGTCATCCATATCTGCTTTTTATCTAAAGTAAATTTTAGTAGGAAGTTATTTATTTCCTGACACTTTTGCTTCAGACACGCATATACGTCTTTATGACTGGGAGCTTCAACCTGTTTCATTCCTTGAGCCCATGCATTGATCTCATTATGGGTTTGAGCTCTGACTGTAAGTTGGTACAATTTGCGAATGTCAACGCGCCTAGGCTGGATTTTCTAACGAATATATTTTAATCGGCAAGAGAGTTCGATAACGACAGGATTATGGTCAGAGCCTACATCTGCGTCCATATCAATTCGATAGGGTTCAGCTCGCAATGGTAAGGGGGCAGTCTTAAAACCGTGGTCCCATGTTGTGCTGCCATTTCGTCTACAGCGTACTTATTAAAAGACTCGTTAAGTGGAATCAGTTCTAAAAGCGTAGCTTTAACCATATCTGGTTCTACTACTTTTCATAAAAAAATAATAAAACATTTAGCGTCGTCCTTCATAAAAGCAATTATTAACATAAATAGCACACGGTAGATGTGTACAAAGCAAAAAAAAACCGGAAAATCATGAAAAAATGTGGCATTTTTCTTCATTATCACCGGCTCGTTGCACAAGAGAGAAAGTGTTCACGTGTGGCATACGAAGGAATTCTGACGACCGTAAACGCATGTTGCGATACTCGTAGATTAATTATTGAAACTTGCTGAACTGGCTTCGCCTACGTAGACGATTTTGTCATAGTGATGTTGTTGTAAAAAATGGTAGTTCTGAGTCTGGATGTACTTTATGTCCGTGAAATTGTATGTTTTTAAAGTCCCCCGTGATACAAGGATTATTTTTTAGTGCAGGGTATTGTCTTATAAAAATTTATAGCATAAATCCTCGCCAAAAAACATACCGATGTATCGGTATTTTGGCAATGAAAAGTAAAGTTTGTGCAGGACAAATCCAGGGCGCAATCGTAACAAATAATCATACGACCGCCTGACCATAATCGATTACCGTTATCTATGTATATGCTAATGATAGCAAATTCAGAGGCATCATTCTCGCTTAGCCGACGCAGGCAGTGGAATAGGAAGTGAAAAGGAAGAAATTCCCATGGGAAAGCAGTGATAATTTTAGTAACAATCACGGCGACTCGTGTTTCACCACCCATCACGTCTCGTTCTCACGAGAGCGAGAAGTGGGCAACGGAATGACGTTTTATGACAAGTTTGCCACTTGTTCCCTTACATATCCTACCACTCTGAAAAACAGGCGTGAAATTAGTATAATAAATTAAAAAATAATGGGCAAGAAACTTAGAACAAGCCGGTTTTTATGGTATCAGATGACCAATCAGATAAACACGTGCGTCATTGTTTACAACAAAATCAAAAAAGTAGACCACGTTCATCGCGCCGTGACATTGAAAAGTCGGTCAGACGATCACACTGTTATGTAAGATAATGCGCAATGGATGTTGCGCTAACCGTACTGTTATTGTCGATTATATCATTATTATTAAACACTAGTGTTGCTTGTTCACTTGTTCGCTTTGCACGAAAATATTAACAAAAATATATTGTAAGCGCGGGCTTATTTTTCCGCAACTCGACGTCGTAATCCTAAAAAAAAAAAAAATCGTATCGTCGTAATCCGAAAAATATATTTAGGATTTTTCATGAACTACAACTCTCCAGTACCTAGGCACTTAAGATTTAGCCAGTTCGCTTGAATAAAGTATTTAATGTTTTTAGATAAAACATAAATAAGATGAAATTAAACTATTTTTACACTGCTCGATGAAGGAAAATATCGTGAGAAAATCTGCATGCCTGAGAGATTTACTCCACGGCTTGTGAGGTCTGCCAACCCACGTTGGGCCAGCGTGGTGGACTATGGCCTAATCACTCCCACCATGAGAGGAGACCCGTGCCGAATTGTGGGACGGAAAAAGGGTTGAAAAAAAATCAACAATACTTTATCTCGGCAAAATATTGGGTTCCTGTGCGATCCCCTTGTCTAGTATAGATGTGTTTTATGAAACACTAGGTTTTGCCTACTGAGAACTTCATGATGTAAGAACCCAGTAAGACCGTGTTCTCACTATGTCGTGACGACAGAAATTCATGAAGGTTATAGTGGCTTGTATATTTAAATGGAGGTATTCACATACAGGATGCCACGACTAACTATCATCCACCACTTCTTCTCGGCGGTTGAGACAATAGGAACGGCACAACAGTCGTAAAAAGATTTAAAAAACTCCAATATGTTGTTGTTGCGAAAATATCGTCACGATCCAACGGGGAAGATTAGATACGACAGTTGTTCTGCGATAAAAATTGTCGACAAAGGAGAATGACCATTTTGTATCGAATAAATTACTGACCATAATATTTTTGTGTTCTGATAAAAAGACTTTTATTAAATTCCATCCATCCATCATTCATCAGCCTTTCAAAGTCCACTGCTGGACATAGGCCTCCCCAAGAGAACGCCACAACGAGCGGTCCCGTCATGGGGGATAATGACGTAATCGCCACGCTTGGCAGGCAGGTTGGCGATCGCAGTGGATGTTGTTAATACTCGAGGGAGTGCTGCTGCCCACTCCCCCGGTATTCCCTCAGTCGGCTCTTACGGCTCCCGTGGGTAGAGAGGGGTGGGGCAATTCTAAAGCCGGCCCCACACGGCCATTTATTAAATTATGATAAGTTAATAGATCACGCATATCAACTTTAGTCAATATTCACTTCGGGACATCAGTGATATTTAACAAAATGAGCTTGTTTTTATGTTATAGAAGACACAGTAATATAGACTTGAACGAATCTAGTTTTCCTAATTATTAGTGCCACAAAATGGCGTATGGCGATTAAAAATTCTCAATAGTTTTTAAGTTTAATTCGACAAACAAAACATACCAACAAATCAAATCAAATTAGTGACGTGATGTTGTGATGGATGAGATGAGTGACAACTTAGGAATGTTACCTAATCAGTCATGTAATCAGTTTCTATATAAGTAATTACTTACATGATTTTTATGCGCTGATTATAATTTCTTTATTTTTATGACTTACTATGCTATCTGAGTATCTGAGGAATTGTTTGTCCCGTATTCAATATCTCCTATTTCAACAATGTTAGGTAAATAATAAAGAATACAATTAATCCATAATTGATCGAAGACGACTGGTTAAATCGGATAGCTTAAGGCACAAATATGCGAGTATTTTTCAATACCAGCATATAACTAATCAAAGCTATCGAGGAATAGATATTTTATTTCAATAAAGTATTACCACGATAATCTTACGTAAAATATCTATTTGTTGTAAATAATAAGTACTCGTATATTTATGTCGTCTCAGTTTCAAATTCATTTGACAGTCCCCAAATACGATCTAGGCTATTATTAGCATAATTATTATAGATTTATTATTAAGTTTTCAAGGATCTATTAGTTTGTAAAATTATAGATGTGAATTGGTCAGAGACAATAGATTCGATTAGAGATTCGATCGATTTAGAGTTTCAGGTCGAAAAAATCGATATCAAATCACATGCCTAACCCTACCTAAGATACAATGGTAGAATATGTTAGAGCGGTAAAACCGAAGTAGACTTACTTAATAATTCAAGAAAATTAACCTTGAAAATAATATTTTTAAAAAAGAAGTATTTGAAATATTTTTGTTAAGTATATTTTTGACTGAAAATCATGTTACACAAGTACTGGCCATGAACCTTTCACGATATAGTGAAAACGCCAGGCTGCCACTTCGAAAATAGGAACAATCAAAATCGATTTCAACAACGAAAATGGCGGTTAACAAAATGTCAAAATAACGGCTCTGACCTCATATTATTTAATTATCCATCGATCCATCCATCCATCAGCCTTTCAAAATCCACTGCTGGACATAGGCCTCCCCAAGAGAACGCTACAACGAGCGGTCCCGTCATGGGGGATAATGCCGTAATCGCCACGCTTGTCAGGCGGGTTGGCGATCGCAGTGGATGTTGTTAATACTCGAGGGAGTGCTGCTGCCCACTCCCCCGGTATTCCCTCAGTCGGCTCTTACGACTCCCGTGGGTAGAGAGGTGGTGTTTAATTATGCCCAGTGTTCTTTCCCGCGCAGAGAGGTTCTTTATTGTGATACACAATTGTTTTCGCCGAGTCTGTGCTTCATGTTTTTAAAAATGCATATCTAATTATTCACACTAAGTGGGTAGGTATACATATAGTATCGTGGCGGCACACACATTTCCTGAAAACCAGCGCTGTAGTACTTTAGTGCTGCATCACATGCTGAGTTGAAAACAATTTTGGTCTTCTATAACATTCTTTTTTGTCAATATCCTGAGTTAAATTCAGTTAAATTAGATTATTATCGATTTAGTTAAATTCAGTAGGTACCAACCAACAAGGTAATAAATATTTTGATATTTTGTAAAATTAAGTTTACCTGGTCGGTATAATGTATGCAAATACTTCCGACAGATGGCGCAGGCGTCACCCAAGACGTTAAGAATAAAATAATGTGTTATCGAAATTTGCAGTCCCGAGCAATTGTCACGATGGCTGAATTGGCAAAGCATCTGGGACCGTATTCCAGGAGATGCAGGTTGAAATCCTGCTCGTGATTGTTATTTTCGATTTCACATTTTCACACATTGTGTTAAGGAAATAATTAATTATTTGAGCGTCTTCATTTCCTTTGTTTAGTTCAGTGTTTTTTATAATTAATAAGCTAATAAGACATGTAAGTAAATACAAAAGTGCAGTAGGAAGTTCGTCAAGGTCTTGTAACTGTATGTTAGGCACATTGTTTTGTTAATTATTTTTTTTAAAGAAAACACCCTTCACTGAGGAAGTCTTTAGAAACTTACATTCAACGAACACAAAGTACACCCAGGCTAAGAACAGTCATTATTTTGTGGATTACACAAGTAATTGTCCTGTATGGGAATCGAAACCACTCTGCGTTGGGGTCGGTATCTAGCCGCTACGCCATTAGACAAATGCAGCGTTTCCAACTTAAAAAAAAACTATATGGTTGTCGGTAAAGTCGGTTTACGGACGATAATTTTATGTGATAACGGCATATATGTTTGCTGAGTTTCACAAACAATGCATCGGTCGCCATACATTTTTGGATTGTAATATTGTATACATACTTGGTATGTATATGTATAATCAAGACAGACAAAATCCTATTATCTATTACTAATGAAAAATAACAAAACATTCTTAGTCATGAAATAAGGAATTTACTATGAAACTGATAATACATTTGCAATTACTCATTGATAATCACTAAACTATAAAAATATACTTACAACATAAATTTTTCGGAACGTGAGACTTTTTCATACGTGCAGCCGGTGTTCATCGATTTATAAGGTGTTATCACGTCAAAAACACTTCTTCTTTCTCGTAGGCGAACTAGTATCAAGTTCTTTCCCATGGCACTTTACACAAAGAACACTAAGACTCAGGACAGCCGTTAGCGGATCGTTTAAAGAACTGTCGTATGGAAATCGATACTTTAGCACGATAGGTTTAGTATCTAACCCACTACGCTATATGTGCAGTACACTTTTGACCTTTCGAAGAGTTATCAACATAGATGTAATAAGACAATCTGTAATAAAAAGCTTGTCCCATGCTTCAAATAGGATCACTCCCATAAATTACTCAGTCATCTAGTTCATAATGTTTTAGTTCCTGTCAGTCGTCCCACAACCATTTCTTACATATTACTGAAACGGAAACGGTAAAACTAATAAGAAATGCTTAATAGTTCCTATATTCAGAGAGAAAAATACAATAAAATTTCTTTTATACGAGGGTGGAGAAGAAGCACCCACCTGAATGTTTAGTGGTTAGATACTATAGCCTATAGACTCTAGCAAAACCAGAGGCATTACTCGCACGTTGTCAACTCTAAGGAAAGGGATAGGAAGTGGAGAAAGGATAATAAGGAAGGAGAGAATAAGGTGCTACGAATCACAATAGTAGGAATACCTGTTGTTAGACTAAAATAATATACTTAATTAAAAAAAAGATACTAAATCTTTGTTCCTTCATTGTCTATAGGCTCCAGACGTCCCACTGTTGGGACCATCAGCTTTCTCCAATGACCAAAAAGTAGTCGATGCCCTTTTCTAAATACTGAACTATATCACATGTCCATCCATCCATCCATCCATCAGCCTTTCCGACGTCCTCTGCTGGACATAGGCCTCCCCAAGACAACGCCACAACATGTGTTTCGCTCATATGGGGGATAGTGCCGTAATCGCCACGCTTGGCAGGCGGGTTGGCGATCGCAGTGGATGTTGTTAATATTCGAGGGAGTGCTGCTCCCCCGGAATCCCCTTGTTGGCTCTTACGACTCCCGTGGGTAGAGAGGGGTGGGACAATTCTAAAGCCGGCCCCACACGGCCAACAAGGAAGATGACGTGATGATAAATAAGTAGGTAAGTATTCATGTGACGCGATGTGGCAAATTAAGACGGATACGACCTTTACACATACACTAAAATAAGATTAAGTGCTCAATTTATTCCCCTAATTAAAAATAAACAGCAAGAAACCATTAAGTTAACATCTTCACGGTACAGCGGCTTGGCTGTCCCTCCCCACCTTAGATACAATGCTCCACCTAAGAGAGGTGCTGTCACTTTAGTCAACTTAAATGACCATAAGCACCAAACTTTGCCATGCGCTTCACCGTGAAGCAAATAATCCTTACTTCTTTACTAATATTATAAACTAGATTCACCCCGCGATACCGTCGCCGTGGATTTCGGATTATAAATACATTACTATACTAGGCCCGTAGAATGTAACTCGCTAAATTGCATCAACATCGTATCGTCTCGCTTGTGATTGGTAGAAAAACTGACGCGTGATGTCTCAATAATTCTTCTGCCAATCAGGGTGATCTCTCAACCAATCAAATGTGATGTCGATACCATTGGCTCGTAGAATGTAACTCACAAAATTGTATCGACATCGTATCGTCTCGCTTGTTATTGGTAGAGAAACTGACGCGTGATGTTGCAATAATCCAATCAGCCAATCACACTTACACGATGCGATGTCGATACGATTTTGTGAGATATATATTCTAACGCCCCAATACATTAATTTTCTCTATGTAAAATACATAGCTATCCAACGGGAACCATTCATTGAAGATAAACTTATGTCCTATTCTGGGATATACCTATATATGTGTGCGAAATTACTAAATAATGTGAAGTAGAGTAATGTTATTAATGCTTGATAGCCTGGCGGTAAAACAAAGGACTGCATAGACAATGGTATTGAGTTCGATCCCGAGTCCAAGGTTCTGACCTCGTACGGCGCACTCCTCTGACTTTCGAGATTTTCCAACTTATGTTTGCATTTGTTTACAATTCATCACTTCTCGGTGAAGGAGAACATCATGAGAAAAGGAAAAAAGAAACCCGCACGCCTGAGAGATGGCTTGTAAAGTGAATGGCTTGTGAAGTCTACCAACCCGCATTGGGCCAGCGTGGTGGACTATGGCCTAATTCCTCTCAACATGAGCCCGTGCTCAATAGTGGGACAGAAAAAGGGTTGACAAAAAAAAATACTAATGCAGGTATTTATATACCGAAGTCCACGCGAACGGACTCGCGGGCAAAAGCTAGTATAGTGGTTTCGTCGGTGACTAGTCGCTATATATATTGATGCTTACAATAATTCTTATTTACGTACAAAAAAAATTTTTTATACGCTAAAACTGGCTGCTGTAATTTTCCGGAATCAACAAAAATCTATTTTTGTTGAAAATCAAACGCTATTTTTGTTTCAAGAGCAACAATTTTTTAATAAATTAATAACAGTTTTGACTTTTTAAATCCCCCTCATTATATGCGGAAGTGCGTTTGATAGTTTGTTATGTTTTTACGGCGTAAATACCTAACCGATCACCATCAATTGAGTATAGGTACATGTGATTGCCGTGTGGGGCCGGCTTTAGAATTGTCCCTCCCCTCTACACCCATGGGAGTCGTAAGAGCCGGCTTAGGGAATACCGGCATAGTGGGCAGCAGCACTCCCTCGAGTATTAACAACATCCACTGCGATCGTCAAGCCGCCTGCCAAGCGTGGCGATTACGGCATTTTCCCGCTCGTTGTGGCGTTCTCTTGGGGAGGCCTATGTCCAGCAGTAGGCTGATGGATGGATGGATCTTCCTTGCCGGGTAGACAGAGTGCCAGGCCTATTCTTACATACATCTTTCGCTTCCACGACATTTATTCTTAACTTCATACACGCTCGCCGGTTTCGGAGACTCCTGACTCCATCTTCCTTAAATACGTGACTGATTTGGTCTAGGTAGATCAGTTTCAGCCTCCCCGTTTTACCTATTATACTTCTCACTCGTCCGGCATTCTTTCCACATGTCTGAACCATCGGAGCGTTTCCTTTCGCATCTTTTTATCAATACTCTCTTTCAAAACTTACTCGCTCTCATACGTCATCGTTACGATACGATATTTTACTTAATAACTATGTATAGATATTTAGTTATTCTATAACAGTTTATCTCGGGTACACTGTTCGAAGTTCAAATGACTCATTTAACAAATTTGCAGAACAACAAAGATTTGTCATACATGTTATGCTTTAGTCACATGTATAATTGTTACTTTAATAACATCTATAACCAAAAACGAAGTTTTAAAATTATCTTCAATTGGTGGCCGTGTGGGGCCGGCTTTAGAATTGTCCCACCCCTTCTCCTCCCATGGGAGTCGTAAGAGCCGACTGAGGGAATACCTGCGGAGTGGGCAGCAGCACTCCCTCGGGTATTAACAACATCCACTGCGATCGCCAACCCGCCTGCCAAGCGTGGCGATTACGGCACTATCCCCCACATGAGCGAAACAGCACAGGACCGCTCGTTGTGGCATTCTCTTGGGGAGGCCTTTGTCCAGCAGTGGACATCGAAAGGCTGATGGATGGATGGATGGATGGTGTTCGAGATGTTCCCTGGGTTGGAATTCGACATTTTTTTTTTGATGGATTTCGAGACTGCAATTTGCCCTTAATTCTAATTTTAGCTCGTTTTACTCGCCCTTTACTGGGCTCTATTATACTATCCTTACAAATATTATAAATGTTGAAGTGAGTTTGTTTGTCTGTAACGTTTTCACGCCTTAACTACTGAATTAATCATCATGAAATTTTTACACTATTATTAATTCAAATTTATTAAAATTTATTTTCTATTTTTTAGTTTAGTTTTCTATAAAAAGCGTGTTTTTTTAGTTTTTTTAAACTATATTTATTTTTAACTTTTTAGTTTGATTTATTGTCTATAGAATTTTTTTCCAGTTCTACTTAATAGTATTATTAATTTCCAACAGAGGGTGCATGAATGTAAAATTCTTCTTCAACAACGCAATAAAATTTGAGGTGTGAAATTTTAAAATTTAATGTTGATGCAGATAGTATATCGAATTTCTAACAGAGGGCGGAGAGTTGTAAAATCAGCTCTGACTGGAAGAGAAAATTTCAAGTATAGCTTTTTGATTGTCGAAAATATTCATACTGTCGTTCGTAGTGAATGTCGTCATCAAATTCTTCGATGTTTTCTATTAAAATTGTGTCCCTAAGGTAAACTTTTGCGGGGGGACCTCTTTCCCCTCTAACAGAAATCGGTTATTTTTATCACTTACAGACGGAGTTGAACCGCGAATGAGGTATCCACAGATTCGTCTCGGTCTAGACTATATTGTATTAAGAATTTAAAACGATAGGATGAAACACTACCAAGTGATAGGCGAAAAAGCGGAATATGCAGTACAAGAGTAGCTGGGCAGGTCAATTTAAAAAATTGAGTGATCAGAAAGGGCACAAATGGGGTATCGGCGTGTAGGGCTTGATGAGCACTACACGATAGGTGAAGAAACCGGAAGGGTCTCTATACAAAAAAGTGAAGTTAAGCTGCAAAAACTGATAAAAATGTTCTACGAACGACTTTTTGTGGTACAAACTGTGTTATATTTCAGAAACCTGAAGGATTATCTGCGTAAAAGTAGTATCGATAGAAAGGCCTGTAAACGACGAACAAACTAAGACCTCAATCACCAACGTGGACCGAGGATAGCAGACAGGATGGAAAAGCGTGGGGCGCTTGATATACGATACTATCGGGGCCGAGCGGGTTTGTACCACCATTTCCCGTGTAAGCCATGAAGCACATCTGTGTGTTTTGGTTGTAGCAGGAGATAGCAGTCTTCTTTCGTTTCATATCTGCGAAATGAAATGGTGAGCAGCGGCTTGACAATACTCTCGTTATAGTTGAGTCCAAGAGCGATAGTTACTATTTACCATCAGGTGGGCTGTGACTCGACTGCTACCATACACAATAAAAAAAAATTGTCTCAACAATATAAAAACTGCAAACATGTAAAAACACTTTGCCTGAGAAACGGCTACGAGTGCCAAGGACGGCCGCAGGCGCGCTAATAACCCACGGAGAGTTACATACTGACATACTGACATACTGACATACTGACATACTGACATACAAGTGAAGCTAATAAAAAGCGTGTAAAAACATGTAAAAACACTTTGCCTGAGAAACGGCTACGAGTGCCAAGGACGGCCGCAGGCGCGCTAATAACCCACGGAGAGTTACATACTGACATACTGACATACTGACATACTGACATACTGACATACAAGTGAAGCTAATAAAAAGCGTGTAAAAAAGCGTGTAAAAAGCGTGTAAAATAGGTACATATAGTCTGGAGGAATGAATGGTTCCCGTGGGATTGCTATTTTTACACGCTTTTTATTAGCTTCACTTGTATGTCAGTATGTCAGTATGTCAGTATGTCAGTATGTCAGTATGTCAGTATGTCAGTATGTCAGTATGTAACTCTCCGTGGGTTATTAGCGCGCCTGCGGCCGTCCTTGGCACTCGTAGCCGTTTCTCAGGCAAAGTGTTTTACATTCATGCACCCTCTGTTGGAAATTAATAATACTATTAAGTAGAACTGGAAAAAAAAATCTATAGACAATAAATCAAACTAAAAAGTTAAAAATAAATATAGTTTAAAAAAACTAAAAAAACACGCTTTTTATAGAAAACTAAACTAAAAAATAGAAAATAAATTTTAATAAATTTGAATTAATAATAGTGTAAAAATTTTTAATAAATATAAATTAATAATAGTGAAAATAAGGAAAAAATGTATTTTATTTAAAAAAAAGCGTGGGGTGCTTTTTAAGATATTGTCGAAATAATAATCCTTCTATACTTATAGATATAAGTATACTATGGACAGATGTCAACTAAATATTTATAACGATTGACACCATGCACCCCACGCTTTTTTTAAAATAAAATACATTTTTTCCTTATTTTCACTATTATTAATTTATATTTATTAAAAATTTTTACACTATTATTAATTCAAATTTATTAAAATTTATTTTCTATTTTTTAGTTTAGTTTTCTATAAAAAGCGTGTTTTTTTAGTTTTTTTAAACTATATTTTACATAGAGATAATTAGTGTGGCCCAGAGTGATGTATTCACGGAGTACTGAAAATGAGATGTTTTTATATTTTAAAGTCCACGCGGACAGAGTCGCGGATACGATCTAGTTACATCATTAAACTTTAACTGAGAAGTATCTGTACATTGAAGATCTTTAAGGAAAAATACTGATATTAGACAATTTGGGATCACGTTTCCGAGCTCAAAACATTTTTTTTAAATTTGTTGGTCTCGCACACTACACAAAAAAAAACTGGATCGATTTTGATGTCTTTTGTTTTTGATAGTTTTTATTTAGACTTAAAAACTGATTTATATCTTATCTCACTTCTACATCGGAAACCTGAGATAATAGCAAAAAAATATTAAGTTTTTAATGGTAGAACCATGCTTGTCGCAGCATGAATGGGCCGGCTCAATCGAAGAAATATAACCCTCTCACAGAAGATCAGTATGAAACCAGGGTAGCTCCTCCTTTTTTTTGTTAAGGCGGGAGAAAATGTTCCTAACCGCATACCCCGTCGTTCGGGGCAACGAACAGGGTAGTGTGGGGCCTTCACCCACTAAAGAAACCCGCCGTGTGCCGTCTCTCCGCCTTTATTGGCGGGCCACTGGAACTATGTTACATTCCTTCGGTGGTTTGCCGGCGGCTTGCCCTTTCGGGTACCCTCTACTGAGCGACGCATCCGAAAACGGAGCGTCGCACTTTCTCGGGAGGCCTTGCGGGTGGCGGACCGTCCCCGGTCCATCCACCCGCAGCCTCAGCTAGGGCGGCATGAGGCGCAAGTACCTGCGCCTGCGCCACCCCGAAAGGGTAGCTACTCCTACAGTTATATTTCGTGTGATGAGTGAGAGCGCCGGAGGCCCAAACCCCCTCCTTATCCCCTATCCTCTCCTTATGATCATTCCACTCCACCATCTATCTTCAGATAACGACGCACGACTCGCGAGTGATGCTTTCGGTGTTGCCAGCGTCTATATGCTATAATAACCTCTAACCATCTGGTGTGCCACATATGCTTCATTGCCACCCGCGCAGTATAAAAAAATAACAAATGACTTGGCCTGGATTGGAATTAGAGTCTTATATGGCCTTAGTTTGGGATTCCAGCTGGTTTTACACGCCGTGGTTTAAAATTTTACATAAATTACTGGGCTTGAGTTGGAATTGAAGACCTATATATAACTATACTAGTGGACCCAACAGACGTTGTCCTGTCCAAACATTGGCGTTTCGTTTGGATTCGTTAGATAGGTATTTTTTACATTAGAAAAAATTTAAAAAAAGATCCTGAAATCCTATCGTGAATCTAAACCATCCCGGTACTTACTCAAACATTCACAAACAAGGTATAAGGGTAAGGAATCTTTATATATAATTCTACTGTACGTGTGTATGTCACTGAACTCCTCCTAAACGCCTGGACCGATTTGAATGAATTATTTTGTATGCGTTTGGGTGGCGCCCTGGATGATTTAGATTCACATTTGGACCCGGTAGATGGCGTCACGATAGGAATTTTTTCAGGATTTTTTTCTTAATTTTTTTTTAATGTAAAAAGATAAACCTATCTAACGAATCCAAACGAAACGCCATTGTTTGGACAGGACAACGACTGTTGGGTCCACTAGTTATAGGTATATATAAAGATAAAAATACCTATAAAATAATACCTGCCGGTCGAGCGAATGGTTAAAAATATACAATGCGAAAGTGGAAGGAGGTACTGCGAGAGACCGAGACTCACCTACCTAGATCTAATCGGTCATGTATTGAAGGAAGGAGGAGTCAGGAGTCTCCGAAACCGGCGAGCGTGTATGAAGAGAATTATGAATGTTGAAGAAGCGAGAGATGTATGCAAGAATAGAGCCATTTGGCATTCTGTTCTCTCTGACCGCAAGGTAGATGCCGTGATGATAAGTAAGTATAACTTGAAATCCCGTGTACTTGCAACTTAACACAAAGAAATATATGGTTGTCTGTAAAGACGGTTTACGGACGATAATTTTACGTGATATTCATATATGTCGATAGATGCGTCACAAGCCGAACGCTTACGCCGATCGTGCCTCTCTATCGCATGTTCCGCGCTCTCGCTTGCATGCTCGGCTCAGGCGGAACGTGACAATGAGTCATGATTTTTCGTGCGTGCAGCCGGCATTCATCGATTTATAAGTCATTATCACGTCAAAAACAATATTAATAATACTTACCCCATAAAACCACCCGAATCTGTCATACGGTATGTTGATAGGTAGGTTTGGAAAATGCGCAGCGATGTCCAGCACGGGGTCCGATATGCCGTCGAACAGCCATGACGTCACGTTGGCAGACAAGAACATGTTACTGTGGTACATGCGGAGGAAGAGGTCCACAGGAATTTTGACCACCATGCGCTGGTAACGCATAAAGTAAGCGACTGTCTGAAATAAAGTAGTTTTAGGAAGCATTTTAGATGATATTGTGATCTGTATTTTAACACTTGACATGCTCAGCTAATTTAAAGAAACAAATAACAAATTATTCGGAAAGTGGAAGAATGTAGGTACAGGGGGAGACCGAGACTCACCTACCTAGACCGAATCGGTCATGTATTGAAGGAATGCGGAGTCAGAAACCGGCGAGCAAGACAATTATAAATGTTGAGGACGCGAGCGATATATGCAAGAATAGAGTCTTTTGGCATTCTGTTTTCTCTGACTACCCCGCAATGGAGATGGCGTGATGATAAGTAAGTAAGTATTTATTCGTGAAAGTGGAAAAAGAGATGCTAGCAGTAAACCTCTTTTTTCCCCTTTCACAAATAATTTGTTAATTTTAGATGTCTCATATAATAGTGCATAATAATATTTATGACGTGAACATATCTTAGAGTTGGTCACTTAATTTTCTGACCAACCATTTTATGTAAAGGTTTTGTTTAAATTTCATGAAATGGTCGACCACGTCATTAAGTTGCCAATATTATGACCTACATCTCGAGTAGTGCGAGCTAACGGTAGCACTTGAGGCGGTACAAAACCAGTTCGTTGGCTCCTGAACGTTTAAGAGTAAATTTATGCTACCCTACCATGCTCTTCCACAGATACGTGACACAGTCCGTGTGGTGACGGGCTAAGAATACGAGTGTCACCACCCCATTCTTTCCCACGGGTATCGTATGAGGCGACTAAGGGAAGTAAGCAATTATCATCCATTGCATGACTGGTCGCTACCAAGTAGGGCTGGGTACCAAGTGGGAGTACCTACTCACTTGGTATCGGGTCCAAACGGGTTGGTACCACCATCTCCCGTGTGACCGGCCATGAAGCACTTCGTTGTGTTTTGGCTGTAGCAGGAGATAGCCGTTTATGATTTTATTTCATATTTGTGAAATGAAATGGTGAGCAGCGGCTTGACAATGCTCTTGGTATAGTTGAGTCCATGAACGACGGTTACCATTTACCATCAGATGGGCCGTGGTTCGTCTGCCACAAAATGCAATAAAAAAATAAAAGAAAATACAAGGTCAGTGGGACTTAATACTGTTTTTTCTAAACGTCCCTCTGATAAAATCCTGGTGGTAAGTTTGTAGATATCAAAAGTTAGGTATCAGACGAGACCAGAAGGGCTATGTATCACTGTCTTCCATGAAACTGAACATGTTCAACATTCCGAAATGCATACACAATAAATACATACTAAAAGATAAGAAGAAATTAATTCTCGTAGCCAAAACTACGAACGAAAACTAACTAAGCATGTAAATGCGTTGGCTGCAAATTTATCAGGGATTGGAAGTATTGTATACACAAGACTGAGAAGGAATAGTATTCCGACTCTAATAAATCGCTACGATCAAATAGTGTGAGATTGGTCAATGAAGTATTCCTCGCTGTGAAAACAAAAAAAAATATTACAGATAATATTCGTACAAATGCTAAATATCCTTGATAGATTGCTGTGCTGTTTCCTTTCAAACAGCCATAAAGCATATAAATTTGTTTCGGTTTATGTAAAATAGTCGATCTCATCCCTCTCTTTAGCGTGATGGTGAATCTTCAGAATAAGGACCGGCTCGGTTATGCCCTTTGTATTGTTTAGGAATGGCACTTAGTATCAGGTGGGTTGTGACTGTTCCAAGCAATGAAAAACCATTAAAGTCAAGGAGTTTGTCATTAAACTCGTAGATCACAATACTTACAGCAATAATAGGGTTGATGCTGGTAATCATGTCGGATAGTTCTCCAACAGACTTCTGAGGCTGGTAGTGCCACCATCTCTGGTTGTAGAACGTCAGCGTGCTGTTGTCGTTCCATGTCATATTAGTCTTGTAACATGAAATAAAAATACTCTAATTAAAAACAGCCTGCCTTTATACTTAAGCAATGACTAGCCTATCTATATTGCACGACCCATAAGCGAAGCGTTAAGGTGGGAACTACTCTCGTTTCATATAGAACAACAGATTTTTCAAACTTAAAATGTCTCTATTTATCATATATTGCACTTGTAAAATAATTTATACACACACATATCAAGAAAAAACACTTTTTAACACTCATGATATTTTGATGCCATTTATGTTATTTAAAGTAGTTAAAAAACTGTTTAAAAAGTTCTGTCTTGGACGTCCGTGTGTTGTAGGTACTAACTTATGTTCACGCCATTTCCCTTGCGGGGTAGGCAGAGAGAACAGAGTGCCAAGAGGCTCTATTCTTGCAGACATCTCTTGCTTCTTCAACATTCATAACGCTCTTCATACACGCTCGCCGGTTTCGGAGACTCCTGACTCCACCTTCCTTCAATACATGACCAATTTGTTCTAGGTAGGTAAGTCTCGGTCTCCCCCTGTACCTACAACCTTCCACTTTCGCATTGTATATCTTCTTAGCCAGTCGCTCGTCCGGCATTCTTTCCACATGTCCGAACCATCGTAGCATTCCCTTTCGCATCTTTACACCAATACTCTCTTTCATACCTACACGCTCTCTTACGTCATTGTTACGAATGCGGTCAGTTAGCCTCACTCCACAGATTCTCCGCAGAGATCGCATTTCGACCGCATTGATTTTACTCTCATGCTCCTTTTTACATACCCAACTCTCGCTTCCATATAATAACGTTGGGACAAGCACTGCGTTGTGCATTGCGACACGTGCCTTCTGGCTGAGGTGGTGGCTGCCGAGAAGTTGTCCCAATGCTCCTTTCACTCTATTTCCCGCATTCACTCTTCTTTCTACATCAGTGGTGTACCTTCCATCCCGACTGAATCCACATCCAAGATATACAAATTCATCCACTTGTTCTAGCACACCATTTCCTATTCCTACTCTAACATCTTTTCTGGCTTTTTCTCTTTCAAAAACCATTACTTTGGTTATGCTCACATTCACACGTAGGCCCCTTTTCATACAATCTTCTGCCATTACGTCGACTAGGGTTTGCAGGTCAGTCGCAGACTGCGCTAATAGGACCGCATCGTCTGCATATAGCAGCGAGTTAACCACTGAGTCGCCCATCTGAACTCCCACATTCATTTCATTCAACCTTTGTAGACATTTATCCAGATATATGATAAACAGTCTGGCTGATAGAACGCAGCCCTGTTTAACGCCGATATTGACATCAAACCAGGGTGACATTCCATCATCCAGCCGCACACAAGCTCTGCAGTCCATGTAGTTGGACTGCACCGCTTGTAGCAATCTACCGTTAATACCATACTCCGGCAAAATGTCCCAAAGTTCCTTTCGTACAACAGTGTCAAATGCTTTCTCCAAATCCACAAAACTGCAGAAAACCCTCTGGCCTACAGCCAGATGCTTCTCCACAATGTTGCGCAGAGAAAACACTTGATCCATGCATCCTCGTCCACACCTGAAACCTCCTTGTTTGTCTTTGTTGTAGGTAATGTATGTTAACACGATAACTTACTAATCGAGTTTTTTTTTCTTTTACGATTCAGTATAACTACGAATAGAGACCTATCACTTTTCACGGTCTGATTCGATGTGGTTTAATTGTTATTAAATAAACAAAAAAATAGTGAATATTTATGCTCGATTCGACACTAAAACCAGCGCTATCCTTATTAGTTATTTCGTGAGAACTATTTCTATAGACCAATATAGAAGTACTTCTTAAAATTAGCGCTAGATGACGTATAAGACATGAAAACCACAGTACTTTTTGAAATTAGTGCTATCTATTTGATTTATTGAAAACTGCTTAGTAAGACCAATTCATTATTAGTTACTTATCAAATAATCAATTTTATTGTGAATAATGAAGATTATGAGGCGTGTACTTTTGGATTTTTTTTTCTTTGATGCAGGATAAAATATTCCTAACCACACACCCTGTCATTAGGGACAACGAGCACGGTTAAAAAATTGCCATGAACCGTCTCTCTACGTGTATTGGCGGACCACTGAAACTATTTGGTAGACCCTTGCTTATCCTAGCATGAATGAGCCAGCTCGATTAGGAAACTACCACCCTCACACAGAAGATCAGCTTAAAACAACAGTGGGTAGTCCTACTGTTTTTTCGTAAGGCGAATGAGAGCGCCGGAGGCCCAAATACCCCTCTTTAACCTCCTTTCTCTCTTTATTATTCTTCTTGTCTACCACCTAACCACTGCCATAGATTTGGCGACGCGGACAGCGCCTTTATTTTAGTCTATTTATGATTCTATAATCTTTTTAAATAAAAATTTCGTGTCACGTTGTTCGACCACAGTGAACTCCGAAACTACTAATCCGATCTTGACGATTGAATTTTTGCACTACTTGATTTGTTTCAACTTAAAAGATATGATAGTTTGTATTCCATTTCCTTTTCTATTAGAAAATTATTATGTCCGAGAATTTTTATATCAGGAAACCGGAGAAGCAGGCTATTAAGTATTTTAATAAATAATAATTGAACTAATTTTAAGTGTGCCACAGTAACGCGTGGCCAGATCGCGGACTCTTTATATAAAAAAAATTGTGTCACGTTGTTTGTCGCGATGAACCGCTAAACTAATGATAACATAGCACCACGCCTGTATTCCCCGAAGGGGTAGGCAGAGGTGTATTACTCACCCACGGTTCGCCAGCTATGTTTGAGTTCGCCGTAATGCGAGCCTATTGCCATCTACCGGGCCAAACTCCGGGCTGCTACTGAGAATTTTTCTTTGTACGAAAAAGATCAATAGCGCCGTCAGACCCGGGATCGAACCTGAGACCTCATGATCAGCAGTCGCTCTCACTACCGCTGCACCACAGAGGCAGACAGTGAGACACTTAGCTGAACTAATGAATCGATTGTAATAATATTTTGCACACTGCGTGCAGTTTGGTCCAACTTGAGAGCTAGAATAGTTTATAACCTGATTGTTATTATTTTTTATTGCATAATTAACGAACAAATTATAATTATGTGGCATAGCAACGCGTGACGACTAGTTACCACTGAAGTAATGTCACACAGTTCCAGTTGTCCGCCAATACGGCACACGGCGGGTTTATTTAGTGGGTGAGGGCCACACTACCCTGTTCGTTACTCCGGGCGACGCGACAGGGTGTGCGGTTAGGTAATTTTTTTCCCGCTTTAACATAACATAAAACAAAAAAATAGCATGTTTTTTTATTTTTTTTATTGCGTTTTGGCAGACGAGCCACGGTCCATCTGATGGTAAATGGTAACCGTCGCGCATGGACTCGACTATACCGAAAGTATTGTCAAGCCGCTGCTCACCAATTCATTTCACAGATGAAATGAAATATAAACGGCTATCTCCCGCTACAGCCAAAACGCAACAATGTGCTTCATGGCCGGTCACACGGGAGATGGTGGTACCAACCCACTCGGGCCGGCTACCAAGTGAGTACTTCCACTTGGTACCCAGCCCTACCACCAGTCGTGCATGGATGATAATTGCTTACTTCCCTTAG
The DNA here is from genome assembly GCA_948253155.1 of Leucoma salicis. Lineage (NCBI taxonomy): Eukaryota > Metazoa > Arthropoda > Insecta > Lepidoptera > Erebidae > Leucoma > Leucoma salicis. Next base: position 1,850,930 of record OX411808.1, on the reverse strand, counting down.
TCACCTCATACGACACCCGTGGGAAAGAATGGGGTGGTGACACTTGTGTTCTTAATCCGTCACCACACGGATAAAATCTCTAAAAAAATTAATTTAATTAATCTGCTAGCTGTTGTTGCTCTGTCTGCGATCTCCTCTCAGAGTGAGAGGGAATTAGGCCTTAGTCCAGTTCGACTTCACACTACAGATCGAACTCGATAACCCAGCCTCTGCAGACCTTGGTCTTATCAATGAGTTCTCGCTATTATTTATTTTAAACTTCGTGTTATAATATAATACCTACTTTTTATATTTTTAAATAACATTATTTTTAAGGAAACGTAGTTTGTGTTTTGTATTCTTTATTTTGGGTTGTGTCTCAGGTTCTCGGTTTATAGTAGCGATATTAAATAAATACACACCTATATACCTTTTTTCTTTTTGTTAAGACGGGAAAAAATGTGCCTAGCCGCACACCCCGTCGCGTCGTCCGGAGTAAAAAACAGGGTAGTGTGGGGCCCTCACCCACTAAATAAACCCTCCGTGTGCCGTATTGGCGGACAACTGGAACTGTGTGACATTACTTCAGTGGTAACTAGTCGTCACGCGTAACGAACAGGGTACACTAAAGAAACCCACCGTCTGCCGTCTCTTCGCCTTTATTGGCGGGCCACCGGAACCATATTGCATTCCTTCAGTGGTAATACATATATACCTACTAGTTTTTAAATGTACAATCAAAAGCTATCACGCAGTAATAGCCTAGCGGTAAAACCAAGGACTGCAAAGAAAGTGGTATCGAGATCATTCCCTAGTCAGACAACTCTGAATTTTCGAGATTTATAGAAATTATGAATGTACCTATATGTTTACAAATTATCACTGCTCGGTGAAGAAAAACATCGTGAGGAAACCTGCATGCCTGAGAGCCAGAGTGGTAGACTATGGCCTAATCCCTCTCACCATGAGAGAGATACTCGTGCCCAATAGAGGGACAGAAACAGGGTTGAAAAAATCATCAAAATCCGTTTATTTGTTTTTGTGAGGCGCTCCAATGAACTAACAAACAAAAAATCTAAGAACTTATGCGACTGCTAATCATGAGGTCTCGGGTTCGATCCCCGATTCGGGCAATATTATTGAGCTTTTTCCTAAAAAGAAAAATTCTCAGTAGCAGCCCGGAGTTTGGAAATGTGCCCGGTAGACGTCAATAGGCTCGCCCCCTATTACGTGGGACTTAAACATAGCTGGCGAATCGTGGATGTGTAATTCACCTCTGCCTACCCCTTCGGGGATATAGATTATGATTATACAGACATTTGTCTGTTTTATCACACAGTTGTGTTACAGTTTTATTATAATATTGATGTAAACATTTCAAAGTGATCCTGACAAAGTGTGATCATTCATTCTTTATCAATAATGGTGTACTGTATGACCGATAACTCAGATAAGCTGTTTAAACGGCACGAAGTAAGGCACGTATTAGAAACTATCAATATTGTTTTCATAATAGCTAAGTATAGTAAGGCTTCCTGTACGTGATGCCGGAGCCGCACTGGTGCCGCAGCGGTACATGACGCCGGAGTAATATAACTAAAACTCAAATGACATTCTATACTTGATATAATTAAGGTGAAGAGTTAATGTAAATAAACGTGAAAAATTAAAAACTTTTTACAGCCGATTGTTAATGTTTTGAGGAAGGCTATAAAACGCTACGACCTTCATGGACCGAATAAAAAAAATTATATTAAATAAGCGCCCTCTGACGTCACAAAATTAGAACTGGACTGTGATATTTAAAATATGGGTATGTAGCGCTTTCTAAAAGTTCTATAAATTAAAAAAAGCGGATTCCTTCTAAATTAAAAGCGGCGGAAACCCGGATATGTATTATATCCGTAATCTAGTACCCATAGCACAAGCGTTAAGCTTAGTTTGGGGCCAGAGGACGTTGTGTGAAATGTCCGTGAATATTTGTTTGTTACCCATCGTTGTCGACGAAAATGGTATGAGGCATATTATTAGTTATTTGGTGACGTCATTTACACCCGATATTTTTTAACATAAAACACATCATAATAATTTCTACGTTGGATATAATTATGGTGTGCATATTTTTTATAATTTATCGAAGCGGTTTTCGATTGTTTTTGGCTTTTTAGGAGCACAGTTTTTTATGTTTTTTATAAAGACTTTTTTATCGTGTACCTACTCCATTTTTGTATTTGGAATTATGCAGCGACCGGTATGGCCAGTGTTATTTGCTTTGACAAACAAGTAGGTATGTTAACAACTGCAAAGGTCAGTGAAGGACCTACCTAATAAAATATATATTTTATCATTAATAAAAATTTATTGTATTTTATTCAGCTTTTTATTTTTTATTTTATGAGATTTTATCAGATCACGTTATTGTGCTATAGTGGGTCTCCCTGAGTGAGAATGAGAACGCTTAAAGCCATGGTCAACCACACTATATAATTCTATCATCAATTTGTTTTCTTTTTATAAATACACATACTTGACGGGCCTCGTGGCGTAGTCGGTAGTGTAACCGACTTCCGTGCACGAAATCGTGGGTTCGATTCTCACCCAGGACAATTATTTGTGTGATGTACACAGATATTTGTACTGCGTCTGGGTGTTTTCTATTATATGCATGTATTAAAAAAAAAGTAATATTATGTATTATATCCGTAATGGGTACCAGCCCATAGCACAAGCGTTAAGCTTAGTTTTGACCGGAGGACGTTGGGTGAAATGTCCGTAAATATATATATCTATAGGTATATATATATAAAGGCTAGCAGAGAGGTGTAGCCATATGCTAGATAGCCTAAACTAGGTATTTCTCGTGAAATTGTATGTGATACAATAAGATTTTTTCAAATCGGACTGGTAGTTCTAGAGATTAGCCCGTTTAAGCGGACGGCCTGAAAAACAAACAAACTCTTCCGCTTTATTATATTAGTATAGATACAATTATAACAAAGTGAGGAGACTAACTGCCTCTGTGGTGCAGCGGTAGTGTAAGCGACTGCTGATCATGAGGTCTCGGGTTCAATCCCCGGTCCGGGGGTTATTGAGATTTTTGGTAAAAAAAAAAAATCTCAGTAGCAGCCCGGAGTTTGGAAATGTGCCCGGTAGACGTCAATAGGCTTGCCCCCTATTAAGTGGGACTTAAACATAGCCCGCGAGTCGTGGGTGTGCAATATACCTCTGCCTACCCCTTCGGGGAATACAGGCGTGATGCTATGTGTTTCTTTTGAGGAGACTAGATTATAATCTAGTAGTATACCTATGTTCTTTTCTGGGCTCCAGACGAACGAATCCAGAAAATCAAATCCATAACACTTGGTATTGGATATCAGATCATAAACTAAAAAAATACCGACGTCACTACTAAACTAAATCAATCAAAATTTTAAAAAAATGTATACATATGAGTCTGGGAGCCCAGAAAATGAAGTAGGTTACCTCTTTTTCTTTTAACTCGTGGCGTAGTCGGTAGTCTAACCGACTTCCGTGCACGAGGTCGTGAGTTCGATTCCCACTCAGGACAATTATTTGGGTGATGAACACAGATATTTGTACTGCGTCTGGGTGTTTTCTATCTATCATATGTATGTAATTACAAAAAAAATAATATATGTATTATATCCGTAATCTGGTACCTGTAGTACAAGCGGTTAAGCTTAGTTTGGGACCAGAGGATGTTGTGTGAAATGTCCTTGAATATTTATTTATTTTATCCAGAAAAAATTGGTGGCTCCGTAGCATAGTAATTGTGTCGTAATTATATTCTGAAGTGAACAGGAATTAAGTCGCGGACAGAATCTTGAAGTACTAAAATAAAAACTGTAAGTACCTAGGGTCCTACCTAAATAATTTTATTCCATAATCTGTTTTATTCGTTTTTTAGTTTATACCAACAAAATTAAAGATATTTTATTATTTTCATATATACTTGTATTTTGCATGTGACCATTTACCAGAACGAGTTCACATAATTGCAATTTATGTTCTGGTAAATTAAATCTTTTAAAAACTGGTAACAATAACCTTGAGTATAATGATAATATCATTTATGACCTTTTTAGATTTTAAATTATGCAGTTTTGCTTTAATTTACACTGCAAAAAACCGGTACCTAATTAATTTTGTAAATTTGTTAAGCCAAGGAACCACTCTTGAAAAAAAAACGAGTGTGCCTTATTAGACCACACGACTGAAGTAAAACTTAACAATAAATATGTATATTATTAATAATGTTCATATCTATTATCTAGTGAATACAGTTATGTGAAAAAACGATTTCGTTAATTTTATTTAAACTTGTGCGACAATCGACATACAACCAATGAAAACGTCGCAATTTACTTATCGTTTCCGAACGTGTATTAACTAAACCCCTCTTTTGACATACAGTATTAATTATTTGTTGGTCTTGTGGTATAATATCTCGCATCAGTTCAATAACATCAAGATCTATCCCAAGTTGCGCCAGTTGACTTTTTGTGAAATATTTATTTAAGTATCTTCTTTGAATCTGAGTACAAGTACTAACTTATATCTCCCTCTCAACTTCCGTAACGCATTCACCAGCTTACTCCCCAAGTCAAGCGTGCGTAAAGAAGTATTTACTTCATAAATATAAAGCAGGCCAGGCATGGCCGACCTGATGGTAGATGGTTACCGCAGCTCATGGACGCAACTATACTAAGAGTAATACTTACAGTAAGGCTGCTGTTAACTATTCTCGCATCCGTAATGAAAGAATAAACAGCTATTTCCTACTACAACAAAAAAACACCAAAGTGCTTCTAGGCCGGTCACACGACCACCGAAGGAATGTAACATGGTTCCAGTGGCCCGCCAATAAAGGCGGAGAGACGGCACACGGCGGGTTTCTTTAGTGGGTGCAGGTCCCACACTACCCTGGTCGTTGCCCCGAACGATAGGGTGTGCGGTTAGGAACATTTTTTCAGGCCAAAACAAAAACAAAAAAAAAGACCGGTCACACTGGAGACGATGGTACCAATCAAATAACAAGACAGTACTCCCACTATTTCATTCTTTTTCTATTCTTTTTTTTTTAAAGACTACATCTAGCACTTAGGAATCATTCTTGCATCGCGGGGACTTTACAAACATACAATTTCACGGACTCATAGTACACCCAGACTCATAACAACCATTTGTGGATCACACAAAGAGTTTCCTGTGTGGGAATCGAACCCACAACACTCGAGCAGTATATAACCCAGTACCTAAACCACTCCGCCATTTGTTCAGTCAAGCCTGCCACCAGGCCCACCACTAAAAATGAAATCATTCTGGTTCCCGTTACATAATTGTTATTCTCTATTGTGGTTTCCATATTCTTTAATCAATATTCTACTATTAGATGTAATCTCTCGTCAATAATCACCTTATTACCTACCTTATCCCCATTCTCTAAGCGTAACTCCCGTTTCCTGTAGTCATATCCCTACTAGCTAATCTAACCCCTAATGTCTCTAATTTTTTTTTAAACCTTTACTGTGTCACGGCTTGGGCGTTTGCAAATCTTTACGCATGCAGTTTGCAAATTATAAAATCGATTTCGAAAATTCATTATTACAAATCCATTCACAGTAGTTATTTTCAAAAGCATTCTACCTAACTATTTTTAGTTTTCTTCGCGAACATCAAACTCAAACCATTCAAGAATAATTTACATTATTTTTTTAATAAAAAATATTTAACACATGTTGTATATTGAAACATTTCTACAAGTAATTGCCGAGAAATCAAATCTATAATTCTATCAACTAGAGTAAAATTTGCTGTCTCCTACATTCCGCTAAATACTTGCTTAGCTAAAAGAGAGAAACCGTATTTCATAGATATCGTGATTATAGTCACACTAGTCACAGTCACATTTTGATTTAGTTTTACAGACAGTTCGCGTTTGTCACGTTATGCTGAATTTGTGAAATCAGTTTTAAAGTTGTGGAATGGTTAATGATCCGATGGTTCGTACATATAGAAAGAATGCCGGACGAGCGACTGGTTAAGAAGATCTACAATGCGAAAGTGGAAGGACCTACAGGTACAGGGGGAGACCGAGACTTACCTACCTAGACCAAATCAGTCATGTATTGAAGGAAGGTGGAGTCAGGAGTCTCCAAAACCGGCGAGTGTGTATGAAGAGAATTATTAATTATTATTTGTAAACGAGGAAAAAGAGAACTTTAGTGCGAGCGGGAATCGAACCTGCGTCCCTTCCAATCCGGGGAAGTGCTCTAATCCACTGAGCTACCACACCACCTTTCCGCCATACCCAATCTCCTTATCACATTTGTCTTAACGACGAACGCCATCTATCGGAGCGCATTTATATTCATTAATCCAATATAGTAAGTTTTAATTTTGCAATTAAAATTCATATTATTTGATTTTTTTAAACATTTTGCTCTATATTTTTAGCACTTACATGCTCAGCTACTTTAAATTACAAATTATTATACCCAATCTCCTCATCACATTATTTTGTCTTAACGACCATATGGCCGAAAGGTGGTGCGGTAGCTCAGTGGATTAGAGCACTTCCCCGGATTGGAAGGGACGCAGGTTCGATTCCCGCTCGCACTAAAGTTCTCTTTTTCCTCGTTTACAAATAATAATTTGTACTTAGATATTTTTATATATATTTTTAGATTTTACCTAATAATTACGCAAACCCTTTAAATATTTAGATATTTTTATATATATTTTTAGCATTTGACATGCTTAGCACTATACATTAAACACATAGTGAAAAATGTGAAATCGAAAATAACAGTCAGGAGCAGGATTTGAACCTGCATCTTCTGGATACCGTCCAGATGATTAGGTAAAATCTTAATTGTAAAATTAAGTTTACCTGGTCGGTATAATGTATGAAAATACTTCCGACAGATGGCGCAGGCGTCACCCAAAGACGTTAAGTATGATGTGTTATCGAAATTAGCAGTCAGGAGCAATTGTCAGGATGGCTGAATTGGTAAAGCATCTGGGACCGTATTCCAGGAGATGCAGGTTAAAATCCTGCTCCTGACTGTTATTTTCGATTTCACATTTTTCACTTTGTGTTTAATGTATAGTGCTAAGCATGTCAAATGCTAAAAATATATATAAAAATATCTAAATATTTAAAGGGTTTGCGTCATTATTAGGTAAAATCTTAATTGTAAAATTAAGTTTACCTGGTCGGTATAATGTATGAAAATACTTCCGACAGATGGCGCAGACGTCACCCAAGACGTTAAGAATAAAATAATGTGTTATCGAAATTTACAAACCCGAGCAATTGTCACGATGGCTGAATTGGCAAAGCATCTGGGACCGTATTCCAGGAGATGCAGGTTAAAATCCTGCTCCTGACTGTTATTTTCGATTTCACATTTTTCACTTTGTGTTTAAAATAATTTGTACTTTAAAGTAGCTGAGCATGTCAAGTGCTAAAAATATAGATCAAAAAGAATTATTAATGTTGAGGAAGCGAGAAATGTATGCAAGAATAGAGCCTTTTGGCATTCTGTTCTCTCTACCTAACCCGGAAGGCACATGGCGTGGTGGTAAGTAAGTTTTGAAATATTGATTTGAAGCTGATTTTGACTAAAATCGGACTTCAAATACGTTTTCATGTATCGGACGCATACCTATTCCTACTATTGGACACGGGTGAGACGCATTGAGGCCGTATTCCGCTACGCTAGTTAAGTGCGAGTTGGCAGACTTCAAAAGGTCTCGAGAAAATCTCTCAGGCATGCGTTTCCTCACAAGCATAATTTAAGAAAGTCAAATGTGTGTGCCACTCGACTTCGGACTGGTAACCGAAACCGATACCACTGTACTTGCAGTCAGTTCTTTTACCACTAGCCTATCATTGCGCTTATTATCTAATCTCTAAATACAATTTATTATTATCTAGTTCCTATTGTCTTATCATCGTTGTCTAACTTTATTAACTTAAAATAATTATTATACCAAAATGATGAAAAATGTATAGGTATACATATTACATAAATATGTGTGTTTGTCTGTCCATCACGCCTTAGCAACTGGACTAATTTTAATAAACATTTATCTAGATACCTAAATTAAATAGATCCCGTGGCATACATCTTTTTACTTATCTCTCGACCCGAGTTTGTACTCCACGCAGTCGCTGGCAGATAGTATTTTTGACGTGTCTGCACGCACGAAAAAGTGTCACGTTCCGAAAAAATGTATGGCGACCGATGCATTGTTTGTGAAACTCAAAATATATTATTATGATGTTATCACGTAAAATTATCGTTCGTAAACCGACTTTACAGACAACCATAGTGTCTTTTATTAGCAGTAAACAGTATCTATCATCAAAATGAGGTCACCCATAAAGACAGCTTTTAAAAAAATAAAGAGATATCTCACCTTTATATGTACTTCTCTAAACACGTAGGGTCCCATCTCGTGGACCTTCAACTTGACGCCCTCCTTCCTCGCAAGGATTTCGTCCACATTTGTGATATTGAAGAAGTAGAACTCCAGGTACATAGGTATCGGCGTCTCCCGCCATATATTGAACGACATCGATTCATTTGTTAACGTCATCATCTGAAAAAAAAAAAACAATTACGGCACTGATGGTAAATTTGGGTATCGAGTGACGTTTGTCTTGTCACTTGATGTCGGACCCGAAGCTCCTACATCCTAATTTTAATATTATAAACTAGCTCCACCCGTCCGCGGCTACAATTTGGTAATTATTTTATTTTTTTGTGCACGTAGGTAAGTGTAACATAAATATAAATAACTAGCCTTTGCCCGCGGCTCCAAGCTAGTTTTTAAGTTATATCTCAGGTTCCCGATACAGTGGCGGGATAAAATGCATATCAGAATAAGTTAAATCAAGAGCTATCAATTAAAAAAAGTTCTAAATCTGTTCAGTATCTTTTGCGTGATGCGCGAACGAACAAACAGATAAACAGCCAAAAAATCTAAAAATATCGTTTTGTGTTTAGACACGCCTATATAGCCTAATACAGTATTTTTTCTCAAATATCTTAAATGTACAGACACAGCTCTGTTACAGTTTTATAATAGTATAGATTACGGTTCCGTAGTTATTTATCAAAAATAAAAGTAACCTAAGCTACTTCTTATACCATTGGCTATCTGCCAGTGAAGTTCCATCAAATCGGCCCTCCAGCCGTTTTGGAGATTAGTAGGAACAAACATAAGTATAGACAGACAGACAGACAAAAACTTTAAAAGTTGATATTTCGCATTCCTTCTTAATGTGGGGGGTTTTTGGGGTGACGCTGCTCCGTCAATCGGATGTATTTGCATACATTATTCCGCAGGTATGCTTAATAATTACAATTAAGACATACCAAATATTATCGCAGCCCTCTAAATATGTTGATATTTTTATATATTTTTTAAACACTTGACAGCATGCAGCACATTATACTCGATTTCATATTTTCGCACTTTGTGTTAATTTATATAGCTAACAATTAAGCATGTAAAGTGCGTATAAAATATACTAAGTACAAAAATATACAAACCAATTTATATTCGAATCGTTTGCGATTTGAATTGTGCCGTGTGAGGCCGGCTTTAGAATTGTTCCACCCCTCTCCACCCATGGGAGTCGTAAGAGCCGACTGAGGGAATACCGGGGGAGTGGGCAGCAGCACTCCCTCGAGTATTAACAACATCCACTGCAATCGCAAACCCGCCTGCCAAGCGTGTCGATTACGGAACTATCCCCCATTCTTGGGGAGGCCTATGTCCAGCAGTGGACGTTAAAAGGCTGATGGATGGATGGATTCGAATTTTGTGTGTCATACTACAGTGTTTTATGCTATGTATCTGAGCGTGATGGTAACACGAGTTCAGTGCTTTTACCCCATCCCAAAAGATTCACTTCAAAAATAATCATCCTCCCGAAAGGGCAATGTATCTACAATACCACAACAAATGGATTAAGATGCTTGATTCTACTTCTCTTAGTTCTCTTACAGTGATATTGTCTATTGGCATCAACTTTTTTTTTGTCAAAGCATCAGCCTGCTCTAAGGAAAAATCCTAGTATCGCGGGGGCCTTTACAAACATACACAAAGTACACCCAGATTCAGAACAACAATTTGTGGATCACACAAAGAGTTGTCCTATGTGGGAATCGAACCCACAACACTCGGGCCCACCACTATTGGACATGCGAATCCTATCACCATGAAGGATACACAGACCACGCTAGCTCAAGTTGCCAGTTCACAAAGGATTACTAACGATATTTTTTTTATCAGCCAGTAACCAATGTTATCTTCTAAGTAAGTAAGTATTCAAAAGTAGAACAAATGACTTAGCAAAAGTCTTGTCTGAATGTCATTAAGTAAAATACGTAAGATAACATTTATACATTTGTAAAGATAAATAACATTCTTATTACTAGACATATGTATCAAACGCTTGCGCAATAATTACATAGCAATATGATAATACTTTGATAAAAGTACCTAATCCTTACCAGCAGATTATAACCTGCACAATTAAATAAAATTGTCTGTTTGTAATATTAAACATTAATGCATTAATAACACCTTTTTAGATCCATATGATAGTAAATTCTACAGTCTTTGGTTGTACAACGTGATTATTTTTTCACTTTATTACTTATGCTTTTATATATTATATGTACCTATGTATTTACAAAAAAAAGTAATAGTTATGTGTATTATATCCGTAATCTTGCACCCATAGCACAAGCTTAGTTTAGGACCAGAGCACGTTGTGTGAAATGTCCGTGAATATTCTATTTGTTATTATTTAAATATTCTCATACCTATAATAGACGAATACTCGTGTATGTCGGACTGTTAATTTATTTTAATAACTCCTTTGGACCATAATCTCAGTACTCATAACCAATTTTGCACGCCTCATAAGCGAAGCGTTGAGGTGGGTACTATTCTCGTTTTACACAGAACAACTGATTTTTTAAACTTAAAATGTCTCTATTTATCATATATTGCACTTATAAAACAATATATACACACACATATCAAGAAAAAACACTATTTTTGACACTCATATTTTTTATGCCATTTTTGTTATTTAAACTAGTTAAAAAACTGTTTAAAAAAGTTCTGTCTTGGACGTCCGTTTGTTGTAGGTAATGTATGTTAACACGATAACAACCGAAATACTTTACTAATCGAGTCTTTTTTTTTTTCTTTTTAACTTGAGTATTACTACGAATAGAGCCCTATTACTTTTCACGGTCTGATTCGATGTGGTTTAATTGTTATTAAATAAACAAAAAAATACTGAATCTCGCTCGACACGACACTAAAACCAGCGCTATACCTTTCATGAGAAAAATTTCTATAGACCAATATAGAAGCACTTCTTAAAAATAGCGCTAGATGGCGTATAAGACATGAAACCCACATTAGTACTTTTTGAAATTAGCGCTATCTATGTAATTTATTGAAAACTACTTAGTAAGACCAATACATTATTAGTTATTTACCAAATAATCAATTTTATTGTGAAAAATGAAGATTATGAGGCGTGCAGTTTTGGATTTTCCAAAGTATTTGAAATTGAACGGCTGGACCGATTTGATTTTAGAAAATATTTAGGCTCCCGCACTAAAAAATTGCTAAATACCTCGCGGACGAAGTCGCGGGTAACAGCTAGTAATTTAATAAAACCAATTAAAATAAAAAGCCTATACTTTTTACATTATCAACCTTAAATAAATAGGTTAAAAAACAAAAAAAAAACAGGCTCTACAGCCATTTTTAATATGCTTTACCCAGCCAGGATAAAATGTTAAGATCATAAAATTATAATACTTTCTGATATTTACGCGAATGTTACACATTTTGAAATAAAACTACGTTTACGGAATCTATCGCGTTTACTTGATTTTACTACTATCCCGTCTAAGTCCACCCGTGATCATGAATGCTGTAAAGTATTCGAAACGTCGGGATAGTAGTAAAATCAAGTAAACGCGATAGATTCCGTAAACGTAGTTTTATTTCAAAATCATAAAATTATTCAAGTGGACCTTTTTATGTGGCAGTTCCACAATTGGACGAGAATGTGAAATGTCACGGACGCGACGTCGCGTATAAACTAATTTCGTTACATGGGAGAAAAGAAAAATATTATATAGAAACAACCAATAAGGAATCTACACATTCTAAATAGAGCGGTATGTGTTCATAGAACGATACTCGTACAAAGCGATACATTAGTGTAGCGCAAGGGTGAGTTGTAATATACGCGTCAGGCGCTGTGTAATTACTATTTTTACGTTTGTGCCCTGTGATTGTAATCTACTTTCTGCCCGCGACTACTCGTAAATCCACGTATACATCACAATATAAATATATATCACTCTACGCCACATTAATTATCTCTATGCAAAAATAACTTCCCACAGGAATCATCCATTTTTCCACGATAAAAAGTAGCCTATCTACGTCATTTTCTGAGATACCGAATATATGTAGGTATTCAAAATTTAATGATGATTGGATCAGTAGTCAGTAGTAGTTCAGCGTGAAAGCGTAACAAACAAAAACTGTAAGGATTTATAATCAACTAGCCTTTGCCCGCGGCTTCGCCGCATCCAAAAGCTAGTATTTCGGTTATATCTCAGGTTCCCGATATAGTAGCGAGATAAAATGTATACTAAACAGTTTTTAAGTCTAATCAAGGCCTTCAAAATAAAAAAAGTTGCATCAAAATCCGTTCAGTAGTTTTTGCGTGATACGCGAACAAACAAACAGATAAACAGACAAAAAAGAATGTTTTGTGTTTAGTCACGCCTATAAAGCCTATTATAGCCATTTTTCTCGAATATCTTGAATGTACAGACAGCTCTGTTACAGCTATATAATAGTATAGACTAAAGCCTGCCCGCAACTCCGTCCGCGTGCATTTATAATATAAATACGTCACTCTACGACACACTAATTTTATCTCGTGGTAAAATTAACTATGCCATTTTTCCAGGATGAAAGTAGCCTATTTCATCTTCTGGGCTTCAGAATATGTCTATGCAAAATTTCATAATGTTTGGTTATGTAATTACACCGTAAAAGCGAGACAAACAAACAACCCAATAAACAAACAAACCTACTTTTGCATTTATAATATTAGTAAGGGTATTAAGGATGATGACTTTTGAGAAGTTTACATACATTGTTAGTTACCAGTGTAGCTATATACTACCGCTTTTATCTATACAATTTTTTTTTTTTTTAAAGCGAAATATTTGTATTTTTATAACGACTTCAAAAATTCTTTCACCATTGAATGCTACATTATCCTTGAGTAACATATTTATTACTATAGATATATACTATAATATAAATAGTAATTTGAAAAAAGAGAATACTTATATCCTGCATAAAGATACGTTTATCCCAAAACGTTTAAAAAATAACTGCTTCACTTACCTTTCTCAATTGTCCAGTGAAGATAGGAGGCCAGAACACCACTGTAATAGCTCCCATTACCACTATGACCGCTCCGAAGCCTATACATAAACTGCTTTTTTTATCTGCACACGCCATTTTGATTTATTTCTTCTATCTGTGAAAGAAACTCATAATTATAATGTATCCAGCGATCTGACTGAACGGAAATAACATAAATATATATAGACTATAGACTGCACTGATTGTGGAGTGGTTTAGATATCTTTTGGGTTCGATTCCGATAGGGGACAATTCTTTGTGTGAACCACAAATGGTGGTTCTAAGTCTGGGTGTACTTTTACTTTGTGTGCGTAAAATTCCGTGTAGTGAAGGACTAAGAATACAAGTGTCATCACCCCATTCTTTCCCTCGAGTGTCGTACGAGGCTACTAAGGGAAGCAAGCAATAATCACCCATTGCATTTCTGGTGGTAGGGCTGGGTACCAAGTGGGAGTACTCACTTGCTGACGGGCCTGAGTAGGTTGGTACCACCATCTCCTGTGTGACCGGCAATGAAGCACATCGGTGTTTTGGTTGTAGCAGGAGATAGTCGTTAATTGTCATTTCATATCTGTGAAATGAAATGGTGACCAGCATCTTGACAATACTCCCGGTATAGGTGAGTGACGGTTACCATATACCATCAGGTGGGCCGTGAAAAAAGTAATATTATGTATTTTATCTGTAATTTGATACCCATAGCACAAGTGTTAAGCTTAGTTTGGGACCAGAGAACGTTGTGTGAAAATGTCCGTGAATATTTATTTATTTTTATTATTTATTTATTTATAAAATTATTATCGAAAATGCAAGACCAAGGCTCTACTTTGGTCTTGTTTGCCCTGAATTAGGTACTCGTAGTAAATTTTAATTAATATTAACTAACACTGAAACGATTAACCTACAAATAATCTTCAAAAAAAAATTTAAACTCCAATTAAAAATTTTCATTCTATTTTTGTTATAAATTACATAATTTTAATTGGCAATAATATGACGTTTAAAATTATTTTTTACAGCGGTTAGTTTATTAATCACATATTAGTCAACTAGCGATCCTGACTTAAGTTGTCACGCACTGATAACTTAAATAAAAAAAAAACTACTGTTTGCTTTGTGGTTGAAATTCGACTTTAATTTGAAAAACAATGTATTTATTTATATTTCTAACATGTACCCGTTGTACAGTAGTCCTAATTAAAAAAACATATTTAGGCGTTTCATTTTTTCAATACAGTTTTCAGTTACCATCGAAATTCGAATACACCAATTCTGTAGATCTATTTACACATTGCAAAAGTCCGACCAACGTACTTATATTATTGTATTTCAAAGGCATATTTAATTAAGTATTGTGACAATTCTGCTACTACGAGTATACTTATTCAACAACCTACCATCGACACTTCAGCGACAGAAATGCCAAACAAAACAATTGCTATCACTATGGTAGATAGTTGCGAAACGTTCGCCTTGAGTTTTTGTACCATTTTTGTAAATTTTGACAGCTCTATCGACCTTTGAGCACGCCACTGAGCCAAAAAACTTTTTGTAAATAAAAAGCAGTTTTCCAATTTATTAAATTAGTAAATAGGTAGCCATTATGTAACTATACAATGTATTAGGTACATTTTATTTTAACCTTCTTTTGCTATTAGAGGTTAGGTATTTTCTAAAATAAACTTTATTAATTGATTTTCGATTAATTTTCCCCCAAACTTGGGTAAAATGTCTATACTTAAGATGGAATATACAGGTATAAAAACGATTACAGCCATGATTTGCTCTACGTTAGTCATTGTAAAAGTTTAAGTTTGTTTTTAAAGTTTTAAGTATGTTGCTTTAATAATAATATAGATATATATAAGTACGTATTATACTAAATGTATGATAATAATGTTGTTACGCGGGATTACGACATGCGAATCGTGCAATGCAAACTTCATATAGACACACATTGTCGAATACAGATAATATTATGAGATTGACGTTTTTATGTTACTATACACGCGGCTTTAGAATTGTCCCACCCCTCTCTACCCACGGGAGTCGTAAGAGCCGACTGAGGGAATACCGGGGGAGTAGGCAGCAGCACTCCCTCGAGTAGGTATTAACAACATCCACTGCGATCGCCAACCCGCCTGCCAAGCGTGGCGATTACGGCATTATCCCCCATGACGGGATCGCTCGTTGTGGCGTACTCTTGGGGAGGCCTATGTCCAGCAGTGGACGTTGAAAGGCTAATGGATGGAGGGATGGATACACGTAAAATTCATGTTCATGGCTCTGTATAAGCTTTTTTAGTAGGTAACATAGGTAATTTTAAAATATTTGTACATATTTACAATTTAAGATATTTTTCTATAAACATTTGTATTTGGTGGTAGTTTTCAGCATTAATTTAAAGGTTTTTGTTATAATTGCAATCCGAGCACCTTTCTGAAACGATACCTACTATGATACCGATGTGAATTTAGCACGATATGAAGTTTTGGCGCCACGCCGTTATAATATTATAGGCGTTCCAGTTTAAATTTTAAATTGTTTAAAAAAAATCCTTGTTTTGTACCATGTAGGTACATACTACTTATGAACCTTCGTGAAATTTCTCAGAATGACTTTCTTTATGTTACAAAACATTTTAAAGTATCTGTAACATTTATTTGAGCCGAGCTTTTTTTTCAACCCGTTACTGTCCCACTATTAGGCGAGTCTCCTCTGCGGGAGAGGGATAGGCGGTAGTCTACCACGCTAGCTTAGTGCGGGTACGATAGACATCACAAGACGTCAAGAAAATCTCTCAGTCATGGAGGTTTCCTCACGATATTGTCCTTCACCGAGCTGTAATGAATTGTAAATATATACAGAATACAGTTACAAATAAGTACAGTTAGCTTAGCGAATAATGATTCAAATTTGAACATTTGTAAGGAGAAAGAAGTTCATTAATTCAATTTAATAGTCAATTTATTTGATGTGGTATCACTAAATATATAACTCCACAACGCTGATTTTCTGCAGCGTCCTATTTCGAGTGTAAACTCCTTGTGGTGAGCGACTTTCACGGGTGTTGATCTGAGTATCATTTTAACCGAAGTATTTTTTATATTAAATAAGCTGATAAACAATATACGTTATACTTTTGTGAAGTAATTATTACGGAAGACGTGAAGCGCACTTCCTTCTACCGGGGCATATACAAAATATAAGTACCTATAACACTTTATCAAATTTATAAAAACATACAATAAATACATACATACGCCTATAATTCAATACTTAAGAACACGAAAGTAAACAATATCTTTATTTTCCCAATCCCGCTTAATACGCTTTCACGCCTAAGATGCGTACCTATTTGGCTGGGTTCCTTCAAAATCGTCTTAAGCTAGTTTATTGAAATTAGCGTAGCCAGCAGGCCACTGAATTGGCCACCACTAAATTGGCATACCCAAAAGGCAAAATTCTGGTGTCCCTTAATAGAGGCATAGTTGGAGTAAGCTCGCGGTAGAGCCTTGCTTATCTCGCAAGAATGTATATCTTCTTAACCAGTCGCTCGTTTGGCACTAACTTTATTATGCATTTTTTTAATACAATTATTTTTATTGGCACACATTAATTTATATCGACCAGAATATCGACAAGAGCTCGAATGTTTATTAAATAGGATGGACAAGGTTTTTCAAGAGAATGGCTTAAGAATGAATACAGCAAAAACGATAACTATGATAACAACAAAAGTAGCACCCATAACTGATACAATTAAACTTAATAACTACGAAATAGAGCGAGTAGATTTAAATACTTGGGCAGTGTAATAGTTAGTTAGTTGCTAGGATAGCAATGGCTAGAAGAGCTTTTAAAAGCAAAAAACTACTATTTACTAACAAAATTTCCCAAAAGATTCGAAAACGCCTAATTAAAACGTACATAATGGAGTATAGCTTTATATGGCTGTGAGACATAGACACTGAAGAAAAGAGATAGAGAGATTGAAGGCATTTGAAATGTAGTGTTGGAGAAGAATGATGAAGATTAATTGGACGGAAAGGAAAACAAATGAGGAAGTGTTAAGAATGGCAGATGAGAAGAGATCGATCGATACTAAGAACTATAAAATATATAGAAAACAGAAGGAAGGGGAAGGATGTTAGGACACTTGATACGACATGACTCTTTTATAAAAAACATAATTGAAGGCAAAATAGAGACAAAAAGAGAACGTGGAAGACCTAGAAGGACCTACATGGATCAAATAAAAGAAAAAGTTAATGTCATGTCGTATCTAGAAGTCAAAGCGCTTGCTGAAAAGCGAGACGAATGAAAGAAGGTCCACAGACAAGAGCATAGCTCTGAAATAAGAGAGGGAGATTAATTTATAACACTACAGTATTATATTCAGTCAATACCGTTTAACTTGCGGAAAACCGATACAAACAGCAGGCTTACCACGAAACTCTTATTGCGATCTAGTTTAGGGCCCAAACTGAACTGAATCGCAATTTCGTACCATGACGTGTCAAAGACGCAATCTTTTGTTTTTCGCCGACTCAGCACATAATCTGAATCGCAAACATGACATCATTGTATTGAAATTCGTACCATGAACTTACTTGACAACCTAAACAAGATCGCTCAATTAGACATCATGGTACGAAATACAACAACACACCTATTTTGAATTGCGTAGGAATTGAAGCGCTAGCTAAGAGTTCATGGTAGACCTGCAGGTATACCGATTAGCAATATCAGTTATTGAATGCTAATCTAGCACGTAGTAAGAACTTAGGGTCACTACAGATCGCCGGGACCCTGGGCCAGAGCGTCCAGTTTAAATAATGGGCCTCCGTTTCACACCGTAACTTCGTATTATAAGATACGGAAACGGGACCTTGACCGCGTACGCATCCATCTACACAGCACTTGCAAGGTTTCGATCGATGTTTGTTTATAGTTATCGTCTTAGGAAAATTTTGCCCGCAAATAAAAGATAACGCAATACCACAGTCGAAGAAATGGTTCTTTCTTCAAATAAACTTTTTTTAATAGGGATTCACAGGGAAGCTTCACTGCTCTCTGCAGATGGCGCTATCGGCGAGATGGCCACTATCAAATTGTAGTTGCTTTGTTTACTTGACGGGCCTCGTGACGTAGTCGGTAGTGTAACCGGCTTCCGTGCACGAGGTCGTGGGTTCGATTCCCACTCAGGACAATTATTTGTGTGGTGAACACAGATAGTTATACTGCGTCTAGATGTTTTCTATCTATTATATGTATTTAGCTCTTCAAAAGCTGTTCAATTCCGTCATTTTCGGGGGCGACGTTTCAGAGTCGAGGACCAGAAGCGTGGTGGTGCTGTTCTTCAAGAAAGGTGACAGAACCCTCTTGAAGAACTACAGACCCATCTCGCTCTTTAGCCACGTTTATAAGTTGTTTTCGAGGGTCATTACAAATCGACTCACACGCAGGCTTGACGACTTCCAGCCTCCCGAACAAGCCGGTTTCCGAAAAGGCTATAGTACCATAGACCACATCCACACGCTACGCCAGATTATACAGAAAACCGAGGAATACAATCGGCCTCTGTGTCTGGCGTTTGTGGACTATGAGAAAGCCTTCGATTCGATCGAAACTTGGGTGGTGCTGCAGTCCCTTCAGCCGTGCCAAATTGACAATCGGTACATCGAAGTACTGAACTGCTTGTATAGAAACGCCACCATGTCAGTCCGTGTTCAGGACAGGAGTACGAAACCGATCCAACTGCAGAGAGGTGTTAGACAGGGAGACGTTATGGTATGTTCCGTATCAAAGCCTATCCATCCTAAACATGTAAACATTTATGAATAAATACTTAAGCCCTTTTGAAAATACTCCATACTTAATTATTATGTGATCCACAAATAGATGTTCTAGTTCCAGATGACTCTAGGCTATGGGGGTATATAGGGGAGGCGGTTCCAGGGGTCTCATCTCTGCGAAAAATGATCTCATTGACGTTTTTTTTATTGCCAACGGTAGCAGCTTAAAACCACAACGATTCCAGTTCATTTGTGAGATTAGGATGATCGATGATTCGAATTTCGAATAGCATGCCCAGCGTCGGACTGGCCATATAGACGAGGTGGCGTTTGCCAGCCGGGCCCCAGCTTGCACGGGCCCCCCACGGGCGTACTTTGAGGGGCTTGCTAGGTTGGATAGGGGGCCCGCGCAGGCTAGGACACAGAATCGGATCTAATCAGGGATGACGAGAAAAGCAGCTTTTACGATCGACTTATTAGCAGCTTAGTTGAAAATGTACTTTAGGTACCTAATAATATATATCGTTGTTAATTAATAATTTGTAAATTATTTCATTAATTTCCTATAGTATCCCATCCACCATTATCCAGTCTTGGGCCCTGATGGGAGCCACCTGGGCCCTTCTGACCCAGTCCCACCCTGAACATGCCTGTGCAGGGAGTTAACTAACCCAAGTACTTAGATATTTTAATGTATCTATCTGCCCAGAAATATGAGCAGTTGTCCACGTGAGGGCAGACATGTGTTTTATATAGCACAATTCGTTGCCTTGCTGTACCTAATACTTTCGGAAATTGGTAGTTACTCCTTGGAACTGACGCGCCGACACAAATGGGTACGTTGCAGTGAACGCGCAAATTAATATAATTGTAGGGTTAAATTGAACTAACCACTGAAGTAATGTCTACCAGTTCCAGTGGTCCGGCAATACAGCCGGAGAGACGGTACATGGCGGGTTTATTTAGTGGGTGAGGGCTACTACCCTGTTTGTTGCCCCGAAAGATGGGGTGTGCGGTTAGGTACTTACATTTATCCCGCCTTAACAAACAAAAGGGTTGAATTGAACCAAGTTCTTTTCATACCATTCTGAGGCTCGTCCATAAGAGCTTTGGCGATCTCAAAAACAACCACTCGTAAATAATATCACCAAATATCGCGACCGTTTGGTAATCAATTTGAGCGATTATCTTCTAAAATAGGACCTTTTTAGTGGCATGAAAAACTGATTAGTGTCATACTAAAGATTAACTGAACCCAATTGGAACAGGTGCTGCGGGATGAAAGTGACTGGAAGAATATGTCAAGCGGAGATGAGACGGATTTGTTCTATAACGAGTTAGGTAGGTATTTTAAAGTAGTAGTGACAGCAATGTAAAAGAACTATAGGTTAGCGTGGTATTAAGAGTATTATTACTTAAGAGAGAGAGTAGGTATGAAAGAGAGTATTGGTGTAAAGATGCGACAGGGAATGCTCCGATGGTTCGGACATGTGGAAAGAATGCCGGACGAGCGACTGGTTAAGAAGATATACAATGCGAAAGTGGAAGGATGTAGGTACAGAGGGAGACCGATACTCACCTACCTAGAACAAATCGGTCATGTATTGAAGGAAGGTGGAGTCAGGAGTCTCCGAAACCGGCGAGCGTGTATGAAGAGAGTTATGAATGTTGAGGAAGCGAGAGATATATGCAAGAATAGAGCCTCTTGGCACTCTGTTCTCTCTGCCTACCCCGCAAGGGAAATAGCGTGATGATAAGTTAGTTAGCGTGGTATTGACATATATAATTATTTGGAGGGATAATAGGTATTGGCGGCAGTTTCGACTTCTGGTGCTCTCATTCACCATACAAGACAACAGTTGGAGTATCTTTGTATTGCTTCACGTAAATTTTCTCTGAGAGGGTGTTCTTTCCCGTTAGAGCTGACACATTAATTTTGGGATTGTTGTAGATTTTTGGACCTTAATAGTACCTACAGATATATATGTATAGCAATAAAAGTGCCGGCTAGAAGTAACCCAGGATACTTTAATTTTGTAAAAATAATTAGAATTCCGGACAGAAAAATAAACTAAATTCCATCTAGTAATCTATAATTGTAATCAATTTCATCAATCTGTTTAGTCATTTGAAAATATCAGCCCAGAGCGGGTTTGCAGCCTTCAAAAGCTGTTGAGAAAATCTCTTAGACATGCAAGTCTCCTCATGTTTCCCCTCATCAAGAAGTGATCAATTGTAAACAACACAATTGTATGTGTACAATATCAAAACATCTCAACAAGTTAATACAGATGTGTGCCATATGAGGTCTGGACCTTGGAATGGGGACCAAACTCTATACCACTCTATACCACTGTCTTTACAGTCCTTGGTTTTACAGCTTGGCTATCACTACTGTGATGTTAATACATAATTGCTTTATTTAATAGTGAATCATTAAAAATTTGCATTTTAGGCCAGCTACAATAAAGTTGTTTAAACAGAAATTGCAACCAATGGCTAAAATAATAAAATAGGTAAGCTATACATATTCAATATATTTAATATTAAATCCTGGATACAGTACCCACATCTAGAAGAATAATAAGACATATGACTATAGTCATTACGAAGCTAAGCATAAAAAATCTACACCATGAAAATATATTGACTTTATCAGTTGTATCATCACCAGTTAAATAAATTGTCCTTGAATCGTAAACAAATTAATTAGGTCGTAAGATAAAGAACATAGCATTTTAAATCATTACAATTACTTAGTCACTCACTAATGTTTGTATCTAAAATTGTAAAGTATTTTTCTACAGTTTGATCGGAAGTTAATTGATCGGAAGTTTCGACACAACCAAAACTATACAAAAATTAATAACTTAAAGAATATATAGGTATGTGTCACTTACCAAATGAAAACATTATTAGTTATATACATGATTTTTAGTACGAAAATCACTAAAAGACCTTAAGGTAATAATTTAAATTAGCATAACAATATAAAATAACAGAATTAGGCACTTACCTTTAACAATTTACGTTCAAACAACAATAATATTACGAATTATTAGCAAAACACTATATCACAGAGCAACCAATTATTCTACTTTTATATTATTTACTATAATTCAGTAAAATACGCGTTTACTGCTCGTAAATAACCATGATTTTTTATAGAAGTCACAATTAAACTTTAAATTATCAAAAACGTAAAACATTAGTAACAAAAAAATGTACGTCCTCTAACAATAAAGTACTGATGACAATTAAAAAAGATTATTTACTGTCAAAAGTGTCAAAACCATCTTCTTATCTTATCTTCTTGTGTCAAAACCATATGACTATTTTGAAGTTTGAAAGACATTTAATTTTATTTTTTTATTTTTGTTTGTTTAAGGCATTGGAAGAACCATCAGCCTAACAGTAACTTATAAACATCGTTATTCTCAAACTTTCATGGTCACTTATAATTCTAAACGTTTTTACGGGATTTATACCATGTAAATTTTTACTTACGAGTTTCCGATATTTCGGCACTGTTGCAATCATGGCGCTTTGCTCCGTGATCATGGCGCTTGCAACAGTGCCGAAATATCGGAAACTCGTAAGTAAAAATTTACATGGTATAAATCCCGTAAAAACGTTTAGAATCGTTATTCTCTCATCACACGTAAGTTTAGTTCATAAAACAAGTCATAGTCGAAGTCAGTTATATAAAATTAGTTAGTCAAGTCAAAGTCCCACTCCAGTAAGACGATGGCGATCTTACTGAAGCTTCTATGGAGTTTTGGAGACAACAGGAAAAAACACGTTATGTTGCATTACATCACTTGCCAACACTTATGCACATACACAAATAGTTAATAAGCAAAAGGCCACCACTTTTACACATTAATACTTGAAATAACACAAGTTTAGGAAAATAATGCAGAGCGACGACATGATCTTCTTCGTGTTCCCGCCAAAACTCCCGACATTTAAATAGCCAGCAGCAGGTGCTGCCAGTTTAATTTTGCATAAACTACTGTACACTACTATCATAGAGTACTTACCTTTAATATTAAAAGTAGGCGAACTATTATACCTCAGACTAGATAGTCTGAGTATTATACAGTACTATTAACTTAGGTACGAGGTAATAAAATCTTTGGATCTGCTTTAAAAATATAAAGTAGCATGTATCTTATTAAGGTGAGAGAGCAATAAATCTAATTTAAGTATAATAATAAAATAAAAAATATATAGATAGATAGGTGCTTAGATAATAGGTTATTTATCTAAGGATAGGTGTGATAAGATGATATGATTAAAGGCCAGCGCTCACTTTACGGGATGACGTGGGATACACACAAAAAAGGATTTTTCTGAAAGGAAATGTATTTGAATCTTATTATAATACTATTGGCACACTTTTGTTGATATCGTTACAAGCAGACCGAGCATACCGCAGGATGCCGTGGGACACCACGGCACGTCACTGCACGCCACGGCATACCGCATCTTTTGTTTTTTTGGCATATCAAATGTGCAGTACCTATCCCACGGCATCCTTTGGCCAGCCGTGGCATCCTTGAGCCTGCCGCGGCATCCTTTGGCATGCCACGGGATGCCTCGGCGTTCTGATGATAGTTTGCCGTGCCATCCCGTCAAGTGAGCGCCGGCCTTAACTCTGGAACGCCGCGCGGTAGTGTGGCCAGATTTAATTAGAGTATGATTGAGCGTCATCAAACAAAAAACGGTTATCCTCGTTTTTTGAGAAAATCATTTTATTGCTTAGCCTATTTTTTTATAGCACAGTATGAAGTAAATACCTATATTAAATTTTAAGACCGTGTATCATTATCACAATTTATGAGAATAGCTATTATTAAAAGTTATGTTCTAGAGAAAAACAATGCAAAATCTGACTATCAAAGTGGCTGGCTTCAGAAACACTCATCAATAGAAAACTGAACCTTTTGAATTTGCAGAACGTGAGCACAGCGAACATCTAGTTCTGCAAAATTACTTTTGGTATCATGCATGATGATAATTAATTATTACTTAAGATGTAGTTATGCCAAATAATATAGTACCAACCCGCTCGGGCCCGATAGCAAGTGAGTACTTCCACTTGTTACCCAGCCCTACCACCAGTAATGCAATGATGATAATTGCTTACTTCCGTTATTCGCCTCGTACGACACCCATGGAGAGAATGGGATGGTGACACTTGTATTCTTAGTCCATCAACACATGGAACATGCCAACTCGAGAAAGAAAACTGGACACAAAGCAAAGGGATTAACACTGAGAGTTACCACTTATTGATACACAAAACTGGATAAACCATAATAGTATATCCATAGTCTCAACTGACTATATCTAAGATTAGCCAATTTCGTCCTTCCTCGAGTACAAATCTTGCCACCAGGGGTACAAGCGTGAGTTTACTATTTTCCACCAATTTAAGACCAATTTTCTGGCATCCCTAGCAATAAGTAAATCTCACAGACTTGTCGATAGCACGAATATTCTGTTTATTTGATTAACCAAAGAAAAAATCATTCGAAAAGTTGCTAGGGGTGTTATTAATAAAACTATATATTGCCTACGTTTTTTTATTGAATAAATTACAAAAACGGTTATTATGTAAATTTCATCATACAGGTAGTATATTTGCAATAAATCTTCATTTTTCAAATTAAGTAGATACGCTATAATAAATCCTAAAACCAAAAAAGTTAACAGCACATCTTATTGAAAAGCATACTTTGGAATGGTCCACAAGCCTACGATCTGGAAGTCTGAAGCACAATTGAATCACAGTAATAAAGCGATGACTAATAGTTAAGTTTATGAAATACCTAATCAGGTTCCACATTCGGTAGGCGAAAATCCTTTTATAATGTTACTCGATCTCCATATATAATCTACGATCGCGAGACTCACAATTCATAACAGAATCGATTAGAAAAACAACTATTTGTATAGGTATAATATTGTAGTGTACAAATTTGCAATTTGTTAAAAAAAATTGTAATATTAAAAAGAACATGTTGCAAAATTATACGGGTTCACATTATCGTTTTTGTTGCCAGTAATAAAATATTTTTTTCTAAAACGGTTGTTTTTCTGGTCGATCCAGTTACTGTTTGTACATTTGTAATCGCCATAAAGGCAAGGTAGCTAGTGAATGGCGATAAGACCAGATTCTAAAAGCTTTTGGATCTTAGCAGCTATGTCTGGATTCTTTAGATGATCCTGTAATGCATGTGGATCTTGTTGCATCTGTTCGAGAATGCAGCGCATGGCCGGATCCCGGAGAATCTGTTGGATTTCTGGGTCAGCCATTGCTCTTTTGCGTACCTAGACACAAATTCAAATTATTATCTACAATTTTCAGACGATAACAGCTGGAACTTTTTAGGTAAACTTAAATTGTTTTCTTTTAAACACAACATCCTGCACTAAGGAGTATCGCGGGGGACTTTAAAAACATACAATTTCACGGGCACAAAGTACACCCCGCAAGGCCTTCCGCGGAGGTGCCACGCTCCGTGTGCGGATGCGTTGCTCAGTAGAGGGTGGTACCCGGAAGGGTAAGCCGTCGGCGGACCACTGAAGCAATGTAACATAGTTCCAGTGGCCCGCCAATAAAGACAATAATAAGGAGTAATCCTTGTATCGTGGGTGACTTTACAAACATACAATTTCACGGGCACAAAGTACACCCAGACACAGAACAACCATTTGTAGATCACACAGAATTGCCCTGGGAATCAAACCCACAACACTGCGGGCGTGAGGCCGGCATCTAAACCACTCCGCCGTCTATGCAGTCAAAATATACAATATTTAGCTGAATAACAGAACTTAAATTCTATATGTACACCTATATCTATATGCTGTGTGGAGACCGACCATACATTTAGACAACCTATCAGAGCAATGAAGGGAATATCTTCGTCACATTAGTAATTTTTACTTAAACATATTAAAAAATAAAAACATTCCTGACCACTTGT
The DNA here is from genome assembly GCA_948253155.1 of Leucoma salicis. NCBI lineage: Eukaryota > Metazoa > Arthropoda > Insecta > Lepidoptera > Erebidae > Leucoma > Leucoma salicis. Next base: position 1,824,631 of record OX411808.1, on the reverse strand, counting down.
ATATTTAGTAAACGTAGCATCACGCCTGTATTCTAGAATGGGTAGGCAGAAGTGTAATACACACCCACTACTCGCCAGCTATGTTTAAGTCCCACGTAATAGGGGGCGAGCCTATTGACGTCTACCGGGCACATTTCCAAACTCCGGGCTGCTGAGAATTTCTCTTCCTTTTTTTTTTACGAAAAATCTCAACACTGCCCGACCCGGGGATCGAACCCGAGACCTCATGTATATTTAGTTGACAATTTTTTTTTTAAATTGTCTTTAGTTATAACATCATCAGGCCGCACAATGTTTGTTTTTATGGCTCAGTAATGATTTGAGATAATTTTGATCAATTAGGGTTCCTTGGGAAGTCTTAACGTGAGACTGGGGAACAAATCCGATACCTCTTTCTTAGATTTACAAAACTAAATGCTGAAGTTACCTCCTCTGGGTTAGAGTTAAGTTGCGTAGAGCATGCGCGGTACCCATCCAGCGCCTCGGCGTTGCTGGGGTCCAGTTCAAGCGCCTTCTGATAGGCCGACAACGCCTTGGAGTGTTTTTGCATACCCTGGAATTAATTTTACCATTACACATTTACAAAACCTATTATAAAAGATCATGGCAATTTATTTTTAAAACTTAAGTTTTCAAGATTGCAATTACAATTATGGTGAAAATAATGTTGAAATGGTAGCGAATGGGATCAAAACTTGAATGCTAAATAGGGCTATTTCATAACAGAGAAACAAGGAAAGTGAACCATATTAATGGTGAAAGAGAGTTAATAGTGTGATATGCTATGTTAGAGAATTATATTATTTTTAATAAAAAAAAATCATAATGTCTCCTGCCAAGGTAACATTACTCATACCTGTAAAATCTTTCCTTTCCTAATCCAGCCTTTAATGAATTTGGGATCAAGTTTGCAGCACTGGTCGCAGTCTCTCAAGCCCAGGTCGAAAGCCGCCAGCTTAGTATAGCAGGCGGCGCGGTTGGAGTACAGTTTGGGATCATCAGGGTTGCGCTTGATTGCTTCAGTGTAGTGTTTCATTGCTTGACTATAGTCACCTGGAGTTTAGAGTATTATCAATTTGTTGTTAACTAACTATTATAAAGCTGTAACAGAGCTGTGTCTGCACATTTAAGATATTTGAGAAAAAATTACTGTATTAGGCTATATAGACGTGTCTAAATACAAAGCCATTTTTTAAGATTTTTGTCTGTTTGTTCGCGCATCACGCAAATACTACGGACTGGATTTTGACGCAACTTTTTTTATTTGATAGCTTTATTAGAGTTAAAAGCTGGTATACATTTTATTCCGCTACTACATCGGGAACCTGAGATATAACCTAAAAAGTAGCTTTTGCCTACGGTAGAGCCACGGACAAAGGCAATTTTTTTTTTTAATATTTTTTTTATATATTTTTTGCGCTGGACATTCTCGGTACTAGAACATAGTGTGATGAGAGGCTCGGCCATTTACTATAACAAGAAAATGGAGGGACAGGAAAGATTATCATTTTCTATTTAACATTTTGACACAACACATTTTATTATACATCATAGACTTTACCCTTCTTGAAGTAATCATTGCCAAGCTCCTTCTCTTGCTCAGCCTTGACAGGGTCTACGTAAGCCTTCTTTTCTTCCTCCACTATCCGTCGCTCCACCTCGCTGAGTAAAGTCTTGATCTCAGGGGTGCGATGCTCCGACATTGACTTCTCAAAATAGGTCTTTGCTAACTTCCATTGCTCCATTTTTTTGTATGCATTACCTGGAAAATAATTTAAAACCCGTTCGGGCCCGATAGCAAGTCAGTACTCTCACTTAGTACCCAGCCCTACCACCAGTAATGCAATGGGTGATAATTGCTTACTTCCCTTAGTCACCATGTACGACACCCACAGGAAAAGATGTGGCGGTGACACTTAAATAAATAAATATTCACGGACATTTCACACAACGTCCTCTGGTCCCAAACTAAGCTTAACGCTTGTGCTATGGGTACCGATAGAATACATATATTACTTTTTTTCTTTTGTAAATACATACATATAATAGATAGAAAACACCCAGACGCAGTACAAATATCTGTGTTCATCACACAAATAATTGTCCTGAGTGGGAATCGAACCCACGACCTCGTGCTCGGAAGTCGGTTACATTACCGACTACGCCACGAGGCCCGTCGACTTGTTTTCTTAATCCGTCACCACACGACCTTCATGGCTTCAACATTCTCGCAACCTGTCAGGCTGTTGAGACAGCCAGAGCCCTGCTTAAAATGGCTTTTGAATGAAGGAGGTCAAAAAAAAAAGTATGGAAGAAGTCAGGTGTCCACAAGTCAGGCGCAAATTGTTTAACTTTACTGATCATTCGAGCCGACAGTGCACAATTAGGTTATAACCTCTGCCTATAATATTTACATCGGTATTAGCATAACCATATCTATTTACATATTCAATCTCAAGCACAAGGCCTCATTAATTACAGGTCAATAAACTCCCTATCTTTAACTTGCAAGTTAATCTATTTCTGATGCAAAACACGGCACTATTGAATTATAACAGTTCATAATTCCGTCATCATAATAAGCAGATGATAGGTAGGATACTAAAGAGAGGATAGAAAGGATAATAAGGAGAGGATAACTAGGATACTACTTTCGTTTTGAGTCGTTGTGATTGATCAACAGTTCGACGCGTGATTCCTGATTAGTCGAGATTTCAAAGCGTGATTCAGGCAACCAATCATAATGAAGCGAAACGAAAGTTCGTCTAACGTTTCGTTTTTCATTCTAAGGGGGCTGGTAGTCTGAAATACTTTCTTTTAATAAATTTTGCAAAAAAAAAAAGCCTTCGAATTGAGGACCTCCTTTTGGAAGTCGGTTGAAAATAACGATTATAATATCAGAAGTGGCGTGCGTTAAGTCTGCACTACACTACTCACGAAGTTAGTAGAAATTAGGCGAGTACAAGTGTGTGAAGAGTCAGTTTGCTTTGCTTCGTGCAACCTCGCTTCGCCTCAGGACACTTCCGATCGTTGTCGGGTTTTGGCCCGAAAGGGCATGAAGTATCACGAAATGTCTAACACTATGTTACGCGTTAAGTAGCACACAGTGTGTAAGTCACGTATTTTAGGACACCGTTCAATATTGACGAGCACTTCATGGGGGTAGCTTCGCGAGCAATATAATGTGTGTGTAATGGCTTTAAGCCTCTTTCACAGACTGAGGTTTGAACGTAATGTCTGTCTTCAGCGTTCATTACAAGCTTATGCTGCTGCTAGGCTATACTTAAATTTTATAACACTGTAATAAAAAAATACACTTACCAATTCTAGTGAAAGCTTTGGCTATTAATTTGAAATCTGCTCTATTTTCTCTGCCAACATCAATAGCCTTCTCACACTCCTTAATGCATTTCTCATACTCCTTTTGTTCAAAGTATACAGCGGCCATGTTTGTGTAAAAAGTTATATCTGTGGGATCATTGTCTATAGCTTTCTGGTAATGCTTCAGTGCATTTTCAAAGTCCTTCTTCTTATAACATTCATTTCCTAGATCCTTCTCCATTAAAGCTGTCCTTCGGTTCTCTGGTAAATCGTCATATTTTGGCTTTTGTACTTCTTCTTTCTTTGGAGGTTCAGCTGGCTTTCTTTCTGGTGCTGGTGGGTCTACGTCCATAGGTTTCTCAATGTTGAGATCAAACATGACTGCTAAAGTGGGCATGATGCGCTCGTCCTCCAGTTTTCCACTGAGTATTTGGGAATCGAAGGGGTTTTGGGCGATCATCTGTACATGGACACATTCATTTAATTATTTTAGGACGCCGGCGGAGCCACGGGCAACAGCTAGCTTGTAGATTAGGTATACGCCTCACCCAGGTTCCCAGTATAATAACACGATAAAACGTATAAGTGCCAGTTTTAAAAGTCTAGTCAAGGGCTGTCAGATTTTTTAGAATTTTTATCTCTTTGTTTGTTCGGTCATCACGCAAAACTACTGCAACGATTTTGATGAAACTTTTTAAAAACAATTTAGGTAGATATATTAAATTAATAGGTAAAAAAAAATATTGGTTAGGTTATGTTGTATAACCATATATATTATAGAACATTTGCAACATAACCTAACCAATATTTTTTTACAACTGCCTCGGTGGTGTAGCGGCAGTGTATGCGACTGCTAATCATGTGGTCTCGGGTTCGATCCCCGGGTCAGGCAATGTTAATCATAATATTTTTCTAAATCCCTATAAAATTCAATTAAACTCATAAATTTACATGTTTAAATATTATAAAGCTGTAACAGAGCTGTCTGTAAATTTAAGAAATCTGAGAAAAAATTACTGTAATAAGCTATATAGGCGCGTCTGAACACAAAACATTTTTTTTTAGATTTCTGTGTTTTTTCGCGCATCACCCAAAAACTATAGAATGGATTTTGATGCAACTTTTTTATTTGATATCTCTTGATTAGACTTAAAAACTGGTATACATTTTAACCCGCTACTATATCGGGAACCTGAGATATCACCTAAAAACCAGCTTTCGACTGGCAGGCAAAGGCTAGTGGCACTATATAATTTGAAACAAATCTTATCATTATCATTGAAATTTTTTAACTAGACATTGCCTACCAATGAACAACACTGTTCTGTTCTAACTGTTAGTGTTTAGTGAACTGTCCAAAAAATAGATGAAATTACTTTTATTTATTTCTTTTTTTACGTAATTATAATACGATACATATATATATATATATATATATATAGATCATTCTGGAGCTTGCACGTATGAGCTAGACAGGATAGCTAGACACAAAATGGACTATCATTGGCATGTGGGATGGATCGATTTTACAGCAGCTGTAGATTAGTAGAATGGTGGAGGTAATTGTAAAAACATTTTAAATATTAATGTGTCAGCAATCATCGCTTTTGTCTATTCACAGCCATTTTTTTTTATTGCATGTTGTGGCAGCCTTGCTGCGGCCCATCTGATGGTAAATGGTAACCGTCGCTCATGGACTCAACTATACCGAGAGTATTGTCAAGCCGCTGCTCACCATTTCATTTCACAGATATGAAATGAAAGAATAAACGGCTATCTCCTGCTACAACCAAAACGCAACGATATGCTGCATGGCCGGTCACACGGGAGATGGTGGTACCAACCCACTCGGGCCCGATAGCAAATGAGTACTCCCACTTGGCACCCAGCCCTACCACCAGTAATGCAATGGGTGATCATTGCTTACTTCCCTTTATCGCCTCATACGGCACCCGTGGGAATGAATGGGGTTGTGACACTTGTATTGCAAAATTTGTCTATGAAATGAATGAAAATTTTATTGAAATCAAAGGTAGCTCCATTTTGACAACATTTGTTCTGTAACCAACCCACTGTCAAGTGTTTAAAAATAACAAGAGCAGTAGTGAATAAGATTTTGTCTATAAAACATTCATTTAGATCAAATTGATTTAAAATCAAATGAGTCATTGTTATCAGGTCCATTAATGGAAATTTATTTAAAAGGGGCCTTAAATTTATTCACCAAGTGATTTTCGAGGAGTCTACACACTGCAGTGGTTGTTTATCTAGCCACATATTGTTTAAAAGCCACATAACTATAGACAAAACAATTAATATGTGCAATGACAGATATTTTTTCCTATTACTTATCCTTACTAATATTATAAATGCAAAACTAAGTTTGATATTTTGTTACACACCCCATCCTTTGCAATGTACATACGGAATTTTAATTTGCATACAAATAGTGTCTAGAGCTCAAAACAGGTTTTTTCCGTGTGGTGATGGACTAAGAATACAAGTATCCCCCATTATTTCCCACGGGTGTTGTATGAGGCGACTAAGGGAAGTAAGCAATGATCACCCATTGCATTACTGGTGGTAGGGCTGGGTACCAAGTGGGAGTACTCACTTGCTAACGGGCCCGAGCGGGTTGGTACCACCATCTCCCGTGTGACCAGGCATGAAGCACATCGTTGCGTTTTGGCTGTAGCAGGAGATAGGCGTTTATTCTTTCATTTCATATTGGTTAAATGAAATGGTGAGCAGCGGCTTGACAATAGTCTCGGTATAGTTGAGTCCATGAGAGACGGTTACCATTTACCATCAGATAGGCCGTGGCTCGTCTGCCACTACATGCAATAATAAAATAAAATTAGGTATTTATATTCTGAAATCTACACAGACAAAATTGTGTGAAGAATGTAGTTATTTATTATGCAAAGGTAATTCACAGTGCTGTTTTCTAAAGACAAGTACCTTTGTAGCCTTATTTTCTCCCACATCCTGAAATGAGCATTTCAATGTGGTATTTTTGAGCACTATAACACAACATGTGCATATATAAAAAACGTCTCAAGTGCAATGGAACCTATTTTATACCACATTAGAGGCATTTATAGTCCTATTACATATTATGGCTTTGTTTAGGTCCACAGGCAGCAGTTACCTTCTATCATCGATTACATTATTGGTCATAAATGCACATAAAGGCAGTAAAAAAATATTATAATGTTATGTAAGTATATATGTTGTGGCCACCTATTAGAATTGGTTACTTCATGTTGTAAGCGAACAGTTCATGAAATGGTTAAGTTTTGTTAGGTTACTTTTCATGAAATGGTTGATCATATTATTAAGTGGCCAAATCTGGCTATGACATACAAGTACATAGAATTATTATATACCATAAAGGTTATTATCAAAAATAGAGAGATTGTGATAAAAGAAACAGATCTCTGTTAGAGAACATCTCTGAAATTACTGAACAAATTTTAATGTAGTTTTAGATCTATCTAAGATCTTGACTGTAATTCAGGGCATGTATAATCTTCTCTGGAACATGACTGTTAATCTTCTTGGTAGGTAATGAGAAATGGAGTTCCTAGTATTGCTGAGTCCAGAGCTATGTATTTCTACCAAAATGTGGGCCATAGGCGTGCCTTTACTAATTTAGCAATAATATGAGGTCACTCACCTGAACCATTTTAACATATTCTGGGTCTTTCAGCCATCCATTTGTTATAGGATTTGCTTTTAGTTTTTGAAACAGTTGATCTGTTTTAAATTTCAGTTTATCTGCTTGTGTTTTCACCTCTTCTAGACCAGTTGCAAGCTGTGCATTATTAGGTTCGAGTTCCAAACCCTTTTCATAAGCTGCAATAGCTTCTTCATGCCGTCCTAGATATGCTAACGCTGAACCTTTACGCGAATAGCCTTTAGCCCACGTAGGGTTCAATGCTACTGTTTGATTAGCATCCTCTAGAGCTGCACTATAATTCTCGGCTTTTGCGTAAGCCGCCGAGCGGTTACTGTATAAAACGTGGTTCTTAGGGTCTAAGGCTATAGCAGCTGAATAATGCTTCACAGCTTCCTCGTACTGCCCCATAGATAGGGCAGCATTACCCTTATCTTTCAATTGATTGACCTAAAGGGACAGGAACCAGGTAATTATTCTAATACATTTAAAATTCTTATCTCTAAGCATCGGTATAACCTCTTACCTGTTCCATGATAATTTTCTGTTACTAAGAGATCAACTCAGCAGGTCACTTAAAACAACAAAGAAGCTAATAGAATCGAATAGTATTCCCGTCACAGTTCTTTCTTTTCACTGATTTTAACCGTAGAGCTCAAACAAAGCGACACAGCAAAGCGAAGTCTAGAAATGACACTTCAAATTCGAGAAATTTCTCACCAAAACTCAATGACGTTCCAGATCCAGAAATTACGTGATTGGTTCTTTTGTCAATACTGCGGTAACAGAAGTTCTTGTTTCTCCCTTACTCTTATATAGGTTGCGTAATATGGTTTACTCATTTTAATTTACAATCATGCTCAGCTCTCCATATTATATACCTACAATATAATTCCAATTTTTATATAGGATTGGATAATTGGAATTTAATATTGTTTAGGTAAATGTGAAAGTCATGGAATAATTAATATACTTCGACCATGGATACAGAAATCTGAGAGATCATTTAGACGGGACATCGCAAAGGTACAAGCTATATCTATCTAGTTACATATATTGTAATCTGTGGCTATATCGTGTTACATATTATTATATCATTTTATATATTTAAGCAATAGACATACTACGAAAATATGAAATGAAAATCATAGTGCTGAAGTTGGTGACATCTACGTCTTCTGTATTACCGTTTCAGATATTCTGCTCATATTTGCTATCTATTATAACATTAAGGTAAATAAGCTGTTATTACGCCATAATTTATTTGTATAGGTATCAAAATTCAGTATTTTTCCTATTTCCTAGCGGTTATGCTAAAAATAGCTATCCCATAGATATAGTATAACGTAGCCATCCTACACGGGAACTATTATTTAGAACTATATTATTTTAAGATAAGAAATATCATATGATAAAGTCAAGTCCTGGTTAGATACCTAAGTATCTGCCTACCAAGTTTCATCTAAATCCAATCAATAATTTACGTGTGATTGACGGACAAACATATAAGCATTTTAAATTCAAACAAACTGGAACATAATTATTGAATCTATGCATATAATGATGGAAAGTTAGAGAAATATTACTATGTTATGTAACTACTATAATCAGACAAGTAAATAACATGATGAGCTAGATAGCATTTGTAACTTACAATAAATAAACGTAAATATTATGTGGCAAACTGATAAAAAACTTTTGCGGAGAAGAAATAAATTAGGAATAGTTATTTTTAATAGATGATAGAGTTCAAACTAATCACTTCACTAGTATTTTACTATTACTGCAATTTTGTAATATTTCTCTAATTTTACGGCAATCCAGACTATGTCATTTACATGGAAGTAATATGTATATACGTTGTATGATATTACGTCCATGGTCATTTGGTTTAAAACATAGCATCACGCCTGTATTCCCCGAAGGGGTAGGCAGAGGTGTATTGCACACCCACGACTCGCCAGCTATGTTTAAGTCCCACGTAATAGGGGGCGAGCCACTTGACATCTACATTACATTGCCCGACCCGGGGATCGAACCCGAGACCTCATGATTAGCAGTCGCATACATTACCGCTACACCACCGAGGCAGTTAGTCCAGTTTAGCAGGACAGATTTCTGCAGTAGCAACACACTTTACCAAAGATTAAAGTACTCTCTACAGTCTCTACCGAGAGGCACATTACATTTACACTTCTACCAGGGTTCCCAACTTAGGGCTTTTAGCCCCAAATTTAGGGCTGAAAAATGCGTCTTGGACTTTTTTTAGGGCCTCAAAATATATAGGGCTATTTTTAGGGGCATAAACAATATTTCATGCATCACTAATTTGACTGACCAAAACCAGTAAAAAAAGCAAAACGTCCATATAATGTAAAGTATTCTTGGTCTATGGTAAACATGTATGACATCAAGCATGAAGTATAGATACATGGAGTCCGAACGTAATGTTGAACGAATTGTCTCAATTTAGGGGACAGAACTTTTGTCGGTAGAGTGTGCCACTTTTCAAGAAGTACTCGTCTAAATCCTTACGCGGAAGTTTTCTGATTATTACAACTAATTTAAATAAATAAATTTATTTTATACTTAAATTAATTGAATTTAACATTCGCGAGCCAATGCGTAGCGCAGCCAGTGGCAGAAAAGAGAACTAAGATCTGGGTTTATTATTGTGTACATGAATACTTAAACACAAAGTGAAAAATGTGAAATCGAAAATAACAGTCAGGAGCAGGATTTGAACCTGTATCTCCTGGATACCGTCCAGATGCTTTGCCAATTCAGCCATCCTGACAATTACTCCTGACTGCTAATTTCGATAACACATCATACTTAACGTCTTTGGGTGACGCCTGCGCCATCTGTCGGAAGTATTTTTTTGAGGTCGGGAACTGGGATGGAGTGAGATTTTAAGGGTGGAATACGGTTTATTATGAATTCCGGCAAAACTACGAGTCCTATCGAAAAAAATAAATGGGTAAATTGTAGGCAATAAAAAGACCTACAAGTTTTGTATTAACATTTTTTCACATAACCTCAAAATTTATGCGAAAAATCCAAAAACCCGACTTTTTGGTTTTTTATTGTTAAATTGAAAATGAGGGTGCTTTTTAGATATGAAATCAAAATAAGGTGAAACAATAAATATTTTGAATCAAAAAATTACAATGTGTTTGGGATAAAAAGATTTCACCAAAATTTGTAAGAAAAAATATTCTTTGTGGCAGTTAACAATAAAAAACCAAAAAGTCAGTTTTTGGATTTTTCATGTAAATTTTGTGACAAAGAAAAGGTAAATACAAAAAAAAATGTTTGGTCCCTTAGATTATCGACCCTGACGTAAACATGAAAGCTCCTGAATTAATACAGAATATGCAGGGCTTTTTTTGGGGCTTTTGAATTGCATTTAGGGCTATTTAGGGGTATTTCATCATGATCTTAGGGCTATTTTTTATTAGCAGTTGGTAGCACTGACTTCTACTTCAAACTTCTAACCAAAGAGTAATACCTTCTAACTAGTCTGTGCATCAGAAAATGTCGCTTAAGCTGTACTAATGGGTAGTTTGATAGGTGTTTTATTTTATTTTTGGCCAGTTTTTCTCTCTTCTACTTTTACTAAACCGAACCGGTGGGCGTAATAGGGTTGTTAATTTATACATTGTGCAGATTTAGCCATGATATCAATATAACTGTGCTCCGTCAATCATATGCAGAACCGACGCCTGTCACGCTAATCACTATATTGTGGTGTTTGTAATAATAATTGGTTCGTGTACGTCGTGGGGAATACCAAGTGGTAGCATAAATCGATGGCTTTTTAGGTAGTACGGAGTAGTGATTATTGGCGGGAGGCGTGTTGGTGACTCATTCACTACGAGTGCGACTGTAATCATGGATACGGATGATGGCGAATCCTCCAGCAGTGGACCTATGTCAAGTTTGAACAGCCTTTTTTCTTTTACGAGTCCTGCTGTCAAAAAACTACTAGGATGGAAACAAGTAAGGTTTCATTTTAAAAAACCTATATTATTTATGAGCACTGTTCACTGTAGCCACAGGTTCTTATAAAAAGAAGAAACCTATGGTAGATCCATGAGTGCACTTACACTACTTACTTAGGCCATAGTTTATTGATGTTGAAGGCTAGCTCACTTTATATTGCAAAAAAAAAATACAGAAATACAGAATAACCTTAGAATTCTTTAATTTTTATGACTAATATTTAATAATCAAAATTCTATATTATTCAAACTTGGAACAAGCATTTATGAGCTGTTATATCAGCAAGATTGAGAGAAAAATTGTATGGGAATCTGAACAATGACCAACATAGTCATTTCATTAAGTTACCGGTTTATGATGGGAATTTATTTTCAACTTATTTTACTTTATGTTCCACTGAGAGAAGTTAATAGTTTTATTTTGTAATCTTTGCGAGGTTTTAATTTTTTGTTAATTTATTCTCAACTGGCATTTGCTTGTAAAAAATAGGATTTGCTTCAATATCTAAGTCTCTGTACGGTGAATGTGAAATATGACACATTTCAAGTCAATGTACTTTTGAAGAACTTTTATTGAATATGTGATATTTTACTTACTTATATATAATTATAGATTTATTAAGTTAATGCATACAACTTCAATTTCATTCAAACAATTTAGCTGCACATAATAGCTATTCCAGTGAATTGTACAATGGTGGAGTGGTTTAGATACTGACCTCCCTTGCCAAGTGAGTTCAATTCCCATACATTCCATATGGGATACACCATACATATTGAAATAAAAAAAAACAGGACAAGTATTGGTTTTTATCCATTAAATTATGTTAGTAAAGTCCCCTATGATATTAAGATTATTCCTTAGCGCAAGGTGTCTATTAAAAGTAAAATAAACTGTTAGCAGGCTATGCCTATGTATCGACACAAGCCTCTTCTGTAGTTGAAGTATACTTGTTAGTGGGTATTCTTGGGTGCTGTGTCAACATAATCTTTACTAATATTATAAATGCAGAATTTAGTTTTTCGTTTACAATGTAATCACTGAACTATATGAAATTATTCATACTTAATTAAGTACAGACTGATTAATCTGTTAAAACTGTTATTTGTAAAATGTATTGTATTATTTAATTACTCAATAGGTTGATTACTAATAGATAATTTTTAAAACCTTTTTTTTATAAACCTGAAGGGAATATTACCACTTTTTAATTTATTTGTGATATTTCTATGTATATTTTAAGCACATGAGATGCCCGGCCATTGACCAAAAGTGTGTGAAAATGTCACCCAAGATATTAAAAAGGAATATGTTATCGAAATTGATAGTCCTGCGCATTGATAGTCATGTCATGATAGCTTACTTGGCAAATCCTCTGCGATGATTATCCAGGCATACCACGTGGCTATTGTTTTGCTGTTTAGGACACCAAGTTTTTGCTCGCCAATTTGACTTTATTCCCTATATTACTCTCGAACTGAACTTTGACTTGTTTTGAAATGTTGATCCCAATACTATTGGAGATTGGCAGAGTTTATTCCTTACAGGCGTAACGACATATGGCTCCTTCTTTGCCGTGAACGCATCTCGCTTTTTGTGCATAGGGATGAATTGAATCAGGTTCTTTTCACTCCATTGTTAGGCCCGCTTTAGACAGCTATGGACTTTTCACAAGTTGGGTCTGTCTCTCCTCTAGTATGTTCTGTTTTACTAATGGCTGGTGTATCGCGCGTACTGTCATCCGCAAAGCAATGCATATTTTCTATTGAAAGCATGTCATTAATTTGCATGATGAATAGCATTGGGTGGAGCTCCAAGGCTTGTGGTACGCCAGTATGGCGTGGTTTCGGAGCAGCAGCCGTCTACCTCAACTTTTACGCTTCAACCATGCATGATGGTAATTTCGATAGATAAGCCCTGTATCAGACACTTGTGGAACGCCTTCGTGATGTCTCGACTAAATGCAAAGTTTCACCCTCACATTCACCCTCAGAGGCCACATGAGAAAATCACCAGTGGATTGACTGTGACGTAGGCCGTATTGTCGATTGCTGTTTGTGACCCGCAAGGTACTGCAGAAGCCGGCAGTTAATAACCTTCTCCAGTAACTTGGAAAGCTTTGTCAATGCCATTGACCTGCTGTTTGACGGGTCCAACTGGTTACTTCTTTTGGGAATCGGGTGAACATGGGCTAGCTTTCACGAAGTTGAACCCTGCCAATACTGTAAGAGAGACGGGATGGCGTGTAAGGACAGGATTCAATATCGAGGGTGCACTATCAAGGAACCACGCAGGGATGCCATCCGGCCTAATCGATTTATTGACGCCTGGCCGCCACAGGTCCAGCCTGACCGTAGTCTACATAATGCGGATTATAGGCAAAGCTTTCACTATCTATATCACTTACTATAAAGTGCTGTAATATTATCTAAATCCTCTTTTCTAATATTACCTAAATCCTTTTTTTCTAAATAGATTACAAATGATAGGCCTAGGCCCCTAACGATAGGTAAGAAAAGAAACATTTATTTTGAAATTCAAAAAGTCTGAACCTCGAACAGTCAAGTTCGAAGAAAAAGCTATAAGTATATACGAGACGATTCTGAGGAATTCTAGACTCAGGCATGGTCCTGTAAACATAGATTCAGATTTGTTCTAGACTCGGACGTGGTCCTATTGAGATAGCTGTCAAAGCTCCGAATTATCTTAGTTTCTTGAGAAGTTGTCAAGGCTCTTCTGAAGATTGTCTTGAAGTTTTGGTTCTTCACTGGAGGCCGTTTCAGACATTTCAGGTGTGATCTGTTGGACTTTAGGGTCTGGTTCTAAGACTGGGTCTGACCTTCTAGAACGGAAGGGATTGTATGGAACGCTAAAGAGAGTGAACCTTTGTACATGTACGGAATGCTAAAGGGAGTGGACCCTTGTACAAGCACATCTTTTGAGGTATCCCAAGTGTTGCGGTGAATAAATCTCTAGGTAAAGACAGTAATAACTCTAGTAGTACTTAGTGCATACAAAGCTTGTTCCAAATTAACGTGTTTTCTTATTTATTAAAATTTGTTTCGATCTGTTTCCTATTTAATTTCTTTTAAGACCCCTAGGTAGGCCCTAAATAATTGTGGCGTGACTGCTTCACCGTTACGCTACAGTGCATAGACACAGATTGAAATTCTTCACACAGAAACTAATTTAAAAGTAAAAGTACAGCCACTGGGCTGTGAAAAAAAAATTTGCTATGTTAATAAAAAGCATTATCACAAAATCTCCTTGCTTAAATAGTTTTTTTGATGGCTTGCCCAGTCTGCTTGTTTTCCCCTCTTTCTGAGAACCCTTTTTCACTGGACATTAATATGTTAAATTAATATCTGGAATCCAGGCCAAAACAACAGGTGGGCCGGTCTCTGGACCGTAGAGGCGCTCCAGCCTGTGCTGGAGGAGTGGGCAGGGTGACAGCACGAAGTCCTTACCTTCCGACTGGTGCAGGTGCTATCGGGGCACGGTTGCTTCGGTACATATTTGCATATAGTCGCAAGGAGGGAAGCGACTCCGGGCTGTCACCATTGCGGATGCGACGTACACGACGCGGCACACGCTTGAGCCGTGTACGGCTTGGGCCGAGCAGCACCGCGGGTTCGCGGCAATAGGGGGACACCTCTCGCTGCCGAGCATCGCTATGGCGACGCTGCCTTCTGCGAATAGGTTATCTCGCGGAAGGAAGCGGCGGAGAGGGCCAGGGAGGAGGATTCTTCCGCTGACCCAAACGGCCGCCAGCGACTGGGGCGGCGAAGGCGCGAGTACTTGCGCCTCATGCCGCCCTAGCCAAGGTTGCGGGTGGATGGACTGGGAAACGTCCGCCACCCGCAAGGCCTCCCGGGAAAGTGCGACGCTTCGTGTGCGGATGCGTCGCTCAATAGAGGGTACCCGAAAGGGTAAGCCGCCGGCGGACCATTGAAGTAATCCAACATAGTACCAGTGGTCCGTCAACACAGGCGGAGAGACGGCACACGGCGGGTTTCTTTAGTGGATGAGGGCCCCCACACTACCCTGTTCGTTGCCCCGAACGATGGGGTGTGCGGTTAGGTACATTTTTTCCCGCTTAAACAAAAATAAAAGGCCAAAACAACAGGTAGGTCCGAAAATTCTATCAAGTTGTTTTTATCAATAGTTGTTTGTTAAACATTTCCAGGTAATATTTTGACTGTTTACTTCCTATCATGAGATATAATATATTTTTATATATAAATGAATAATAGTTTCTTTAATATAAATATAATGTGAGTCATTGATCAACAGTCAGTGTACTGAATTCTGTGAAATGATGAATCATTTCAATTGTTTACCATCCAATATTGGTTTAACCTAATGTTAGTGAATGACATGCTTAGTAAATACTCTTGACTCCCATGGTATTAAATAATTACCTACCATGTGGTAGCATAAATTTCTAACATTTTAAAAATTGCTCTTGTGATAAAACTTTCAAAAATGGGATGATCAATAAAGTATATTTTTAACTCTCAAGTAAACAATCCTCAGACTCCAAATTAAAAGAGTATTACAATACAACATTAATCCACAAAATTTCATGGACATTATTTTTACGATATTATTAAAGTTACTTTAAAAGCATTATATTTCACAAAAAATATAGTTTTCATAATAATTTTATTTATTCAGAGCCCCAAATAAAAAATATTCCCTTACATCTTGTAAACGCAAGCACGACACTTAAATTTCATTGTAAGTGGCCGCATTGGCGCATTAATCATTTTTATAGTGTGCAACCCTAAGAACATAACCGTATCATTATTGTTGAATTTATTTTATCTTCCCTCACAATAATCCCCTAACCAGTGCTTCTTATCGCTAAAGGGTATTTTATTTTTATAATTCATGAGAATTATTCTTATATATTTATATAAATTTCGTTTCACATTGTTTGTCCGCGATGAACTCCGAAACTACCTATGCGAACTTAACGTTTTTTTTTTCAAATTCAGCTATTTTTTACAACTTAACATACTTTGTCCGTGTGGTGACGGACTGAGAATACAAGTGTCACCACTCCATCCTTTCCTGCAGGTGTCGTATAAGGCGACTAAGGGAAGTAAGCAATTATCACCCATTGCATTACTGGTGGTGGGCTGGGTACTAAGTGAGAGCACTCACTTGTTATCGGGCCTGAGTGGGTCGGTACCATCGTCTCCTGTGTGACCGGTCATGAAGCACTTCAGTGTGTTTTGGCTGTAGCAGAAGTTAGCCGTTAATTCTTTAATTTCACATCTGAGAAATAAAATAGTGCGCAGCGGCTTGACTATATTTTCGGTATAATTAAATCCATGAACGACGGTTACCACTTACCATCAGGTGGGCCGTGGCTCGTCTGCCATTATAAGCATTAAAAAAAAACTTAAAACAGGATAGTTTTTATATTATTTCGTTTTGTTATTGCAAAATTAACGAATTATTTGTCACAGCAATACAGGACCGGGTTTGCTAGTAAACTACTAGATTTTGCTCGCAAAATAGTCCGTATGGGAATAATATAAATACGTCACTCGATGGGTCAGTTCAGATCAGGCGGCCAAAATACTCAAGCACTTTAAGTTGTATTTAAATATCAACCCTATTCTATTTAGACAAAGCACAGATTGGTGGAGTGGTTTAGATTCCAGTCCTGCCCGAGTGTTGAGGGTTCGATTCCCACACAGGACAACTCTTTGTGTAGTCCACAAACGGTGGTTTTGAGGGTGTACTTTCATCCATCCATCAGCCTTTCAACGTCCACTGTTGGACATGGCCACAACGAGTGGTCTCGTCATGGGGGATAATGCCGTAATCGCCACGCTTGGCAGGCGGGTTGGCGATCGCAGTGGATGTTGTTAATACTAGAGGGAGTGCTGCTGCTCAATCCCCCGGTATTCCCTTCGGCTCTTACGACTCCCGTGGGTAGAGAGGGGTAGGTGACTGTGAAATTGTATGTTTGTAAAGTCACCCGCGGTTCAAGGATTATTTTTCTTTGAGGGTGCTGTCTTTCAAAAAAGGTGAAAATAGTATGCATCATCTTATCCAATGAGACAGTAGCGCGTGATCGAACATCCTATCCGCGTCTGTGCGAGGGCATGCGCGACTGTTCTATCATGTATTTACTTGGTCCCACTTTTTTTGTTCTGCTAATAGTGTAATAACTGCCAAATTCCAGTCAATCATTTTTTAAACAGAATTAATATTTCGTTTGTATTCTTCGAATCCCAACAGCGCACTGACCTTACGCATGAACTGATTGTATATCCGCGAGAGTGATCGAGCATGCGCGAGACTTCGAATATACCTGAGCTATTTGCTCTGTGATTAACTGCTAAGAACAAGCTGAAACATAGGCGGAAAAATGCCCGCCTGATCTGAATTGTCCCTATGGCACACTATTGATCTCTATGCAAGAGTTGCAATCCTATAGGAACTGACAATTTTAGGATATAAAGTAGACATGTTATTTCTAGCCCAGAACTTTATGTATGCTAAATTTTATGATGATCGGTTAAGTAGTTATGGCTTGAAAGCGTAATAAACAAACTTTTCGCATTCATAATATTAGTAAGGGTTAAGTTAGTACATACTTAGATGTGCTATGTATACTTCTATGGTAGTCATAATACAATCCTTCCTTTTGCTAGGGTCGATTTTCGATCTGTTTAGCTTTTTTTAAGGCCTCGGCGACTTAGCGGAATAACTAGCGATATCAACATGAAATTGGAGTCAGATTTTTATTCCGGTTGATAACAAACTGTAACTACTGCCAGGGTATTATTTGACCATCGGGACCCACTGCTCAACGTGCCTTCCGAATCGCGTAGTATCAGCCTATGCCCAGCAGTGGACGTTAAAAGGCCGATGGATGGATGGTGATGTATAGGATAACTCGGACCTGCGAATTTCGATAACACATGTAATACTTAAATATATATATATATGTATATGTATATATATATATATATATAGGGTAAAACCGGGATAGATGCCCCACTTTTTGAAATAGCCTCCTAATTTTAAAAATATTAATTTTATACGAATAATTTCTCTTAAAGTAGCTAGCTCAATCCTTCATGTTGAATTATTATTATTTTATTTTAACCTATCAAATACAGATTTTGCAGAAATTAGCTTTTCGTGGAACATTTTTTTTGAGGATAGATGCCTACCTGTATGGATAGTTGCCCCACCATGAAAATACTGAGAAGGATAGATGCCTGCAGTGCAGGATAGATGCCCTTTGTACCGTGTAAACGAAAAACCTAAACCAATTATTAGGTAGTTCTACTCCTAAAACAGCAATTGTCTCCAAGAAACATGGGTCATAATAATAAAAAACATTTTGTGTTTTTTAATCTTTTAATTGTTATCATTAGAAGATAATTAATATCATAACCTAATATCACAATCTAATATTTAAAAAAATCTAATATTCATAATCTAATATCACAATCTAATATTCATAATCTAATATCACACAAATTACCATAATTAAATTTTTAAAGCGTTTGTTAAACTAAAATATAAATTCTTAAGTTTCAACATGCATAATCATATTTTTTGTTAAATTAAATTTTATAAGCATTTATTCAACAGAAATATAAATTCTTAATTGTTGTTATAAAATATTCACTTTAAGTGTCAATATGCACATTGCACCATCATACTTTTTTAAATTAAAATAACACAATAAAGATATTTTCATTATTTTATCCAATTTAATTGAAGTTTAGCTGGTTAGTACTTTTAATTTTCCACATCTAGAGCAATAATTTCTGAATAGTGTACATGTTTCATGTAGCCAGTTCTGACAAATTACACATTGAATCTAGTCGGATTCCGACTTCGTGTTTTTATAGTTTTCAAGACATTCAATGCAGTTATTTTTACTTGTATCTTTAGGGTTATCCTGTCCATTTCTCTTAGATTTCTTTACGGGTAAACCTTTAGTTTTCTTTCCTTTAATTTTATAGTTTGGTGGATTGTCTTCATCTTCGCTGCTTGAACTGTAAATAATTTGCCTTTTTAGTGATGCTCGGTCTTGGTATAGCTTTAAATAATTATCGTTTTCTTTATCAAATACATTAAAAATATAACAGAAACTAAAAATATACACTTCATATATGGTGTATGGAGGGATAGATGCCCTTAAGGGCACCTATACATCGAAAAATCAGGGCAACTATCCTTTGTGATAGGGATAGATGCCCAATTTTTTTTTAAATAAATTATAAATAAAATAGCTTCTATTTATACCTAGATGCAGACTCAATGAACCAGTATATTGAGGTAGTCAAAAATATAACGGAATTTATTACTAATTATAAAGTTATACAACGCAAAATACTAACCTTTAAATCTTTGACGTGTTTGTGAATTTTGCCGCGGAAATAATTACACACACGAGCAAAACGAGTCCTCACCGCACGACTGTCCGTGGTTAATTGAGGTACGGGGTGACTGCGGCTCCTATTTATACAATTAATTCCTAGTCGCGAGTTTGGGAACTTAGGTTTTTAGAATATGAGGCATCTATCCCGCTGCGGCATCTATCCCGGTTTTACCCTATATATACTTATATATATATGTATATATAATATATATGGACATGGACACAAAGTATAAGATATAAAGGAAGAAAAAATAAATTTCACAGGGCGATGAAGAGGAAAAATGGGCAGAGAAAGCCGTCGACAGTCTAGTGAAGAAGTTGAAGAAGCGAAAGGGTGCCATCGAAGAATTAGAAAGGGCATTATCGTGTCCTGGGACACCATCAAAATGTGTTACTATACCAAGATCCCTTGATGGGAGATTGCAGGTCAGTAATTTATCTACTATTAGAATGACAACATGAATACTACGAAATCGGACTGCGGGTGCATCATGTGTGGTGTTTTAAGAGTTCGAATTGCAATTTATTTCTACTTAACCGATTAAGTTACGATTCAAAGGAATAAGGATAATCTTATTACTTACAGATATTAACGCGTTTATTACATTATTAAATAAATCTACTTTTAAGGAATCTATATATGACTAATATTCCTACGTGTTGGATAGGTCGTCATAATCCACGGGTGGATTGTGGATACTTTATAGCAGGGGTCTCCAAACTACGGCCCGCGGGCCAAATCCGGCCCGCCAGTGGCATCAGTCCGGCCCGCCGCAGCTTAAGACTAGTGTCATCAATCTGGCCCGCGACAGCCAATGCCTTATTGCTGTGATAAGTTGAAGAAGAAAACACAGAATGATAATTACTCGGTTTTATCATTATGGCCCTAAGGCTTCAAAGTTTGGAGACCCCTGCTTTATAGCATTAACAATCTACGGGTGGACTGGGTGGAGCTTTAACCGCAACGTCCGACTAGTAATATATTTTTGTACTGGCTGCCAATATAGTAAAATAAATGAATGAACAGTGGGCGTTCAGGTAGAACAGATCGCATCCAAAGATAACGCACCCTTTTTAGGTATATTTTGCCCTTAAGGTTTAATGTAAAAGGAACCCTTTTTAACGGGTACACGTGAATACATTATGAAATAAAACTACTCTTACGAAATCTATCATATTTACAACACATGAATATGTATATCTTGGATGTGGATTCAGCCGGGATGGAAGGTACACCACTGATATAGAGAGAAGAGTAAATGCGGGAAATGAGAGTGAACGGGGCTTTGGGAATACTTCTCGGCAGCCACCACCTCAGCCAGAAGGCACGTGGCACTATACACAACGCAGTGCTTGTCCTAACATTATTATATGGAAACGAGAGTTGGGTATCCATAAAGGAGCATGACAGTAAAATCAAATGCGATTTCTGCGGAAAGTCTGCGGGGTTAGGCTGACTGACCGCATTCTTAATGACGTCGTAAGAGAGCGAGTAGGTATGAAAGAGAGTATTGATGTGAAAGGGAATGCTCTGATGGTTCGGTCATGTTGAAACAATACCGGGCGAGCTATTGGTTAAGAAAATATACAATGCGAAAATAGAAGGATGTAGGTACAGGGGGAGATCGAGACTCAACTACGTAGACTAAATCGGTCGTGCATTGAAGGAAGGTGAAGTCAGGAGTCTTCGAAACCGGCGAGCGTGTATGAAGAGAATTATGAATGTTGGGGAAGCGCGAGATGTACATTGTGCAAGAATAGAGCCTTTTGGCACTCTGTTCTCTATGCTTACCCCGATGGGCGATGGCGTGACGATGAGTAAGTAAGTACAACACATGAATGCTGTAAAGTATTCAAGACGTGCCAATTACGTCTGACGTTGAAGTTAAGGCTCCATCCAGTCCACCCGTGGATTGTTAATGCTATAATGTATCCATAGTCCACCCTGGCCGTGTGGGGCCGGCTTTAGAATTGTCCTACCCCTTCACCACCTATGGGAGTCGTAAGAGCCGACTGATGGAATACCGAGGGAGTGGGCAGCACTCCCTCGAGTATTACAACTTATAACATCCACTGCGATCGCCAACCCGCCTGCCAACCGTGGAGATTACGGCACTATCCCCCATATGAGCGAAAGACCACAGGACCGCTCGTTGTGGCGTTCTCTTGGGGAGGCCTATGTCCAGCAGTGAACGTCGAAAGGCTGATGGATTCGAGACGTCGGGTAGTATAAAATGTAGTAAACGCGATAGATTCCGTAAAAATATTTTTATTTCAGTCTGTCAATGTGTCATTTACGTAATAATGAAACATTTTCTTCCATCTATTTCAGGTATCACATCGTAAAGGCCTTCCTCATGTGATATATTGCCGTGTATGGCGCTGGCCCGATCTTCAGAGTCACCATGAGCTCAAACCGTTGGAGATATGCCAGTACCCCTTCAGTGCCAAACAGAAGGAAGTATGTATCAACCCTTACCACTACAAGCGAGTTGAGAGCCCTGTGCTCCCACCAGTTTTAGTTCCAAGACATTCAGAATTCGCTCCCGGGCATTCATTATTACCCTTCCAAAGAACAACGGAGCCGTCTATGCCTCACAATGTTTCTTATTCTGGATCAGGATTTCCACCTTCAGCTAGTTCAGAACTCCCCGATACGCCTCCACCAGCTTATTCTCCGCCCTCAGACGATACTGAACCACCAGGGGAGGTTGCTCCAGTATCTTACCAAGAGCCTTTATATTGGGCTTCAGTTGCATATTACGAGCTGAACTGTCGTGTAGGTGAAGTATTCCACTGCAATTCCCATTCTGTGGTTGTTGATGGCTTTACGGATCCTTCGAATAACAGTGACAGGTTTTGTCTGGGGCAGCTTAGCAACGTCAATAGAAATTCGACTATTGAAAATACTAGACGTCACATAGGAAAAGGTGTTCATCTTTATTATGTTGGAGGAGAGGTTTACGCGGAGTGCTTGTCTGATGCTGCAATATTTGTCCAAAGTCGCAACTGTAATCATCACCACGGTTTTCACCCATCAACTGTATGCAAGATACCTCCAGGATGCTCCTTAAAGATCTTCAATAACAGAGAGTTTGCACAGCTCCTGTCTCAAAGTGTCAACCATGGTTTTGAAGCGGTATATGAGCTCACAAAAATGTGTACAATCCGCATGTCATTTGTAAAGGGTTGGGGTGCTGAATACCACAGGCAAGATGTGACATCGACCCCTTGTTGGATTGAAATTCATCTTCATGGGCCGCTTCAATGGCTAGACAAAGTTCTAACACAAATGGGGTCACCACACAATGCAATATCTTCTGTGTCTTAGCCAAGTCTCAAGCATATGGCATCACCCACCGGTTTTGGTTATTCGGTATTAAAATTCTCTCAAAATCTACCATTGCATTTTATTATTGGATGATGGTATTAGAATTGTCTTCATGTCTTGTAAGCCCCAATTGACATTGAACAATTGTGCAGCTCAAACCATGTGTCCAATTTATTGCAAATTAATTTAAGAGTAAGGATTATAAAGACAGTAAGTTTTAATTATTAAACTATTATGTACTCGTCAATATGACTTATGACAAGGTAATAGATATTATCGGTGTAAATACATCCTTTTTTTTTTGTAATGTCGAGCACAAGTGTGTACGCCATAAGTTCGTTGGATATTAATGATATTATGTAATTTAGTGTAAATGTATTATTAAATGTTTCGGTAAGTTCTATATTACATAAAATAGATTTTATTAATTTGCAATTTTAATTTTTAAATAACATTATAAGTTATCTGTGGCTCATTGTGTAAATCATGTTTAGGATGTTAGAATCAATTGTATACTTAAATATGGAATATTTATGCAGCCAGTGCCACATAACTGAACTTGACGTACGGTAGTATATGTGTTCTATATATTACAGTGATTGTATTTATATTTGCAAAATTTTTGATCTTGCAACACTGTCGAATGGGACTGTATGAAAAGTTATTGTTATAAGTTTGTGCCTTGAATGTTATTATTCATATTGAGTGCTTTATCTATATGTAAATGAAGAATAATGTGATATTATGAGAATTTGCTAATCAGTTTTGTATGAACAAAGAATTATGTCAATGTGCATAACTTGGTTAGTGTTTATTGGAAGTGGTGTGGTTTCGAAATAAAAATGTTGAAAATAATTCCATAACGGGTTTGGTGGTTTAGATCAACCTTGTTAGAAAATAAAATTGCAGTGTTGCAAGAGTCAAAAATTATACCAGTTTGGTAAGAATTTAAGATCGTGCCATTAAAAGTCAACGAAGTTAATTTTTATCATATAAAATATAAAATCTGAATGTAGTTATTGTTTATTATCGTAGAATTATTTTTTTAATGTTTAATTAATTTTTATGATCCACCAACTCAGTTAAATTATTTTGGAAACTTACAAGTAGTTTAGGAGTGACAGTTTAAGAACACCAAATCAGGGGACATTAAACACCATAAAGATGTGATTGATCTCAAAATATTAATAAGAAAAGATTTAGTTCCTCAAAAAGAGCTATTGTTTAATGTCCCGAAGCCTTAATGCAATTATATAATTTTATTTAAATCTTGCATCAATTAATGATTCTGCTTAATGTATTTTTTTTAATTGATCTTATCTATAACCCTTTGACAGCCTAAGATATTAAAAAAAAAATTTGGAAAGCCTACAGTAGTAGTAGTGCTGTATAACAATCAAATCGGATTACACTCTCTTTTATACAACAAGTTGTGGAATAAAATAACACATTATTTAATAAAAAAAATCGCGGGGAACAGATTAAACAACCTAATAATAACCTGGGCAAGAAGCAACTCCATTGACATAAAAAAAACAAAATTAATTTCAAATATATAAATAAACCAGTTCTTATATTGATATAACATGTTTAAAAAATTTCATGGTTATAGTTCTATATATAGTTATATTAAAATGTGTATAATAGTTTTTACAACTATGACCTAATATTTTTTTGAAATATTACTGAGCTTGTTTATATTCTTATGAACACATGTATTTTTCAAAGCATTTTATATTTTTGAAGCATATGAATTAAATGCAGAATATGTATCTAAGTCCGTCGCAAAGACCATGATATGGGATTTGGTTGAAATTAAAACCGTTAATTAAGACACTTCAAAAGTGCGTTATTATAAAAAAAAAAAACAAAAAAGGCTCGCCTTACGACCTTTCGTTTTATATCGCATGTTTCAGGAATCTAAAGTACGAGAATCACCTGTATCCGGCTCGAAGGACCACGGATATTATAGTTTTTTGTAGTGTATATGATTATTCCATGATGTTTTTAATCTCGCGAACTAAATATAAAAGACCAAATGTTGAAGAACATTTAGTGTGCATTTATCTAACGGTTGAGCGACATTTGTGTGATCGAGCACAAGACTATATATTTTAGATGCATATATCTGCATATATATTCATTAAAAGTTTAAACACGTATTACAACAATGCGTATAATACGACTCGGCCATCGCTAATTAGTCACTATTATTAGAAAAATATATACAAGGTGCCATACGTAATGTATAGCAAAGTATATTTAAAATTTGTATGTTGTAGTGAAATACCGTGTGATATATAGTTATATTTTAATGTTAAAATTTCTCAAATTAATATTGTTATTGGGACTCTCGGAATTGAATGAGCTACAAACGGCAAAAAAGTAGACAGTTTTCGTTTCATTGTCCGACTAACAACACTATGCTGTACTGTATAGTAAGGAGTTTTTGGCGGAACGTTATTAGGAGCGGTTGAAACCCTCAGTCACAAACTCCAGTAAATTCATAAATTATCCATCCATCCATCGGCCTTTCATCGTCCACTGCTGGACATAGGTCTCCCTAAAATGGGGGTTTTACCATAATCGCCACGCTTGGTAGGCGGGTTGGGGATCGCAGTGGATGTTTTTAGTACACAGGGGAACGCTGCTGCCGGGGGACCGGCCGGTAATCCCTTAGTCGTCTTTTACGACTCCCATAGCGAGAGACGGGGTGGAGCTATTCTTGGTGCCAGCCCCACACGGAATTTATAAATTATAATGAAGTATTTCATTGATGAACATAGTTTTCATGGTGATGAAACAATTCCGCTCTAAATGCAACAACTGTATCATAAACATATTTTGGCGGGTCATCATGGGGAACGGTTGAAATCCTCAGGCACAAGCTCCATTTATGTAGAAACATATAAAGTATATTAAGTATTCTATTAATAAACGTAGTTTTCATGGTAAATAATTTCGCTCTAGATACAACTGTATCGTAATACATATGATAACTACTATGGTAAATATTTTATATAATTTTTAAGCATTTGACATGCTTAGCCATATAAATTACCACTACTAATCGCCATTTTTGGATGTTATGGATAGGAAAACAAGCTGTACGGCCCGGATTCACAAACGTCCTTGTATTGGCTATAGGTCATAGCGTTATAATGTAGTTCTTTTAGAGAAGTAATTATGGAAAAGACATTTCAATGGGTCTTATTCCCTCGAGAATGTTTAAATTGATAGAAAAGGTAATAACAATTTTTTTTGACACAGCAGGAATTTTCTAGAGGGCTGGGGCTGTTCTAAACCAAAATATTATTATTGAAATTTTGAGGGAGCGAATTGCCCAAAAAAATATTTAAAAAAAAATGAGAATGTATCTCTTTTTTAAAAAGCACTCTTCAATTATTAAAGTCTGTTCAGTAGATTCGGGAGTTTATCATTTACAAACAAACAAATGTTTCCTCTTCATGAGTATCTGTAGATCATTATAACTGTAAATCTAGTATTGAAAAGAAAAATAGTTAAGAACAATACCAATGTAAGATATAATAATTTTGTATATCGTTCAATCACGGGGCATCAGTAGCCTTAACTTGTAACCCTAGCATAGTAGAAAGAGTGGGAAGTAGGTTATATTCATACAAACGCACCGCGCGCGGCTTGTATGTGTGCGCTACAATATCGTACGCACACTAACAAAATCTCGACCCGTTTCTCAGTATGCCAGTCGGGCGTAGTAAGTAGTAGTAAATACTACTACTTCCCACTCTTTCTACTATGACCCTAGTGTGGGCGTAGCATTTCAGACTGCACAGATATTGGAGTGGCATATATACCGACCTCCCGTCCCGGGCGAGTTATGGATTCACAATACAGGAAAATTCTCTGTGTAATCCACAAATGTTGGTTCTGAGTTTGGATGTAATGGGGATCCACTGTTTAATCCAGTTATTCAGCGATATTGTTAAAATATATAGTACCTGGAAGATTAAAGAATTCAAAGACGCTATGGTGTCTATCGGGGATATTACATTTTGGTACAGCACTCGGAGGTGACGAGATAATTTAAAATTTACCAAATTACAGGTTGCAAATTGTATGGAAATGACTGTTTTCAATGGCAATGTCGCTAATACGACGTCTTCGTAAACATCCCCATTGTATTCGTTAAATTGTATGTTTGTAGCCTCTCGTAACACAAGGATTGTTCATTAGTGCAGGGTGTTTTAAAAAAAAACAAATCATACGGTATTTCATTACGTTTTCGATAACAATATGACAAGAAATTGTGCCTAAAATAAATGCATCAATTACCGTCCAAGGAGACAGCTGAAGTCTTGCATGGATTAATAAAAGTATTTGACGTTAAGCCAATTTCTTACTCACTGTATAGATTGGTGACTGTTTAGTATTAATACTGCGAGCGTATTGGCATAGACAACATAAAGACATAGTAATAAAATATGTATAATGTAGATATTATTTCTATAATATACGAAGTTGTCTTGTTGTTTTGGTAATGCCAGCGTTCGGCAAATTCTAAATTGATGTATATACCATAGATATAGACCGAATTCAGAGAGCAGATAAATTACTATGAAATCTTATAAAATGGAACGAACAAAGATTTTCTACTGGCTGGCGGATACAAAGCTCTTTCAAACAAAACAAAAAAGAATCGATGCTGGCGCTAGACAAATACTTTTTGATAAAGGTTCTGTGGGTCTAGCCAAGTTGCATTCTATGATCGCTAACGCTAATAGAAAACTATTTAAATGTATGGGAATTTGACATCTTTAACCATAGATAAAGAACCTATATTTATCTAAGTCTAAAAATATCTATAACGCTAAGTCACGTGACTTAACGTTAGAGATGTCAAATTGCCATACATTTTAATAGTTTTCTATTAGCGTTAGCGATCATAGAATGCAACTTGGCTAGACCCACTGGTTCGGTTAATGAAAATTTAATAAAACGAGTAACTTAGTACATAGTATTTAGGCGAAGGAAATGAGTATTATGAAAATATTTAAGAGTTTATTCAAAGTGTTTATAATAAAGAAGCTGTATAAGCCCTTAATATGAAAATACAATTTATTCTTGATAATCTAGATACATTGGTTGGCTTCGAATATGTCATTAACGGATATAATGTAAAACAATGCCAACAAATATAAATACCAATCAAAACTTATTCGCCCATTCAATACTTCAGCTGTCATCAATAATTATACAAAACATGTATAAAATGTTTTTCATTTACAATGTTACTACTATAAATATGACTTATAATATGCTTGTTGTGACGTTATACAGTTTATGTACAATTGTATACAGTTACAGTGCCTTTCGTAATTCGAATTATTATTTTTTTTTATCTAAAAGTAAGCTTCGGAGATACGGTTGCAATTTTTTATTTTATTTTAACATGAACTTGGACAAGAGTGCCTAAATGTAATTAGTATCTATTAATTCCATTTGGATGCCTTATTTTTTAAATAATATAGATAAATGACATTTTAATAAATCCTTGATATTTATATAAAAAGTGGAAATAATTTACGGCATGGATCTTCACACGCGTTCATAGAAAAAAATACAATTAATACATTGTTGTTTCATAGAACTAGTGTTGTGAGTCTGTGTTAAGTTCATCAAGACAAATAAGTTTTTGGCTGGAAAATTACAAAAATGTATAAGACTAATGAAGTATTCCACTGACGTACATAGTTTACATGGTGATGAAAAACCGCTCCAGACACAAAAAGACAAACAAATAAAAGAGGTGGAACTCATGGCCATACTTTTTTAAAACGGATTAAAACAAAAAAAAACATCTCATAATATAGTTTTATTTTGGCATAGCACAGATTCACAAACGCACGAGTTATTTATACATTACTTATTGTTTATCCATGAATGATTAAAAAGAACAATCACATTGAAAATAATTAATTAAATGAACATAAAGTGTTATATTTCATGTGATTGTTAGCTAAAAACATGTGGACTCAAACTTAAAAAATAAGTGCGTGTTTTAAAAATGCCTTTTATCTAAGATGTGTTTTAATATAATGAATGCTTACCCCATACTGGCTTCGATTCCAAAATGAATAGGATAATCTAGATGTAATTTAAAGTATTGTAAAGCTTGATTAAATAAATATATGTTTATAAACATAAGTATTTTTTTAATCAGAGTCTCTAGCACGAACATTTTGCTCAACGATAATAGTATAGTAATAGAATAGTCTGCTGTATTCATAATTTGGTGGGCGACCGAGAGATTGTTACTCAAAGATCTGGGATGGTTTGCGACACATATCGACACATTTTTTGGAATAAATTCATGACATCCAAATGCTTTACCGCTAAGCTACCGCAGTTAGCACTTCGTCGTCAATTTCTTTCGACTATTGGGAAATTCTTATAGTTTCGAGTCCCACCAGCGGTGTTCTTTTTTTGCTATCACAATAGTTTATTCAGTTAATTCAACTAAGCAGCTCAGCGTGTCAAGTGCTTCAAAGATAAAAATGTCAAGTTCGAAAATGCGATATATAGGTAGACAATAATCACGAGCGGATTTTCATACGGTTTTCTTCAATAGATGGGAGTGATTCATGAGGAACGTTTAAGTGAATAATTTATTAGATTTTGTGTAAATTGGCTGTGATGATTGTTGAACATGTCGGCATAAAAGTCATACCGACTGGGAGCTTTAGCGAAATGCGTCGCGTAACCCAATTTAGTACTATTTGTTACAGTGTTCACATTTTTATAAGTACCATTCATTATTACTAAAGTAGGTACTGCAACCAAGAACATACGAGTACCTACAGTATTATTAAAAAATAAAATATGATAATATAATCCATAGAGAGAAAAATAACCATGTGATTCTTATACAAAATTGTTTATGAATGTACCTCCATCAGCCTTTCATCGTCCACTGCTGGACATAGGCCTCCCCAAGAGAACGCCACAACGAGCGGTCTCGTCTTGGGGTATAATGCCGTAATCGCCACGCTTGGCAGGCGGGTTGGCGATCGCAGTGGATGTTGTTATTACTCGAGGAAGTGCTGCTGCCCACTCCCCCGTTATTCCCTCAGTAGGCTCTTACGACTCCCGTGGGTAGGAAGGGGTGGGACAATTCTAAAGCCGGCCCCACGGCCGAATGGGATGAATGTTCCTACCTACTTATATTCCAGATTAGTAGGTACTTACTAGTTCCCGACTTCACTTATGTGGTAGGAGAGGAGAGTTGGATCGTCTAAGAGAGAAATAAAAACCATGTGATTAATTATTATTGTATCCTACAGGAACTTCTTACCGATATTAAAAAATCACCTGTAAAGTAAATTTTATTCAAATCCGTTCTTCGTTTAGACGTGATTGACGGGCAGGATAATCATGCAAGCATTTTCATAAAGTTTCACATTTATAATATTAGTGGGAGAAATGCAACGGTGACAACACAAAACACAGACGCAATTCGACTGCTGTTTTGTAACACAGCAGGAACTGTAATTCGTTCCATTAAATCATATACCTACCTAACGAACGAAACGTGTAACAAGTGAAATAATATGCAATTATCGGCCTTACTGTTTGGCGCGTGTCTTGAATGCAAATGGCGGAGGTGTCATGGCCGCCTCCGAACGCGCGGCGCACTGCAATGTGGTAAAAATTTCGCGCTTAAACACGTCGAGTGACAATAAAAAATGATGAGAAACATTCAGAAGAATTGTCGGGACTTTTACATCATACCTACTTGCTCTTTACCTCTTCATACCTACCTTTTTTTTGTTAAGGCGGGGAAAAATGTACCTAACCGTACATTCTACTCTTCGGAGTAACGATCAGGGTACTGTGGGGCCCTGATCCAGTAAATAAACCTCCTGTGTGCCGTCTCTCCGCTTGTATTGGCGGGCCACTGGAACTGTATGACATTACTTCAGTGATCAATCTCTTCATACCTACCTACCCACCTCCTCGCTTCTGTGGGATGAAAAACGCGCTAAAGATGTCTCAGGCGTCGCTACTAACTATAGACTGGAGTGACTTCATTGCCTTCATTGGCGTGACTTCATTGACTCTTCTTTTTTCTGTGTTTTTCTACCGTTTATCTGTCCCACTATTGGGTGGCCAAGGTGGCTGAGAGGGATTAGGCCATAGTCCACGCTGACTTAACGCGGATTAGCAGACTTCACAAACCCACGAGAAAATCTCTCAGGCATGCAGGTTTCCTCACGATGTTTTCCTTCACCGAGAAGTGATAAATTGTAAACAAATACTTACACACATAATTGAAAAATATTAAAAAGTCCGAAGTGTGTGCCGTACGAGGTCTGAACCATGGACTCAGGATCGAACTTGATACCACTGTCTTTGCAGTACTTGGTTTTACCGCTAGGCTATCGCTACTGTTTGCTACTCTACCTATTTCACAAAAAATATACGGTGGCAGACGAGTCATGAGCCACCAATAGTAAGAACAATGTCAAAGTATATATGTGAAAGTAAAAAAAGAGAGCTTTATTGCGAGCAGGATTCGAATCTGCGTCCCATCCAATCCTGGGAAGTGCTCTGGACCGTTAAGCTATTTTTAGTCACCTAACGGTGACACCCAATATCCACATCACATTTTTTAGATGTATTTACGAATCACGCCACCTATTGGAATAAATGCATCCTGCCCTCTAAAGAGAAAGAAAGAAATCGGTTCTCGTAGTCTCCTGCAACCAGATGAAAAGGTAAATCGTCCTCATTTGCGACGACGTGGCCAGCCGATTTTATTGGGAACTCTACGTTTGGCTAGCAATAGACAATCGACGATTGAAGGATGGAAAATTAACTTTATTATCTTTATTATAAGGTGCACAGAGTACTTTTATATATCTGAAAATAACTTAGACGAAGAGGAAAAAAGGTGCAAGACTTTGTTTTGTCGTTGCTTACGCTGTTTCGCCTGTACTCAAAGGCTGTAGGTACAGCTAGGTAGGTACATGCATTATGTGCGTAGATCACTAGCCTTGCCATGTAGACTGGAACGTTTGTCATTGCACTACGATTTTCTAACACTTAACCAACACGTTACTGCATGGTTTGTAATTTTACAAATTATTTAAAAATATTACTTAGTAGCTGTAGATAGTTTAGTTAGTGTAATAAAAATAATATTACCGGTAGCAATAAGCATTAATAAATCAGTCCTCTGTCAGCTTGCGTTTTTGCTAATGGGTCCTCTCCTAAGGATTTTAGCATGACGTTATATGTATAGAAATGGCGTAGCATAGGTGTAATCTATGGTTTGGTCCATCCCGGGTTGCGAATACCCATGCTACGTCACTCTATGCCTATAGCCTTTCCAAACCCTCACTAACATTATAAATGTAAAAGTGTTTGTGATCATCATATCAGAAATCTAAAAGAAGGTATAGACTATTTTTTTTATCTCAAAAATTTACGGTCCCTGCAGTCGGATAGCCACTTTTATAGGCATAGAGATTGTTTGCTTGACCCTGCTGATGAACCGGACAATGGGCCTGTCTTGGTGCCTGTCAGACAGCTCGCAGCCCCACTGTTCACAAGAGGTCTGTGGAATGATGACGAACTAGCTGAATTAGTGCGTCTTGTGAAAAATACCCAGATGGTACAGCAGATCGTTGGGAGCATATCGCGGAGACTGAGTCGGACTGTGCCGGAAGTCACTCACATGCCGCCAAGTTCAAGGAAAACTGTTACAAGATCCCCGGGCAGGAACCTGAAGAGCCACAGGTTGTTGAACCGCTTAAAAAGTGAAGACGCGCAAAGCAGAAGAAGTAATAGCAGGCAACTGGTCACATAGAAAGCGCTAGAGAATACGCTCGCCAAATACCCCAAAGGGGCCCTGGTGACCGCTGGCAGAGGATATCAGGCGCCGTGCCTGGGAAGACCAAAGACGAATGTATGCAGATATGTAAATATTTATCAGAAATAGTAAGAAAACAGAAGGAGGAAGAAGCACAAGCGAAGGATGGAGATGACGTCACATTACAAGAGAGTGAGGAGACGTAGACAATGGCACTTATTACTAATGCACTAAGGTTCTATGTTTAAAGACGATTTCATGATTGAAACAAGCCAATATACAAATGATTTTGTTAATCTTCATGTACTATCATATGGATGTGAGTAAATTGTTACGCCTTATCTCGTATTTATGTATGATATTGATTTAGTTATCAAGTGTAGATACGCTAAAATGGCGATACATGGTGTTGTTTAAAAAAATACAAAAGTTGTTTATACTTAATTCTAAAAGTTAAAACAAACACAACAATCAAAATGATTATCTTATAAATACAAGTATTATAAGTATTACTTTATTAAAGAAACTTGAAATTGTTTCTTGGATCGTTTATAAAAATGTCTTGTAGTTTGTGCAATTTTATGTAGGTATGCGAGCGCTCTGCAACTTCACGAATTTTAGGACAAATGTGTTTGTAATAAGTTCATATGCATCATAAGTTAAGAAATTAGTATAATTAAATAAACTTATACGATATTTTTGTAGATATGATTAAAGAGATTTAGCTTGCATCTCAGCACTTATTTATAAAATTATTGTTGATCTTATACACTGGACCGCAATGAAAAAGGTTCCGTCAGAACCACTGCAAAAATTATGCATATTTATTTATTTCACATTTATTAAAGTAAATATCTTGAACTAATTTTATTTTTCATTTAAGCACATTAAAATATTCTTTAATTTAGTCTTCATTTCATAAAGCTAGCTCAGATACTTTTGAAGATATTGACGATTTTCTAAGCGACTCTTCTATCGGGCAGTTCTTTTAGCGCGTTTGAAAAAGACAGGTACTTAGTGGTAACATTAATAGTTACGAAGCCGGCCTCAGCATCTCCGCAGTGTCATTCTTATTTAAAATTATAAAAGCGATACTACTTTTTTATACTACCTAGGTGGCATGTGGGCATCAAGCATGAGGTCCATCTGATGGTAAGCAGCTACGCTACGCTAGCAATACCAGAGGTTTAGATTAATTATATTTCTAGATGGACCCTCGGCGTTGTAAACGCGTAAAAAAAATTGGGGTGAACTTTTCATCCAAATGCTGTTCTATGGCTGTTAGTCACGATTGACGTCACTTGACAAGGTCGTATCCAGGAGCATCAGTGTGTCCCTACAATTCATCCAAATCTGAAGTCCACACGTGTGAAGTTGTAGGCAGAACCTAGTATAATAGATACAAAACATAAAAACAAAAAACATATCATCACGCCTGTATTCCCCGAAGGGGTAGGCAGAGGTGTATTACACACCTACGGCTTGCCAGCTATGTTTAAGTCCCACGTAAGCCTATTGCAGTCTACCGGGCACATTTCCTCAACTCCGGGAATTTTTCTTTGCTGCCTCGGTGGTGCAGCGGTAGTGTGTGCGACTGCTGATCATGAGGTCTCGGGTTCAATTCCCGGGTCGGGCGGCTTTATTGAGCTTTTTCGTAAAAATAAAAATTCTCTGTAGCAGCCCGGATATATATGTTTATACAATGAAAAAATTATAATTATTGGCACGGTGAATTCAAATCAATTTGAAAAACATAGTTGTAGTTCTATGAAAATATCTATATATGAAATACCATTTACAGTAGTATTTCATTTAATATTTTATTTGTTTCATTTAATATTTTAAAATATAAAAGTGACACATAAAAGTACCCTTTTTATGATTTGTTTAAGTCTTCGATCATCAATACCAACAAGATAGTGTCAGGAAAAAAATCAAACTAAAAACTGTCCGTGTGAATATATACTTATACATCTGCTTACTAATGAACTGAGACAAAGGTTTTAAAACAGTTTTAAGTTCAACCTAATAAATTACAATCATGGCACATAGTAATAAAGTCACAAATCTTTAAAATATTATCTTACATTTACGATCATTCGTCAAAAAAACGAAGCAATCATTTACTAACTGCTACTTAAAAGTGAAAAGACAAATAACATTTACTGTGAAAAAAAAACCAAAAATTGCAACAAATAAAGTTCTTTTTGAACTAAACAAAATAAGAGCTCAATTCTGAAGTGCGCTGTTATTTAACGAGACGGATTTAATGGACGGACACGATATCTATTGCATTGTTGATCGAATATAAGTACTTACATATTTTCTCAAGGTTTGCTGACTGAAGTATGTAGGAAAATTCTCTTTAGCTTTTTGCTTAATTCCTTATTTAAAAAGTAAGCATAGGACTCTTAGTGGTCCAAATACAACGTGGCCTTACATCCCGGTTTAGGTGGGATATGCGCTTTCAATCTGTTTCTAAGACATTTTGATACAACTAAGGACTAGTTAGAACAAAAAATTCCAGCTTTTGTAAATAGATCAAACATATAAAACTGTCTGCAACTGCTTTTAATATTATTAAAAAATATATAGTAATATCTATACAAATAAATAGAATTGAAGTGTTTGTATATTACAACATCATGCATTTCATTCGGTAAGTGAAAGCACTAGTCCAAACCACCACCTCGTCTCTCACGTTCCGTCGTCTCCACCTCCCATCTGTTTTTCTGACACTCAAATGCTAGCGTCTATACCTACACTATGGAGGTTAATTACTATCAGGCTGGCTGTGTTTGTTTGCTACCCACTACAAATAGTTGTTTAAAAAAAATCGAGGATCCTGAGTGGGTGTAATGTTTTCAGTCCGTGACCGCAGAAAAGGAGACCGTAGACACTGCCAAGAAAGAAATAAAAATAAAAAGTCAAACTGTCAGTGGAATGCGCGGGAGATGTAGTCGTGTCCTTTGTCCGTATATTATTCACACTTGAAGTAGTCGGTATGCTTCATAGCCTAAGAGCTAGCCGCTTACAATTTTTAAACATTAGGAAATAAATCACACAGAAGTAGCAGAGCTTAAGTGGTATTCAACTAAATATTTTTTTTTATTAGACTTTTAGAGGGCTGACTTTCTGGAAGGATCTTGGATCTCCAACACTATCACTCACCGAACAAGATATAATAGATGATGGTCCGTCAAGACCACACATTTATGCTGTAGTCATACATAAGGCAAGCAATTTTAAAATCTAAATTCTATTAAATTACTGCTTAAGAATATGTATAATATAAGGCTAGTAATAGACAATATATTTTTTTAATAATATTTATAGGACAGACATCGTACGTATATTAGAGAAAAACTGACTATATAAGGAAGAAAATCTTCAGAATAGTTTGTGGTTAATTAAGACCCGGAAGCCGTAGTGTGGGAAGTTTCTTAAATTATACTTCCTGACTCTTCAGTGTCAATCATTTGCAGCAGAATTAACTGTTATAAAGAATAACTTTTTGAGATGGCGGATTACAGTGTTATTCAACATACATATATAATCGATTCAACATAATAGATTATGGGAGTATAAATTATGTCATGATCTGATGAAGATCTTCGAAGATAGACAATGGAACTCGTCAATTACCCTGCAATTTTGATTTAAATATGCTAATATCAAAAAATGAAAAATTTGCGCTGACAGCAATAGTTTATTATTTGGGTTTTGTAATTGGATCCTAAATTATTTGAAGTAAATTAATTTTACAATTTGGGTGCGTGTTCTTCTAAGTCAGTTCCTTCTTCTTTACGAATGTAATTTTAAAGAATAAAGGTTTCGCCATAAAATGATAAAAATAAACTGGTACACAATCGCAGCGCCACCTATGGAGTTTGTTCGAGTGTAAATCCAAACCATCCAGGGAATCAAACACACACAAAAAAAAACCCTTAAACACAATAGGCAGATCATAAATAAGAGGGTGGTACTATGCCAGTCATGCCGGCCATCTTCATCATTCACCACAGTTTCAACTAGTAAATAAGATCGTGGAAGACCAAGAACCTCTTTTCATCCACCCACCTTTCTATGCTATTCTCTAGGGAAATCAGTGATGCACTCGTACATACAAGAGAATTACATATATATAACATATATAAAATTACATCCATCATATCATAAGCACTCTTATTGAATAACATTTATAGAAAAATTGCAACAGTATTTATGTAATGCAGCGACATCTAGCGAAGAAGCTGAGCACTGTAATTCTAATTAGGTATCAGCAAGCTAAGTTCTAGGATGTGCCATTATCATGATGATTTATCAAACCGTATCGCGTAGCTCTTGGACTATGTTGCCGTAGAGGGACTGGTTGTACTTGGCCTTGCTCGAAACATCTAGATTAACTGGGTGGCTCTGTAGCCCCAAGGGATTTATATTATAATATCTACCTATTACATACGATATTTTATAACCTGTTATTTATAATACTTATTTATAATATTAGGTTGCGTATGTTTGTTTTTTTTTACTCTTAAATGCATGAAAAAACATCATGAGTTGATCTAACCCGTAAAAATGTAAAATCTCGTTTAAAAAAGGATACTTATAGGTAATAACCACTTTGAAAATACTATACCGAAAGCTAGTTCTAAAGCCATTCAAGCTCTACTTTGGAGACAAGTGCGTTAAAATTGTACTGTCAAGGATGTGATCATTGCCTATAGGCTTGATGACAGTAAAGTATCGCCAAAATATTGAAGTGATCTAATGAAATAGGATTCAAGGATTTCGAAAAATATATTCATTCTTAATTTAATGGTGAGATTAATAATATATGTATTTGATAAAATAAACCTACAAAATACAACAATCCGCCATGATAGCTTAAACACCAATCAGAGCGAATGACGTCACGTGCTAAGGTGTGACGTCATTCGCTCTTTACATTCTCTTTGACTGTAATGTTTAAACTGTTGCCGTACTGAGGCGTAACGTCATGACAAATGGCGTGCGATTTGACGTGAGTTTCATAAATAAGCCAATATTTTTCAGTTATTAGATACCTACTTCTGAATATCATAGAATAGATTTTGAAAAACAGTCATCATGCCTATAACATAAGCAAATAGTAAATATTACTTACCATAAACAAGTACTTAGTAAATGGAACGAGATCATGATTATAATATCATAATATTATTATAAATGGCCTAATAACAGCCCGCCGTTTTGTTTCCGTTAGTTTCAATCTCGACAATTTCGCTACTTCCTCACGAATTAATATTTATCTTATATCAACCAAATTCCAATTAATTGCGCAACTAATAACTTTGTGTTATGTAATATCCATAGTTTATTTGAATACTATGTGAATCAATGAATTTGTGTCTGTAAAAAATGTTTAATCATTAAGCTGTTGTTATGAACAACATACAGAAATATTACTCTAACGGATTAACAATGGAATTGATTTTGACGGCAAATCATAGTATCATAAAATTATATTATTATAATGAGAACGCGTTATTTTGATAATAACTTTATAACAGTACTTCAGAAATAATTAATATAAATTGTAAATTATGATGTTTTTATTGAAATGTTCTGTTCTTAATGTTTATATATTTTTATAGGTTTAAATCTTAGAGCGTCTCCGATTTTGTACCACGTTATTAGCACACCTACTCACATACGAGGAGGGATCAAAAAGTAGTGAGAACGACATACTCCTTGGTAAGAAAAAAAATAAATAATGGCAGGCATAGCTCAGATACATATTTGTAATATTAAAAAAGAAAAAAATATTCGTTTCTCTTTTGTGTTTTTCTGAATGTAGTCATTTGTTTGCTTCGTGTCGGAACGTGTTCTCGAAAATGGAGAAAAACTAAGTGCGAGCCGTTATTAAATACCTCTGTTTAAAAAAGTTAACGACGCAAGAGATTCATTGCGATTTGGAGGCAACATTAGGAGAGTCTGCTCCGCCGTATTCCACTGTTGCAAGGTGGGCTTCTCAATTTGAGAACGAGCACGGAAGACGAACATCGTTGCGGCCGTCCATTGACGTCAGTCACCCAAGAAAATGTTACGAAAGTCAAGAAAATTGTATTGAGCGATCGAAGAGTTACCATCCGATACTTAATTCAAGAAACAGGCATTTCATATGGAAGTATTCAATCCCTATTGAAACAATCTTTTAATATGAGAAAAGTCTCCACAAGATGGGTGCCGAGAATGTTAACCGACAGTCAGAAACAAAATCGACTTGACATTTTATTTATTTATTTATTTATTTGGAACAACAAACAGTTATACATTAAAATTTTACATGCATTTATAAATTTTCTTAACCTAAATTTATAAATGTATAACCCACGACATTGTTCACGACTTAACATAAAAATCAAGATAAAGTAGATCAGACTAAAATGTTGAAAGAGAGAGAAAAGAAAAAAGCGTAACTAAAAACAAAATCAAATTAATATTGATATGTCTGTCAGGGACATATTATTATATTAAGTATCTGTGGATAGTAGCTCAATTACTTGTTTTTTAAATTGTTGGTTTGAGAGTGCAAAAATGTCAATATCATTAAAATGTGTGTTATACGAATCAACAAGGCGACGAAGAGGTGCGCGAACTCCGGCATTAGTCCTACTAGTACCAGTGTGGAACAATCGAGGCACGCGCGCCCCTCGCCGATATACTGTTCTGGGTACACTATAACATAATTGGTTTGTGAGTTCGGTACAATCAAATCTATTGTTACATAAACCATGAAGCATAATGACACCTAGCATTAAACGTCTAGATTCTAAGCTTAAAATGTTAAACTTAATTAATGAAGATGTGTAAGAAAGTTTGGTCCGATTACATTTATAATTTATGGTACGTAAGAACTTTTTCTGAACCATTTCCAATAAATTGTTGTACTTAGCATAAAGAGGATTCCAGATTGATACTGCATATTCTAATTGTGAACGTATTAGGGTTTTATATAATGTCAGAAGAGTTGAGGGTCGCACAAAGTCACGAGAGGATCTTAAGACAAAGCCAAACATCTGATAAGCTTTGTTAATAATTGCATCAATGTGTTGGTCAAAATGTAAAGAAGAGTCTATCAGTATTCCTAGATCACGAACTAAGTTTACTTTATTAAGCACCACGCCATTAATTGAGTAATTAAAGTGAATTTTATTTTTATTTTTAGTAAAGGAAATTGTGTGACATTTAGGGAGACTTAGGAAGAGTTTATTTTTCTTACAGTAATTAGAGAGTCTATTAAGATCTTCTTGAAGGAGAATACAGTCTTCTATTGTTTTACAAGCCTTATAAATTTTGCAATCATCTGCATAAACTAAAAAATTTGAGTTTATAAAACAATGCTGTATGTCATTAATAAATAT
Source organism: Leucoma salicis (assembly GCA_948253155.1). Lineage (NCBI taxonomy): Eukaryota > Metazoa > Arthropoda > Insecta > Lepidoptera > Erebidae > Leucoma > Leucoma salicis. The sequence continues at coordinate 1,784,614 of OX411808.1, read as the reverse complement.
GATAAAAAGCAGGGGCCCCAAAATGGATTTTGAAGATACTGTTGGACAAGTTTCAAGAAGATTCTGAAAATTTTTGTCTCGTTTCGTACCATCATTTTTATACCGAGACAAAACAGCAATCTTCGCAACGGAAACGGCCAACATGACCGACCCCGAAGAAGTTTCGTGCCGTGGCATCGGCTGGCAAGGTTATGGCCTCAATATTTTGGAACTCAGAAGGGATATTGTTGATTGATTACCTGGAGCGTGGAACCACTATTACAGGCCAATATTATGCAGATTTAGTTCCCAAGTTGAGGAATGGCATCAAAGTAAAAGCAGAGGGAAACTTCGAAGTGGCGTGCTGTTTCATCACGACAACGCACTCGCGCACAGGTCAGCAGTTGCGATGGCTGCAATTCAGCGAGCTGGCTTCGAATTGATTGACAACCCCCCTTATTTACCAGATCTGGCGCCTAGCGATTTTTATCTGTTCCCCAAATTGAAAGAATACTTAAGGGGAAACAGGTACGAAGACGATAACGAGGTGATGGATGCCGTGGAGAGCTTTTTGCAGGACCAAGACAAAACTTTTTTTTTTAAAGGGATTGAAGCCTTAGAAAAGCGCTGTACTCGGTGTGCAGAGAGACTCGGAGACTATGTAGAAAAATAAATTATTAAGTATTCAACAGTCATTATATTCTATCTCACTCTCACTACTTTTTGATCCCTCCTCGTATTACGCTAGAGGGGTTCCTTGCGATTTCAATTTATAAAAAATATGTAATTACATTTTATAAAAAATATGTAAACACCATAATTTCTATTTTTAATTTATTGGAAATTGAATTGGAAAATAAAACAATATAGCATGTTTTCTAATACTTTTACTTTTATTGCGCTCGGGTCTCCTCGCATAGTGAGAGGGATTTATGCCCATTTCGGGTTCACAAGCCGACGAAAAATCTCTCTGCCTAAGAAATGCAGGTTTCCTCACACACATAATTTCGAAAAATCTCTATAAGTCTTAAGTAAGTGCCGTGCGACTCATGTGGGGTCTGGACCTCGTACTGGGGATCTGGACCTCATACTGGGGATCAAATTTGATACTTACTACTTTCTTTGCAGTCCTTGTTTTTACTTGACTATCACTGTGCGCGTTGTAATTTACTACTGTTTTATTTTTCGCAAAAATATCGATAAATTGTACGTTGTTTACTACAATTTTCGTAGCGGGAGGTTAATAAAGAAGTAAGTACCTAACATATTACAAAAAAAAAATGCAATCATCGAAATGCAAGGGTGCATAGTAAAGTATCGTTGTATGTAAAAATATGATTAGCTATTTAGCTGAATTTGTTATAACCTTGATGTATTCTATAACCTTCTTGGTCAATAGTGACAAGTCACAAGACGATCTACCTTGATCAAAGCTCTAGTTTTAAGGAAAATTAGTAGAAAATTTAAACAAGGTCAAAGCAAGTAAGTTTTATATATGCAAAACACATGGGCTGTACCTCTTGTGACCATGCGTTCAACCTTAGATTAATAAATATAAGCATTCTACCTTAGATTAACAAACGCGCTTAGGCACAAAAAAATTACAAAGCTTACTCTACCTATATGAAATGAAACTATACCAGAGTTCTTGAGATATATACAAAAATTTAATTTTAGTAAGACACTTTGGATATATAAATAACTAAGTAAATATTAATAGCAAGATTGTATAGATATTAAACTACTGGCTGTGCACTCGTAAACTGATTGAATAACAAACATGTTTTCTCAATGAATCATTATTAAATGTGTCAACGTATCAACGGGGGTGTTACGTTACGAGGGCTCTGCTTCGCATAACAATATTAAAACTACCACTGTTGTAACCCGGCGACATTATAAATACATGTAGCCGTGTAGCAAGCCTCAGACGTGTGTAGTGAACGCTCAGTGCCAACGCGAAAACGCGGGAAAAATTTGACAAACAGCCATGTTCGTTTTCAAGGTGAGTTTTTTTGACATTTATTTGACATTTAATTTAGCGGGAACATTCTTTAGGTTCAGTGGTAAAAGAAAAATAAATTATTGGCTATATTTCTGGTTGTAGAATATTGCGTAAATTTTCAATAATTCTAATTAATAGGTATCTACTATTGTCCTTAGTTTGGTAATCTACGAATGTGGATAGTTTTTATTTAGGTTCTTAACAAATATAGGCACTAATCTAAATTGTTTTATAATAAGTAAAGTATAAGTGTACCTACCTATTTTTATTTTAAATATATTTTTCATTACTCATACTCTGAAAGTAGGCCTGAAGTTGCCTGAAAAGCGGGTTGAAAGTAATACTTTTCAGCCCTAGGGAGAATTACTTTCAACTGACAGCTGAGTAATTATAAAAAATAAAACAGTTCTATTTTCTGTACAGCCAGTCAATTACAGCGCGATGTAAAATTGAAATAACATAAAGTTAAGTATTTATTAAAGAATTTGTTTTTTATATGACTTTATTTTAATATAGTTGCAACTAAATATCTTTAAAATAACGAAGATATATATTTTTTCAATAATTAAAATGAAAACTAATGGCTGAATAGCTGACAGGCCACAGACAAAAAAACAAAATCGGCGGGAAAACGGCGATTCCAAATTAAATTTTTTAAAGTCTCCCATTTTTTCTTTAGCTAATTCATGTTTTTTGTTTTTAGTTTCCTCGTATTCGTAATGAAAAGTACAGTGTTTACCTCGGGATAAAGACTTATTTAGTCCCTCGAACTAAGTTGCTTTCATCCCTAGGTTAACTATTAAATATTAAACATTAATACTATTAAATATGTATTATTAGGTGCCTATACCTACAAAGATATATTACTGATACATAAACTTTAAAAAAAGGTTGTATTTAAAGAACCTCATTCAGATATATAATATCATTTTTCATATAACAAATATACTTACCTATAAATTAATTTTATAGAATTCAAATTTAGGGAGATTTTATGGATAGCAGATATCTAAGTGAGTACATAATATTAAGCAGGTATCGATGAAAAAACAATTACCTAAGTAAAACTGATTACTGCTGTCAGAGTCCGGCACGACAGGCAATGTCCGGCAGCCAGCTACGTTTAGTCTAACAAAAGAAACAAAACAAAAGCTTCAATTTTAATATAGAATATTCTAGACTACCCGAGTGGTACAAGTATACGGCCCACCTGATAGTAAGGGGTTACCGTAGCTCATAGATGCCATATGGATGCAATCGCGCGTCGCCAATTTCAATTAAACTGAAAGGAGGTCGAGGAGTGATATCGTGTTTTATGATATTTTGAAAATTTGGAAATGGAAGTAGACGCATTATTATGCAGCGTCATTAAAATTGGACTTGCGTGATATTGAATTATAAGATTTGGACAATTTTCGGTAGGAAAATGATTTCTTAGTGAAAATTGAGTACCTAGAGGTGCTTTGAAGATCTTACTTACACATTACAAATAGCCATATGTCATAACGCTTATTAAAAAAGGTCTATCTTATAAAATATGTTTTGGTAGATAATATTCTAAAAGATTATAAGCTGTTGTAAACTAATATAATACCATTGAAAATCATTGAGAATGTGGAATTAAGACTGAATTAATAAAAAATATTTTGTATCATAATGAGTACTAAGTCTTTAGATATTTTTATATATATTTTTAGCATTTGACATGCTTAGCACTATACATTAAAGTACTAAGTCCTTTTGAATAGACACTCCTCAATTATACTCTCCTGTGCAAGCAAAATCTAGATTTTTGGTTATAATATCTCTTATATTGTAGCGCAATAAAATGTATAAATACCAGTTTTTATCCCTGGTATATAATAGTAGTAGAATAATCCGTTCAAACAAACGAACAGACAGAAATAAAAAAATAAATGTTTTGTGTTCAAGGCGCCATAGCCTAATACAGTATTTTTTTTCTCAAATATATTAAATGTATCAACCTCTTCTCAAAATCTAACTCAGTTACAGCTTTATAATATTACCTCTACATAATATTATATAGGTAGATATATTCTCACATGAATATTTAAATCTGTTGAAATAATTACACAGTTAAATAAGATACTGAAACATTATAATGTATTTTTTATGTAAACAAAGCTCTTTACAAAAATGTTACCCCTCATATGCATCGTAAAAATAATTCAACGTTACATTATTAAAATTATTGTTTGTGATTTTCTCACAATGGCGTAATCAGAAATAACCGTTTTATTTTTGAAAGCACAGCATTTCCATAATTCCCCAATTTTAATGATGAAATAGCTTATAAATAATGATTGAATGATCGCGTAAATTTATCTAAAATTTTCCAAGATGCTAATGTTTGCAGTTTAATGAGCTTTTGGATAAACTGTCAGTAATGATAACTCATTTAACGGATCTATACGTGTTAGTATTTATCAAATAAGCTACAACTAATGCAACACAGTTGTATTGCAGCTATTGGTTAGTCGAATTGAAATTATTTTTATTAGGATGATCACGTAGAGTATTTAGATGTACTATTACACGTTACCCACATTATTTTAGCAAAAGCTTAATAAACTTTGATTCTATACAGAACAATATCTTCTATTCAAACTAAATTTTCCCCACTTTACATAGTTTAAGGATAATTTTACATATTACTAGCCTTTGCCCGCGCTCTCTCAGATTATTTCGATATAATAGCGGGATAAAATGTATACCAATTTTTAAGTCTAATCAAGAGCTATCAAATAAAAAAGTTGCATTAAAATCCGTTCAGTAGTTTTTGCGTGATGCGCGAACGAACAAACAGACAAAAATCTAAAAAACATTGTTTTGTGTTCAGACACGCCTATATAGCCTAATACAGTATTCTTTTCTTAAATATACAGACACAGCTCTGTTACAGCTTTATAATAGTATAGACCAGGGGTCTCCAAACTAAAAAAAAAACATTCAAAATGGTGATGAATGGCGATGGCACTGGCGGGCCAAATCCGGCCCGCCAGTGCCATCAATCCGGCCCGCGACAGCCAATGTCTTATTGCTGTTACTATTGCTGTGATAAGTTGAAGAAGAAAATACAGAATGATAATTACTTACAAGGTAAAACTTAATGACAGAAATGATGAGGCAGAAAACTTAACTTAAGTTTCTAAGCGTAAGCATATTAACAACTATAACAAATAATAGAAATGAATCCTAGTGGGATTACAGTAAAACAAAAAACACTAATGAGATTTATGTAAATGTGTTTTGGGCCTTAGAACATACTGAAAAAATCATTATGGCCCTAAGGCTTCAAAGTTTGGAGAGCCCTGGCGTAGAAAAATGCGTATGCTAAATGCTAAATAGTAATAGTTATCGCTATAGCCCAACCAGACTTACGTACTCGCCAATTGCCCAGCTTTTAGTTTTTACAGCGTGATTTTAGATGTTTTGTAACCTTTTTTAATAAGGATAAATAGGTTATAAAATAAATATATAGCTTAGTACTTATAAAGATTAGTGCCTTTATACAGTATACCAGTATTTAAGTCTAATTATGAGCTATCAAATAAAAAAAGTTGCATCAAAATCCTTTTAATAGCTTATGCGCGATGCGCGAAGGAACACAGCGCAAACAGACAAAAAAAAACAGAAAAAAAAACTTTGCGTTTAGACACGCCTATATAGCCTATTACAGACATTTTTTTCTCAAATATCTTAAATGTACCTATAGACATAGCACTGTTACAAGTTTATAATAGTATAGATAATATAGATTCCGTACCATCCAATGTTTATTATTGTCCACTTTGTCAAATATTTTATTTCTTTAGTTTATTATTTAATTTGACATACTTATTTAGTGCTTATTAAATATTATCTTACAAAAGGGCAGCAGGCATTACTGTGCAAGCTGTCATAATACTTATTACATGCATAATGAGAATTCGATTGCATCAATGTAACCGCGCATGGATTCGGTTCGATAGATAATAGCGATTTATATATTTATTCATTCTTAATTTGGGTGTGATTGCGTTATTAAAATACTATTTTGTAAAGTAGGTACTAGTTTTTGTCCGTCACTGCATGTGCGTGAACTTTAGAATTGGGGTCATATTATAATAATATTAGATATATAATATATTAAATCTGTTAAAGTCTCTAAATAAATAAATTGTCCCAAAGGTTTGCTCAAAATGTTTTCTTTCACCGAGTATTTTATGACATAGCAGCTATATATAGAACTCAACTGTCAATAATTTAAGATTACCTAACCCGTTCAATCAGCTACTGATCCAGTTAATATAAACACCAGTCCGTCAATACTAGTCAAGATACTGCTTATTATTGCACATACTACCACGCCTACAGTACTTCGCATTCCTGCTTACGAAACAGTAAGAGTTGATACAAAATATTACTGTTATACTCACTAAGAGTTTGATGTTGTAACTTCTTAATTGTACCTTCCAAAGGTGCAGGTAGCTAGCAGGTATTTTATAAAATTTGAGTGCCTATTCGTCTTATGACTAGCCTTTTCGGTTCTAGATCGCCAGTTGAGGTGGTACTCATGTACTAATGCATTTATTTGCCTTCAATCTATGTATAAGGAAGGTTAGTGGTCTAATGTAGTTCCTTGAGGAACACTTAAAGTATGTCTGACCTCTGCCGCGTGTGTTAGAAAATAAATTAGGGAGGTTCTTTTTAATTCACGCTCTTTATAATTTATTCTGATATTTATTTATTAATATGTTAAGCTAGAGGAACATAATTACAAAGAGACTGCGGAAACGATTACTTACTTAATATCATTAAGCATTTGTTTATTTTTAATTATCATTTTTCCCCGACCTTGTAGTTCATTTACATCCGCCATTACCCGATCCGACTTAATTTAACTAAGTTTTATTTTATCTACTAGAACATTCGAATCCTGTCAAGTTTACGAAACAAGCAATTTTGACCTGATTTGCGCATTCTTATAGTAAAGCAGTTGAAAAGGATTTTCAAATGAATATAGATTAGTCACAACCATCGTTTTCTTTCAGTATTTCGTGATTGGTTCAAATCAATAGGCCAGTATACTTCTACCATTGTTGTCATTTTTGTCAACCCCTCTCTTACCCACGGGATTCGTAAGAGCCGACTGAGGGAATACCGGGGGAGTGGGCAGCAGTACTCCCTCGAGTATGAACAACATCCACTGCGATCGCCAACCCGCCTGCCAAGCGTGGCGATTACGGCATTATCCCCCATGACGGGACCGCTCGTTGTGGCGTTCTCTTGGGGAGGCCTATGTCCAGCAGTGGACGTTAAAAGGCTGATGGATGGATGGATGGATTGTTGTCATAGATTATGATGGGTTAGTAAAGTGTAGAACGAAATGCAGATCCAAAACGAAATATGTATATTGGGTATATTACATCTTCGCCTAATCCTTCAACGACAAAAGCATCAGTATATTACAACGAAAGTATTTTTGTTAATATAAGATGGGGCCGCTTCTAAAATGTTGGTCTAAGAATCGAACCCAGTATTATTCCTCCTATATTTCGTACTTAGTAATAATAATGGACTCCTGACCGTCATTTTAGTCACGTCACCGGCGGCGGCCAGTGTTAACAGATACTAGCGATGTACGCACGAAATATTATAGTGCACGAGTGTGCGCGCAAATAAGTGCACTTTCTGTTCCCTGACTCTCGTAGTATCGGAATACTACACGACCGGAGAGAGATTGGGCACAGAATCAACAGCTTTACCTACTTTCAGAGGCATGGAGGTGAAATACCGCCTACTTCCTAACTCTGAGCTACTATTAAATTTCTTGGTTGAGAAACCCTTTTATTTGGCCTGATTCAGGAATTTAAGCCAAGACCTTGGGATTCAATCGCATACACTACCACTGGACCACAGATTCCCTTAGTATTTGCAACGCAGATACATGTTACGCAATACAGCCTACTTGTTTTCACAGCCTTGTTTACATTTAACTAAAACAATGGTCTTTTGTGAAACTATTTGTATAAATCCAAGTTCAATTCCAATTTTCTTGCTAGAGAATGAAATGGGGTCAATATGAAATGCATAGATATTCGATACGCTAAAATATCGTAATGTGTTTGCTGTACCTTCATGTCTGGGAGATTTTTAGCTTGTTGAATCTGCCAACTCCCTTTGGGAAAAAGTGGTGGATTATTGGCCTATAACATTTCCTGCCTTTTTCCCATTTCATGTGGGACCGGCTCAACATGTTTTGCTCTTTCACTCCCCTCTGTCGTTTGTCATCTCAGCATTCACTTCTTTGTTTCTCATGTCCTCGTTCACATAATCCATCCAACTTTTTTTAAGCCCACCAACCACTCTCCGTCCTACCTTCATGTCTAACATTATTTTACCGATATGACATTCATCCCTTCTCATCACATGCCTATACTACGCTAATCTATTTAGATATTTTTATATATATTTTTAGCATTTGACATGCTTAGAACTATACATTAAACACAAAGTGAAAAATGTGAAATCGAAAATAACAGTCAGGAGCAGGATTTGAACCTGCATCTTCTGGATACCGTCCAGATGCTTTACCAATTCAGCCATCCTGACAATTGCTCCTGACTGCTTCGATAACACATCATACTTAACGTCTTTGGGTGACGCCTGTGCCATCTGTCGGAAGTATTTTCATACATTATACCGACCAGGTAAACTTAATTTTACAATTAAGATTTTACCTAATAATGACGCAAACCCTTTAAATATTTAGATATTTTTATATATATTTTTAGCATTTGACATGCTTAGCACTATACATTAAACACAAAGTGAAAAATGTGAAATCGAAAATAACAGTCAGGAGCAGGATTTGAACCTGCATCTTCTGGATACCGTCCAGATGCTTTACCAATTCAGCCATCCTGACAATTGCTCCTGACTGCTAATTTCGATAACACATCATACTTAACGTCTTTGGGTGACGCCTGCGCCATCTGTCGGAAGTATTTTCATACATTATACCGACCAGGTAAACTTAATTTTACAATTAAGATTTTACCTAATAATGACGCAAACCCTTTAAATATTTAGATATTTTTATATATATTTTTAGCATTTGACATGCTTAGCACTATACATTAAACACAAAGTGAAAAATGTGAAATCGTAAATAACAGTCAGGAGCAGGATTTGAACCTGCATCTTCTGGATACCGTCCAGATGCTTTACCAATTCAGCCATCCTGACAATTGCTCCTGACTGCTTCGATAACACATCATACTTAACGTCTTTGGGTGACGCCTGTGCCATCTGTCGGAAGTATTTTCATACATTATACCGACCAGGTAAACTTAATTTTACAATTAAGATTTTACCTAATAATGACGCAAACCCTTTAAATATTTAGATATTTTTATATATATTTTTAGCATTTGACATGCTTAGCACTATACATTAAACACAAAGTGAAAAATGTGAAATCGAAAATAACAGTCAGGAGCAGGATTTGAACCTGCATCTTCTGGATACCGTCCAGATGCTTTACCAATTCAGCCATCCTGACAATTGCTCCTGACTGCTAATTTCGATAACACATCATACTTAACGTCTTTGGGTGACGCCTGCGCCATCTGTCGGAAGTATTTTCATACATTATACCGACCAGGTAAACTTAATTTTACAATTAAGATTTTACCTAATAATGACGCAAACCCTTTAAATATTTAGATATTTTTATATATATTTTTAGCATTTGACATGCTTAGCACTATACACCTGTTTACCTGTACCTGTTCGGTATAATGTATGAAAATACTTCCGACAGATGGCGCAGGCGTCACCCAAAGACGTTAAGTATGATGTGTTATCGAAATTAGCAGTCAGGAGCAATTGTCAGGATGGCTGAATTGGTAAAGCATCTGGACGGTATCCAGAAGATGCAGGTTCAAATCCTGCTCCTGACTGTTATTTTCGATTTCACATTTTTCACTTTGTGTTTAATACGCTAATCTATTTCTCCTTACCTTTTCTGACACCGGTGCTACTTTTAAGCTTACCTTTATATATTCATTTCTGATCCTATCCTTATTCGTCACTCCACAAATTCGTCTCAGCATTCTCATATCTGCTGCTTGCATTCTTTTTTCATCAATGACTTTCGACTATGGCCTAAATTACTCTTATTGTAAGGGCATGTGCTCCAAAATTTGTATTTTTCTTTTCTTGCATATTCGACATCTTTCTAAGCCAATCCCAAATTATGTTGAAGTCGGCTTCTGATCAGTTCGTTTCTTCAGGTCTATATGACTTCCAAGACCGACTCCGACCTCAAAACGAGAGAGAGAGTCCGATTTTTATTCGAGTAACTCACCTGTAACTATTGCCGCTAGGGTGTTATTTTGACACCATTGAACGAATGTAATATGGTTCTGGTGGCCCGCTAATAAAGGCGGAGAGACGGCACACGGCGGGTTTATTTAGTGGATGAGGGCCCCACACTACCCTGTTTGTTACCCCGGACGACAGGGAGTGCGGTTAGGAACATTTTTTCCCGCCTAAACAAAAAATAATAAAAAAAGGGTGTTACTTTGACACTTAACGAACTAAAAGCACTCAGGAGGTCAGGATTTTTCTTGCATTACCACCAGCTACATCAGGGTCGGGATTTAAAAGTGCTGATATAGAATTAGAATGAGAAGAAACGTCTTGCTTACTAGAAGGAAGTTTGTTACAGTCTCGCAAATTGTAAAAATGAAACAAATCGGAAACAATAGCATGATATTATAATTAATAACTTCTAAACAACTGTCTTAACAATTAAATGATATAATCGTTGTTATTTGTGCTAGTTTAATAATGTAATATTTCCTGTCAGCTGTTAAGCAATAAAATAATTTTACTCTATATATTGATTGTTCATTTGAGATTATTACAGAAAGTGAATGGGTGCGTAACAAAACCAATATTATTATTGATAAGATAATAGTGGTTGATGAAGATTACAGAAAATTAATTACTCTATTTTATTATCAACAAGTATGAGGTTCAAAAATACGATCTGTAACAACGCGATCTAACGGGTATTACGCATGGCGTGACAATTTGTGACAAAGGAGACGAGGGTCTAAAAAAACGTAAGGTTTCTAGTTTCACTCATTTTTTTATGTGGTGTGTGGTTTTTTTTTGGTGACGTAACTTGTTAACAGCCCTTAAGATATTAAAAGAGAATTGTTTTCTATAATATAACGGACAGAGGTCACTTTTAGGGCGGATATGAAACACGTCGAAATGACTGATCATCCACCCTATGTAGTAGTGGACGAGCCTACTGTTTACTACCAGGCTATACTGTGCTATTGAGTACTTCCAACGGAAAACCAAATAGCCCAGGATTTGAACCCCAATCTTACACCTAGTAGTCGGAATACAAATGTCATTAAGGTGCTATTTGTCGGTACTATTCCAAGGGTGGTAGACTTGTAGGTTCCATTATGTATCAGCTCTCGTAAGTGCCAGGTAGGTATTCCTACCGTTACGTTTTGTTCGGTAAGAAAGAGCGCCAGATGCTCACACCTACTTTTTATTCTCTATCTTCCTTTTTATTCATATCCTATGCCCCATTTTTTTAAGGCGGGAAGTAATGGTCCTAACCGCACACCCCGTCGTTCGAGGCAACGAACAGGGTAGTGTGGGGCCCTCACCCACTAAAGAAACCCACCGTGTGCCGTCTCTCCGCCTTTATTGGCGGGCCACCGGAACCATATTACATTCCTTCAGTAGTATATCCTATGCCCCTGAAGTTAGCAATGCGAAGAATAAGTACAACTGATGTTACTAACGTCTATAGACTATAGCTACGTTTACCATAAGGTCCGTTTGCTTGTTTACTACCTATTTAGTACAAAAATATCTTAGCAGTCTAAACTTATAACTACATCACCAATGACAAATTGATAATTACAAAAAAAGGAGTTTAAAACATCATTGCAACATAGGTATTAATGAGATATCAACGATACTGAATCAATAAAAAAATGACCTTGAAATATATTCAACCACGCCTAATATAGCCAGCGGTCACCGTGTTATTTGGTTCTATTTAACATAACCGAGCTATAAGAATTTTCAAAGGGTTGGTACTCATTGATACCATTTTAGTTGTATTATTTTAATGAACAATTTAATTTCCCTCTGTTGAACAGGTGTCTCCTCTCAATACGAAAGGCTTTCGAGCATTAGGTGACCCTGTGCGCGTTGGCAGATGTCACAAGCCCTTGAGAGAATCTCTCGGGCATACAAGCTTCCTCATGATATTTTCCTTCATTGGGCATTAATTATTATGACAAAAGCTTGTCCCGCTTCAATGTAAATACGACCTTCCATCGCATTAACAGTCGTACTGTACAGCATTCCTGTAGGCAGACAAGTATGCAGATTTATTAGAATTAGAAGATCATAAACCAGCTGCCTTTACGAGGATGTGGTTAAATTATGTACTTACTTATGCTTGATAGATCTGGAATTGTGTTTGATTTCCAACGCATATCATCATCTCTGTATCATTAACCGAATCTTTTTTTTTGTTAGGGTCGGCTTACCCTTTTCGTTGCCCCGGACGACGGGTGTGCGGGTAGGTACATTTTTTCCCGCCTAAACAAAAAAAAATAAATGGGTCGGCTTCCAATCTTTTCGGTTTTAACTTTTCCACCTGTATTTACACGGAGCGACTGCTTATCTGTTTGTTTGTTCGCGGATAACGCAAAAACTACTGAACAGATGTTGATGTAACTTTTTTATTTGATAGCTCTTGATTAGACTTAAATAGTATACATTTTATCGCGCTACTATATCGGGATCCTGAGATTTAACCTAAAAACAAGCTTTTGCTACGGCGGATTATATATCTATATCGTATTTATAAGATATCGTATTGTTGTATATTTAACTCTAGTTAAGATATTTTTCTTGATCCCTTGGTTTCACATGAAAATGCATCTACCTCACATAATCTCTGCATCATCCATGGTTGGCCATTGTAAAATTAAAATGTATTTTGTTTTCTATTTACATAAAGATACACATATAAAATGAATCTGTACAAAAATTACCATCCCCCATGAACTCTCTATTTTTACCGGGATAACAGGCCTTCTTTGTAATTTTGAGTATAGTTTAAGTATTACTATCGCCTCCGTGTTTTGTGTTTTATATCGTTTGTGATATTGTTTAAGAACTTCAGAATACTAGATCTATAATCATAATCATAAGGCAACGTAGTTCGAGCCCATGAAAAAATATAACGAGACTAAACCAACTAGTCTCACTTATCAGGTAGTTAAGCGAAATTCTATATATATCCCGGGAGTTACATAACTTAATTAATTCGGTTGCGACAATCACTGCCACAGCTGGCCTGACAAGCCTTGCTGTTATAAATCTCAGCTTTAAACCATTAAAGAACGCCGTCTTAAAATATTTCGGTTTATCTTTGGCACGTTACTGGCTAGTGCATCGATTTGTTTTTAATATCTAATTTATACATCAAAGGGGCAAGTTACTCCGTACTCAGCACTAATGCTGGCCTTTTATACGGCGGATGGTAATAGGAAAAATTTAATTTTCGTCAAATTAAATGTTATACTAGAATTTAAATAATGTATATATTATTATAATATTATTTTGTTCGTTCTGGTAGACTTTGAAACCCCTTAGTCGTTTTGCACGACACCTGGAAGAAAGAATGGGGTGTTGACATTTGTACTTTTAGTCCGTCATCACACGGACAAACATTCACTTTTGTTTTGTTATTATTGTGCGCACAATTATATATGTAATATAATTTTATTATTTTTATTACTTAGTACTAATTAATTAACATTGACTTAACCGAGGTAATAACTCGAAACATCTCATTGCAATTTTTATAATTACCATTTAGAAATAGATATTTCGGTGCGTCATTAAACTAATTAATTAGTAAATATATTTTGCAATTGGGAAACAATTGTTTTTCGAAATGTTCATTCGAAGGCAGTTTTGCAATAAACGAATTGAAAAAAGTTACAATTGGTTGATAATGTAAGTTTTTTTTTCACTACTAGCGTTAGGGGCAGTAAACGAACTACTTAGATAACTATAACCCACTTTACCAGCTTTATAAATTATTCGTCGTGAATGCTGTCTCGTACAGGAAATATCAGCTCGTCGCACTCTCGATGGGGACGTGTTATAAGTATTACGTTAGGTAGTGATTAACTACGGTTAGTTAGGTCTGCAAATAAAATTTACAAACCTTTAATACAAGAACATCATAATCTGGCACAGAAATAATCTCTACACAAAAGTAGTCATCCTGCATGACACCACCATTTTTTATTTTATTTTATTTGGGACAAGAAACAATTACATAATATGATTAGGTACATTTACAATATAGTTGTTATTATAACTTATCCACAGAATAAACCACCAATTTCTCTGAGATGAAAAGTAGCCCGTATCCTTAGTACTTTGGACAATAAGTATATCAAATTTCATGATGATCGGTTAAATAGTTATGGCGTCAAGAAGAAACAATCAAACCAACGGATATCTTAATCCTTGTTCTAACTACTAGTATTATATACTATATCTATGGTAGTATTAATACTATATTTACGATTCTAACTAATATTATAAATGCGAAGAGTTTGTTTATGCTTTCACGCCCTAACTACTGAACCAATCATCATAAAATTTTGCATACATATAGTCTGGGGCACAGAAAAGGATATAAGCTACTTTTAATCTGGAATAAATGAGCAGTTCTTGTGGGATACCTATTTGACTTAGAGATCATTATGTTCCATATACTAAAAAATAACGGATTTATATTCTGAAGACTACGTGGACGAAGTCGAGGGTGAAATATATTTAGTAGGTCCCAGCGACCTTTTTGAGATCATCGGTCCACCTAGCTGGGGGCCGTCCTACCTTACGCTTACCAAGTCGCGGTCTCCACTCTAGGACACGCTTGCTCCATGGGCCGTTGGTCCTTCTGCAGATGTGACCAGCCCATTGCCACTTCAGCTTACTGAGCCTGCGAGCTATGTCGGTAACTTTGGTTCTTTGTCGGATTACCTCATTACGAATTTTATCCTTCAAAGAGACGCCGAGCATAGCCCACTCCATAGCCCGCTGCGCGACTTTCAATTTGTGCACTAGTCCCACTGTGAGTCTCCGCGTCTCGGCCCCGTAAGTCATGATAGGTAGGACGCATTGGTTGTAGACTTTAGTCTTCAGGCATTGCGGTAAAGGCGAAGAGAAGACGTGGCGTAGTTTGCCAAATGCTGCCCAACCCAATTGGATCCTGCGGTTGATTTCTTTCTCCAAGTTGTTTCTACCAAATTGGACAACTTGTCCAAGGCATACTCCTGAACATCTTCGAGCATCGAACCATCGACGTAGATCGGTCCTGGCGCGACATGGAGTGACTCTGCAACGATGACGATAGTATCGGCAAACCGAAGGTGTGAGATGTATTCGCCGTTGATGTTAATGCCCCGCCCAGTCCAGTCCAGTGTCTTGAAGACGTCTTCGAGTGCAATGGTGAAGAGCTTGGGGGATATTACATCCCCCTGTCTCACCCCTCGACGCAGCTCGATCGGGTTGGTCTTTTGGTCTTGGAGCTGAACGGTCATTGTGGCGGTATCATATAGACATCTCAGCACCTCGATATAGCGCCAATCGATGCGACACCGCTGCAGAGCATCCAAAACCGTCCAGGTTTCGATAGAGTCGAAGGCTTTCTCGTAGTCCACGAAAGCCATACACAGCGGCTGAATATACTCTTCGGTCTTCTGTACAATCTGCCGAACAGTAAGGATAAGGTCTACGGTGCTGTAGCCTTTTCGAAACCCGGCTTGTTCCGGAGGCTGGAACTCGTCAATTCTTCTGGCGAGGCGGTTTGTGAGTACCCTCGAGAACAACTTGTAAACGTGGCTCAGGAGTGAGATGGGTCTGTAGTTCTTCAGCAAGGTTTTGTCACCTTTTTTGAAGAACAGAACCACCGCACTCCCGCTCCACGCTTGGGGTGTTAAGCACTGGTGGATGACGGAATTAAAGAGGCTCGCTAGCTCTTTTAGGATTGGAGTCCCGCCTGCTTTTAGGACCTCAGTGGTGATTCCGTCATCACCTGGCGACTTATTGTTTTTGAGCTGCTCGAGAGCCACTCTGACTTCGTCCTGGTTGACATCAGGGATGTCTTCAGTGTAATGGCGTGTCAGTGGGGCTCTGTGGTCGTCAGTGCTGGGTCTTGTGGGTTTAGTCATCCATGATGAGTACAGGTTTTTGTAGAAACTCTCAAATTCCTCGAGTATCTCGAACCTGGAGGTCACGGTTTTGCCATTCGCAGTATTAAGTTTCGTCAGATGGGGTCTACCTAGCTGGCGAGCGAAAACTTTGGTGCCTCTGTTCTGTTCAATCACAGCCGCGATGGCGCGGGTGTTGGAACTTCGGAGTTCACGTCGCACCAGCTTCCGGATTTTCCGGTTGAGGTTTCTCCCATCTGGCGAAGACGCCTGCGTGGATGACATTTGCCGTCTCTGCCTCATAAGTTCGAGAGTCTCGAGTGAGAGTTTAGACCCTCTGTTACTGCTTTTTCCGGGAAAAACCCTTCGAGACACATCCTGTAGCGTTTTGACCACTGTGTTGGTTTTCTCGTCAACGTTGCCTTCGGTTTCCAACAGGTCGAAACGATTTTGAAGCTCCAGTTGGAACTTTTCGGACCCCAAAGCTGTTTGAGGCGCAGTAGGTCTGAGAGTAGACCCCACCCATGCGACGCCTTTCGGCCCTGAAGTCTATATTTAAAACGCCTCGAACAAGTCGGTGATCGCTGCCGGTATTAAACCTGTTGATCACGGAGACATCTCTAAATACAGACCTCCTGTCAATGATGAAGTCTATCTCGTTCCTCGTCACAGTGTCTGGGCTTCGCCATGTCCACTTTCTATGAGGCTTCTTCTTAAAGAAAGAATTCATCAAGAAGAGCCCCTGTGACTCCAGAAAATTTACCAGTATCTGCCCCCTGTGGTTTCGGCGCCCCACGCCGTGGAGTCCATTTTTGTTTCGCCGCGTTCTTGTACTCCCACTTTGGCATTAAAGTCCCTCATAACAACGCTGTAGTGAGCCTTGGTGGTACCATGTAATGCCTTGGCTATGTGTTCTTGTTATACATGGCTTCGGCTACGTCGTCGCAGTATGTCGAGGTCAGCGCATATATCTGTATCACCTTTAGGGTGTACCTGTTAGTGATTTTAATTATGAGGTACGCTACCCGTGTCGACACACTGCTAACTTCCACAACGTTGCTAGTGAGCTTTTGTTGACCAGGAAACCGACACCGCCCTGAGAGGGCCGATCACCTTCCCGAAAGTAGAATAGGTGGCCTGACTCAAGGGTTATCGCGTCCTCACCCTGTCTTCGGACTTCAGATAACGCCAATATGTACCAGTTTATGCGACCTAGTTCTACCTCGAGTTCAGTGAGGTGTTGGTCCAGCCGTATAGAGCGTCCATTGTACGTAGCCAGGGTCAGGTGTTTTTGGTAGCCTTTTGTCGTAGCCCGGAGATTCTTCGCACCCCCTGCCCCGCTGTTACCGCGACCGCTACCGTGGCAGCGGGCAGGTTTTGGCCTACTATACCACGCTGGCCAGACGGGTTGGTATAGGGTTTTTTCCTCTTCTGGTCATTGATTGGATGACGTTTCTACCATTGGTGGACTCTTACCACCAGCCTAGCAAAAGTAAGGCTACTGGGGCATTCTAAGTTTTCCTTCCGCTTCCCGCCCAGTAAGGAAGAGATAGTAATATTAGTAATATTTATTTACTTAGCACTTTTATGTACTACGTCTAAAATCTTAGAGATTTTAGTAAGCTGCACTGTGTTTTTTTAATTAGCACTTTTATTTAGTAGGTACTTCTAAAATCTTAGCAATTTTTCTTAATTAGTAAGCTGCACTGTTAGCAGGTATACTATGGAATAATTAATATATCAACGGTTTTATGTCCGCGTTCAACCACAAGGCGTTGTAAGCCACAAGGTTATATCGGCACATTCACTTAGGCCTGTTGTCTCTCGCCTTAATGCGTTGTACCAGGAATGTATGACTAAAAAATTTTGTAAAGAATTTCTCACTTTTGTGCTACGAATTATGTAGGTACTGGTAGAAAAACCATACCCCTACTTTAATACTCCATCATAGGCAAAAGCTAATTTCAGTCTGGTCTCAGGTTAGCGAAATAGTTCGCTCAGTAGAGTATACCCGAAAGGGTAAGCCGCCGCTGAAGTAATCCAACACAGTATCAGTGGTCCGTTAACACAGGCGGAGAGACGGCACACGGCGGGTTTCTTTAGTAGGTGCGGGCCCCACACTACCTTGTTCGTTGCCCCGAACGACGGGTGTGCCGTTAGGTACATTTTTTCCCACTTAAACAAAAATAAAGGTTACCGAAATAGTAGCAAGATAAAATATAATATAACATTTTCTTAAGTCTAAATTTTTTTATTATATTGTATCAAAAATTTTCATCAAAAATAGTATCTATAGGTACCTACTGTAGAGAGAACAGATAATACTATCCACCACTAGGAAATACACACACGTGTACATAGTATATCCTGTGTAGTTGGATAGTGTCGAATAACACTAGCCGCCGTGACTAAACGAACGTGGCACGAATAGTGATTTGGCCGAATACCGAATATTCGGCGAGGCTATTGGCCGAAGCAGCGAATATTAGGCAACACTTAGGGGCCCCACAGATTAACAGTTCGCCCGCAGTGTCTGATCCCGTCAGATGGCCTATCGTCCAAGGTCTGCATAGCCCACTTATTAAAACGATTATATCGATTATTAGATTATTTCTTTGTGAATTATGCATTTTTTTCATGATTTACTATTCGGTATTCGGCGGAATAGTTTGCAATATTCGACCGAGTACCGAATAGTGAAAAAATAAAAAAATAAATACAGTCGAATTGCCGAATTGCCGAATACCGAATTGTTGCCGAATATTCGTAGCATCTCTACTTAACACGCACTGCGAATTTAATTCGCGTGATTTTTTTCCGCAAAATTCTGTGACATAGGAAATTGTATGAATCTGCAAGCACTTGCGCGAATAAAGTTCGCGGTGCGTGCTAAGGCTAATGGAAAGAAAAAAGAAAAAGTTTCCATATCCAACGCAACGTTAAAAAAAAATAAAAACTTGCAACACAAGATCAAGGTTGCGGTCTACTTTGGCTAACAAATTAAAATACTTCACGGTGAGAATGCTGGATTAATGATTATGCTGGCATTGTGTAATCAATTTGCACGGTCCGTTCCACGTGGAGACGTTTGAAAATGGTCCACGAGTCGCGACTAACCGTTTTGTCAATGAATTATTTAACAATGAAATAATCTTTCATTAGTTTGTCACACCTAGTTTTAAAAGTCAAACCGTAAAATTATACTAATGCATTAAAATACACGATACTCATACAAATAGCACAGGGACCTCGTGTGATTTATAACCGAACTAGCTGTGCCCCACGGTTTCACTCACCTCTCACCATTTCAGCGACATCAATATTGTATAAAATCCCACAGGATCCTTACATGTTTTTGGGATAAAAAGTATCATCATATCTATATGTTGCAATGATAATAAACTGTGTGCCAAATATTATCTAAATATGTTCAGCCGTTTTAGTATTACTAGGTAACAAATATTCAAGCACCAAAACATAGAAACTTTCTTGTAGGAAGTAGGTAGCCTATAGTCTCATACAAAAATTGTTCTATGAAATGCGAATAGATTTTTCCATTAAGACAAGGTAGTTCCAGAGATAAATAAACGAAGTCCTTTGCGTTATTAGCCAAGAACTATGTAGGAAGGTGAGTCTCGGTCTTTCCCTGTACTCCATAATTAATGTACCGTTTAAAACTCTTGGCCGTCTGGGGCCGGCTTTAGAATTGTCCCACCCCTCTCCACCCATGGGAGTCGTAATAGCCGACTGAGGGATACCAGGGGAGTGGGCAGCAGCACTCCCTCGAGTATTAACAACATCCACTGCGATCTCCAACCCGCCTGCCAAGCGTGGCGATTACGGCACTATCGCCCATATGAGCGCCCGTGTGGCGTTGTCTTGGGGAGGCATATGTCCAGCAGTGGACGTCGAAAGGCTGATGGATGGATGGATGGATTAAAACTCTATTTTGAAAATAATGTTATAAAAATAAAATATATTCTTCTAAAAATAGTTAAATTATGGTTAAATGTGTTAGAAACAGTTCTATAAAAATACCGTTGCTAGGTTACAGGATTGTAATGAGTAAAGGCTCTGTTGCTAGGTTAACAAAGAATACACTATACTAAATTTGCGTGCGCCAATTATAATTTGCGTAATATACGTAATACAGCCTATTAAACTTTTGATTTCCGCAAAACTTGCATCGTAATATTTGTAATTATAAGATGAACAAATACCTACTTACTGCACAGATACCAACCGCATGTGCAATGCAGTGATAGTCCAGTGGTAAAAGCAAGGACTGCAAAGACAGCGGTAGTGAGTTCTATAACAAGTTTAAAACCTCGTAAAATACACATTATACATATATGTTGGCAAATTATTACTGCTCTGTGAAGGAAAAATATCGTCAGATAAGCTGCAAACATAATAGATTTTCTCGATGGCTTGTGAAGTTTGCCAGCCCCTTACTGGGCCAGCGGCAGCTTGGTGAACTATTGCCTAATTCCCGAAAGGAGAGACCCGTTGATAATGACATGCTACACTCTGTCCTACTCTCATCCAGTCTTTTCTTTCTAACAGACAGTCTTCATCATTACAACTTTCGCTCTTATGGATAGATAAAAAATGTTTACGAATCTAAGCCCAGCATTTCTTTTCCAGACTCTAATCCTTTGTGCCGCCTATCTGGCAGTGAGCTGCCAACATCAAGGTTCAAATACGACACCTGTGCCGATTTTAAAACAAATTAACCGTCAAAATGACGACGGCTCGTATAGTTTCGGGTACGAGGGAGCTGATGGTTCCTTCAAGATCGAGACGAAGTACCCTAATGGAGATGTCGCCGGGAAATACGGCTACGTAGACGAGAATGGGAAACTGAGAGAAATCTCTTACGGAGCCAGCAGCAAGAGGGGTTTTGAGCCTCAAGGTAAGAATAAACTATATTAAACCAACCATTGGTTTAGACCGCATAAAAATTTATCCGCTACTTTATGAGTATTTGCGGTCAGAAAGACTGATAAACGCGGCGTTAACTTCATTTTATAATATAGATAGATATAAAATTAGTTCTATATATGTCATAATATTCATCGCAGCAAGAAAGAAAGAAAATGATTTTTTTACACTTATTTCTGTAACCCTACAATAAGCTAAGAGTAAGTGTGATAACGGGATATTAAGAAACCATTAAGCAAACTGCGATTAGCATATGACCTACTTAAGATTTTGTTGCAATATTTTTCTGAAGCATGGACTTCATGCACTAATAAATTAAAAAAACTACTAGATTCCACCCGCCGATCCGTGGAACTCCGAATTGGGTCCAAACTCAAATGTTTGAGTGAAAATATTTGTTGGATGAAAATCCATCCGGTATCTCTTGCGCTTGCTATACCAACATTAACAAAACGAGAAGAACTTCGCTTGCAAACATAAAAACTTTCATATTTATAATCCATCCATCCATCCATCAGCCTTTTAACGTCCACAGCTGGACATAGGCCTCCCCAAGAATGGGGGATAGTGCCGTAATCGCCACGCTTGGCAGGCGGGTTGGCGATCGCAGTGGATGTTGTTAATACTCGAAGGAGTGCTGCTGCCCACTCCCCTGGTAATCCCTCAGTCGGCTCTTACGACTCCCATGGCTGGAGACGGGTGGGACAATTCTAAAGCCGGCCCCACACGGCAAGAAAAAGAAATTAAATTATTATAAATATATAATATTAATAGCATATTTTTACGCTTTTTATATCAGCAATAGCATATATTTACGCTTTTTATAGCAGCAATAGCATATATATAATAGCAATGTTATACTAGGGGGGTTGGCAAACAATTAAAGCATACGGCCCACCTGATGGTAAGCGGTTACCGTAGCCTATAGACGTTAGAAACACCAGAGGGATCACACGCGTGTCGCCAACTCCACGAAAATAGGTGGGAGTTAGAGAGGAAGGATATTAAGGTCAGGATATTGATAAATTTTAGTGAGTTCAGCTTAGACTTAATACAATGCTTATTTTTCAGGTGCCGGAATCCAAGTACCGCCACCAACTTTGAATGACCCATCTTCCAACGCCCTCACCGATGGACAAGAAGACGACGGACAGTACCGAGAGGACCCAAGGATTTACGAAGACCCCAAATACAATGGCCGTGCCCAGTCAAAACCTGCAGCTGTTCGCCAGTACCACAAATCTGCACAGTTTGAACCAGCTCCAGCTCGCCAATACCAGCCCCAGCCAGCTGAAAACCAGTACAGATCTGCTCCATTATATTCTCAGCAAACTAGCCTCTATGACCAAACTCCTCAGCAGTTCGTCCCTCAAAAAGAAGAATACCGTCCTCAAAGTCAAGTGTACCACCAGCAGCCTCAGTTCTCTTACCAGGCGTTTACTCCCCAACAGAATTACCAGAGACAGGATTACCAGCCTCAGACAAATTACCAGCCAGCTTACCAACCCCAAACTCAGGCCTACCAGCCCCAAGCTTATCAAAATTACAATCCCTTCTTCGGACATCCTGCACAGAATTTCGACCCTAACACTGGATCCTACTCTATCAACTTCACTGGTTAAGGAATGGTATGTTTGTTATTTATTTAGGTATAGCTCCACCTAGAGGGCGCTACTGAACTAAACCAAAGTAAATATAAATTAGCTCAGGTCATAAATACAACAATATTATGACATTAACATTTCATAATTGCTGTATTTACTGTTTTATCGTTATTCAGGACAGACGAGGCAAAGGCGCGAGCTCTTCAGCCTCAGCATTCAGGCATATTCGTTTGCATATAAAGGAGTTTGAGTTTACTGGGAAATTCCATTAAGATTATTAATAATTTGCAAAATATACAATTCAGCCATCTGATAAATTTTTGAAATGTTCTCGAAACAGAAACCAAAAAAAAAATCTTAACATTTTAAATGCAAAATCATTTAGTTTTTTTTTGTTTACCTATGTAACATTAATCTGATTATTATCTAAGACCATTGATTACATATGATATAAATACATCAAAATCTCCTACTTTGACGCATAATTTATTATTTTGGCCATAGCATACTTACTTAAATTATCAACAACTACGCTTAAGTATTCACATGAGCGTTGGAGACAGAACAGAGTTATGGATAATTTTAAAGGAACTGCACGGCTGTGTCCGTGGCTCCACCAAGCTTCTGAACTTGGAATTAACTCTTTACAATTAACTTCAATTAAGTGAGACTTTCGCTCGTCTGTCCTCATCTATATTATCTATAGTATCTATCTATAGTAGTAGTCTCAGTGGCACCTCTAGCGGAATAAATTGGCACTAACATTCCTTAACGTAAGTGCTAGTTGTAAGTGCTGGAATAGACGAATTATGAAGAAGGATATTATTCACTCTCTTACTCTAATCCCATTTTATATGTGCTAGGTGCAGGTATTACTTTTTATCTACGGATAAAAACCACACAGACCACGCAACCTTGAATAAAAACTTTTTGGGATTTGTGGTGACTGATTGATTGGTGGTAATTTCCACCTTGTCATGTTCTACCTCATAAGTCTGTTTTAGAAGTTTAGACTACATGTTCAAAACTATAGATATAAAACGTAAGTGTATATATAAATTAGTAAAACATTAATTTACATAATTGAAAATATCATTTATAATGTTATTACTATCGGTTACGCTAATATCATCTAAATATCACACCCGTATTTTAAAGAATTTGAATAATTTATTATTACAAAAAAAATACCTCCAAATCTAATATAAGGTTTAAAATCCATATTTTGTATAATATACAATAGCTAGCTCTCAGGATTCGTCTACATACTGGCACTCGAGTATTTTGTATAAAATATTTAATGCTTACATAAGGTTATATCGAGAATGACGAACGACATTTTCTTACGATTGTGTATATTTTAGTACTAGTCAATATTAATTGAGTATATTTCGTAACATATAAGGGCTTATACATAAATATCTGTCACTAACATATTATATGTTATTTATTTTATTATTTATTCATATTTCAATTAATAAATCTTATGTAATTATAATAATTAATTTAATGGGTGTAAAACTTTGGAATACAAATTATATTTTTACAATATTATATCTTATTGTATTTACGTTTATGTATGTATTTATGTTTATGTATGTATTTTTATTTATGTAGATTATAATGATAATGGTTTGTAAATAGTACATTTGTTTAACAGTTGTGTAATGAACAAAATACTGATATATTTTCTGTAATATATGTACTTATATGTACTATGTACCATATACCTATTATGTAATTTGTATATATGTAAATTTATAACAAATCCTAGGTACATATTTAATACAATTACAAGGCTAATAAAAGCATGTTTTTAATACTCCAGATATTACCTAGGTATCTATTTTTAAATTAAAAACTACATAGTACTTACCTTAAAGATTTTAATAAAATTTAAATTTTATGGTACAAACACCAACCTTATCCCGTGGCTATACTGCAAAAACTAGTTTTTAGGTTCTCAGGTTCCCGGTATAAGAAGTAACGGGACACGTATACCAGTTTTTATGTCTAATCAAGAGCTATGAAAAGAGCAACCAATTAAAAATTTTATCAAATTAACAACCTAAAAAAGAAAAAAAAAACGAAAAAATTGTTATAGTTCAGTTTAATACAGACAGCTCTTTTACAGATTTATTACATACAGAATTAATAATATTCGGCAATTTGAATCTCGAACAACCAGACAACCAATCATGAAAAGAATCATCCATCCATCAGCCTTTCGACGTCCACTGCTGGACATAGGCCTCCCCAAGAGGGGATAGTGCCATAATCGCCACGCTTGGCAGGCAGGTTGATACTCGAGGGAGTGCTGCTGCCCACTCCTCCGCTATTCCCACAGTCGGCTCTTACAACTCCCATGGGTGGTGAGGGGTGAAAAGCATATCAAATTATTATTAAACAGCGCCTATTTTTATATATTTAACGTGTATTATGTTAAAATCCATAGAAATATATAAATCCCGTTCTGTTAAAAATGAATGACAATTTTCAAAATATATGCTATTAAAATATTCCTGTATTGTATCATGTATTATAGTTTTAATTGTAGCTAAATTAAAATGTAATTTGTTCAATGTATTCAATGCACATTTATATGTAATGTTTATGTAACCATTATGTAATATGTACTCTATGGTCGATCGATAGAATATACAATACCGCATGAATACGTGTGGTGCCTGTAAATATCTGATTAAATAAACTGTTACTTAATAATGGTGTTTACTTTTAACTTTTATTGCCCTTAGAGAAAGTTTGCACTATATACGATATCGATAACCACGTGAATAAACGTGCATGTTCTTTTATACTACGAGGGTAGCAAGCAAGCATACGGCCCACCTGATGGTAAGCAGTTAACGTAGCCTATAGATGCTAGAAACATCAGAGGCATCACACGCGCGTCGCCAACTCCATTAGTTAAGAGGTAGGCAATAAGGATGGGATGAACTCACCATACGAAACAACAATAGGAATTCATACCGTTTCTGCTGATCATGAGGTCTCAGGTTCGATCCTCGGGTCGGGCAATATTATTGAGCTTTTTCGTAAAAAGAAAAATTCTCAGTAGCAGCCCGGAGTTTGGAAATGTGTCCGGTAGATGGCAATAGGCTTGCTCCCTTATTACATAGGACCTAACTATAGCTGGCGAATCGTGGGTGTTTAATACACCTCTGCCTACCCCTTCGGGAAATACAGGCATGATGCTATGCTATGCTATACATACCATTGTTTCATGCTCATCTTCTGTGAGAGGTTGGTACTTCTCTAGTCAAGCTGGCTCATTCGTGCTAGAAAAAGCAAGACTACCACTACAGTCATTCTGGGTAACTTTGACAGATTACGGCAATATTTTTCACAGTATTTTAAATGTTTTAACATTTAAATGACAATATTATACTTTGTTAGTGTTCTCAGAATGTGTTTTATCCATAGACAACAGTGAAAGACTATAATATCCATTTTTGTAGTATGTCAAAGTTACCACCCACAAAAGTGTAACTTTGACAGACATTAAATTCGTCACATAAATAAGGTAATATTTGATTATTAAATTACTTTGGGTAACATTGGTTTATATTATTCCTAAATTAGGGATGTGGCTGTGGCAATACAAACATAAATTTGTAGTAGTATCATATATATTTGTAAAAAAGGTCTATCAAACAAAATTTAGCAGCTACAAGTATATATTTTTTTAATTCGCATCAAAATCTCGTTTAAGTCCTAAAAATGAACAAACCGTTAAGCATATTAAAATGAAGACAAACTAAAATAATTGAAACAAATAAAAAATATGTAAACACTTTGGTTTGAAGTATATATGCGCCCTACTACATATATAAAGATGGAACCGATATATTCATATCCATTAAGATATCAGCGATATTGGAGGTATTCATGTTACTGATACAATCTGATATGCTAATACGGGCGTATTGCTAATATGCCATATTCACTATATCGTAAACATGAACAGTGACCACTGAACATGGGTGTGTTGCTATATCCATAGACTAGATAGAATCGCATATCGGTGAGAACATCGTACGTGTCATATCGGTCAGAACATCGTACGTATCATTGAGTTAAAAATGGTGGTGGGAATTGATATGCAACATATCAAGTAGTCTGTGAACATATCTCTATATTCTCCGTATTAAATATTAGTGATATTCATATATTAGTTGACATATTATGATATTACTTGAAGAATATATTGATATCAGCTGATATTGGAAAATATCGGTATTAACCCATCATTATACATATAGAGTAAATTGTCATCTATATAGTAAATGTATGGAGTGCCATACAATCACAAAATATCAAAAAGTTATTCACTGTTCTATACACTCAAATTCGCGCGCTAATTTCAGAATAAGTTTTGACATTAACTCTGTTTGACAACTTCGCTTTTATTTTAAGATTTGTGTACGGAGCTTGTTTAAAAAATAAAATCTAAAGCAAGCATTAACAAAAAATATTGATTTCATACGGGAAAAACATTAAAACATTCTCATAGTCACACTGTCAATGTTACCCGAATGAATCAAAGTTACCCGGATTGACTGTACCTAAGCTTGCACTTAATTAGTTTTCTTTTATTAATTCCATTGTCAATAGTGACAAACGAACTAAATATCTACAAGATGCCCAGGCCACTCCTACGAGCCGATTACTGTTTAACCCATTGTTTTGAGAACAATTTATAATTTATATGAATAACATTGTGAGGAATCCTTTATGCATGAGATGTCATTCCACACTAGGCTCGTGCTGCGGACTATTTTTTTTTTTTTTTTTTTTTTTAAATTCCGAACATTATTCGTTCGGGCTGCGGTCTCCTGTGACATGGTCACAGCTCTTCTATGGCTGTTTGGA
Source organism: Leucoma salicis (assembly GCA_948253155.1). Classification (NCBI taxonomy): domain Eukaryota; kingdom Metazoa; phylum Arthropoda; class Insecta; order Lepidoptera; family Erebidae; genus Leucoma; species Leucoma salicis. The sequence continues at coordinate 1,756,898 of OX411808.1, read as the reverse complement.
AACTTCATCCATTTATCTATTTAGAAAAAAGAATTTACCGGATTTGTTATTGTACCATATTTTGTATTAAGTATTTTACTATAGTTTTTAGTTTAGTATATTTTTATATTATGTTGTTATTATTTGTAATTATATTTCATACATAAGTTATGCAAATTTGCTGGATTTCGTTTGTTATATGGTTTGTTATTGTTTTATTATACAATTTTAGTATTCGTTTATTTTTATATTAGTTATTAGTTTGTTATTGTTTATTGTTATATTTCTTAGATAAGTTATGTCAGATTTATATTATTTATTTGATTTTATTCTAGTTACTTATTACTTTTCCCATTTCGATTTGATTTGCATATATTTTCTTATGTTTCCCACACCAGATATCATATTTCTATTTTATGTAATCTATTCTAATTTGTTATTATATTTCCTATTTATAATTTACCGTCTTCTTTACTTCTGCGTAGAATTCCTGAATATATTACTTTGTCTTACTTTTATTGGTAAAGTACTAATTTATTTTAATTCTTTATACTTTTTGTATGTTTTATATACTAATTTTAGATGGTATGATTTAATATTATACGTTTTGAATATTTGTCTAGTTTTTTATATCCGGTTAAATTTGTTTATTTAATTACTTTATTATTTACTATATGTGTATATGTTATCAAATATGTTAAATGCGTTTATTCATATTTAGTTATTATATCATGTCTATGTGATTAATTATAAGTTATAAGTGTGTTTGTGCTGGTGACTTAGGTGTATATGTATATTTTGTACATTAACATGGATATATGTGTATGTTTTATTATACCCACATATTCATTTTATTGTCAGTGTTTTTGTTTTTCTGTTGTATTATCGGTGTAAATTTGTATATGTGTGTATGTATTGTATTATTTGAATTTTTATTGGTGCTTATTTGTTTACCAATTCTGTGTTAAGATTTTGTTAGCCTATTCATATGTTTAACATATGTTTTATGCCAATATTTTTAAAGTGTGTGTGTGTAATATGAATATATAAATGTGTTATTAGTTTATATTATTTGTTTTATATAACTATATTGTATATGACTTTGCTTTATTATTGTGATGTATTTGTATTTTTAAAATATCTCGTTTTGTGTGCGTTATGTGTAAACTGTTATGAGTATTAATGTTTATGTGAATATTTGTATGTGTGTTTATTTATGCTTATTTATTTGCCAATTCTGAGTTAAGATTTAGTTAGCCATTCATATGTTTAACATATGTTTTATGCCAATATTTTTAAAGTGTGTGTGTGCGTAATATAAATGTGTTATTAGTTTATATTATTTGTTTTATATAACTATATTGTATATGACTTTGATTTATTATTGTGATGTATTTGTGTTTTTAAAATGTCTCGTTTTGTGTGCGTTGTGTGTAAACTGTTATGAGTATTAATGTTTATGTGAATATTTGTATGTGTGTTTATTTATGCTTATTTATTTGCCAATTCTGAGTTAAGATTTTAGTTAGCCATTCATATGTTCAACATATGTTTTATGCCAATATTTTTGATGTATGTGAATATAATTATAAATGTATTGTTAATATATTTTATTTGTTTTATTTAACTATATTGTATATATATGCCTTATTTTGCTGCGGACTATTGGTTATATACCTCTCATTATTAGAGGTGACCCGTGAGCAGCAATCGGACAGTAGATGGTTGCTAATAAATACGAGTCACAGATCAAAGATTTTTTTTATTTCAACCATATTTTTGTCCTATTGGGGCATGGGTCTCCTCTAATGATGAGAGTGATTAAGCCATAGTACACTATGCTGGCCCAGTGCGGGTTGGTAGAGTTCACAAGCCGTTGAGAAAATCTCTCAAGCGCATGCTTGCATAGGTTTCCTCGCGATGTTTTTCTTCACCGAGCAGTGATAAATTGTAAACAAATACATATATGATTTCGAAAAATCTCGCAAAGCCAGAGATGTGTGCCGTATGACGTCTGGATTTTGGACTCGGGATCGAACTCGGTACTACACTGTCTTTGCAGTCCTTGGTTTTACCGCTAAACTGACTCATTTAAAGGTAGCTAATACAAGCTTTGCCGTGTGGGCACCAAGAATAGCTCCACCCTGTCTCTTCTTATGGGAGTCGTAAAAGCCAACTAAGGGATTACCGGGGGACCGGGCAGCAGCGTTCCCCTGTGTACTAAAAACATCCACTGCGATCGCCAACCCGCCTACCAAGCGTAGCGATTATGGTAAACCCCCATTTTGGGGAGGCCAATGAATGAATGAAAAAAAAATACAAACTAGTACCTACTAAGGTTAAAAAAGGCAACATTTGACTATTGATTAAACACAAAGTGGAAAATGTGAAACCGAAAATAACAGTCACGAACAGGATTTGAGCCTGCATCGCCTGGGCACCGTCTAGATGCTTTGCTAATTCAGCCATCGTGACAATTGCTCTCGACTGCTAATTTCGATAACACATTCATACTTAACCCGGGTGACGTTTTCCACTTTGTGTTAAATGTATATGGCTAAGCATGTCAAATGATAAAAATATATATAAAAACTAGTGGACCCAACAGACGTTGTCCTGTAAAAACATTGGCGTCTCATTTGGATTCGTTAGATAGGTATATCTTTTCACATTAGAAAAAATTGAAGAAAAAATCCTGAAATCTTATCGTGGCGCCGTCTACCGGGTCCAAATGTGAATCTAAACCATCCCGGTACTGACTCAAACATTCACAAATAAATCGAAGAATAAGTCCTGAAATCCTATTGTGGCGGCACCTACCAGGTCCAAATGTGAATCTAAACCATACAGAGCGTCACCCAAACGCATACAAAAAAAATCATTTAAAGTATTAAGTAGTAGTTCTCGAGGTAACCACTTATCAGTATATTCAGCCTTGGGCAGTCGCAGTTTTTTTAGTCTTGCATAGTCGCTTGGCTAAAACCACGACTGAATAATCAAGGTACCAAAATCAAGACTAGATTTATTTGAGTATATTTTGATATTAAACCTACCTGGTTGGAATAATGAATGCAAATATATCCGACAGATGGCGCAGGTTACACGCACCAAATAACACATTTCTTCTCAATGTCTTGGGTGACGTGACGTTATATTTTTTTTTATTGCTTATGCTGGCTGACGAGCCACAGCACACCTGATGGTAAATGGTAACCGTCGCTCATGAACTCAACTATACCGAGCGTACCTGCGCACCCTTACACTTCTCAGGTATAAAAAATGAAAGAATAATCGACTATCTTCTGCTACAGCCAAAACATACTGACGTGATTCATGACCGGGCACACAGCAAACGGTGGTACCGACCCGTTAGGCCCGATAGCAAGTGAGTACTCTCATTTGGTACCTAGCCCTACCACCAGTAATGCAATAGGTGATAATTGATTACTTCCCTTAGTCGCCTTGTACGACACCCGCGGGAAAGGATGGGGTGGTGACACTTGTATTCGTAGTCCGTCACCACACAGACAAATTCACATTCTCGCACTTCGAGTTCTTTTATTTGGACAAGCATGTCAAGTGTTAAAAAATAAAATAAAGGTAATCTATGCTAAATTTGTGTGGTATTTTTTTTTGTGGTATTTCGCATAAATATAGTTAATATTAAGATTACGTCGAATAAAAGACACCTTGTTATCGGAAGTTGCAATATGGCCTCCTCAAGTTAAAGATTAATATATAAGTCAACCTGTGAACCAAGGTAGAGCAGTCCTCGACGGTGAAATAATTATGTTGGTAAACTGGTTTATCTAGTGCTGAGAGGAAATGCCGTAGGCTGGTTACTATATCCGAATTACTGTAGGCGGCTTTTATAGTTTCGTGTATTGTGTATGGCTTCCAATCATATTTATTTCTATGTGAAAATCATTATCTCTTGACTATACAGATGGTGAAATGGCTTAGATACTGACAGAGAGTATTCAATTTCCACACATGGTAATTTCTGCGCCTGTGAGGTCAAAGTTATGATTCATAATATTAATTACTGAGGCCTATGGTGGATTCGCTGTCAAAAGCGTTCCATTCGATTGGAAAAAGACATAGGTTGTAATCCTGTTCTCAGATATCTCTTTTTCCATAGATTTAGTAACGGCAAATAATGTACTTTTTTTTTGATAAGGCGGTAAAAAATGTCTCTAACCGCACACCCCGTCGTTTGGGGTAACAAATAAGATACTGTGAGGCCCTCATCCACTCAGTAAACCTAGCGTGCGCTGTCTGTTCTCCTTGTTTTGATTTTTTTTTATTTAGGCAGTCTGGAACCTTCTTAATTTAGAAAGTTAAAGGATTTTGATCTGCATTTTAGCACTTAACATGTTCAGCTACTTTAAAGTACAAATTATTTGTGAATGAGGAAAAAGAGAACCTTAGTGCAAGCGGGAATCGATCCTGCGTCCTTTCCAATCCGGGGAAGTGCTCTAAGCCGCTGAGCTATCGCACTGACCTTAGGCCAAACAATTTGTACTTTAAAGTAGCTGAGCATATCAAGTGCTAAAATACATATCAAAATGTTTAAAAAAATCGCGCCGTCAAATAGTATGAAATTTAATTGCAAAATTAAACTTACTATATTAGATTAATACATGTAAATGCATCCGATAGGTGGCGTTGGTCGTAAAGGCAAATGTGATGAGGAAATTGGGTATGGCCTAAAGTCAGTGCGATAGCTCAGCGGCTTAGAGCACTTCCCCAGATTGGAAGGGACGCAAGTTCGATTCCCGCTCGCACTAAAGTTCTCTTTTTCCTCATTCACAAATAATTTGTACTTAAAGTTAAAAGATGATTAGTGTTCCCAGAGCTAAAAACGAAAAAATACCACTAGTGTTAATCTATGTATCCATCCATCCATCCATCAGCCTTTTAACGTCCACTGCTGGACATAGGCCTCCCCAAGAATGAGGGATAGTGCCGTAATCGCCACGCTTGGCAGGCGGGTTGGCGATCGCAGTGGATGTTGTTAATACTCGAAGGAGTGCTGCTGCCCACTCCTCCGGTATTCCCTCAGTCGGCTCTTACGACTCCCATGCGTGGAGAGGGGTGGGACAATTCTAAAGCCGGTCCCACACGGCAATCTATGTATTAGTATATTATTTATAGACTAAAATACTGACTCTCACTGATTCACAATAGACAGTATGACCATGTAATGAACCTGGATCAAACCAAGATGTATTTATAAGGTGACAAGGCAGATTTTACGAGTCATTGATCGAGAACAAGTTTGAGCTTATAAGGAAGTGGCATTTGGAACTATTGCATGCCTGTGCCTGACACAGAGTACTTGATATTAGTAGAGAATTGGTTATATTGAGGGTTTAATATACACGTCTCTTGGTTTGACCGAAAGTCAATTGAATACGGTATTGGTACAGCTTCTTCCCCCCCAAACAGTATGTGGTTTATTTCGATGCCATTAAATTTACCATATTAACAACAGGATAAGTTTTTGATGTGAAACATCTAATGCGGAGGGAGGGTAAAATCGGCTGTTGGCGACGCTTTTATTTTACTTGTCCCGTTCAAATCTTGCAACTTAAATTTGACACACTTACCGGATTCCGATTGAGCTGAAATTTTACATGCATATGTATATCACGTGACAATGCAATATTATGATGACATGGAGCTGATCTGATGATGGAGCTGGAAGGTGGACATAGGAACTCTATAATGAAACAGCGCAACCCCATCGAGTTTGGGCTAGTATGATTCATCTTGACGAGAACTTTACCTCTAGATGATATCCAGGGTGTGATGGTGGAGCTGGAAGGTGGCCACAGTAACTCTGTAATGAAACGACGCAACCCCATCGAGTTTAGAATCGTTTGATTTGTCTTGATGAGTACTTTATCTTTAAATGGTATCCAGAGTCTGATGATGGAGCTAGAAGGTGGCCATAGGAACTCTGTTATAAAATGACATAACTCCATCGAGTTTGGGTTCGTATGATTTGTCTTGACGAGTACTTTGACTCTAGATGGTATCCAGGGTCTGACGATGGAGCAGGAAGGTGGTCACAGTAACTCTGTAATGAAATGACGCAACTCTATCGAGTTTATACTCCTTTGATTCGTCTTGGGGAGTACTTTGTCAAGTTATGATCATTTTATTTCTACAAAATAATTTCGATGTTTTCACATCTGGTAGACGTCCCGCGACGTCTAGTTTTTTTAATACAGTTTGTAAACTTTTCTTTACGGTTTAATTTATTGTTTTTTTTTTTAACACTTTTTCTGACTTACTGTTGAGCACGTGTCTCCTCTCATGGTGATAGGGATTAGGCCATAGTCCACCACGTTGGCCCAGTGCTGATTGCCTGACTTCACAAGCCGTCGAGTAAATCTCTCAGGCATGTAGGTTTCGTTACGATATTTTCCTTCACCGAACAGTATACATTGTAAGCAAATATACACATCTTAAAAAAACACATCTTAAAAAAGTCAGAGTTGTGTGCCGTACGAGGTTTAAACCTTGGGCTGGGGATCGAACTCGATACCACCGTCTTTGCAGTCCTTGGTTTTACCGAGGCTATCACTGCTAGACACTGTTGGTTAAAACAAATTAAACACAAAGTGAAAAATGTGAAATGGAAAATAACAGTCACGAGCAGGATTTGAACCTGCATCTCCTGGATACCGTCCAGATGCTTTGCCAATTCAGCCATCGTGACAATTGCTCCTGACTGCTAATTTCGATAACATATTCATACTTAACGTCTTTGGGTGGCGCCTGCGCCATCTGTCGGCAGTATTTTCATACATTATACTGACCAGGTAAACTTAATTTTACAATTAAGATTTTTACCTAATAATGACGCAAACCCTATAAATATTTAGCTATTCTTATATATATTTTTAGCATTTGACATGCTTAGCACTATACATTTTCGATTTCACATTCTTCACTTTGTGTTTAATAAAGAGTAGGCTCTATAACTTATTACTCTATACCTCACATCCAGGGTGTGGCCACATTACTTACTCGTAGCGTCGAATTGAATTCGGTCTGTGTGTAATTTAGAGGTCTGTGCGACCTTAACAGTGCTATTAGTTTTGTTTTTATAGAACACGTGAAGTGCCGTTAAACCGTTCACTAACTTAGTTACATGTAATATTAATAGAATTAGGATATATTTCCTTAACAAAGGATATAGATTATATTTCTGAATATATAAGTCCGTGTGGTGCTAGTCTAAGAATACAAATGTCACTACCCCATTCTTTCCCACAGGTGTCGTACAAGGCGACTAAGGCAAGTAAGCAATTATCCCCCATTGCATTTCTGTTGGTAGAGCTGGGTACCAAGTGGGAGAACTCACTTGCTATCGGGCCCGAGCGGGTTGGTACTACCATCTCCTGTGTGACCGGCCATAAAGCACATCGGTGTGTTTTGGTTGTAACAGAAGATAGCCGTCAATTCTTTCATTTCATATATGTTAAATGAAATGGTGAGCAGCGGCTTGACAATACTGTCGGTATAGTTGAGTCCATGAGCGACGGTTACCATTTACCACCAGATGGGCCATGGCTCATCTGCCACTACATGAAATAAAAAAAATATGGTCCAATTTTTGAGTCAATCAACCTAGCGAATAAAATGTTTCACAGAAAATAAATCCCCATTTGGGTAGAACTTCGAAACCCTTTATTTGTGGATACGTACATTTCACAAATTTTATGTTACTAGAAGATTGTGGGTTGATATATGATTCAGTCAGTAGTTTAAATGTTATATATTAGACATTACTCGCGACTTCATTCGTCACAGTGATAAAACCATTCTGAAAAGGATTTGCGATCCGACCTTAATATATTTTTTAAAAGATAGGAGAGAGAAACTGACTGTCTTATTTAATTTTTTATTTTCAAATCGTCGATAACAATATTAAGTATTTATTTATATAATCAATTGAAGAGATTAGAAGTGTGCCACAGCAACGCGTGGCTCGGAGTGCTAGTAAATATACTATGATTTTAAGCCAATACATACTAGGTAGTCTAGGTAGTCTAGGCACTGCCGAAGGTTTTGACAGACATAGGTACAACTTGCAGGCTAATTAGCGTCAGGCAGGTTCTCGAAAAGCTTGGCTAAATAATCTGTGTATAATCCTTTTTATTATATAGAATATGTTTTTATTAACTCGCTTTCTTGTACGTCTGTCCGGGTGGAATTTTGTAATTGATTTTAAACTAACTTACCGATGAGCTAGATACTTGAAATTTGGAACATAGTTCAGAAGTTGAATGAAAATGCATGAAAAAAAGAAGAACGTAACCCTAAAAAGCAGAAAATAACAATAAAAAATGAAAAAAATAATGTACCTACCATGTTTTTATAACGAACTAAAAACATAAACTAAACTGGCTTGGTGGTGTAGCGGTAGTGTATGCGACTGCCAATCATGAGGTCTTGGGTTCGATCACCGGGTTGGGCAATGTTATTGAGCTTTTTCCTAAAAAGAAAAATTCTCAGTAGCAGCCCGGAGTTTGGAAATATGCCCGGTAGACGTCTATAGGCTCGCCCCCTATTTCGTGGGACTTAAACGTAGCTGGCGAATCGTGGGCGTGTAATACACCTCTGCCTACCCCTTCGGGGAATACAGGCGTGATGCTATGTGTTGTTTTGTGTACTAAAAAACATATAATAATTAAAATAGGTACTTGTAAAATCGGAAACGAAAAACATGGGGCACGCTATGCATCAATTATCAGCTGCATACGCCCCCTGTTTTTTGTAGGTTGTTTTAAGGCTAGTTTTTTTTTAATTGAAAGATTGGTTAAAAAACTTTGAAGCTTAAATTGTAGAGTTATTACGAGAAGAACCAGGCAACAGATTTGAGAGGTTTGAGAACATTATTTAGTTAAATTTATTTAATGATCAGGTAAGCGAATTCTGATTGATTGGCGCGTGTTACGTGTGTATAGGTACCTACATATGTATTATATAGGTCCTTAACTAAAATTAATTGGTTCGTGTAGTTTTTAGAAACTAAACGGATATACGCAGCCAAGGTCAGCTTTTAAAAGCAATATAATACTTTTTAATTGCAAACATGTTTAGTGCAATAGTATCATGTTTCCTTGTATAATACTAATTTTATTTCTAAATTTGCACACCTGAAAAAATACTTATAATAATTATATATTTTGAGAGAAGTAGATAGTAATATTAAATTTTATTTCAACTGCAAAGGTTGTCATGACCCTCTCGCAAAAGGAAGCGGCGGAGAGTTCCAGGGAGGACAATCCTTTCGCTGACCCAAACATAGTTCCTGTGGTCTGCGAACCACTTTTGCCACTGAACAAACACCTATACTTATTTACACTAAGTGTTACAGACAGCCTGCAGAGCCTGCACGAAAGCAGAAGAGACTCCCCAGGAGTGGAAAAATACCAGGCACGATACCTCGGGTCTCCGAGGTCGCTTTTAGAAGTCATCGGAAACATTAAGGATCTGCTAGGTTTCTTGGTGGAGTTGGCTAGAGTAGTGCCACCAACCCGTCACGCCAAATAGGCGCATGAAAGACGTCGAGTTGCGGAAAATAGGCCTGCGTAAAGTTATAATCTATAACCTACCTCACTCTAAAGCACATTAATTATCCACATTAACTTTCCGTGTGGTGACAGACTAAGAATACAAGTGTCACCACCCCATTCTTTCCCACGGGTGTCGTATGAGGCGATTAAGTGAAGTAAGCAATTATCATTCATTGCATGACTGATGGTAGGGCTGGGTACCAAGTGGGAGTACTCACTTGCTATCGTGCCCGCTCGGTTGGTACCACCATCTCCCTTGTGACCGGCCATGAAGCACATCGTTGCGTCTTGGCTGTAGCAGGAGATAGCCGTTCATTTCATATTGATGAAATGAAAATTACAGTGTTGTTTGTTTACACAAATAAATGAAAAAAAAAATAGTACTCTACCACCATTAACGGAATGCGTGAGAATTGCTTACTTCCCATAGTTGCCTTGTACGACACTCGTTTGACAGAATGGGGTGGCATACTTGTTTTCTTAATCTGTCACACGGACATCCCAAAGGTTTCTTGTAAAGTGTGACCAGACGTCAATATATTTGTGGGAATAATAGTATTTCCCACTCAACCTCCTTACTGAAATGTAGGTCAAACGAAACTCTTTGTTGAGATTTTGAATTATAGTATTCTGACAATATATATTAGACGAGGAGACGATTATACAAAGACCATAGCAACCCCTAAATATTTAAGTATACTGACTCTATCTTCTTAAAGTTGTTCACGCTAGTCAAGTGCTTCAGCATGACACAGTATCGCATAGATATAATAACTTATCGAAGACAATTCCACTGCTGCACTGTGACACATGTGAAAGCTGTCAAGGTTGGCCCACTTCCTGCTTAGTGTTGTTATATTTATATCTTGCATAAACTGGTTTACTTATAGCAACAATGTGGGTTCATTACTTCGTAAGTAAACGGTACTAGCAACGCCATCTAGTCGACCTTGTAAGAACCCTCTTGTGTTAAAAGTTGAGTATTTTTGTTTTAGTTTTTAAGTGAGCATATAGGTAGTTTATATGCGCAGTTATTTATTTTAGCCACCAATCTATAGACAGATATATATATATATATATATATCATGGCGCTGTGCATTTGCAATAGTTCGTCCGTTAGCTAAAAACAGCAATCCCCTAAATTTTAAGGATTTGCGTCCTAGCAGTATTCTTGCATGTGTTTCTAAAGTCCTTGAGCATGTGGTTTATTCTCAAGTTATGGAATACATCGAGGTCAATAACATTTGACCTGATTTGCAATCAGGGTTCCGTTCAGGACGAGGAACAGCCATGGCTTTGGCTGACGTGGTGGGTAATATCCTGGAGGCTAGGGACCGTGGTGAGGGTACTATACTCACGCTACTCGATAATTCCAGGGCATTTGATTGTATTAATATTTCTCTGTTACTATCTAAGTAGTTTATTTTCATCAAAACCGTAGTAAGGTTTTGATGAAAATACAATCAAGTGGTTTCATAGTTATTTGCAAAACCGGACGCAGTACGTTGAAATACTGACAGAGGACGGTTCTAGGCTGTGTTCCTCGGTTCAGCCAGTCACGAGAGGTGTTCCTGAAGGATCTTTGCTCGAGCCGTTGCTATTTATTTTGTATACCGCGGATATGACAAACTGTATCAAAGACTGCAAGTTCCATATGTACGCCGACGATATCCAAGTGTATTTGTCTTTTAAGCCGAGTGATACATCGTCGTCCGTACAAAGGATAAATGAGCAACTGCAGAAAATTGTTACCTAGTCCGAGCAGAACACCTTAGTCCTCAACCCGGATAAGTCTAAATTTATTGTTATAGGTAGCAAGAATCAAGTAAAAAAATCTTAAGTGCAAACCCTGTAATAAAATTAATGGGAAAGTCGGTTGATTGTGTAAAATTAACTGAGAGCTTGGGACTAACAATTGATCCTGCACTACGGTTCGAAGCGCACATTAATAATATAGTAAAAAACTGTTTTTATCAACTAAAGATATTGTACAAGTTCCGAAAGTACCTTAGCGTTGATATAAGAAAGAATTAATTGACAGCCTGGTACTTGTAAAATTTAATTATTGCGACACGGTTTACGGTCCATGTATTTACTCATGAACAGAAAAACTAATTCAACGTGTGCAAAATGCCTGCGCAAGGTTCTGTTTTCACATACCTCGTCGTAACCATGTCACACCTTATCTCAATGAAGCCAATATCTTAAAAATGGCGGCTAGACGCAAGCTACATCTAGCCACAATGTTGTTTGGCATTATTCAAAATAAAAAACCTAAACATCTATACAACAAACTTAGCTGGCGTCGTGATCAGTCATTATACAGCCCCCGGGCAGTGACGAACCTCATTTCCATTCCGCAGTTTAGGACAGCAGCCTTCAGGGGATGTTTTTAATATGCCGCCACTTAATGCTGGAACAATATTCCTCCGCCGTGTCGACCTAAAAAGAATAAAGTTATATTTATAGCAAATTTTAAACAATTTTTGCTTGGCCAACAAAAACAGAACTTAGGATAATAGTAGGTACTTACCTATCGGTTCCGGCCGAAACGCTAATATAGTTATGGTGGAATGTATAGCAATGGACAATTATTGTCACTCCCCGTTTTTCTTTTAAACGGCAAGATTGTTATACGTAGCTAATTTATATTACTACAAACAATAACTTTGGCTGACTACGCACGCACGCCAATTGCATGAAATTTTCAGTGCGTCCGCGCGCATTAGTGGATCAGGCAGAATGAGTGAGACAGACGCCAGTCTGATTAATCTCGCACTTAGTTATATTGTAATTTTAGTTCGTTTCTTTCGGTTTGTCTCGTATTCGTAGATCGGTACACAGTTCAGAGCTTGGAAGGGTTTAATTATCAAATATTATTGTTTTTAGTATTTCATTTTATATATTTAATCTTTGTAGGTACTAGATGTAAGTTATTATATATATATGGTGTTAATTCTAAGCAAATATAATTGCTCGTTAATTGACATCCGTGTCGTCACTAAGGCCTGCATTGAAGATCAGCGTTGCAGTGCATTTTAATTGCTGCACTGCAACATCGTTGCTGAATGCGGGCCTTATTGACACCCTTGAATTTGCGTATTTTATATTTTGTTTCATTTTTCTAGGTTAAGAATATTTCTTTGATGTCAATAAAATAATTTGTTGTTGTTGTTGTTGTTTATATATACCTATAGACATAAAGATAAGTGGTAATTTTGTCGCAATGAGAAGAGTTTTCTATTGAGGCAGACAGTGGCCTGGCTGTAGGTAGCCCTCGTGTTATTAAAGCCCTTGAGCTTAATTCTCTATTAAGAGGGGCCTTTTGTTGTTTTCGAAAAATATAATAATATATATCTGTACATCTAAAATATTTCATAAAAAATAAATGTATTTTTAGACGTCTCTGAACACAAAACAATTTTTAGACCATAAACAATTTTTAAAAGCTACTGAGGAGAATTTTGATTAAACTTTTTTATTTGATAGCTCTCTATTAAACGTAAAACTGGTACCTATATATTTTATCTCGCTAATATATCGGGAAACTGAGATCTAACCTAAAAACTAACATAAAATCCTTGTAAGTATAAAATACGAATAATTGAGTGTAATTGAAACATTTATGCAATAATCTGTTTGACCTTTGTTATAAAGTTATACAGAATGCAGGCGGGCGTAGCTATGACGACATGCTACTTTAATTTATTTCGATCACTTGCGGTTAAATAGATTTTATAGGGCTTGCAAAATTTGCATTTCCGATGATTTTTTACAGATTGAGAGTTAACTAGAGATGAAAAAAGCACATTGTCATTTCGGTTACCCCAGCAATGTTAATGCTTGCTTGTTTTGTTGGAAAATTTAATTCGAAAAATACTCTTAATTATTTTGTATCCTGGTCTTCTGATGCCTTGCCGATTTCAGGATGAATTGACCAGGGAAGTCACATTTTATCAATAGTCTATCTCCTAATTATGTCTTTCGGAGGACTAACCACCGCTGGAGCAGTGAGTCCATGAGCGGATATCATGAAACGGTATAAGTACTGCAGGGTGACCCCCGGCTTGTCCACCGAAGGAATGTAACATAGTTCCAGTGGCCCGTCAATAAAGGCGGAGAGACGGCATACGGCGGGTTTCTTTAGTGGGTGCAGGCCCCACACTACCCTGTTCGTTGCCCCGAACGACAGGGTGTGCGGTTAGGAACATTTTTTCCCGCCTTAACAAAAAAAATGGTGACCCCCGGCTTGAAGGACCAATGAAAAGGGGGCTAGAGTAAACAGGATGCAGAAAGCACATGATTAGGTACCTACAGTGTCGAATATTGAGAACAACCTTAGAATAAAACCTGAAATAGCTTATTCGGGCCTCTGACGACCTGTAATACATCTCAGGATTATAATTATTGACAGCCGGGACCTACTGTTTGCAGCGTGCTTTCAAAAAGCACGGACTGAACTTAAGATACTGCTTGAATAAAATACCTATATATGCCGCTAAAAATATATTTAAAATTATGCAATTTACGTAATTTTGTGACATTAAACTAATGATATCCTTCAGTATGTTCCCACAGAGTACTTATTTTTATTTTTATTGTATAATAATGTTAATGAATTACTACATAATATTTATCTGAGGTTTCCCACATTAATTGTAAAACTAGATGCTGTCCTCGACGTGGTCGCCACGGGACATGATGTACTAGAACTTTTTAAACTAAGTAGGTTTCTATAATAGATTTAGTATATATATATTAAATCTATGGTTTCTACAAAGTAGGTAATTCGTTAAAAGTTTTTAAAAACTAGATAGTCCGTGTGGTGACGGACCAAGAATACAAGTGTCACCACCCCATTATTTCCCACGGGTGTCGTATGAGGCGACTAAGGGAAGTAAGCAATTATCATCCATTGCATGACTGGTGGTAGAGCTGGGCACCAAGTGGGAGTACTCACTTGGTATTGGGCCCAAGCGGGTTGGTACCACCATCTCCCGTGTGAACGGCCATGAAGCACATCATTGCGTTTTGGCTGTAGCAAGAGATAGCCGTTTATTCTTTCATTTCATATCAGTGAAATGAAATGGTGAGCAGCTGCTTGACAATACTCGGTATAGTTGAGTCCATGAGCGACGGTTACCATTTACCATCAGATGGGCCGTGGCTCATCTGCCACTAAATGCAATAAAAAAAAATAATAGTGTTAGTATACTGAATTATTATTATTTTGCCGTGTGGGGCCGGCACCAAGAATAGCTCCATCCCGTCTCTTCCTATGGGAGTCGTAAAAGCCGACTAAGGGATTACCGGGGGACCGGGCAGCAGCGTTCCCCTGTGTACTAAAAACATCCACTGCGATCGCCAACCCGCCTGCCAAGCGTGGCGATTATGGTAAAACCTCCATTTTGGGGAGGCCTATGTCCAGCAGTGGACGATGAAAAGCTGATGGATGGATGGATGGATGGATGGATGGACTGAATTAAAACAAATAAAAATTGGCCAGTGGCTCCTAAAAACGCAGTCACATTCGGATGCTTGTAGTACCCAAGACTACGCAGACTTTCAAAACCACTATCAGGTCTCAAAATGCCGGTTACAGTGCTTCACCGACTGTCAGTGCGTACTTTCGATCCTGATGATACGGATTACCGATGGCAACTTAGTAGCACTCAGTACTCTCCAACAACAAACTGACCGGACTGCTACAGTCGTGCGAAATGGACGCGGCTTGAAGGGTCTCAAATTCTAACTTTATAAAAATTATTTTTTAATTAGAACAAATTATGTGTGAACGTGTAAAAAGAGATTATTTGGAAGCAGGATTTGAACCTGCGTCCTTAAGTGACTGATAATAACTTAGCGGTCCAGAGCACTCTTCTGGATTGGGAGGCATGTAGGTTTGAATTCTGCTCGGAGTAAATCTCTGTTTTTCCATGTTCGCAAATAATTATATAAGTATATTTTATTTATTTGTATCATTCCTATATGTAAGTATTATTATTATTATTTTATCACATTTTTATCCAAGAACGGGTAAGCAGAGATTATACATTCACTTTTCACATGTGGAAATTAAATCCAAAGATCAGAAGATTCCAACCGTTTGAAACTTTGTTTTTTATAGTGATTGGTGGCAGACAAGCCACGGCCCACCTGATGGTAAATGGTAGCCGTCGCTCATAGACTCAATCTATACCGAGAGTATTGTCAAACCTCGCTCACCATTTCATTTCACAGAATATGAAATGAAAGAATTAACGGCTATTTCCTAAACACACTGATGTGCTTCATAGCCGGTGCCAATCCGCTCGGGCCCGATAGCAAGTGAGCAGTCCCACTTGTTACTAGGTAGGGCTGTACCACCAGTCATGCAATGGGTGATATGCAGTTATCACCATATCATAATGCAGTTATCACCTTCCCTTAATCGCCTCGTACGACATCCGTGGGAAAGAATGGGGTGGTGACACTTGTATTTTTAGTCCGTTACCACACGGACAACCATCGCGGGTGATATATAAGATATACATATAAGTATGCCTACACTCAGACCAACGATTTGTCATACATGATATAAGTCGTTATTTTCATATTATCTATGTAGGTAGGTAGGTACCCTATTTTGTTAAAGCGGGAAAAAAAAATTAACCACACACCCCGTTGTTTGTAGCAACGAACAGGCTAGCGTGGGGCCTTCATCCACTAAATAAACCTACCGTGTGCCGCCTCTCCGCGTATACTGACGGACCACGGGAACTGTGTGACATTAATTACAAATATAACTCTAATGTAAAACTGATCGATGGGGCGATCTTCAACAAGGACGTTTAGATATGGTGATCACGTAGGAGGCCATTGGCAACTTCATTTATACGAGTAAGTTTTTAAAATGCCCAAAGCCATCATCAGGTGGGTATTCAGACCTGGCTTGATGTCATGGCGAAGTAGCCCAATGCTGGCTATAATCCAAGCCGTTTATATAACACTAGCTGACCCGGCGAACTTCAAACTGCCATAATATTTTTTCATGAATAAATATTGTAATTATAAATTGAGATATAAAGTATCCTATCTCTTAAGTTGGAACAAAACACACATTTAAAAAAAAAAGTTAAAATCGGTTCAGTAGTTTTGGAGTTCATCCCGAAAAAACATCGTGACACTGGAAATATATATATTAGATGTTCCTAACGGTTTAATTAGATCAATCGATCAATTAGTATCAATCGCAGGACATAGGATTCTCCCAATTTACGTTATAACGTCCAACTCTTTGGGTACCGTTACCAGTTTCCATCCCCCGTCATTCTTAAGTCATTAGATCTGCGGTATTCATACTAGGACCTTTCTTTTCCAGCAACCATCAATGCTTCGGCAAATATGGCCAGTCATTGCCATTTTAGTTTGTTGATTCTGGAAGCTGTCAATAACAACAGTTCTCTGTGTAATTTACTAACAGCAACGTAAGTGTCCTCGATTTGCCACCATAGGTCAATATAGAAACCACGGAACTAATGTAACACAGTTCCAATGGCTCGCCAATACAGGGGGGGAGACAGCACACGGCGGGTTTATTTAATGGGTTCCCCACACTACCCTGTTTCTCCGAACGACGGGGTGTGCGATTAGGTAATTTTTTTCCCACCTTAAGAAAAAAAAGGTCAATGTAGAAAAATTATGTGCAATACTCGTAATTAAGTTAGATCATTATTATTTGTGAATAAGGAAAAATATATTTTTAGTACGAACGAATATCGAGCCCGCGTCTTTTCCAGTCCGGGGAAGAGCTCTAAGCCATTGAGCTATACTGAAAAAAAAAATGTATAGATCAAAATGTTTAAAAAATCGCGCCATCAATTAGTATGAATTTTAATTGCCAAATTAAACTTACTATATTGGAATAATGCATATAAATGCATTTCCATAGATGGCGTTGGTCGTAAAGACAAATGTGATAAGGAGATTGGGATGGCCGAATAGGTCAATACGATAGCTCAATGGCTTAAAGCACTTCCCCGGATTGGAAAAGACGCGGGTTCGATTCCCGCTCGTACTAAAAATCTCTTTTTCATTATTCACAAATAATTTGTACTTTAAAAAGTAGTGGAGCATATCAAATGCTAAAAAATATAGATCAAAATTAGATCACGATAAGAAATATATTGCTCATGATTTTAGCTTATAAAAAAACGGATGCAAGCTTTTTCCAGTATTTCTTTCTCTCTCTTTCACTTACTCGGTAGAGCCATGTCATTCGTACTGAAATTCGCAAGACTATATCACAAACTAGCTAGTTTTTAGTTTGTTCAAGCAGATACGTACGTTTTGAGATAAAATAACCTTAAGGTTTTCGAGATTAAAATCATATGTGTTCAAGGTTCGAGTACCTGTTACAACTATGTGCCCAATTTTATCCAAATCTATTCAGCTGTTTTTGCGTAATTGAGTAACGAACATACAATTTCACATTTATAGTACATATCGCTATCCACTGCAGGGAATCAGCCTTTCCAACTTCCATTACTATAATTTGATAAAAAAAATCAAAATCAAATCGCATATATTATTCAAAACGGGGTATTCTGTCTTTCTTGATACGTTCAGCTCTGTCGTCTATCGATCCTGCGGCAGACATGACCAGCGACAGCCTACTCCAGCATACTAATTCACCAATTCTACGTAAATAATACAATTAAGTAATAGTGAGTTACCTCATCTATTTAAATCACGAGTCGCGTATTCGTGTCTGGGCTAAAATTTGCACGACATAACCAATTCGTTTGGGTCGATTGACGTAAGTCTATCGATTTTCCGAAGATTATTAATAATAACTTTGTTCTAACAAACAACGGCCAGTTTAAATCTTGTATAAATAGAAATTATATTGTTTGCAACTATAAAATGGCTGGCTTATTTAAAAACATTCATTTTTCCGAGATAAAAACTACCGTACATCCTTTTCTTGGTTCCGTACTATATATATATGGACATGAGCACGCTCGATTGAGTAGGCGGCGTGAATGCGTGAATGCGTGACAACAAACAAACAAACACACTTTCACATTTAAAATATTTAGCGTTCTAGTTATAAATACAGCAATATGCGTTCAGGAATTTAACTTCTATATTTGCAAATTCTTCATTCGTAAATAATACGTTTGGCGCAATTTACGTTTTCAGTGTTGATCGTTACCTTGGTGCAAAACAGGCGGCACTGACCTGGAGCTGCGATTGCTCCACTGCAAGCGTAGGTCGCGCTGCTACAGTGAACATTACTAACCACTCGATGCGTGTGCGCATGCATAGACGATGGGGATTCTATCGTATGAGGCATTCTTTGCTTTAGGATGTAATACTTTATAGTGGTAGAGAATTGCTTATCCTAGCATGAATCGAGGAAGTACTCTCATCAAAGATAAAAAAATAAAATAAATAAATATTCACGGACATTTCAAACAACGTCCTCTGGTCCCAAACTAAGCTTAACGCTTGTGCTATGGGTACAGATTACGGATATAATACATGTATTACTTTCTTTTTTGTAAATATATAGGTACATATAATAGATAGGACACACCCAGACGCAGTACAAATATCTGTGTTCATCACACAAATAATTGTCCTGAGTGGGAATCGAACCCACGACCTCGTGCACGGAAGTCGGTTACACTACCGACTACGCTACGATGTCCATTCTTCATTTAACATCTGCGAAATAAAGAACAGAAACTTAATAGTCTCAGTATAGTGTCCATGACCGATGCTTACCACTTACCGTTACGTACTCTTCGTCTGACCACTGAAGGAATGTAATATAGTTCCGGTGGCCCGCCAGTAAAGGCGGAGAGATGGCACACGGTGGGTTTCTTTAATGGGTGAAGGCCCCACACTACCCTGTTCGTTGCCCCAAATGACAGGGTGTGCGGTTAGGTACATTTTACCTGGAGAGAAAAAAAAGAAG
Source organism: Leucoma salicis (assembly GCA_948253155.1). NCBI lineage: Eukaryota > Metazoa > Arthropoda > Insecta > Lepidoptera > Erebidae > Leucoma > Leucoma salicis. The sequence goes on along the minus strand of OX411808.1, from coordinate 1,737,359 downwards.
GAGAGCCCACCACTCACCCACGGATTGTCAATCCCGGATATCTTTGGACAATAGCTATTATAGCTATTAGGTATATATTGAAAATAGCTATTATAAAATGTAACATATTTAGCGTCACCCTTTAACCTTTTTAAAACCGTGTCCTGTTATACCTACGACCATGTGCACGTAAATATAATGCCCAAATCCGGTATTGCACTAAGTACTCTCGAGTCGTGGTTCCACTTTCTTTCCGCTCTACCCCAAGGTCATGGCCTGCAGCTCTCGCAATCTTATAATACTATTGTATTTTAAATTTATTTAGCAAATTAATGTTTTAATTAACACGTTAGCATTATTTTAATTTGCGCTCGTTAATATTCACGATAACATTACTTCTTTATAAAGGCATTTTTGTTGTTGTTTCAAACTAAGCATTATATTTAGTTGCTGCAGTATCGTATTTATTTACGTAGTAAAAATATCCTTTTTCCAATATTTTACTATTGGAAAAAGGATATTTTTTTATCCCATTATTGAGCAAGGGTCTCCAATCATGGTGAGAGGGATTAGGCCATAGTTCACCACGCTGACCCAGTGTGGGTTGGCATATAAAGATTATTTAAAATAAACCAAACTTATAATGTAGAAATATAACATAAAATTATATCTAGAGCCGATTTTGGTCGCCATGAAAACTATGTTCGAAAAATATGACTCATTATCCCGTTACCCTCATTGTCCCATTACGTTCATTGTACGCTTGCGCCGCATCCAATTTTATTCATAAAAGTATGCAATCTTCCTAATATGGTATTATTTTATTCGTTGATGAAATAATTTATTCAATGTTTTGTTATGACGGTCGTTGTCACGTTAAACTATCGTCCGTAAACCGACTTTACAGACAATTTGTTTTTTTTTTTATGAATATTTTGCAATTGTAATAAATGCCGTTGAAGTAGCTAGATTTTGAGATTTTTTGACAAACAATTTTTTTCTTTCGTAATATTTTTTTTTTATAAAAACTATCCTATGTTACTTCTAATACCTCCAAGAATATGTGTACAAAGTTTCATGATGATGGGTTAAGTAGCTTTCGCGTGAAAGCTTAACAAACAAACTTACATTCACATTTAATAATATAATATTAAGTTTTAATACGTTTCTTTAATTTGCAGTTAATTTGTAGTATGTATGTGACGAGATTTCAACCGCTCCCCAAAGACGTTTTGCCAAAAATAAAAAATACTTAAATAGTGCCAAATCAATACCTATCAACTGGCCAAAATAAAGTCCAAGTCATAAATAAGATTGAATATCGCAATTTGAATTCCTTTTGTAGAACAGATTAATCGTCCATTGATATATTGTAAGAGTATTTGCTAAAAAAAGCTAGCAAACAAAAAAAATAGCTACTTTTTTAATAGTTACCTACTTGTCGCACTAATTGTCAATCTCAACCGGAAAATATGTGGCCATGAAAATAACTCGCCAACAGCCTATTGTGTCTCATTCGTTCTATCTGATCTTATTCAACAGTAGGTCATTGGCATGACATTATTTTTAAACTAACATTTTTTCCACAGTTTATTTTACACCAGTTTTGCATTTTTATTTCTGCTACTCACTATTTAATATAATACTAGTTTCTGCCCGCGACCTCGTATACTTGGAGGGTTAGAATGTATCTCACTCAATCGTATCGACATGGCATCGCGTCATTATGATTGGCTTAGAGACATCACGCTTTCGGTTTCTTTACCAATTACAAGCGAGACGATACGATGTCGATACGATTTAGTGAGTTACATTTTATGGGCCTTGATGTTCAGAATGACTCTAGTCAGAAATTGAAAATTACTGTTTATTATTTTTAATATACTCTGCCCTCGCCTCGCACGAATGATATTGACTGATGCTAAGTTTACTAGAACACAAAGTGCGAAAATGTGAAATCGAAAATAATAATCAAGAGTAGGATTTAAAACTGCATTTCCTGGAAGACCGTTCCAGATGCTTGGCTAATTCAGTCATCGTGACTTCTGCTCTGGACTATGAATTTTATATTTTCGAATTCACATTTTATTATTTAGTGTTCTGGTGAATGGCCGAGCATATCAAGTGCTTAAAATATACATAAAATCATCAAAATATAATTCAATATTTTTGAATAACTACAATTTTCTATTACAGTATCTTAATACATATATGCCCTGTGGGGCCGGCTTTAGAATTGTCCCACCCCTCTCTACCCACGGTAGTCGTAAGAGCCGACTGAGGGAAAACGGGGGGAGTGGGCAGCAGCACTCCCTCGAGTATTAACAACATCCACTGCGATCGCCAACCCGCCTGCCAAGCGTGGCGATTACGGCATTATCCCCCATGACGGGACCGCCCGTTGTGGCGTTCTCTTGGGGAGGCCTATGTCCTGCAGTGGACGTTGAAAGGCTGATGGATGGATGGAATACATATATTATTTACAGGCGTGATGCTATGATTTAGTATCTTAAAATAGGTATATCTGGTGTAATTTGAATTAAATTAATGAACGAAATTATTTCTCTACTATCAAACCACATTCGCCGTGTGGGGCCGGCACCAAGAATAGCTCCACCCCGTCTCTTCCTATATGGGAGTCGTAAGAGCCGACTAAGGGTTTACCGGGGGAGCGGGCAGCAGCGTTCCCCTGTGTACTAAAAACATCCACTGCGATCGCCAACCCGCTAACCAACTGTGGCGATTATGGTAAAAGCCCCATGCTTGGGGAGGCCTATTTCCAGCAGTAGACGATAAAAAGCTGATGGATGGAAACTACAATTAGGAATGGAACTGTAACTGTGTGATTACTTCAGTGGTCCGTACTCTTACGGGTACCCTCTCTGAGGGACGTCACATAATATACGAGTAAGATATACCTACCAACGTAAATTATAACAATGACAGCCGCTTCATAATCCGTTGCATGGTTTACAAGAAAGAAGAGGACAAATAGATGTACCTACTATTACTAAATATTGATCGATAGAGTATGGAACATTTGTAAATAATTTGATGTGTGATAGTCGAAAAAGAGAGATTTACTGCGAGCACGCGGAAAGCACTCTTTTTTTCACTTTGAAATAGTTCATTAATGACGTGATGTTTTTTTTTGAATTTTTTACACTTCATCCCCTTGGTTGGTGATACTTGGTGATGTTTAAGACTAAGTCCCCTCCCTTACCCAAAACCACGTGTAGGTATTTTTGGTATCTTAAACATTTCAAAATATTATCTTTAAATACAGGTAAGTATAATCTAATTCAAGTTGTTTAGAAATCGCGCGTTTAACGACAAAATAAATATCTGTCTCACTACACAATCCTTGTGATTATCGTGATTTTTGTCGAACCCTCTGCCCCATGATTAATGGACGAAATCTTTCACAAATAATTTGTTTTTTAAAGTAGTTGAGCATGTATTGTCAAGTGCTAAAATACAGATCACAATATATAAGTATGGATTAGCAAAAGTGGCTCGAATTTTCCCTCACCGGACAATTTGCTTGTAACAAATTCTCCCTCACCGGACAATTTGTGTTGAAAAATGTTTTTCGTTCATAACAGGGCAGTGACAATTTCTATAAAAAAACGTTAGACGTAAAGAGTCAGAAGTTTCTATAGAAAAGTCAGAAAGTTGTCCGTGTGGTGACGGATTAAGAATACAAGTGTCACTGCCTCATTTTTCCCCATGGGTGTCGTACAAGGCGACTAAGGGAAGTAAGCAATTATCACCTATTGCATTACTGGTGGTAGGGCTAGCAAGTGACTACTCACTTGCTATCGGGTCCGAGCGGGTCGGTACCAAATCTCCTGAATGACCGGTCATGAATCACGTCAGTATGTTTTGGCTGTAGCAGAAGATAGCCGTTTATTCTTTCATTTTTCATATCTGAGAAGTGAAATGGTGCGCAGCGGCTTGACAATACTCTCGGTATAGTTGAGTTCATGAGCGACGGTTACCACTTACCATCAGGTGGGCCGTGGCTCGTTTGCCATTACAAGCACTAAAAACAAGACGTACATACACACCGTACGAAGTGTCGGTTTCAAATTGGGTTTTGAACTTGATACCTCTATTACGTTAGTCTCCGGTCTAAGCTTATCTATTTTCTTGCTTATTTAAGTTTTTTACAGTTGCTTTTTCATGGTAGCTCAGCACCGGGAATCTGGTCGTTCGAGGTGAATGCATCCTCTGCGATAGTTTCACGAATATGTTTGTTTCAAACGCACGCGTTTAGCCTTTATTTACAATATTAGTATGAAATTTATATGTGTTTATTAGGATCCAAAAAAGTATTGAATTTAAATACCATATTTATAAACATTATGCTGTTATGAGTTTAAAATAGTAGCAAGTTTAGTTGAAGAGTGGTTGTACGCATAGTATATTGTATTGTTATCACGTATTGTCTGCCACCAACAACTTCTACATTACAATATAGGTAAGTTTAGAATTTACGCGTATATTTCCGGACTTATTCAATCGAGCAAAATAAAATCCGTCACAGTCGAAATTGAATGATAAAGCTCAAAAGGCGTGGCATCGATTAGGTTTGGTAGTTTATGCGTAAGAGTGCATAAACAATCCAAAAATAACTAAATGATTAGTAATATATGTTTTCTTAATTTAGACTACCAGTTACCCGCAATTCCGTTCGCGTAAAGTTTAACTTTGATACTGTAGTTTATTAATTTTTTCATTGCGTAGTAGTTATTTTTCTAAAATATAAGTGGTTATAATTAATTATCCCCAACAGAGAGACAGACAAAAATACTGGTCTAAATAACGTGTTAACGTTCATATTATATGCATTAAGTAATAAAATGCTGTAATTTTGAAAATAAGAACAGACCTCTATTTTATTTAGTTCTAGCCTTTGCCAGCGGCTTCGCCGCAGCCAAAACTAGTTTTTCAGTTATATCTCAGGATCCCGATATAGTAGCGGGATAAAATGTCTACCAGTTTTTAAGTCAAATCAAGGCCTTTCAAATAAAAAACGTTGCATCAAAATCCATCTAGTAGTTCTTTTAAATAAATTCTAAAAAACAATCTAGTTTAAATTATTTTCTAGTTTTTCGGTTATATCACAGGTTCCCAATATAGTAGCGGGATAAAATGTATACCAGTTTTTAAGTCTATTCAAGGCCTTTCAAATAAAAAATGTTGCATCAAAATCCGCTTAGTAGCTTTTGTGTGATGCGCGAACAAACAAACAGATAAAAATTCTAAAAAAAATTGTTTTGGGTTTAGACACGCCTATATAGCCTATTACAGTATTTTTTTCTCAAATATCTTGAATGTACAGACACAGCTCTGTTACAATTTTATAATAGTATAGATTAGTTAAGATTTGTTTTTAATGTTAAATTATTTAGAACATATAATACTGACAGCCTCATTTTAAGCAATACACTGGCATTTATCTCTGTGCTCTGGGTGACTTTTTCACGATGCCAAAGGCGGCGCTAAGGGTAAATCCGGCACTGACTAAGACCAAAGTACCGAGAGCGATCGTCGCGGTTTAAAGATTTTAAACACAAGGTACTCTGTAATTAAAAAAATATTTAGGGTTGTATTAATATTTAATACCTTAAAAACCCGAAATAAAATATATTAGAGAAACCTGTAGGTACGAGTATGTCTGAGAGATGTTTTCGGCAGCTTACGAGATGCAATTCCGTATTGAGCATGGACAGGTGTATGGTCTATGGTGTAAACTCTAGACTCCTTGAAAAGATTGGTTCTGAAAGGGGTCTCGAGTTCAATTTTAGTTTAGTAATAAATCAATACAACATTATATATTTTTTTATGCATTGGAAAAACATATTAAAGTACTATACAACGAAATTATATCAGAATTCCGCCTAAAACAATAACCCTATGAATATAACAATATTCAAAAACTTGTAAATCAACCCTTAATATGAAAAAAAAACTTGTAAAATGCAGTGAAAGGTCGCCCTGTAGTTAATATAAAAGCGAAGTGCGCCGGCGCCGCGCCTCTGACTTCCCGCCATGACACCGTACGCGAGATTGGTACGTTAATTTATTTATCATATTTTTGAAAAATGAAAAGCGTTTAAAATTAAGAATAAATTTAAATAAGATATCAATCATTAATAAAACAAAAAAAGGTTTTATAGTTAAATAATCATAAATTAAAAATAAAAGTTTTTCAAAACATACAAATTTATTAGAAATATTTTTTTTGCTTTTCAATATAATTTTAATTTAGTTTCGATTTTAGAAATAAATTTCTAATTATTATTGTCATTAATAAGTTAGTTTGATATCTTGTATGGTGGATAGAACTGTTTTATTTCAGTAACGATGTGGAAGTTTATTATTGTGGTAACGAGTCTTAGCACATTCTGTCCTGCGGTTATTAAAATAGTGATGTGCCAATCGAGATAACAGTGATTCAGTGAAAATGGTCAATTACCTTTTATATAATAGAACGTGTTATAAAAGTGATAAAATATAAATGCAGTTGTCCTAGACAATCTAGTTCAGTTATTGCATTAATAATTAATAGTTTTAGGAAGTGTGATATTTGTGAAATGAGTGTTATACAGCCTTGGACACGACCCGTGTAATTTATTGAAAAAAAAAAACAAGAGACAAACCGTTACATTTGGAATTAATCTGATTCGGAATGACATTACAGACAGTGCTGAGTAGAATTTTTGAATTTTGTGGGTTCATTTCCCTCATAGGACTTTTACTTTTGTGACCAATAAATAATTGTTCAGTATGATTGCAATAAAACACATTTTTTGAGTTGATTTCTAAAAAGAGATCGATTAATAAAACTGTTATGTATCGTATTCGTTTTTTATACTTAGTGGTTACAAACTGTCATTGTTATCTGGCAGCAATTGGTTGTTTCAGTACCAGGTAAAAAAATAAGAAAGAAATAAAGAAAGTTTCAAGAAGGAATGTAAATGCCCTAAGGACGAAGTTAATAAAAGTTCAACGCAATAGGGAAGCGTCATGTCGTGTTGTTTGGGCACAGTTGGCGGACTGCGCAGATGGTGGAGTGGTTTAGATACCAGCCTCCTGCCCAAGTGTTGTGGGTTCGATTCCCACACAGGACAACTCTTGAATCTGGATGTGCTTTGTGTCCGTGAAATTGTATGTTTGTAAAGTCGCCCAAGATACAAGAAATATTACATAGAGCAGGGTGTTGTCTTTTAAAAAAAAGTTTATTGAAGGTTAATAAAGCAACACTTTTCTATAACTGAGAATTCAAAGTCAACACCTTTCAGTTATAAGTTGCACACTTCTGCCACTAGGTCATTGAGATGTATTGTTTGAAAATGCGTAATCAGTCAAAATGAGTCAATCTTTTCAAGAAACATACAGAGCCATCTTTAACCTAGATTTGTTAAATTTCTTTGATAAATTAAAAGTCTGAGGTGACACACTAAGTGGTCGGTAACCGCGGGGTATACCTATCTATCAAAATCTATAAAATAAAGCTGTATCAGAGCTATGTTTGTACATTTATTTTGAAAAATAAGTAAATGTATTATTTAGGCGTTTCTGTGAAATGTTTTAGAATTTCTTTAGATATTTTGTCTGTATGTGTTTGGGATAGATTCCATAAACGTTTCTAGTTTTATTTAATTACATTCAAGTAGGTAGCGCAAATTATTTGTGAATGTGTAAAAAGAGAAATTTACTGCGAGCGGGATTCGAACCTGCATCCCTTTCAATCCGGGGAAGTGATCAAGATCGTTACGCCATCGCAGTGACCGACTGCCATTCCCAATCTCCACATCATAGGTCTTTACGACCCACGCCACCTATCTCTATTTCTCCATTTTTTATTGCGTATGGTGGCAGACGAGCCACGGCCCACCTGATGGTAGATGGTAACCGTCGCTCATGGACTGCTCACCATTTCAATTCACAGGTATGAAATGAAAAAATAAACGGCTATCTCCTGCTACAACCAAAATACACCGCTGTGCTTCATGGCCGGTTACACGGGAGATGGTAGTACCAACCCGCTCGAGCCCGATAGCAAGTGAGAACTCCCACTTAGTACCCAGCTCTACCACCAGTAATGCAAAGGGTTAGTTTTTATAATTGCTTAGTTCCCTTAATCGCCTCGTACGACACTTGTATTCTTAGTCCGTCACCACACTTTTCCATATTCACAAATAATTTGTTCTTTAAAGTAGCTGAGCATGTCAAGTTTTAAAATACAGATCAAAATGTACATTCAAATAAATATCATTGATAGTAATAAATTATAATAGTAATTATAATTTAATATTTGGATTGCTCACGGAGAACTCCGCGGGACTGAGTCAACCGATTGTAAAAAATACTGTCTACTTTATTAATTCAATTCTTTTTTAAAATATCATGACCGTTTACCGTGATGCAGAACCGTAAACGCAGGAAAATTAGTTTTTAAATAATTTCTCGGGAAACGAACAATTTTTACACGAAATAATGATTTCCTTGTTTGTTAATTTTAATTAATTTTATCTTTGTTTCTTGAAAAGCAAATATTTGTCTACAGATGATTACGTACATTAAAAAGTGACTCTAATGCCACTAAAATCGTCCACGCAGTGAACTTACCACAAATTAAATTGGTGGCCATATTTTTATCAGACGTAAAAAAGGTGCAAACAGTTTACGCAGTTCATTTTCAACTACTTTAGTGATATCTATGTCTACGGCTTTACTGCAAACAGCTGATTTTCAATATATAACCTATGATATCCCTCAAAACCCCTTAAATATTAGTGGAAGAATTTTAGTTTCGGAGATTACCCCGACATCCAATACATTCGTTGCCTCTTGATAATATTTAGTATAGATGCAGAAACTTAAAAACTGGTTTGAATGTATTTTTTATACACTAAAGAGAATGAATATCCACCAGAAAATGTGTCCATCCATCCATCAGCCTTTTAACGTCCACTGCTGGGCATAGGCCTCCCCAAGTAATTGCCCCATTGCCGCCCATAGTGCCGTAATCGCCACGCTTGGCAGGCGGGTTGGCGATCGCAGTGGATGTTGTTAATACTCGAAGGAGTGCTGCTGCCCACTCCCCCGGTATTCCCTCAGTCGGCTCTTACGACTCCCATGGGTGGAGAGGGGTGGGACAATTCTAAAGCCGGCCCCACACGGCTAATGTGTATTCACAGGAATAAGTATCAGTACGAAACATATTGAGATATTTCGAGGCCTTTTAAAACGGAAAAACTCTTACTCAGAAAATGGATCTCATACTAATATTGCTACTATTATTGTCCGTTTATACTTATTCTCTGGGAGGGTGGCACTTCTCTGTTCAAGCCGACTCTTTCTTGGTAGAATCAAAGAGGTTGTACCGCCAGAAATGATACCTTTTTGTATAATATTATACTTCTGAAAAGATTCTTAAAAATCTTAGTCAAAAAATTAAAAAGTAAATTTTACTTTAGTTTCATCCATCCATCCATCAGCCCTTCGACGTCTACTGCTGGACATAGGCCTCCCCAAGAGAACTGTGTGCTCATTATGGGGGATAATGCCGTAATCGCCACACTTGGCAGGCGGGTTGGCGATCGCAGTGGATGTTGTTAATACTCGAGGGAGTGCAACTTTAGTTTAAAAGAATTAAATTAAATTATCAATGCAACTTATCAGTAATGCAATAAAGTTATTAATATTGATCTGTACGTTTCAATCGGTATTGCTAGGCTGTTGCGAAGGCGCCATACGCCACAGTATAAACACATAACAGTAGGATAACATTTCTGTAATAATATCCTTCGTTAATTTTATAACAAGCCATTGTTTCAGTTTATTGTTTATAAATATAATATTAAATTGTGATTAATTTCTAATATGTAAGGTGACGATTTTAAGATATGTCAATTATCCAAGTTTAATCGAATTGATACGAAATAAATAAATAGGGATTTTGAGTTTTCGAAATAAATAAATGCGGATTTTTAGTTTAGTAAAAAGTAGTTAAAAAACCTATTTATTACTTGTACGTATTAGTAATAAATAGGTTTTTTTGTTGTCATTACAAAACTAGCACATTATTTAAAATACACATATCGCATAGCGAAAAAGTATCAATGTTCACAGCTTATATGAATTTTATAAAAATGTACACACAAGCCTTTTTTTACAAAAATTACTAAATTATAATGTAAACCGTATTGTCTGTATCGTAACCAATTGCATGTGGACAAAATTTTTGTTTTATTGTATTTAGATGTATATTAGAATATATTACGCGTGGAAAAATCGATAACAGTCGTATAGTTGCTTGGAATTTCTATAATGAGAAAATGTACATATGCTATTTCTTTCATTAGAAAGCTTCATGAAACTACATTTTACAAGACCTACAACATATATTATATGTTACACTGTAGCAAAAAAAAATATAGACATTAACCTTTACAAAGACCTCGGCTATGGATATGTCATCACGTGTCTGATCGTATACCTACTTCCGTATACTCATTGAAATAAATATATCACCAGATATTAAACTACATACTTATATATCTTTTGCATGAGATTAAAAATAAGTTATAACACCGATTATTAATAAATTAAAAATTGCACACATTTGAGCATCAAATATTTTAAATAAATACAAGAAAGTTGATCTTTTTCTTCTTCAATTTTTTATGTTGGATAGTCGCAAGGTTGTTGACGACTTGTCTTGCTGGGTTATCTCGACTGTGGCTGGTGAATGGACCGTGGCCTCTACCAACAACTTTTCTATCTAGACCCTTTTGTACAGAATTTTAATAGTGGTCCACCTCTAGGAAATAAACGCGAAACAAGTTTGCAATGATTTGCGTCAATTGGAATTTATCCAACTTTTGTTTGTGTTTTACTTTGTGGCTATGTTGTGCTGTAGGTGTGTGTTATAGGCACCAACTACGAAATTATAAATTACTAGATTCTGCCCGTGACTCCGTCCACTTGGACTTCAGTACATCACTCTACGGCACACTAATTATCTCTTTGCAAAAATAGTTATTCCACAAGAATTATCCGTTTTTCCGGGATAAAAAGAAGACTGTCCTTTATACGCTCCAGACTATATGTGTGCAAAAGTGGCTTAGTAATTGATTGAAAGAAATACACAAACACACAATCTTTCACATTTATAATATTAGTGAGGGATCCTAATGTTTTGTAAGTTATATTTTTAATTATTTTAATTTTTTTTAGTAGAAGCCTCCGTTCCAACAAAAATTAATTATCAAAATCAGTCAAACGGACTTAATTAAAAAGTTTTGCGTAATCATACATATAAATATAAAGAATTGAATTGAATATTCCTTTTTTGAAGTCGTAAAAACACAGAAAGTTAACATTAAAAAGTTACTTATGAAATATTCGATCGATACGCACAATATGTGGCCTTTAATCATACCAAACAGAGCATAACGACTTCATAACTACATGCACATGACTAAAGTAGATTAACCTTTAGCGAAGTATATTCACTGATATGAAGAAATTGTTTTCAAAATAATAATTATAAACGAACATATATACCACTAACTTCTGATTTAACAATAATTATGTATTTGTAGAGAAATTATATAGTCCAACAACGAATTACCTTTTTGAAGTTCATGTAGTGTTTCTTCCAGGCACAATTTTGCACGTCACAATTTTGTGTAAATTTTTATTTTTTCATAGTTCTTTATATAGAAATTTATATCGATGATGGTATGTTTGGCTACATTTATGATTTTTGATTGAAGTTTTACTGAAAGTAATGGTTTGTTTTCCGATTAATTTGATAAAAAACATTATTATACTTTGTTTTCCTACAAAAATCTTTGCAAAAGGTAGTTACCATAATACGCATAGACATTAGCTATTTATGTGTGGTGAAAACCTCGGATATTTTAGAAATAAACCAACTTTAGATTCGTCATTAGGAATTCTAAAAAATCAATAATTTGGCACTGAAGTCAAAAAAAACGAAAATTTAATTAAAATTTGTAGATCTATGTTATTATTATTCTGCGTTCTTGAAAGATTTTCTTTTTTCAACACCCAATTGGACCAGTGTCGTTGCTGCCTTAACACTAATTCTAACACAGCATAACACTAGAAGTCAATACTATATTAAATAAATAGTTTAAATTTAATAAAAAAATGCCTTGCTGACTTTAGTCAAGAAAATAGATAATTTTTATTAAATTGTCGTCGATTCTTTATAGTCAAGTTTAGCTACCTCGGTATGGTTTTGTATTCGATTGCAGTTCAGTAGGTTCAAATTCCGGGCAAGGAAGCTTCGAATTAAATCACTACACTATATGAGCATTAAGCTGTGGGGATGGATTAAGAATAGAAGTGTCACCCCCGCTCTTTCTTTTCAGCGGGTATCGAGGTGACTAAGGGATGTCAGCTATTGTCACCCATTGAATTACTTGTAATAGGGTAGGGTACCAAGCAGGATTACTCAATCTGGTTTGAATGGGTCGGAATCATTCCGTGTGATCACCGTGAAATACTTCGGTGTGTTTTGGTTGGAGTGGGAGATCGGTTCATTTAACTCCTAACCGTAAAATAAAATGGTGAGATAATTCCATAAGCGGTTACCACTTACCATCAGGTGGGCTGTAGCTCGTCTTCTATATGTATTTTTACTATCTATCACTTCGATCAAGCCAATGCACGTCCCCATATAAGAAAATGGTATTTTAAAAGTATCAATTTGTATAGTACGCTTCGTTTTAGAGTATCGATTGAATATTTGATTCGAATCGATTCTCATATTGTTTTCTTTCAACTATCATTGTCTGGTCTAACACAGTTTCGATAGGTACTTCCATGGCCCAATATAATACAGGCATGCTCAAATCGTTGACAGATTGCCGCAACTACGTCATAATGACGTCACATTTTCCTTGCCGTTTTTCAAATCAAATTATCTAGGGTAAATAATAACAGATGACAGCATTTTAAAAATAATAATACCAATCATTTACTCATCAAAAATGAATGATTAATTATTTACAGTAATTATAATTTCAGAATTTCTAGTGTAAATTGGTTTATTTTTATAAAAAGGAATCTTGGTTATTAATATGAGCAGAATCGTAGTTATTAGTCTGACAGCATAGCGTGGTTGTTGTATATGACAGATACATGACAACTATCGCTTTTAGCCGTTTCTCTTTCAAACCAACGAGAAAACTAGCTCGTACTCTTTCTGTTAACATTGAATCTCAAAGTTTTTCCAACCATGGTGGTGTGTTATATGAAAAATATACAAACTAATAAGTAAAACAATTGTAGGTACTCCTACTATTATTTCGTATGGTGAGTGAGAGCGCTAAGGCTCTCCTTATCCTCTCCTTGTTATCCTTCCTTTTCACTGCCTATCACTTTCCTTAGAGCAGGAGTCGCGCGAGTGATGCCTCAGGTTATCTGGTGTTGCTAGCGTCTATAGGCTACGGTAACCGCTTACCATAAGGTGGTGGGTATTATAAAATAATAATTGGGTGGGTATTATATTATAATATAATATAATAATAACAAAACATAGCATCACGCCTGTATTCCCCGAAGGGGTAGGCAGAGATGTATAATAATGCTGGTTAGAATGGAGAATAGAACGTTTAAATAGAAAATTTGAAAACCGGCTAGAGACTAATTTATAAATTGCCTTTTCAGAGAGGTATTATAATAGCTCATGGCGATAAATTGGAGTATATTTAAATATTTTTTTATAATTTTGTACGCCGAATAAAAATTCCAACATTTTTCTAATCCAAGTCACGTTTATAACTCGCGACTCATCTTCAAATTTTTAATCCTTACTATAATATAAATGTGAAAGTTTTTTTATTTGTTAGTTTTTTGTTACGCTTTCCCGGCGTAACTGAACCCCAGAGTACTAGAGCTCAGAAAAGGACACAGGCTACATTTCATCCCGGAAAAATGAATGATTTCTTCGGGTTAGCTATTTTTGCATAAAGCTAATTAAAGTGCAGTGGGTACTTCTTGCGAAATATATTGCCTTGAACTAACATTTTTGTACATGTTAATGTAATTATTAATATATTAATGGTGCCATAATTTAACAGTAATAACTTTAGAAACATTTTATAAAGTATTTTATTATATTTTTATATTGACCAAAATGTTATTTTCAATTGCAATCAGCACATTACATATCATAGTTTCCTGTATAATATTAAAAGTTTTTTTTGTTAAAAAAATGTCTACTCGGTTTGACTATTTGTCAATGACTTATTGACAGTATATTTCTTCTTTACAGGTAAGTTTGATTTATTAGTCGAAGTCAAAGTCATGTAAAGTTAGCCATAGTCAAGTCAAAGCCACAATACAGCAAAGCGACTTTACTGAAGCTTCTATGGACGTTTGGAGGCAACACGAAAAAACAAATTATGCCGCACTACATCACTGGCATTATGCACATACACAAATAGTTAATAAGCAAAAGGCCACCACTTTTACACATTAATACTTGAAATAACACAAGCTTAGGAAAATAATGTAGAGCGACGACATAACCTTCTTCATGTTCCCGCCAAAACTCCATTTTAAAAGTTTCAATTGACTAATGATTGTAAATATGCACAGACTAGTAATGTACCAAGGTAAATATGTACTGATCTGTATTCTGGTATGTGTCTACATGATCAGTTGAGTAGGTAATTACGGCAACAAAAGTTATCAAATAAACTTCTTTTCACATTTATTATATAGGTAAAAATAATAAAGATTTAAAACAACTTTTTCCTCACCTCAATTCTAAACCTATATATTAAATTAATACGCGATTGTCATGATATTATGTACAAGTCGAGATTATATTGAACAGCTACTATACCTTAAAGTAATGCCGCATATTCCTGTTCAAGTTTAGATAGAATGTTGTGACATACAAGCCGATAATTTGACACGTAAATCCATCAATGCGTGAACTGTCGCCATTTTGTTGTATGCCCTATGTTATAAGTGACAGCTGTTACAAAAAAAATTTTTTTTAGCAGAGTTTTGGAATAAATCATAGTTGACTCGGGTTGGTCCGTTGTCTCTACCTCTGACCTCTAGGAAATGTGCGTTAGTGTATGTATGTAATTATTTATGAAGTATCGCTAATTCGATTGAAATTTTGATATATCTATGTATGTTTCATAATATATCCTCGATATTGTATTAATAATCTGTATATTTTTTTTAACTGCGTCGGTGGTGCAGCTTTAGTGTGAGTGACTGCTGATGACATGTGAGTTTTCGGGTTTAATCCCGGAGTGGGCAGAGTTGTTTAGCTTTTTCGTAAAAAGAAAAATTCTTAGTAGCAGCCTGGAGTTTGGAAATGTGCCCGGTAGACGGCAATAGGCTCGACCACTTACGTGGGACTTAAACATAGTTGGAGGACCGTGGGTGTGTAATACAGCTCTGCCTATCGGGAATACAGGCGCAAGACTAAATTTTATATGTTTATGTTTTATAGACAATCTTATGACTTGGACCAAACAGAACAGTTAACAGAACACACCATATTACAGTGTAATATAACAAATTGGAGTGTCCGCTTGCGTTTTCTGACATTCCGTAATTGTTCCGTACCAGATATTTTATTAGCACGCGCGGCCTAGACAATTACATACGCTAGCTAGGCCAAAATATTGCCAAACTTCACCGTATGTAGTTATATTAATAAAATCAATTTTAATTCGGGTTTCAGTTTCAATCTAACTGTGTAAATTCTGTCGAGTCTATCTGTTGTTAGTTTCGGCAAAAGTAGTAAAAGTTCGTATTATTTTATTGTGATTTTTTAGCATTTGACACGCTCAGTTATTTTACTGGAAATATTGTTTTGTACCGGTGGAAAACGAGAAATTTTCTACAAGATTTGAACTTGCGTTGTCCTCTATCCGGGATGCTTTAGACCGCTTAGTTGTCGTAGAAACCTGCTACAATTCCCAATTTTTACCTTCATATTGTAGAATACTACTTTATAAAAATACAACACTGCCCACGGCTTCGCCGCAGCCAAAAGCTAGTTTTTGAGTTATATCTCAATTTACTGATATAGTAGCGGGATAAAATGTATACCAGTTTTTAAGTCTATCAAATAAAAAAAGTTGCATCATCCGTCCAGTAGTTTTTGCGTGATGCGCGAACAAACAAACAGATAAACAGACAGACAAAAATTCGAAAACAATTTTTTTTTGTGTTTAGATACACCTTCGAGGCATACCTTTTAAGTTTTGTCGTTTGAAGAAAAAAACACAACTAGAACCTTATAGTAGGTACTTTTTATTGTTTTTCAAAGTATTCACCACGTAGCTTAATACACTTTCCCATTCGCTCAAACCAGTTATTATAACATTTATTCCCATTGATATATTGAAAATATCAATGTTTATTCCACTCTAAAGTGGGGGTGTTCAAAATGGCTGACTTGAAAGCGTCGACTGCTTCTTCACCGGACTGGAACCTTTGACCACGAAGACTTTTCTTAATTTTAGGAAATGTAAGAAATCGTTAGGGCTTAGGTCAGGACTGTATGGAGGACGGTCAAGAATTTCTACTTTTTCCTGCTTCTTACATTGCGAAGGACTTTACAAACATAATATTTAACGGATAGATACTCTAAGGATAGAAATTACACCAAGACTCAGAACAACCATTTGTGGATCACAGAAAGAGTTGTCCTGTGTGGTAATCGAACCTACACACTCGGGCGGGAGGTCGGTATCTAAACCACTCCGCTATCTGTTTTATATTAATTGGTAACAAGCCTCGCCCAATCCTTTCTATATCAATCGGTGGTGGTGGGTGGTGGAGGTGACGGACTAAGAATACAAGTGTCACTACCCCATTCTTTCCCACGGGTGTCGTATGAGGCGACTAAGGGAATTAAGCAATTATCATCCATTGCATGACTGGTGGTAGGGCTGGGTACCAAGTGGGAGTACTCACTTGGTATCGGGCCCTAGCGGCTTGGTACCACCATCTCCTGTGTGACCGGCCATGAAGCACATCATTGCGTTTTGGCTGTAGCAGGAGATAGCCGTTTATTCTTTCATTTCATATCTGTGAAATGAAATGGTTAACGGATTACGGAACAAGTACAATAAAAGCGTCGCCACGCTAACAGCCGATTTTACCCTCCCTCCGCATTAGATGTTTCACATCAAAATGAAGATTATGAGGCGTGCACTTTTGGATTTTCCAAAGTATTTTTTAAATATTTTGTGTAAAAAGTTGATTTGGAAAGATGCCGAAAGGATTGCCTGAAGCTTTACGAGCAAGAATTGTTACTTTGGGGGAAGAAGGCTATTCTATGAGAGAAATAACTCGCCGAGTTGCTGTATCCCAATCCTGTGTCGTGAACACGTTGCGGAGGTATCGTGGCATGGATAACTTTGCTGATCAACCACGCAGTGGTCGCCCAACTGTTCTTACTGCTGCCCAGAAACGTTACATTAGTCTGCTGACTGACCGCGACCCAACAATCAATGCCACTAAAATAAGAGCTGAGTTGCAGGCTGCCACTGGACTAGAAGTAAGCACTCAGACCATCAGGAATTGCTTACACCAGGCTGGATTACGAGCAAGGAGATCCTGGCGAGCACCTCTGAACTAACGGCAACAACAGCAACGCAGATTGCAGTGGACTAGGCTCCGCCAAAATGAAGATGATGACGAGGAAAATATTTGGCAAAATTTCTTCTTCGTTGACGAAACGAGAATAAGCACTCATCCAGACAACCAACGTGTCCGTGTCTGGAGAAGACGTGGGGATACAGAGACACAAAGAACGGCCACTGGTACTGTTCAACAAGGCGGAAAATTAATGTCATTTTAGAGCGGAATAATGATTGGAGCTAGAGCGCCGTTAATCCCGTATCGGGACTCGATGACTGCAGCTTTGTACAAAAATGTTTGTATTGAAGGAATCGTCAAACTATTTAGAATAAATCATGGCCACCAATTCGTATTGGTTGATGATAATGCACCCGCACATCGAGCTCAACGAGTTAATGCTGCTCTCTGTGATCACAACATTGCCAGGTTAGACTGGCCTGCCGGTTTGCCTGCCTTGAACCCGATCGAGCACACTTGGGATGCTCTAAAGCGAGCTGTTTGGACCCGTCAGAAGTGCCAGAGATCAGGGAAGCTGCTATTGAAAAATGGGACAGGTTACCGCAAGAAATCCTGAATAACTTGATTCTCAACATGCCGGATGCATGCAGGAGGATTACTGCTTGTTTTCGATATAGGGGGGAGTTATCTTGTACTAAATAAAAACAATTCCGTAATAAATTTTCAAACCAAATCTTTATTTGTATAATAATTAAAAATAGTTAATATTTTCGTTACAATAAAGTTATTTTCTTTTTAAAAAAGATATCACGTACCTAAGCACTTTTATTTTATAGGGTGAAATTTAACAATACAACATTTTTTGCTAGCGATCTCAAACATTTTTTGATGTGTATAGTTAACGTGCTTTTCCACCTTGTAAAGTAAGTAAGTAAGTAGCGTGTCTAAGGTGGTTTTATCCAGTGTGGGAAGGTGCCCCTTACAGGTGGTGAAGAAGAAATTTTGCGGCAGTTAACAACAAGCGATTAAAATCTACTTTCTTCTCCAGGCCCTGCTGGCTCTGGTGGCGTGTGTGCACGCGCAAGACTACGACGACCGCGCGCCGCGGTATATCGCCTCACAGCCCAAGGTTACGTCCACGCCAGTGCCTATCCTCAAGCAAATCAACAGGTAGGGACTACACAGATTTTTTATCATACGTCTAGTGGTAAAGCCTAGCTTATCCCAGCACGAGTGGGCCGGCTTGATCGGGGAAGTACCACCCTCTCACAAAAGATCAGCGTGTAAAAACGGTAGTTACGCCTACCAATATGTTTCGTATGGGGTGTGAAAGCGCCGCAGGCCCAAATCCCCCCTTCCTATCCTCTACTTGTTATTCTTCCTATCCACCTCCTATCCTTTTCCTTCGAGATGACGACGTGCGAGTGATGCCTACCTCTGGTGTGCTAGCCTATATAGGCTACGGTAACTGCTTACCATCAGGTGGGCCGTAATATGCTTGTTAGCCACCCATATAGTAGGTAAAAAAAGATCTCTTCAAATCACTTGGTATTATTAATCAGTATGGGAACTACTCTAGTTCCTTCTTACTTAGCTATATACAATATAGTCAAGTCGTAAGACTGATTACTGACTGACTCGGTGGTGAAGCGGTAGTGTAAGCGATTGCTGATCATGAGGTCTCGGGTTCGATTCCCGGGTCGAGCAGTGTTGTGTCGAGCTTTTTCGTAAAAAGAAAAATTCTCAGTTGCAGCCCGGAGTTTGGAAATGTACCCGGTAGACGACAATAGGCTCGCCCCCTATTACGTAGGACTTAACATAGCTGGCGAATCGTGGTTGTGTAATACACCTCTGCCTACCCCTTCGGGTAATACAGGCGTGACGCTATGTACTAACTAACATAGATATCGACTTCGATGTTTTATCTAGTCACTATTTAGGACTTCTCAAATACACGTAGTATTTGATCTCGTTTTGTTATTGTGCCTTGAAGCAAAATATCGGTTTGCCTGGAGATTTTCTCAGCACTGTGAAGTCTGACAACTTACTTTGGGCGTTGGTTAACTTACAGCGTGGTATACAACATTCTGAGTCCCTGTCACTCTGCATAGAGATCCCCTACAACTAAGGGCAGGAAAGCTTTTTGAAACCAGAAACCAGCTAAAAATATATAAGTAATCTTCACTCCATTTTATCACGTCGATGCGCGTCATGACTATGTCTAAAGATGAACCCGGACTATAGCAATATCAGCCATACCATAAACCTAGACATATAAATTGTTCTGATCCTTTTGCCGCAATAATAAGTATGGCCACTCCATAATTAAAAAAACAGGCTTTTTATCAAAATTGAAATGAAGTTGTTCTCTATTTCAGGCACAATGAAGATGGATCGTACACGTATGGATACGAAGCCGCTGACGGCTCTTTCAAGATCGAAACTAAAGGTGCCACAGGGGAAGTCAAGGGCAAATACGGTTACAAGGATGACTCTGGAAAGGTAATACACTCAAATAATTCTTACTGAATTTCGCGCGAAACGTTTAGTCCGTATGGTGACGGACTAAGATTACAAGTATCAGCACCCCATTCTTTCCCACTGGTGTCGTACGTGGCGACTAAGAGAAGTAAGCACTTATCATCCATTGCATTATTGGTGGTAGGGCTGGGTACCAAGTGGGAGTACTCACTTGCTATCGGACTCGAACGGGTTGGTACCACCATCTCTTGTGTGATCGGCCATGAAGCAAATCAGTGTGTTTTGGTTGTAGCAGGAGATAGCCGTTTATTCTTTCATTTCATATCTGTGAAATGAAATGGTCAGCAGCGGTTTGACAATACTCCCGGTAAGGCTGAGTCCATGAGCGACGGTTACCATTTACCATCAGATGGGCCGCAGCTCATCTGCCACCATAAGCATTAAAGAAAAAATAATTCACTCACTGAGCAGCAGAATTTGAAGAGGTTATAAATAAGCAAAGCCTAATAAATTGTGCACTTGCAGCTGGAACGATCAGCAAGGTTAAAAAGTGATACCTATATGTGAACACCTCAACTCTCTGTGCTTCGGAAAGCAAGTTAAGGAGTGGGCTCTAGCTGTCAAATACCTTGCGTCGTTACAGGTTGTCAGAGGCCTCAATAAAAAGTCTGACTCCAGTCTTGTTATAAGGTTATCCGTTGTCCCCTTAGTTGAGTCGTGGAGATAAGCAGTCACTCCGTGTAAATCAGCTATATCAGCTAAAATCGAAAAGATCGTCTGCTTAACGTGCTATTCGAAACATGGAGATTAAACAGTAACAAATAAGTGTCGCATTTGGTCATCAGATAAAAAACAAAAGAAAACATAGCATCACGCCTGTATTCCTGCCTGTATAAGAGGTAGGCAGTTGTGTATTACACACCCACGACTCGCCAGCTATGTTTAAGTCCCACGTAATAGGGGGCGAGCCTGTTGACGTCTACCGGGCACATTTCCAAACTCCGGGCTGCTACTGAAAAATTTTCTTATTTTTTTTTACGAAAAATCTCAATAACACTGTCCGACCCGGGGATCGAACCCGAGACCTCATGATCAGCAGTCGCTTACACTACCGCTGCACCACAGAGGCAGTTGGATATAATGCCAGCCGGGCTAAAGTATCACATTTAATTGGCACTAGTCAAATTGTGAATTAAATTTTATTGTAGTACATTGACCTTAGAAATGGAGGTTTCATCCATCTATAACATCGAGAACTCTGAAACTAAATTATTTGCACTCTGCTAGCTATACTACGCATGAATATACACTGACTGCTGCACAGAGAAGGTACAGGCTGTTACCACTGCTTCAATTGGTTCGCTAATACGGTATATATGTAGAAAATAAAAGTTTTTTTAGCTAATCTATAGTTACATATATATTTTAAGTATGTTAATAATCACATTTAATTGTCTGTCTTATCAGTTACGCGTAATTGAGTATGGAGCGAACAAGTATGGATTCCAGCCAGCTGGTGAAGGTATCACTGTAGCACCCCCTACTCTTGTAGATGAGACCACAAGGGATCGGCCACCAAAACAACAGGTAAGGAACTAATTATGATTTCACCTTCTTTCCTCCCCGTTACTGTCCTACTGCTGGGCACGGGTCTCCTCTCTGGGGGTGATGGACTTAGGTAGTAGTCCACCACGCTAGTCAGTGCGGATTAGTAGACTTTACAAGCCATCTCTCAGGCATTGTATTGTGAGGAACAACATCTTTCCTTCAAAAGTATAA
The DNA here is from genome assembly GCA_948253155.1 of Leucoma salicis. NCBI lineage: Eukaryota > Metazoa > Arthropoda > Insecta > Lepidoptera > Erebidae > Leucoma > Leucoma salicis. The sequence continues at coordinate 1,715,489 of OX411808.1, read as the reverse complement.
CTTGTAAACAAATACACACATGATTTTGAAAAATAATAATAAAATAAATAAATAAATAACGCCCCATGTTTTTATAACGGACGAAGAAGTATAAAATAATCTAGTCTAGATGGAATCCAGGGGCTGATGATGAAGCAGGAAAGGGGCCACAGGAACTCTATAATGAAACGACGCAACCCCGTCGAGTTTGGACACGTTTGATTCGTCTTGACGAGTACTTTGTCTTTGGATGGCATCCAGGGTCTGATGATGGAGCTAGAAGGTGGCCATAGGAACTCCGTTATAAAATGGCATAACTCCATCGAGTTTGGGCTCGTATGATTTGACTTGACGAGTACTTTGTCCCTAGATGGTATCCAGGGTCTGACACTCTGAGTTATGATCATTTTATATCTACAAAATAATTTAGATGTTTTCACATCTGCTAGACGCCCCGCGAGTTTTTTTTAATTCTTTTTAGTCCGTTTTATAAACATGGTACATTCATTTTATTTTATTATTATTTTCAGCTTTTAGGGTTATGTTCTTCTTTTTATTTTCACATTTTCATGCATTTTCATCCACTTCTGAACTATCGTCCAAATTTCAAGTATCTAGCTCATCGAGAAGTTTAATTACAAAATTCCACCCGGACAGACATACAAGAAAGCGAGTTAATAAAAACAATGTAATAGTAACATAGTAATGATAATAGAATTATCAGAGGTGAGTGCTGTGTGTGCACCTCGGATTGGGGATCAGATTTGATACCACTGTCTGTGCAGTCCTTGATTTTAGCACTGGGCTATTTTTTTTAAGACAATTCCTTGTGCGTATCGCGAGATACTTTATAAACTTCTCAAACAATAGAAAAATTAAACATACTATATTGGATTGTTGCATGTAAATGCATTCCGATAGATGGCGTTGGTCGTAAAGACAAATGTGAGGAGGAAATTGGGATGACCAAACAGGTCTGTACGATAGCTCAGTGGGGCACTTCCCCGGATTGGAAAAGACGCGGGTTCATTTCCCGCTCGTACAAAAAATCTCTTTTTCCTTATTCACAAATAATTTGTAGTTTAAAAAGTAGCGGAGCATGTCAAATGCTAAAAAAATATAGATCCGAAATGTATATAACTAGACTCAAAAGTATACCCGATTTGGGAACAGTCATTCGTGCATAATACAAAGATAAAGAAAAATCGATCTTGAATCGGTTTAGTAGGTCGGTACATATTTCTACTACTACGCTAGTCTATTTTATGAAAAAGATAGCAAATGAAATCTTTTTTTTTGAGTGTTTTTTTTAATATGTGATATGATAAGCCAACGTGTTGAATTCGTTTCTCAGTTTGAGGTCGAAACGTCGCGAGGTCGTATGTGGGTATTTAATCACTAATTATTCCTGTCTAATAAAGGACCTCGTGAAGAGTTGGTACATAAAACATTATGTTGTTCACATGTACATTATATCACCTGCAAATAAAAGTTAAGTGATCGATATTGAGGTTGATGGTGAAACCGGTTCAGTCCAAGAATTAAAAAGCTTGATGTTCCAATGCAGAGAGGACGAGTTTCGGAAACATGATGTCTCCCTTTCTAACACCTTTATGCAGTAGATTGAGTGTTGCACCCTTGTCCTGAACTCGGACAGATATCCACGTACAAGCACTTCAACACTTCGATATACCGATAGTCAATTTGGCTGGATTTCACCCACGTTTTAGATCAAATTGAAGCCTTTCTTATAGTTTACAAATGCTAGACATAGATACCGATTATAGCCCTCCTCAGTTGGTATGGTGTATTACAATCGTCGAACTTGTGCGGGAATCTATTTGTAATGACTCTCAAGAACAACTTATAGAAGTGTCTCAATAGCGAGATGGGTCAATATAATTTTTCAAGAGAGTTCTATCAACTTTCTTGAAGAATAGCATCACCAAGCTACGAACTTAAGAACGAATTAAACAATTTCTAAAGCACTTTGAGAACTGGCTTTCCTACCCTCACAAGCGCTGTAGTGATTCTGTTGTCTGTCGATGATTTCCGTTCTTTAGTTGTTTGAGAGTAATTCTAATCGCGTCCAGGCTGTTTGCTGATATCTTGGATATATTGGTAACGTAGCTTTGCTTTGCGATCTTGGAGTGAGATAAGAACAGGGTTCTGGGATCTGTATAACTGTCTATAGAACTTATGAATCTCCTCCAATATCTCATCTTGGATGATACAATAGTACCGTCATTCAGGTCCCAACAGGCAGATTTCTTGCGAATATTTGGTTCCGTTTTATGACCTCTATAATATTGTAGGGTATATAAATATGCGAATATGGTGACGCATAGTGCGCATGTTTAGTTGTCTCTGGTTTGACCAATCAGCCAACGACTGCTTCACCATTTATGAAAGCCTCGTTATGAGCTTGGGAGTATGGTCTAAAAATTACAATTTACAAGATCGGTCTAGAATAAAGTCGATCCGACCGCGTGGACAGTTTCCATGAACCTATTTTTGGTCATTAATTCGTACTATTCTAGGCATTGGAAGTGATTTTGTAATGGTAGATCTTGATCGGAGCGTATACTTCACCATGCGTAACTACTTCTACTAAGATTCAAGGTGCTTCTGACCAATCGGTGATCACTCCCAGTTATTTTTTATACCAAATGTGCTACTACTGTTCATATGGAATTGTAACAAAATGCTGACTGGTGGAAGATCGTTCACATTTGACAGGCGTCCCACAAATTTTATTTTTTTACAGGGTGGTCGTCCCGATTACCGCGCTCAGTCCCAGGCCGACTACGACTACGAGGAGCCCGCACCGGCCCCGCGGCCCGCTCCGCGTCCACAGCCGCAGTACCGCCCCGCCCCTCAGCCACAGTACCGCCCCGCACCACAGCCGCAGCCGCAATACAGGCCAGCGCCGCAGCCTCAGCAACAGCAACAATACAGATCTTCTCAAGGACCTGCTCCACCCAAGGTACGTTCGAAAACTTTTAAATTTAGAATGTCTAAATGTTTTTTTTTGTAAACTCAAATAAAATTAATCTATATAATATGTTGCTAAGCGGAAAATTGCCTGGATAAACGTAAAAACCATATTTTTCTTTTTTCCATTCAAAATATTCCTAGCTGACAGTTCAAACAAATATTTACGTCAAACACATCAATCAAAAATAGTGTGTTTGAGGATCTAATCTACACTGCTACAACAATTTGTTTGAACAAAATAAGGTTTATTAATAATTAACAACTGTATAACTGTGTATTTTAATATTAATTTACTATTTATTTAATACTAATTTATTTTATTAACTGTGTATTTTAATATTAATTTACTCAAAAGCAATCATAAAGATATTCATAAAGTTAAGTTTTAAAAAAGGGTCAGTTTTAATTTATTCCCTGTTTTTAAATCTTTGCTCTCCAAACGACAAAAAGTTAATCAATTGATCTCTGGTTAAATTTTATTATTTTGCTTAGCTTTAGACTAGATTTCTGGAAGGAACGACGTCTATCGGGTCAGATAGTGATTAATAAAATTAAAATTATATTTTGTTTATTCCAGCCCGCCTTCTTCGCCGGCGCTGCGCCAGCCCCCCCATCAGATAACTTCTTTAACCCGGAACCTTCCCAGCCAAGGCACACCCAAATAAAACAGGACTTTAGGCCTTCTCCATCCTTCCAGTTCTCCGCCAGCCCGAAACCCCAGATAGAATATCAGGATTACCCTGCCCCTGCGCCCGCAAGGCCTGCTCAGCCTAACTTCCCTCCACAGAGAGACCAACCATATTCAATGCTCGACGAACTCCTCAAGGAATATGCCCTGCCCAGCAATGGGGCGGCTCCCCTACACGACATTACATTCGGATCTTATTAGTCTAAGAATAAATCTCAACTTTTTTGTAAATATGTAGATTATTTTTTTATTGATTAAATGATAACAAAATTAGTTTTATCAATTTTTGATAAACAATACGAATTTATGTGTTTGATTTTAACCTAACTATTATAAAGCTTTAACAGAGCTGTGTCTGTACATTTAAGATATTTGAGAAAAAAAATACTGTATTATAGGCGTGTCTAAACACAAAATATTTTTTTTTAGATTTATTTGACTGTTTTACGTACGCGCATAATACAAAAACTACTGAACGGATTTTGATGCCACTTTTATTTGATAGCTCTTGATGAGACTTAAAAACTGGTATGCATTTCATCCCGTTACTATTTCGAGAACCTGATATATAACGTAAAAACTAGCATTTATCTGCGGCGGAGCGGGAAGGCTAGTATTATATTCCTTTAAAACTTATGTGCTAGGTAAAAGTACCTATATAAAGATATAAATAAAACATATATTGTAGATCATATTAGTGGTATTTGTATCAAATGTGAAATATACTGTACAGAAGACCTCTCTCAAAAAAATAACTAATAACTTTCTTCCCCCACCAAAAATTACCAATAGACATACATTTCACATATAATGGATTAAAAATAGAAGTTGTAAATGAGTTTAACTTACTCGGGCTAACCATAGACAAACACATCAATTGGAAAGCGCACGTAAAAAAGGTAAGTGCAAAAATATCAAGTTTTACATATGCCCTACGCGAAGTCAAAAATACCACAGATTTATCTACTGCGCTTATCACCTATTACGCCTACGCATATTCTTGGCTGAGCTATGGCGTAATTTTATGGGATACCTAATAGTACAGACGCCCACACAATATTTACTCAGCAAAAAAAAATTATTAAGAATTTTAGTTAATATACAAAATACTGACACATGTAAACCTCATTTTCAAGAACTCAAAGTCCTAACATTGCCATGCATTTATATCTTGGAAGTATGTAAAATTGTCCGTAAATGTCCAGAACACTACACTAAGCGCGAAGACATCCAATCCAAAATGACTCTAAGACACAAAAATAGATTAAACCTTCGAAATTCACAATTAGCAATGCACTCCTCTGGCCCATTCGTCATGTCAATAAAATTATATAATAAGCTACCAAACGACATCAAAAACGAAAATAAGTTCAATACTTAGCAAGTTAAAGAAATTTCTAATATGTAAAAGCTACTACAATATCAAAGAATACCTAGAAGAAAATTAAGTTCTAAATACATAATAATCAATAACTAAAAATTACACGCACATTTATAGACATAACATAAATAAATATGACTTAAAAATAATTATTGTTATTTAACATTAACTTTTTAATAATCATAGGACAAACGTAGAAGAAACTTGACTTGCCTCCATTTATTCATATTACCATTTAATTAATAATTACATATAATCTAGTAAACCAATTTTGTGATAACACTTAACTAAATATTATGATAAATATGTGCCTACCACCAACTAATAAAACCTTCAATTTTAATTTAAATATAAGATTTAATTAACTTGATATGTTAAATATTCATATAATTGTTATTATTTTGTTTTGCCATTATTTATTATCATAAAAACAAATACAAACAGCTCCTCCTTTCTTCTAATAGTGCTGCGCCCGACAGGCTCCATAATTGTTACCTACTTATAATACTTTCTGATATTTACGCGAATGTTACACATTTTGAAATAAAACTACGTTTACGGAATCTATCGCGTTTACTTGATTTTTATACTATCCCGACGTTTCGAATACTTTACAGCGTTCATGATCACGGGTGGACTTAGATGATAGACGTCCAAGGCTGATATGTTATTTCAACGGTTTCATCTACCCACAGTATATGATTTAAAAAAATTTTTGGTTTATTTATTTTAACCCACCTAATATTCGTTTAGAAACACAGTGAAAATATCTACTTCAAATATTTATGCTTACAATGTATGAGACTTTAAATTAGTATATTAAAATGAGTATAATACTCCTCTTTAAATTGTAAAATTTTTGTTTTTATTTAGTGCTCAAAAATTCTACCACAAACTACCAATTACTACCAGTAAGAAGACAATCTTGGTTATTAGTTTATATTATTAAATATATTGATTTTTCCTAAAAGCTAAGACTAAAAAGCTACCACCGGATCGGAACGCGGCCTGACTGAGAAAGATCCGGCCAGAAAACTCAGTAGGCAACAACTGTTATGGATTATTAAATTTTGTACGGAATTACTTAGTAATAAATTAATTGAATTGAATTGAAGACTACAGCCTACTACAGCGAAAGATAGCAATCTACTAACTAAACTACTTGCTCTATATTCTATTTTTTTTATCTGTACGAGAAACCTTGATGACCTTAGTTAGACAAAGAATATTAACTGACCACGTAGATATGGTTTAGAACATAGATATAGTAATGTATATATCTATGGTTTAGAAAAATAATAAATAACTCCACATTTTTTTGTAATGTAAAATGGCGCATATACTTAGTGCATATACAATTACGAGTACATGTCACATTAATGAACTTGATGCGTGGGAATCAACCCCTAATAAAAAGCCGAGCCACTCAGTGGACGTACTTTTATACGAAGTTAGAAGATATTTTCCTTATAGAACTAACATAAAACATTATTCATGGGAGGAAGTAGGATATTGACAAAGGGTTAGAAAGAAATACTGTAAATATATTCCATTTATAACGCCATCTAGTAAGAAAATAGGTTACAAAACATTATTTTACGTATCAATCATTATTGCCGTGTGATATGAAGTATCTCTAAATTATTCTGTGGTATATGTGTATCTTTATAAAAGCATTTCAATGTGCTGTTAGTCAGTTAAGCTGCCACAATTAAAGTGTTTTTCAAGCTATTTTCTTATAATACGTGGGTGGCAAACAAGTATACGGCCCGCCCATCTGATGGTAAATTACGGTTACCGTAGCCTAAAGACGCTAGTAACACCAGCAGTCCTGGATTAGCCGATAAGCAATATAAGCAATTGCTTAGGGCATCCCGTCTAGGGCGGCACCAGAGACGAGCGAGAGAGAAACACGAGCACACGAAAGTCAAAAAGAAATTACAAAATCCTGACGTTTGTGTGACGTCTTATGTTATAAAAAAAACCTCAAAATGTAACCTAACATGCAAAATTTTATAGAATTTTACGCGATGATAAATTACAATCAGAATTTCCAAATGTCGACATAGCCTTAGGTACGTATTTTTTAACATTAATGATCACCAACTGTACTGAAGAAAAATCTTTTCAAAACTAAAAATTATTAGGGGGTCATAGTCTGGAGGGTGCTTGTCGCGATTCCTGCCAGCCTAGCACAGGCTGTAATCGGGCTAGAATGCGTACCGCAGTGTGAGTTAGGGCGTGTCCTGGAGGCTACGCATACCAACCCGCCCCCGTCGGTACGAACAATGGCAGATGCGGCCATGGGGACCGCCAACTATCACGCCTTGCCCAGTTTGGCGAGTCGAGGGGAGCGTGTTGAGTAGAATGTAAGAGGTGGCGTGGAAGGTAAGTTACACGAGCTGGTAACCGTCATGTCGGACAGACAACTTGATGTGCTTTGTGTAACAGAGACCAAGCGAAAGGGCAGCGACACCTGTGATCTTCCTGGTGGCGAGATGGCTCTGTGGCCGGTGTACCGCAGAGCGATCAGGCCAGCATCGAGGTAGGGATATTGCTGTGCGCTCGCTTGGCCGCAGGTGTGAAAGACTATGGAATGTTCGATCCCAGACTTCTATGGGACCGAATAAATCTAGTTGTCACCAGGGACTTTATGGTCGTAGCTTATGCTCCCGTTAGCTCCTCGGTGGCATCGGGTCTAGAGAATTTCTGGGATAATGTTAGGGAAATTCTGGATTTGGCAAAAGCCATTGAACGCGTAATCGTATGCGGAGACTTGAATGGATGGGTGGGGACCAAGCGTCCAGACTTCGAGGACGTGCTTGGTTAATTTGGTGATAAGAGAGTGAACGATGCAGGTAAGCTCATTGCGGATGTATGTATGGAGAGAAACCTTATTTTGTCAAACGCATTTTTTTAACATAAGGACATCCATATGTATACATGGAGAAGGAATGAACAGAGAAGTATGATAGATTTTATTGTGGTAGACAGTCGCTTGCGAAGTAAAATTCTGGATACAAGAGCCTACAGGAGTCCTACAGTCGACACGGACCACTATCTCGTTATTGAGAGATTTAGTGGTCTGTTTAGAAAATGGAGACATTGGCGATAGCGTGCCCACTTTGAAGGGCTTGAAGGAATAAAGATTGAAAAGTTGCAAGAAGAAAGTGTAAGAGCCAAGTATGCAGAGGGTGTCCGTGAACGGCTGACAATGCCAAGTCAGTCGGAATCGGACATAGAAGAATGCTGGAGAGTATTGAAAGATAGTATGGTAAGTTGAATAGGCAATTAGAAGTTTGAAAAATGGTAAGGCAGCGGGTATTGATATGGTGTCTGCTAAGATGATCAGGGTTGGAGGCTCATGTGTCTGGGAATTTTTACTGGTGCTTTTCAATCTATGTTGGAGCTCAGGAATGGTTCCCAAGAATATCGTTTTGCAGCCGATGCGGTCCTATAAGTGCAGTCTGCGACGGACCTGCAAACCCTAGCCGATGTAATGGCAGAAGATTGTAAGGTCTTAAACTATCGCGTTTCATTACTATGTATTTAAACTATTATTACGGGACTTAACGCGTATAAATACCTTTTTACAGCCGTGGTCACGGGTCAACTGATCAACTGAGTTCACCCGTGACCACGGCTGGTAAAACCCAGTCGAAACGTCGGGAGTAAAAAGGTATTTGATACGCGTTAAGTCCCGTAATAATAGTTTAAATAGATTGTAAGGTCGTAAAAATATAGCCGAATCTTAGGACAACATGTGAAAACATGTTGTGCCGACTCTACTTAGCATGGGATAAGGGCAGGAGAAACAACACATACATATGTAGAATATGTACCTATGTGTCTACAATACTTATTAACATTTTTTTTATATTAATTCTTTGTAGTTCACTTATTAAGGGTAGGGGGGCCACAGGGGAAGATTGCTTAGGGCATCAAGTTACCTTAATCCGGCACTAAACACCAGAGGCATCACTCACGCTATCCCCAAGGAAAGGGATAGGAGTTGGATAGTAAGTATAAAAAGGAGACTATAGGTAGAATAATAAGGAGAGCTTAGGAAAGATAATAAGGAGAGAATAGGGAGGGGGTTTGGGCCTCCGGCGCTCTCACTCATCATACGAAACACAACGTTAGAAGTGCCTACAATTTTTTCACGCTGATCTTCTGTGAGAGGGTAGGACTTCTCCGATCGAACTGGACCATTCATGCTGGGATAACCAAGGGTCTACGACTAGTCGACTACAAATAGAGGGCTTGTTTGTAGAAAGTTAGTAGGTAGGTAAATTTTGACTGCTCAGGTGGAGTGGTTTAGATACCAGCCTACCACCCGAGTGTGGTGGGATCGATTCCCACACAAGACAACGCTTTGTGTGATCAACAACTGGTTGTTCTGAGTCTGGGTGTACTTTGTGTCCGTGAAATTGTATGTTTTTAAAGTTCCCCGCGATACAAGGATTATTACTTGGAGCAGGGTGTTGTCTTTATTAAAAAAAAAAAAGCAGTCGTAAGGACTGCCGACAGAAGTGAAAACTTAAAACTATAAACAAACAGTTGTTATTTTTGGATATCCAAATGAATTGTTTGATCTTAAATTAAAACTTGTAAATCAAAATTATTCATTCATTCATTAAAAATATATATTATTATTATCATTAAAAATTATTAATTTATTCATTCACAACTGGCCCAACGCAATAACTTATACTAATAGGAACAGATATAGTGTTATTGTTGACATGTCACGTGACCATGTCGATGACGACTTACATGAATTTACTCCCTATCCAAATCTTTCTATAGAAGTTTTCACTTCAAAAAAAAAACGGCAGTTTTCTGCATGGTCAGAACATTAGCCTCTCAGCAGATTCTATGGAAGTTATTGCTGGCGATGACAGTAGATACGGGTACTACGATACTGGTATTCAGAAAGTTCGGCATGTGCTCGAGAAGAAAAAGACTCAAGACTCAACTCGTGTCTGAAGTAAAGTGAGCCTCGGAATGGGGTTAAAATAACTTTGTACTTTCAGTTTAACCCACGAAGACAAAGGTTTACGAGATACTGCAAAATGGATACATTTATTGTACCGTCTTAGTTCTAAGGAGTAATGATCCTGTGGGCCGAGCCTAGTTGCATTCTAAGATCGGTAAAGCTATAGAAAACTATTATAATGTATGGAAATTTGACATTTCTAACGTTAAGTCACGTGACTAAGCCTTATAGAAAACGTTAAAGATATCAAATTCCCAAACATTATAATAATTTTCTATAGCGTTAGCGATTATAGAATGCAACTTGGCTAGGCCCACAGTTCTGGATTTTCTTAAGAGAATTTTCAAAAAAGTAGGTGTCCTAAACCGAGTAACGATCCAGGTCTTCAAGAATATTGAGATCCATCGACAGCTCTAGTAAAACCACCTTCTGAATTCGTTTGGAGTTTTTGATGTGAAACATCTAATGCGGAGGGAGGGTAAAATCGTCTACTAGCGTGGCGACGCTTTTATTGTAATTGTCCCGTTTAAATCTTGCAAGTTAAATTTGACACACTTCCTGGTTTTCGATTGAGCTGAAATTTTACACGCACATGTATATCACGTGACAATGCAATATTATGATAACATGGAGCTGATCTGATGATGGAATTGGAAGGTGGTCATAGGAACTCTATAATGAAACGGCGCAACCCCATCGAGTTTGTGCTTGTATGATTCGTCTTGCCGAGTACTTCGTGTCTAGATGGTATCCATGGTCTGATAATGGAGCTAGAAGGTAGCCATAGGAACTCCGTTATAAAACGACATAATTCCTTCGAGTTTGGGCTCGTATGATTTGTCTTAACGAGTACTTTGTCTCTAAATGGTATCCAGGGTCTGACAATGGAGCTGGAAGGGGGCCACTGTAACTCTGTAATGAAACTACGCAACCCTACCGAGTTTATACTCGTTTGATTCGTCTTGAGGAGTACTTTGTCAAGTTATGATCATTTTATTTCTACAAAATAATTTTGATGTTTTCACATCTGCTAGACGTCCCGCGACGTCTAGTTTTTTTTAATAACTAGGTGTATAGAGCAATTTGCCGTGTGGGGCCGGCTTCAGAATTGTTCCACCCCTCTCCAACCATGGGAGTCGTAAGAGCCGACTGAGGGAATACCGAGGGAGTGAGCAGCAGCACTCCTTCGAGCATTAACAACATCTACGGCGATCGCCAACCCGCCTGCCGAGCGTGGCGATTACGGCACTATCCCCCATTCTTGGGGAGGCCTATGTCCAGCAATAGACTTTAGAAGGCTGATAGATGGTATAAAACAAAAAACCTGAAGTAATGTAACACAGTTCCAGTGGCCCGCCAATACAGGCGGAGAGACGGCACACGGCATTTAGTTAGTGGGAGAGACCCCACACTAACCTGTTTAAAAAAAAAGAAAGAAGAACAAAGCGTAGCGGTACTTCATACTAAAGCAAAACATGTGTGGCTTACAAAGCACAGATCCTCCCTCACATAGAGCAGACCCTATTGCTCATTTCTCTGGGAATGTGCGCCCGAGTAATAGTTACAAGCAATCTACGCTGCAAAGGCGTGCGTTACGAATTGTCGATAATCCTAATTTAAAGGGCGGTCTGAAGTCGTCGGTGCGATTGAGGGTCTCTCTGTGTGCTCTATCGAGTCATCAGTGGAGAGTGCTCTGTGGAGCTATGGAAGATGGTACCAACGCCTTTTTACTATATCAGACGTCGCAGTAGGGTTCATCCATTTCACTTAGAAGTAATCTCGTCTAAGGGAAATCGTTACCAGCGTTTTTATAACACTTATGTGTTGTTAGGTTCTTTTTGTAGTTTTTTCCCAGCACTACGACATGTCCTTTAAACTAGCTTTAAGAGAATCATTTTGATCTATATTTTAGCCCTTGACATGCTCAGATACTTTGAAGAACACATTATTTGTGAATGTGGAAAAAGAGAACTTTACTGCGAGCGGAAATGCATCTGATAGGTCGCAATGGCTTAGTGGTCATTTCCCCGGTTTGGAAGGAACGCAAGTTCGTATCCTACTCGCAGTAAAGTACTATTTTCCATATCCACAAATAATTTGTTCTTTTAAAAGGAACACTTTACCTTCTCACTGAAGCTGGTGGCTTTGCTGTGACCCTCGTGTCGTCAAAGAGTAGTGGCTACATTTCATAGTCTTATTTAAACAAAAACCTTGGCTTGATCTTTTTTCAATGAGAGTTTTCTTTATGGGATAATAATACTTATTAATATCATAAATGCGTAAGTGTATTCGTTTGTATATTATTTACGCTTTCACGCGATAATTACTTTACCGATCATCATCAAATTTAGCACACATATAGTCCAAAACCCAGAAAAGACAAAGCTTAATTTTGTCCCGGAAAACATTTTGCATAGAGATCATTAGTGTTACTTAAAGTGATGTATTTTATTTCGAAGCCCACAGGGACGATGCACGGGCAGAATCTTTTCTTTATTAGGTCCAGAGATACAACTAACTTTTCCCTTATTTATCAGAACAGCCATCAAAACACTACCACACCAAAAAAGGGTGACTCTAAAAAAAAATTACTAGTGCTAGCATATACAGTGCCTCTGTGTATTGGGAATAGTAAGATTTGTCACTGAAGAGAGCTCTCAAATGCTCCGGACCTAAAGCAAACCCTTATAAAGATATTTATTTGACATGTTACAGATTATAAGGCAGCCATTATGTATTTTAACAACAGATACCATTCACTATCTAGTAGGCTGTTCATGTGCCGCTATTAGCAACAGTAAAATACTATTACGCAATATATTACATTATTGAATACGAACACTATAGGTTTTGTTGTTATTTAATTTCTGCATTGGGGACGTGGGATCGATTCCCATCATTATAACGCATGGGAATTATCTAGCCGTATGTGTATTATTTCTCAAGAACGTTGCGTAATTAAACTATTGTTATGCATTACTTTAGAATGTAGCAGGTGTTGGAATACTCCGTTTTATATACGACGGTCAAACCCAAAAAAATTGTTTATAAGATTGATACTAGCGACTCGTGCTGACTTGACAAGGATGTACCTAACTAATGAATGACATTTTTAAGATTTTAAAAGCACTAACAATATTTTGATCTGCACTTGACATGCTTAGCTACTTTAAATAACAAATTACCTATATGTGAAAACGGAAAAAGAGAGGTTTACAGTGAATGGGAGTCGTAAAGACATCTAAAAGCAATTGTGAAGTGGAGATTGGGAGTCGCCGTCGGCAACTGCGATGGTTTAGCGTTATAAAACACTCCCCCGGATTGAAAGGTTCATATCCCGCTTGCAGTAAACCTCTATTTGTCCACTTTCACAGGTAATTTGTTATATAAAGCACTAGTAATATATCTTATATTTTCTTCAGACTGATATCGTTCATACGGCAGTCATTGTCAATGGAGACTGACTCAACTATGCTTGAGACATTTTAGCACACGCGCGTGTGCGCAAAATAAAGTACTCTCTGTTCCTTCATTAACTTATTTTCAAAGGACGGGGGCGAAAACCGTTAACTTCCTAGCTCCCAGCAATTCTTGATGGAGAAACTAAACATCTTTTTGCTGAATCGGCACTGGATATGAATCCCAGAACTCGTGACTCACTGTCGCATGCACCATCGCATACTACAATTACAATTATTTTTACGTATCTCTCAAAGTTTCGTTATCTGGAATTATTGAGAGTTGATTACAAAACATTGAATTTCTCTACTTATAAAATGTTTTAATTAGTATGTATTGTACATACGAACCTTTCTAGAAAATATCTAAATGATAGTGAAACTGTATCATAATCCATTGCGTGGTTTATTAGAAAGAAGCAGCGCAATAGATGAATGAGGACAGCGATGTTGTTTCATACTATTTAAAGAATACGTTGCCTAGTTTTCCCGCGTTTATTGGGATAAGTGTATTCTTTCTACAAGGTTTTGGATTCTTTATTTCAGTCTTTCGTCATTTAAATAATATTATGTACTGAAATTATCTACCAGGAAATCCTTAATAACAGCGGCGTGTAAGGGTAGATGGCAAAAGATTTGCCCTTATCACGTTGGGACTAGTTGTGTACTAGCTGCAATGTTTAATGGCCTTGCTTATCCCAGTATGAATGGGTCGACTAGATCGAGGAAGTACCACCCTGTGACAAAATATCGGCGTGAAACAACGGTAGGTACTCGTACCATTGTGTTTCGTACGGCGAGTGAGAACGCCGGAGGCCCAAACCCCCTCCCTATCCTGTCCTTATTAACCTCCGTATCCACCTCTTATCCCTTTCCTTGGAGATGGCGATGCGCGAGTGATGTCTCTAGTGTTCTTAGCGTCTATAGGCTACGGTAGGCCGTATAATTATTTGCTAATAACGTAGTTTAAAATAAAATCAGATGTCTTCCAGATATTACACCTATTTTCAAGCACCTGACCTTCATGATTCGTAAGGACGCTAAGCAGTGGGTCTTAATATACGTAGCATCTATTACTAATCTGTTCTGTGTGTGACTGTCAAATAACTTCGCACACAGGTTGTCGGAATCCTGTACAAAAATCTGACTGACGTGTTATTTTGAAGTTGCTGTCCCCATAGTTGGGCCGTGTAGGTGAGATAGGCAGACGCAGCGTGTAAACAGATTGGAAGCCGACCTCAATAAGGCTTGGCATAAGGCTTATAATGACGTTAGAACTAAGTTGCATAGTTCGAAGATACTTGACAGACCTTGAAAGTTTGTTTACAAATATGAAGATACACTATATACCTCACTATTGGGCACAGTTTTAGAAATTCTCTGTCAAGTTGCGACAATATTCTCTGCTTGTTCACCTATTATTAGTCAAGAGTCTCACCCGTGAAGGTTGTTCATTGTTTACGAGATGCGTATACATACTGCTAAACATGAGCTAAACTCGAGAACATAACTAGACTGTTGTAAGTCGGTGCTAGTATTTGTAACAAATAAGGAAGTTTAAAATATTTTCTGTCTAAGTCTTCGTTATGACTTTTTCAGCGGGTTTTATGATCACAGATGACAACTAATAATAATGTATTGGGTTCAAATACAATAACTACTTCCACCTATTTTTATTAAAGCGGGAAGAAATGTACTGTCGTTGGGTTGGGCAGGGGAGTGCGTCCTCAATTTAATTAATAAATCCGCGGTGTGCTGTCTCTCCGCCGGCATTGGAGGACCGCTGAAACGGAGGACCAAATAGTTTTGTTCTTCAGATACACCTGTTATCACTCTATTGAAATTAACTGTGGATTTATATATTATACAATCAGGTGCCACGTGAGTTCCACAAATTGGCAAACGGACGTTCACCTACTGATAATAAAAAAATCTCAATTTATGACGTAAATTTAAAGAGAACTTCGTCCAGCAATAAACTGTGTAAGTACTTAGATCTGATTATTTTATTGCCTATGTTGGCGGAAGAGCCAGGGCGTCATAGTAGTTAAGTGTTTGCCGTCACTCATGGATTCAGCAATATTAAGAATACCGACAACCCACTAGCCACCATTTCATTTCGTGGATAAGAAATGAATAAATGGACAGCCATCTCCCGCTAAAGTCAAAACACACTGAGGCGCTTCACGATGACTCGGTAGTCGGTGGTAAAGGCCAGTTTGGGCCTGATAATAAGTATGTCCTCTCACATGGTACCCAACTCTCCTTGGTGGCCAATACAATGGATGATAACCGCTTGGGTCAACTCGTAGTACGAGGCTCCTAGCACACCCGAGGGTAAAAATGGAGGAGGAAAGCTATATGCCACCTGTTGCTTGAAACATATTATCAAGGAAGTAACAAATATAGCTGAAAATACTGGAATGAAATTTAGTACACAGATAGTTTACTTCTTAGTTATGTTATCCTAGAAAAATGTTCCGAAATCAAAAAATAAACTACACGATTTACTTGAAATTTTCTATAGATGTGGCTTATGGGCCGTGTGAAGAAGCGGCCCCGCTTTAGAATTGCCCCACCCCTCTCCACCCATGGGAGTCGTAAGAGCTGACTGAGGGAATACCGGGGGAGTGGGCAGCAGCACTCCATCGAGTATTAACAATATCCACTGCGATCGCCAACACGCCTGCCAAGCGTGGTGATTACGGCACTATCCCCCATTCTTGGGGAGGCCTACGTCCAGCAGTGGACTTTACAAGGCTGATGGATGGATGGATGGATGGCTTATGGAACATAAGCTTATGCCTACGTTTCTGCGGGCATGACCTTGTAATCAATAACTTTTTGATAGCTCTTGTTTTTACTTAAGAACTGGTATGGTATACATTTTATCCCGTTACTATACCTGGAACCTGACATATAATCTAAAACTAGCTTTTGGTGTCGGCGGAGCCGCAGGAGATTCTGAGGTCCACGCAGATAACACCACAGGCAGCAGCTAGTTGACAAGGAAGAAGATCGCTTCAAACAAAAAATTAATCTACGACCTTCAAGGCCTTTGTAAATTCAGGAGATAAACTCAATTTAACTCACATTCCAAACAAATGTTACGTTAAAGTTAATTCTCTTGCACATAAATGACAATAAATCTGTGACAATGCTCTCCGCTATTCAGAGCGTGTTACGTGAAGGTCTGTGGGATGTTTAAGTAACACATTACGATTGCTTTGGATTTGATTCCCACACTAAGAAAAAATGTGCAACCTAGTAATGTCAGTTTTGTCGGGCTTAGATTGTCTGCCTAATTGTGTTTGCAAAATTTTTAATGACCCAGACAAATATTTTTCACTAAAATAAAATAAATAAAATAATATACTTCATATACAGCGAAATTTTCTGTGTTTCCTTCGGTTCGTAGGAAATATATTAAAATTTTGAGACGTAAATCAAACTACAAACATAAAATTAAATTCGTTTCATTACCATAAAAGTACATAAAAAGAACTATTTACATTGCATGAGTATTATGTATCAACTAATATTAATAAATACCTCAGTGTCTACTTCTCTTATCCTCCACGGAGTGCTGTGAACCCTCTTCACCCAGGATCTGAACGTTTCTCACCTGCTTCCTGGGGGAAGCAGCCGTAGTCATCTCGGTGGGAGGTTCAACCGTCGGCATGAAGTCAGGACTGATGGCCAGTACCAGCATCTTCAACAACAAAGCTTCTCTTATTTCTGGTGGAAGAAACTCTGGCATCTCTTCAATTTGGTTTGAAGAGGAACCAGTCGCGTCATAAAGCCGATTGTATCTCCTCCTAGGGATATACCTTTGGCTATCATAATTATTGACATAGCCCTGATTCTGATACTCTTGTCTATACTCGTCATACCGGTAGTCATATCTATCATCTTCCTGATACCGTTGATGACGATAATCAGGTCGATAGAGAGTCGGTGACAGCATCATTTGATCCATTAAAGCTTGCAGTCTATTCTGCCTAAGAATCAGAATGTGGAGCAAGCGTCTTAAGTCTCTGGTACTCACAGGAGCTGCTATTGATGTCATCTCTTCTACAGGGTTGTACCTCGGCTGGAAGCTTGGCTGAGGTCTATATGGGTTTACGAATCTTGCCTGGTATCCCTGGAGAGGAACACCTCTTTCATCTACAGGTATTGGTATGATTCTCGTTGCAGGTCTCATTTCATAAGCGTCGTTGGTTGTTTCTGCAGGCTTTGGTGGTTGCTGGTAAGGTTCCTGCTCGTACTGAGGTTCTAATTCTTTATTTTGGAAGTCGTATTGGAGAAATTGCCTTTGATTTCCAATAGGCACTGGAGCACCAGGATTATCTCTGAGATATTCACGAGTTCTGAAGTGAACGACCGGTGCAGGCCTTTGGTAAATAGGCTGTTGGTACACTCGCTCATCAGGTTCCCTTTGAGGTTGGATTTGAATAACTGGCACTGGATTTGGAGTTACACTTTGGACACTGTCATGATCAAACACACGACCAGTACTGGCTTCGATTGTTGTCTCTTGTTCTTCAATAGGCACATCTTGATATTGCTGCCGAATTTTCTGTCTAGCAGCCACTAAAGAATGTATAGGCACTAATCTTGGTCGAGGTGTCGTCGTCGTGAATAAAGGTCGAACAGTTCCCATTGACAAATGGCTACCATACACGTCAGTGGAGTCATCACCTACAGACTGCTGTAAGCTGATCATACGTGGATTTGGACTCGTTTCTATTAAATCACGACGAATAGTATTGGCTTTGTTCACGTCACTTTGCTCTTCTTCAGTAACGTGTTCGTAAACTGGCTTCAAGGTAGAGGGTATATTCGTAGTTGTTTGTCTTGTAATCAAATCATCTTTTGTCCCCACTGACATTGGCTTTAAGATTTGTGTACGAGTTTTCTGTTCGTCCACATTTGGTTTATAGAGATTGGGGATATTACTGGTAGTTTCGTCAGGCTTCTGATGTTCTATCGTAGTTTCGGCATATGGGGCTCTAGTTGAACTAGAGTGTGTTCTTCTTCTTGGTATTGGTTGAATCACTGTAGCTCTTGTGGTATGAGAACCTCTTGTTGGATACACAATAGTACCTAACGGTCTTCTGGTAGTAGATGACACTGTCTTATTCATTTTCGCAATCACAGCCGGAGTAGTCGGTGTAGTACTTGTGGTAACTGGTACAGGTGTACTGTCGCTTGAGGAGGTATACGTTACACGTTTAATCTCACCATCTTGATCAATATAACCGAAAGTGCCCTTCACATTTCCAAGGACATCTCTATTTTCAATCTTAAACGTACCATCATCGGCTTCATAGCCGATTGTGTAAGATCCATCTTCATTCAACCTCCGAATCTGTTTAACTATTTCGACCTTTTTAGGATCACCTGTCTCACTGGCTTTGAGGATCTCTTTAGTGGTATTGTTTGGTGATTGTGTTGCATGTTCAGTGGAGTTAATACACGTTACTGTTGTAATACACGTGATGATGATTAAGACGATCATCTCGCCGGGGTCTCTGTCGGCATGTCGGCGGTAAAGCTGGGCAGGCGGCTCACGTCTCCTATATAAAAATATCGCCCCACTCGCTCAGCTGCCGTGCGAAACTTACGCAAGCTGTTGTATTGTTGTCATTTCATTATCTGAAACGGGAAATCTTTTTGTACTCGCTCACACTTGTGCTGTATAACCTCTATTGTTTAATTGTCCAAATAGTTTTGTTCTTCAGATGCACTTTTTACTTTGATATAGATTTGGTGTTATTTTAATTGCTCGAAGCGAGGTATGGTTAGTTAATGGGTGGCATATTTTGTTGATCTCACGGCATTCAAAGTCAAACACATAATAACAGTTAGTTTTTAGGTCACTCCAATATTAATAATTATTGGTGTGCAATTAAGATTGAGAGCTTTTTAGTTACTGTTTTGTTTTTCAATTTTGTGAAGGTGCAAGGTCTTTTTTTAAGTAGGAACGCATAGTCGTGCAGATTCTCTTTATACTATGTTACGTACTTTATAATTCATTTGATATGACTAATAAGAGAAATTAAGATATAGGACCTAGTTCAACATAAAACAATTATTTTGTCCAAACCACAAATTACATACAAACATCATAGCAGCACAATTAAGTTTTTTTGTTTAATAAAAGTTTAATTAAGATGTATTGTAATGTAAATCTGTGTAGCACGTCTGTACGGATAGAGGCTAGCTTATGATATTAGTAAAGATTTAATCAAGTTTTAAAAATATTTTTATGTATATTTTAAGCGGTTGACAAGTTCGGCCACATACAATGTTCGACAACATAAAATGAGAAAATGTGAAATCGAATCCTGCTTGCGAATATGTAGTCCAAAATAATAATTTTGGACTACACATTTTCGCACTTGGTTTTCAAGTTTTAAGAACTGAGGACAATAAAATTCTTGTGAAAGTCAGATTGAGGCCTTTTTTTGTTAAGACGGGAAAAAAAAATCCTAACCGCACACCCCGTCGTTCGGGGTAACGAACAGGGTAGTGTGGGACCCTCACCCACTAAATAAAACCGCTGTTTGCCGTCTCTCCGCCTTTATTGGCGGGCCACTGGAATTATGTTACATTAATTCAGTGGTACCTACTCAGACTGAGGCCTGCAGAATGAAACTTACTTTAAAGCTTTTAATATTCAAACTAAAACTTTTTCCATCTAATTTAAAATTGAATTTAGTTTATACATCTTCAAGGAAAGGGATAGGAGGTGGATTGGAAGGATATTAAGGAGAGGATAGGAAGGTTTTATGGTATTAAGTTACTGTGTATGGTTCAGGCGACATCTGTTAATTTCCTTTGTAAAAAATTGATTCCAAATCTATATTATATTTTTGTTTTGGTCTTGTTATGTTCCACAAATTTGTACATATTTAGTGTGCTTAGAAAATTAAATTAATGCTCTAAGTTACAGAGTCAAGTAAACACTAGGACATTGCTGAAAATCAGCGTTAGAATACCATCCGGCAAATTTTAAAATTTGCTGAGCAATGGGCATTTTTTCTGCTTCATTTAAGACGCAATACCAATCTTGGAAAATTCGGTAAGTGGTCGTCTTTTGTGGCAAGAAATAAATATTTTCTTTCTTTCTATATTCTGTGACAGGGTAGTTTTCTTCGACCAAGTCGGCCCATTCATGCTGGCTCTATTGTACTACTAGAAAATCATTGCCATGATGCTAATTTGATAACCTCATTATTAACCGTCCTTGCATTACTGCTTATTAATTTGCTAATGTATTGCAATCCCTTTGCTTATACAATCTGTGTACATTTGTAACAGTTTCGTGGGAATAGTACAAGTCCATGTTAGGTACAATCGTCATTGTTACATTATTATGTACTTTTAAATAAGTTGATGGATTTATAATGAGAAATAATATTACCTATTTACTTTTAGATTTTGTAACAATTAACATTGTCATAAGGATAATTGAGGTAAGGTAAACAATCAAATATTTCTTTTTAAGATAAATACGCTTTTTTTATAAAGTAAACTAGTTCCGCCCACGATTTCACCTGCCTTTTTATTTGAAAGATATTTTAATATTTATAAATATCTAGCTAAACTCAGCAGACGTGGTCCTCTCCGAACATCGGCTTGCCTGCGGTTCTAGATTTATTAGACACGTATATGAATTTTCGATAACAGTGATGGTGGAGTTTTGGCGTGAAATTTTGTGATTATAAATATAAGAACATAAAACTAATTCCAATGAATTTCCTTTATAAATCTGTAACGTAAACCCCTAAATACCTACGATCACAGTGGCACCTACCTTATATACTATAGATGGACCTACTCATACAAAAAAATACATCAAAGTCAGTACGGCCAGTTTCGAGTTTTTGCGAGAATAGCGGACGGCATTCTAGAGAAATATACTTACTATTATAAAGCTGTAACAGAGCTATATATGTACTAAATGTACGATGTTTTAGAAAAAAACTATGTATTAGGCTATTTAAGCGTCTCTGAACACAAAAAACTAGACTTCGCGGAACGTCTAGCAGATGTGAAAACATCGAAATTATTTTGTAGTAATAAAATGATCATAACTTGACAAAGGAATCAAACGAGTATTAACTCGATAGGGTTGCGTAGTTTCATTACAGGGTTACTGTGGCCACCTTCCAGCTCCATCGTCAGACCCTGGATACCATCTAGGGACAAAGTACTCGTCAAGACAAATCATACGAGCCCAAACTCGATGGAGTTATGTCGTTTTATAACGGAGTTCCTATGGCCACCTTCTAGCTCCATCATCAGACCCTAGATACCATCTAAAGACTAAATACTCGTCAAGACGATTCAAATGATTCCAAACTAGATGGGGTTGCGTCGTTTCATTAGGTACAGAGTTACTGTGGTCACCTTCCAGCTCCATCATCAGACCCTGGATATCATCTATGACTGAAGTTGCGCCGCTCGATGGAGTTGCGCCATTTAATTGCAGAGTTTCGCATGGCCACTTTCCAGCTCCATCATCAGACCCTGGATACCATCTAAAGACAAAGTACTCATCAAGACGAATCAAACGTGTCCAAACTCAACGGGGTTGCGTCATATCATTATAGAGTTACTGTGGCCACCTTCCAGCTTCATTGTCAGCCTCTGGATACCATCTAGACACAAAGTACTCGGCAAGATGAATCATATGAGCCCAAACTCAATGGGTTTGCGCCGTTTCATTATAGAGTTCCTATGTCCACCTTCCAGCTCCATCATCAGATCAGCTCCATGTCATCATAATATTGCATTGTCACGTGATATACACATGCGTGTAAAATTTCAGCTCAATTGGAAACCGGGAAGTGTGTCAAATTTAACTTGCAAGAACGGGACAAGTACAATAAAAGCGTTGCCACACTAACAGCCGATTTTACCCTCCCTCCGCATTAGATGTTTCACATCAAAAAATATTTTGTAGAATTTTTGTGTGTTTGTTTGTTCAGATATCACGCTAAAACTATGGAACAGATTTTGATTTAACTTTTAATTAAACACAAAGTGAAAAATGTGAAATCGAAAATAACAGTCAGTAATATCTAAAAAATATCTAAATATTTATAGGGTTTGCGTCATTATTAGGTAAAATCTTAATTGTAAAATTAAGTTTACCTGGTCGGTATAATGTATGAAAATACTTCCGACAGATGGTGCAGGCGTCACCCAAAGACGTTAAGTATGAATGTGTTATCGAAATTAGCAGCCAGGAGCAATTGTCAGGATGGCTGAATTGGTAAAGCATCTGGACGGTATCCAGAAGATGCAGGTTCAAATCCTGCTCCTGACTGTTATTTTCGATTTCACATTTTTCACTTTGTGTTTAATGTATGTTGCTAAGCATGTCAAATGCTAAAAATATATATAAAAATATCTAAATATTTTACTTTTAACTTTTGTTCAATAGCTTTTGATTAGACTTAAAAACCTATATTTTATCCCGCTACTATATATGGAAACTGCGATATAACCTTAACTAGCTTATAGCTGCGGGGGAGCCACTAACAAAAGATAGTAGATTTATATGTCTATAGATTTAGAGTATCTATTTTATCATAGACCACACTTTAGTCATATTTTCATAGTGTATACACCCACTCGTCTACAGTTTCATAAACATATGTCTCTAGTTAGATAAATAGTTTTAGATTTGTAAAGAATCAACAGTTTGGGTTTATATAGAATCAGTATGGTTTGAATTATGTATACTAGTAACATATAGCATCCGCATTAATTAAATAACGATAGGCTAGCTCTCCTGATAGTAGATACTCGTATAGTGTATAGATTTATTTATATAGCATATAGCTTTAGTTAGTATAATATATATATAGAAGACCGTGTGGGGCCGGCTTTAGAATTGTCCCACCCCTCTCTACCCACGGGAGTCGTAAGAGCTGACTGAGGATTCCCTCAGTCCGCAAATAAAGGTGAGAGACGGCACTTGATGGGTTTCTTTAGTGGGTGAGGGCCCCACACGACTCTGCTTGTTGCCTCGAACGACGGGGTGTGCGGTTAGGAACATTTCTTCCCGCCTTATCAAAAAAAAGGCATAACTGGCTATTTTAGAGTGGGTGTCCTAGTTAGCCGCCATGATATCATGATATAGCGTATCATTGCGCTCACAGAAAAGGAATAGGCAGGATAGTTTTAGAGATATAACAGAAAACGTAACGTTACGGGCAAAGGTTAGTAACTATAAAACGTAAGTTTTATATTTAAAATAACCTTTTCCCGCCGCTCGGACAACAACTAGTTTTAGGTTATATCTTTGGCTCCCAATATAGTAGCCGGTTAAAATGTATACTAGTTTATAAGTCTAATGATCCATTTAGTTATTTATACGTGATGTCCGAATAAGTTACACATACAAATAGACTAACAGACATAAAATTTAAATAAAAATGTTTTACGTTTAAGGACGCCATAATAGTCTAATACAGTAATTTGTTTTCAAATGTCTTAAATGTACAGACCTATAAAGCTCTGTTACAGATTTATAATAGTATAGATAAGCAACCGTATAGTGATGTTGTGCTGGTTTTCTTAATGGTAAGGTTGGAGGTAACACAGATCGCCGTACAAACAAACAAAATACAGTCCACTCGTCTCGTATAATAATGAAAAAAATCAAATGTCTCTTGGATGATTTTTCGGAACGTAGTTTTAGAGTGTTTTTCGCTGAAAAACATATGAAAATAATCTCCAATTTAGATATTGATTTCAAATTTTAGAGTAAATTATGATGTCTATCGAGGACCTGACCTTAATTAAAACAGTAATAAATTAAGTTAGCAGACTACAGTCAAAACTAATTAATCTGGTATGTCCCCATCCCCAATTTTTATAGCATTATTATTTTTTGGTAATATAATTGCGGCAATATACTGGCATAAGCAAGTTCAATCGATATTCAAATACTTTTTTCTTGATATTATGTGATTTAAATGAAAAATAATTGTACATTTTCGTAATTACACTATTTTAAAAAATGTCTATTCTAAACTGTATATAACTAAAATGATAATTCAGCTGGCGCAATTTCATCAGCCGTTTTTTTAATGTAAACATGAAGTATTCGATAAAATAATATCGACTCGTGATTGGCCGCGTTGGTTAGTATCGTCCTGTTAAACGAAGTGCTCCAAAACATGGTTTAATTTGGTGAAAAGTTACGATCAAAAGTTGTCATCTGGTGTTTGTCACGGAAGTTGCATAATTAATCTGACTTCAATAGATAATCATATAATTTTTAGAAACTAACCAGGGTCTATAACATTGATATGTATTCATGGTAATTATATCTTTTATTTCAAATTTTAATAAATAACGAACCTAGGCTTACTTGACTTCAAATTTCTAATTAATCCGGGTCGCATTAATCTGGATTTATCTGGCTCTTAAGACCAGATAAATTTGAAGATAACATACTAATTAGGTTCTTGTTACATTCTTCTTTCAGCTTTACTATTTTAAAAAGGGCAAGTCCAAAGAAACAAGCAAAAGAAGAAAGGCTAGTAAAGATAAGACTCGCGGGGAAAAAGAGATATAAAAAAATCTAAAATAATGAGAAATGATGGAAGGGAAAACAAGAAAAATATCGACTGACTTACATACGCAGAAAAAAGAAAGAAAGAAACAACTATCAATAAACTAAATGAAAGAAAAATATGGAGAAAGAATTATAAGTTATATTACTATAGAAAAAACTATCTAAAATTTTATTGCAGCCAATATTCTAGCCTCTAGACAGAGAACAGGATTCTCATATACCAAGACCAAGAGTTACAAGCCAACATTTTGGTCACATAGTATACTCTACAAGCTTTTCGGCTAAGTCTTTATAAATTTGAAAAGCGCCAGGTCCCCAGGGGCTTATTCTCTGCCCATAACGGCATAAATAAGTAACCTCTCCCGAGGTTAGATATTTGCGCCATTTGTGTGATGACAGTTTGCCGTGTGGGGCCGGCTTTAGAATTGTCCCACCCCTCTCTACCCATGGGAGTCGTAAGAACCGACTGAGGGAATACCGAGGGAGTGGGCAGCAGCACTCCTTCGAGTATAAACAACATCCACTGCGATCGCCAACCCGCCTGCCAAGCGTGGCGATTACGGCACTATCCCCCATTCTTGGGGAGGCCTATGTCCAGCAGTGGACTTTAAAAGGCTGATGGATGGATGAATGTGTGATTCAGTTATATAGTACTGCCAGCAGCACTCCGAAAAGACTCTGCTGTTGAGACGAAGACAAGGTATCCACACAGGTAGCATCTCGTACTAATGGCCGTAAAGCTTCTACATTATCGATGCATGTGCATGGGTGTGTAATGCACGGAGCACCGATACGACGTGAAATGGCTATACGGAATGTGTTGTTACTTAAAAGCGTGCCCTATGCATTTGATGGTAGAGCTTTTAACCAAAGACCAGACTCCTAACGCGAAACAGCTAAGAGACAAGCACATTATGTAAGGCCACTGCACGTTTATAAAAGATTATTCCGTACCAGCTCAGAAAGTGGCTTGTCCCACTGCTTTTGTGAGGACGGGTCCTTGAGTAGGCAACCTTCTGGGCAGGCTATTCTCCATTTATGAGTCGATTTAGAAAATGTTGATCCACATTATAGATTCTAGTGATGAATAGTTGAACATTTTTGATTTTTTATACTTTTATGACATTAAGTTATACTTTACAATTTCACATTTAAAGTCCCTATTGCAGAATTAAGTCTGATTGTCTTCTTTTATTAAAGAGTTAGCTAGAGTTTTATTTTTTAATTTAAATTGTTTAAGATTTTTATAATTTTTTCGATTTCTGTTATTGTTTTAAGATTTTTTTAATTTTATTAGAAAACTATCTGTGCCAATACGTGATCTTAGCTATTCTATAGCATATTATAATTTTAATATGTTTGCTTATACGAATGTTTATTTTAGAGCAACAATAAAGTTACTTTATAACGCAATTTA
The DNA here is from genome assembly GCA_948253155.1 of Leucoma salicis. Lineage (NCBI taxonomy): Eukaryota > Metazoa > Arthropoda > Insecta > Lepidoptera > Erebidae > Leucoma > Leucoma salicis. Next base: position 1,688,968 of record OX411808.1, on the reverse strand, counting down.
GGTAGGTGTGTCAACGTTGTAAGTAATTAAAATCTAATACAAGATTACGTTATTTGAACCAAAAAGTACACTTTTTTTTACATTTGCCAGATATTTCCAAATAACGTTGATTAAACATAATATTAAACACAAAGTGAAAAATGTGAAATCGAAAATAACAGTCACGAGCAGGATTCGAACCTGCATCTCCTGGATACCGTCCAGATGCTTTGCCAATTCAGCCATCGTGACCCTTGCTCCTGACAGCTAATCTCGATAGCACATTCATACTTAACGTCTTTGGGTGACGCCTGCATCATCAGTCGGAAGTATTTTCATACATTATACCGACCAGGTAAACTTAATTTTACAATTAAGATTTTACCTAATAATGACGCAAACCCTATAAATATTTAGATATTTTTATATATATTTTTAGCATTTGACATGCTTAGCAACATACATTAAACACAAAGTGAAAAATGTGAAATCGAAAATAACAAAGAAAGAAAGAAAGTATTTATATTAATAAGAAAGAAAGAAAGAAAATATTTATTGGAACGGTAAACAAACATATATTATATAATCAATTTACATAGTATAAGTACTGGCACGTTGCAAAACGACCCCAACTTAGCATAATGCAGATCGTAAAACCTGCGCTGATTTTCTGTTGGGGCGCTTTGATGACGTCACGGATGTGTGACAAAATACAAAAGGAGAAAAAATAATTCTTAACTAACAGTATTTATTGAAATATATGTGTAAAAAGAGTAAGTATAAATAAAGAATAAGCTTATCTTGCCTCTGATATACCTATATAAAATACAAAACAGGTGGGAGAGGCAATCAATGAAAATTGCAATGCCCATATAACCTAGGATATAAAAATGTTATAATAATAAATTTAAGAGTGTCACAATAAAAAAAACAAATAAAATAAAATAAATGATAAAACAAATAAAATAAATGAATACAAAAAAAACTTAGGCCATGTGGGGCCGGCTTTAGAATTGTCCCACCCCTCTCCACCCATGGGAGTCGTAAGAGCCGACTGAGGGAATACCGCGGGGAGTGGGTAGCAGCACTTCCTCGAGTAACGTATTAACAACATCCACTGCGATCGCCAACCCGCCTGCCAAGCGTGGCGATTACGGCACTATACCCCCAATTTGGGGAGGCCTATGTCCAGCAGTGGACTTCGAAAGGCTGATGGATGGATGGATGGAAATAAAAACTTAATAAGCACAGACCAACAACAATAAATATCCAACCAGACAGATATGTATCTTGATTGTAGCATCTTTTATGGCATTTAATGCGATTAAAGAAAGGAGCCCTTGAGTTTCTTGGCGGGTTCTTTTCATGAAAGGCTTCACTACGCAATCATTAGAAATTGATGTTGCGGCTCCATTTGCCTCAGGCGCTTGTATTAGTTGTTAGTGGATTCTAGACGAATTCAAGTGCCAGTTCTAGTGGTAGAACCTTACTTATTCCAGCATGAATGGGCCGGCTTAATCGGGGAGTATTAAGACCCTCTCACAAAATATCAGCGTCAAACAACGGTAGGTATTTCTACCATTGCATTTCGTATGGTGAGGAGGCCAAAACCCCATTCCTATCCTCTCCTTATTATCCTTCCTATACACCTCCTATCCCTTTCCTTGCAGATAGCAATGCGCGAGTGTTGCCTCTGATGTTGTTAGCGTCTATAGGCTACGGTAACCGCTTACAGGGTGGGCTGTATGCTAGGTTGCCACCCACGTAGTCTAAAACAAACCAATTTGCCTTTGAAATCCAGAATTTGAGTATATTTCTTTAATAAAATTTACTTACTTATCATCACGCCACTTCCCTGTATATCTTCTTAACCAGTCGCTCGTCCGGCATTCTTTCCACATGTCCGAACCATCGGAGCATTCCCTTTCGCATCTTTACACTAATACTCTCTTTCATACCTACTCGCTTTCTTACGTCGTCGTTACGAATGCGGTCAGTCAGCTTCACGCCACAGATTCTCCACAGAGATCGCATTTCGACCGAATTGATTTTATTATCATGCTCCTTTTTGCATACCCAACTCTTGCTACCATACAATAACGTTGGGACAAGCACTGCGTTGTGTATAGCGACACGTGCCTTCTGGCTGAGGTGATGACTGCCGAGAAGTTGTCCCAATGCTCCGTTCACTCTATTATACTCTACTCTATCTCACATTGTTTATAATGTATATTGATAATCAGTATTGGGCATAGACGTAATGACGTAGGATCGTAGGATATTTTCGCTACGCTCAAAATACCAATGAGGCATTGGAGTGGAAGATCTTAATCAAGTATAAACTGCTGCGAGAGTAACTGAGATTGCGAAACAAAATGCCGTATGCCAATGTATATCAGGATCAGGTGGATTCTTATGCACCTGTAATATAGGCTATAACTTTCCTATTAGATCTATAAGCGGCGTTATATCTTCTTTTACGTTCAGGTCCTGGCACCTCCTGGCCTTATTCCAGGCCAAATAGGCGAATTGCTTCTGACGTGCAGCCTCCCTGCAGGTACTGTTAAACCAGGGACGGTTACGACCGCTGACGAGTAACTTGGTGCTTGGGATAAATGAACCAACCCTATTAGCACAATTTCCGTCACGCAGTCCTAACGTATACATGCGGTTATAATTTCTGTATAAACAGGGAATTTAAAATAATAACAAATAAATCAATAACACGATAAAAAAAAACAATTTAATAAATAACATGACGTTAATACTTAAATTCGATAATGGGTTCGCTGGTGTGACGCAAACTTTATATTGTCAATTATTTCCGAATACTCACCGACAGATGACATGTAATTCTTTAATATTTTTTCTCACATATCATGTAACTAAGTAATAAATCTTTAAAATAATGTATGTTTTATAAAGGATTTTCCTTTATAAAAGCTAAATTTACTTATTTGTGACAAAAAGTCTTATAATATTATGCTTTTATAATATTAGAGTGACGATATTGTGGAGTTGCAGGTATAATGCACTTTTCGATGACAGATGTCTCTTTGTAATGAAACAAAGCAAATGTGTTTTAAAATATAAATATATATAAATTTAAATGACTTACACATGAAATGATATGCCATCTTATTTTAATTTTACTCCTGAGCAATTTTTACACCCATCAACAACGCACTTCATTGCTAAAACAATTTAATACCTATATAAACGTGAGAAAAGAGCGAACCGATGGCAGTGACGGTTCATTTGATACTACGGTTTTAGGCCCCGACCACTGTGACGTCGTTGACCTATTTGAAGGTGACATGACCTAGTTGCCTTGCGGCATCTCCGCTATTTTTATGTACTCCGTGCCCTGTACCTACCTCCTTCCACGTTCGCATTGTATATCTTCTTAGCCAGTCGCTCGTCCGGCATTCTTTCCACATGTCCGAACCATCGGAGCATTCCCTTTCGCATCTTTACACCAATACTCTCTTCATACCTACTCGCTCTCTAACGTCATTGTTACGAATGCGGTCAGTCAGCCTCACTCCACAGATTCTCCGCAGAGATCGCATTTCGACTGCATTGATTTTGCTCTCATGCTACTTTTTACATACCCAACTCTCGCTTCCATATTATAACGTTGGAACAAGCACTGCGTTGTGTATTGCGACACGTGCCTTCTGGCTAAGGTGGTGGCTGCCGAGAAGTTGTCCCAATGCTCCGTTCACTCTATTTCCCGCATTCACTCTTCTTTCTACATCAGTGGTGTACCTTCCATCCCGACTGAATCCACATCCAAGATATACAAATTCATCAACTTGTTCTAGCACACCATTTCCTATTGCTAATCTAACATCTGTTCTGGCTTCTTCTCTTTCAAAAACCATTACTTTGGTTTTGATCACATTCACACGTAGGCCCCTTTTCTTACAATCTTCTGCCATTACGTCGACTAGGGTTTGCAGGTCAGTCGCAGATTGCGCTAATCGGACCGCATCGTCTGCATATAGCAGCGAGTTAACCACTAAGTCGCCCATCTGAACTCCCACATTCATTTCATTCAACCTTTGTAGACATTTATCCAGATATATGATAAACAGTCTGGCTGATAGAACGCAGCCCTGTTTAACGCCGATATTGACATTAAACCAGGGTGACATTCCATCATCCAGCCGCACACAAGCTCTGCAGTCCATGTAGTTGGACTGCACCGCTTGTAGCAGTCTACCGTTAATACCATACTCCGGCAAAATGTCCCAAAGTTCCTTTAGTACAACAGTGTCAAATGCTTTCTCCAAATCCACAAAACTGCAGCCTTGCCGGCACCTGTTTATTTTATCTACTTTAAATATGTGTACAATTCGCGAATCTTTAGAAGTTGCTCTCTCATGGTTACATTTATAATACTAAACTACTACAGGATTCTTTAAAGTTACTATGTAAAACATCAATAATATTCATAACTAGCCTTTGCCAGCGGCTCCCACGCAGTCAAAAGTATATTAGTTTCAGAGTTTAATCAAGAGTCACCAAACAAAAAAAGTTGAAGTAAATCCGTTCAATAGTTCTTGCTATTACAAAATTATATTATTTTAGTTAGTTAACAAACAGACAAAAATTCTTATATTTTTTTCCGTTCAGAGATAGACGTAGCCTATAGTTACTTACTTATCGTCATGGCGCCTCCCTTGCGAGTTAGTCAGAGTGAACATAGCCTAATACAGTCCTCAAATATATTGAATGTAAGAGTACATACAGTCAGTGGTCTGTTACGGTTTTATAATAGTATACAGACATTTTTGCCATTTTAACAAAAACACATAATTATTATAAAAAGTATAATTTATTATCGAACAAAAATTACAAATTGTAAATTTTTACAGAGCGCGTAACGGGTTGCCACGCGCAAACCGTCGAACGTCACTTAAATTAATACTAAATATTTACTAAAATAACATTACTGATTAGATACAGTGATTATGTACACAAGGCGATACAGCCGCTCCATCAAGAACAGACAACACACGCACAAACACTCATCGACCAATCGTAAACTTGAATATTGTATGGCCTATTTTGAGAGACTGAACAGAATGGTCGATAGCGATTTACTAACACAACTAAACTACTCCTACAAACTAAAACTGGATGCCGTGCCCTCTAAGGAAAGCGTCAATCTGCCCAGAAGAAGTAGACTCTCCGCGTGGAGCGACGTAATAGAACTGCTCAGGTGCAGCTTGAGCTTGCGCTGAGGCCGCTAGCCTTTGAGCCTGAGCCCTAGCAGCAGCACGATCCCTTTGCAATTGAGTTTGTTGCAGCTGCTGTTGCTGAGCAAACAACTGCTGGGAATTCTGGAACTGGCTCTCAGATTGCTGCCTCTGATACACTTCCTGGGGATTTTGTATTTGATGCCTGTATAGAGGACCACTGGGCGCCGCTGAAGATGGCACTGCAGGCAGCTGAGGAGAAGGAATAAATGGTCTCGGTTGCTGTTGAGCAACGTACGGTTGTAATCTCTGATTTAAGTTAAACTCTCCTTTAGTCTGAGGCAGAGACTGGTATTGCTGGGTATTGTACTGTCCACTTGAAGGGTCGTAAACGAGCTCAGTGGAGTACAGAGGGTTGCCGCTTGGGGAAGGTGATGCAGAAGTTGCTTTAGTTGGATTGGCACCATTGGCACCAGCCTGCTGTTGATTCTCTCGGTGGAACTTCGCAAATTCAGCGGCGAAATCAATAGCACCAGGTCTGATTGTTGTAGCAATTGCAGGAGCAGGGGATGGTGAGTAGTTGGGAGCAGGGCTGTACTGAATCTGTGGTTGTGGTCTGGCAGTAACTTGGACAACTTGCGGCCTGAAAGTGGTTGCCGGAGGCAAAGTTCTTGGTGAAGTAACTTGCACTGGTCGAGGAGTAATGGCAATTGGTTGGGGTTGGTATGCTGGCCTTCTGGGCGCAGGAGTAGGGCGTTGAACAACTCTTTGCCTGATATGCTGGAGAGGTTCCTCTTCAGCTTCATCTTCATCAGCGTCGCGGAAGTCGTTTTGGAAGAAAGTCGTAGGAGGTCGAGGGGTCGTAGGCCTGGGGGCTGGTCGAGTAGGATAGTTAGGTTCGGGGTCGTCTCTTTCCGCGGACTCTGGTCCTAGGGGTTCTTGATCTTCTTCATCAGGCTTATTAGGGTCGCAAGGGTTGCCGGAGACATAGGTGAATTCTCGTTTGTTACCGTCGGGGTCTACGTAGCCGTATTTTCCCCGTACTACGCAATCGGTGCCTCGGGTCTCTTCCTTGAAGGATCCGTCGGCTGCTTCATATCCGAATGTGAAACTACCATCATCGTTCACCTGAAATATATTAATGATATTTTAAATTTAAGAAATTAAATAGTTTCTCCAAGTGGCTGTTAACCTCCTTGTACAGTTTATACATTAAAGTATGAATAATTTGTCAAAGTGGAAAAAGAGGGCTTCGGAACTGTGTCCCTTCCATCTGGGGAAGTGCCGTAAAGACATCCAAAAACAATTGTGAAGTGGAGATTGGGCGTCACCATCGGTGACTAGGATGGGTTAGCGGTTCAGAGCACTTCCCCGGATTGTAAGGGACGCAGGTTCGAATCCCGCTCGCAGTAAAGCTCTCTTTTTCCAATTTCACAAATAATTTGTTCTTTAATGTAGCTAAGCATGTGAAGTGCTAAAATACAGATCAAAAAACAGTTTAATGTTGTACTTTTGGACCTTCTCTTTAATTAGTGATTAATGACAACGCTCAATAGCTTTCAAATTTAGTTCCAAGTTTTTCATTGCAGTTATATTATCTGTTTAATTCTTTATCTGACTTTTACGGTTATAAATATGCGTGCAATATCCAATAATCTAAAATATGTCTGAACTCCACGACATATGACATTATGGCTTAGCTTATAGTAGCAGAGGATCTAGAGGATGCCTTAAATACCATCCATGGAATGGATAAAATTAAATACATAGCTGCCTGCTTATCGTAAAAAAAATCAATGCATATGGTGTTAAACAAACCACTGCCCACCTGAAAGTTAGGCAGAGTTGTCGCTTATGGACTTAGCATTACTAAGAATACTGCCAAGAATATGCTCACCATTCCGTTTCACGTATAAGAAATTAATATGAATGGCTATCTCTGGCTACAACAACACCTCAGTGATATTTCACAGTTAGTCAATATAGGTACCCACTTGCTAGGGCCAGACGAGGAGTGAATATTCCCACTTGGTATTGAACCCTACCACCATAGTGCAACAGGTGCTTATTGCTTTCTTCTTTTTTATAAAGGACAGTGACACTTGTATTCTTAGTCCGTCACCACACACAATAAAAATAAAAGTCATGCATTTTAGTAGCAGCGTTCAGCTGTTACTAAGGAGGAGTACATGGGATTAAGAGCTTGAATAAGGGACTATCGGGGGGATTGAAGTAGAGCCTTGCTTTTCCAAGAGTGGCAAAACTCATAAAATGAATAGTAAATTCTATGTCGCACGCTTGTTTGGTACTCGTTTATTAGAAAAAAACACAAGGATTAGGACAGTTTATTCTTTGTGTGATCCACAAAATGGTTGTTCTGAGTGTGTTTTGCCTGTTATGTTGGTAATATGTTTATAAAGGCCCCCAGGATAGAAGAACAACGAGACGTTGATTGTAGAAAAATTTAGAAATCCGGTTTCTATCACCACGGATGAATATCCTCTCACCTTGTTATAATTCCGGATGGTCTGCACAGGCGGTTGCTTGGGTCCCTCTTGGGCTTGCTGTTGCTTCAGGCGGGCGGGTGCTCGCTGCAAGGCCCTGGTCTCGTACTCATCATCCAGCCTCTCTGACGCGCGGTACAAGCCGTTGTATTGGTCTCCACCTACTAACACCACCTGGAATATTTGTTAATAGAATTTTAACCCGTATCCAGGATTAGGTCCTATTACAATTTTATGAATCGTAAGCTCACAACAGAAGATAATAGATTTAAACAAATCTAGGATATTAAATCTAATCATAAATGTCGAATTGATTCAAAACTTCGCTATCAATGGCAATATAATATTATACTTTTTATAGTTTGGTGATTAATTTGCCCGCTAATAGATGGCGCTACGTTTTTAATTAGATGTTGTATTACAATATTTTTTTTTAATTTTATTATTCTGAGCCTCACTAAAAGTATCTAAGATGCGCCTCTAGTATTTCTAGCTGCAATAAATTTACCATCAATCCATCGATTGCCTACCATAATTACTGGACGTGGATCACATGGACCGTATGTGACAAAAAAAAACATACAGTCTAATTGAGAACCTCCTCCTTTTGGAAGTCGGTTGAAAACAATCGTCAGTTTAATGAAAATGGTTTTTATAAGAAACTCCGAAGATTTACCTAAGATAGATACTTCTGCTGTTAGTATAATACTAGAAGGATAGCAAGTAACTAAAATGTATTAGACCTTATTTCATGGTAAGCGATTACGGTAACCTATAGACGCGCAAGCGATACCTCTTTGGTGTCGCGCGTTTCCAGCCATAGGGAAAGGTAAAATGAGAGCAACTATGGTGGAGTTGTTGATGGAGGTGTTTGGGTCCACGGCGTTACACTTACCGAACAAAACACTACAGTAGAAATACCTGCCGATAATATACGCCGATATTCTGTGAGAAGGCGGTAGTTTTTTAGTCTTTTTTTTTAATTTTTTTATTGCAAATAGTGGTAGGCGAGCCACGGCCCATCTGATGGTAAATGGTAACCGTCGCTTATGGACTCAACTATACCGAAAGTATTGTCAAGCCGCTGCTCACTATTTCATTTCACCGATATGAAATGAAAGAATAAACGGCTATCTCCTGCTACAGCCAAAACGCAACGATGTGCTTCATGGCCGGTCACACGGGAGATGGAGGTACCAACCCGCTCGGGCCCGATACCAAGTGAGTACTCCCACTTGGTACCCAGCCCTACCACCAGTCATGCAATGGTTGATAATTGCTTACTTCCCTTAGTCGCCTCATACGACACCCGTGGGAAAGAATGGGGTGGTGACACTTGTATTCTTAGTCCGTCACCACACGGACAAAACGGTCTGTGAGTTTATAAAGCCTGTAAGTATATTTTTATGCTAACCTGGCCTCCTGAGGCACGGTCCTGGGCCTGTGGCTCGTAATCATAGTCGTCTTCAATCGCTTGTTGGATGCGCGGTCTGTGGCGAGCGCCTATCGCTGTTCCCACGCATAACACCAAACACAGCATCTACAAAGAAAGAGGAACAAATATTACATATTTATATAAATATCCTGGAGTAAATAATAGTTTAGATCAGATGTTATCTATATATCAGACTAGTTTTTGAAACTTAGTTTTTAATCTAAAACTTCTTTGGCTAGGACTTAAAAGTAACTCATCTTTTTTTGGACGGAAGTAACGGTTTTAAACAGAAGTGACGTTCAGTAAAATAATTTCTCTATCTTAGTCTTAGACAAAGAATATTATAGACTCGCTACTATTTTGACACTAAGGATGAAGTAAAGGATGCACATATTAGTTTTAGCAAGAGTGAGAGAGAAACATCTATAAGTATTTTATCCTTTTCGCGTATGCGTTATTTGTATTTGGACCCAATCAACTGGGTCCAAACAATAAGGTGGCCAACCGTCCTCATCATCGATATGTAAGCTTGTTTTTGCATTGACGTAAAAAAACCTTCATTAATCACGTTATATACGCTAATGTAACATGTTTCATTTTAAGCAAAATATAAGCATAACTGCAATTTCTTTCGTCCTGTCATTCTTGTATCCGGCTAAAACAGGTTGTACATTTTTAGTCAACAAAGTTATAATCATAGTTATCTTTTAAAATTATTCCGGTTATCATATGTCAAACTATTGCTATCTCGACACTGCATACGCTGATAGCTTGTCTATAATATTTTGTCTAAGATTATCAATGTAACATCAATGTAGAATCAATTTCTATGGAAATATTATACTTACTGAAAAAAAAAACAAAAGCATAACGTAACTCGTTCGCGCCATTTTGTAAAGTAGTTGTAGAGTTCAAAGTGCGAAATTCCATATATTTTAGGATTAATCTGTAGTAATATCTAGATCTACCATTAAATTTAAACAAGTTTTACTTCAACTACGCGTAAAGGTTACACGTACTCATTTTTTTTTGTTAAGTCTATATTTTTGGTATAATATCTACTATCTAATCTATAGGTACTATTATAAAGAGCTATGAGCTGTGTCTGACATGTGACATTTAAGATATTTGAGAAAAAATTACTGTAATAGGCTATATAGGCATATCTAAACACAAAACAATTTTATTTAGATTTTTTTCTGTTTGTCTGTTTGTTTGTTCGCGTATCACACAAAAACTACTGAACGGATTTTAATGCAACTTTTTTTATTTGAAGGACCTTCATTAGACTTAAAAACTTTATCCCGCTACTATATCGGGAACCTGAGATATAATCGAAAAACTAGCTTTTGGCTGCGGCGAAGCCGCTGGCAATGGCTACTAATAAAGTTTTAAGTATTTGCACAATGCGCAAATAAACTAACAGACTAGCAGCCGAAAAATCTACAAAAGATTGCTTTGGGTTCAAAGACGCTTAAACAGCCTATTACTTAGTGTTATTTTTTTCTCTAACATAGTTTATATTATTTAATCTGGTATCTTTTACAATAGTAGCGCATCAGACGAGATGTAAAACTCTTTCGATAGATGGCATTAAACGATCTTAGACGACAAGGAAGTACAAATCGATCATTGCTGGTTTTATATAATAGAAAAACCTTGATAAATTATATATCCGACCTTGTAATTTTATGCAACTTGCATAATATCCATCTGCAACTAATCAAGGTTAAATTCAAAGTAAGTTGTCAACATTTTGAATAATTACCAAAATAATCGTAAATTTCTTAAGCATAACATGTTTATGCAATCATGTGACATTTAAACACGTTCTAAGAAAGTCATTCCATAAAAAATTGCGAAAACACACAGTAGCGGATTATAATTGAATTGAATAATTTAAATCAACCATTCGTTTATTGATAAAAATCATAAGCATTTAAAGTTCAGCGCGTACTGCCTAAATCCGCATCGAAGCGTGGCGCCAGAAAAACCTCAGCAACCTCACGCATCGCATCTCCAAGGAAAGGGTTAGGAGGTGTTGAGGAGGGATGATAAGGAGACAGGAGAGAGATAGAAAGGATAATAAAGAGAGTATAGGGTATCTTGGGATTTCACAACAATTTTGTTTTTAAATAGACTACACCACTTTAGTTTTTGTTAAAGCGGGAAAGAATTTACCTAACCGAACCCCCCGTCGTTCGGGGTAACGAACAGGGTAGTGTGGGGCCTTCACCCACTAAAGAAACCCGCCGTGTGCCATCTCTCTTAGCCTTTATTGGCGGGCCACTGGAACCATATTACATTCCTTCAGTGGTAAACAGACTACACCCTGCACTAACGTAAAATCCTTGTATCGCGGGGGGCTTTACACCCAAACTCATAAAACCATTTGTAGATCACACAAAGAGCTGTCATGTGTGGGAATCGAACTCACAACAATCGGACGGGAGGTCGGTATCTAAACCACTCCGCCATCTCTGCAGTCAAACAAAGAAAAGTACCTATTAATAAATCGCTCTGCAGTTAGGTAGGTACCCTCTGTTGATTCAATGACTAAGTTTTTCATAAATGACACATATTAATATTATTCTACGCTAGCATATGATCATATTATGATTGTAGCATTACCACTAATAATAAATTAAATAAATTAAACAACACAGCAACGGCCATCTTGTTGTTTAGTTTACAACAATAAGCCCTTCTCTGATAATGACCGCTGCAAGGTTCTCAGGTCAACTCGATCGTTCACCCTACTTATGTAATTTATGCTCGAGATGAGCACAAACACGTTTTTAAAAGTACCTATAGTAGTTGAAGTTTTCTTCCGCGTCAGCTCAAAACGCAAATTTAGCGCCCCCTAACATAAAACGGGATGGATCTTTTTATTATTATTTTTTATTATTATTTTTTATTGACTCAACAGGGATGATCCACGCGCAAATCTGAGCGCAGACGGCGCTTTTGGCGAGATGGCCACTGTCAAATTGTAGTTGCTTTGTTTGCCTGAGAATGCTTTGTTATTTTTTGTATTTAATCCGGTTAATCAGCGATATAGTTAAAATGTATACCTGGAAGATAAAAGAATTGAAAGACGCTATGCAACATTTTTGCGACTTTTCCCACTTTTTAATGTTGGATCTTTGGGAAATAAATGTACATCGGACTTATTACATTTTGGTACAGCACACAGAGGCGTATTATGATAAAATAAAAATTTACCAAATAACAGGTTAAAAATTGTATGGAAATGACAGTTTTCAATGGCCATGACGATAATACGCCATCTGCAGAAATGAGCAGTAAACATCCCCATACGGACAGCAGAGGAAGTCACGAGTTATCTAGTATCGAAATATTTCTTTCTCTATGTCTCCTTTGAGCTCACTCTATTTTGCATCTCTTTCCTAAGGTTTCTCTTTAGATGTGACGAAATGTTATAATTCTAAGGAGTAATTTATTAAAACATTACTATTGCAATAATCGCGTATAATTACAAAAGTTGACCGCATTCCATCACCGTTACCACACTTAATGCTCGGGCGAACCCGAGGTGGAAAGTGATATGCAGAGTTACAAATATTCAATACATTTCACCTTAGTAGAACGACACATTTATTGCATAATAAACAATCATAATGTATGTACAATTATAATATTTTTTTAATTGAAAACAGTTAACAAATAAAGGTTATATTTGAAGTCCAACCATTACCGTATTCAATGTATATTCGACATAGAGAGCCTTTAAGAGCGAGTAAAGTTATCATACACCAAAGGGTTACAAATGAAGAGGTAGGCAGAGGTGATTACACACCCACGGTTCGCCAGCTATGTTTAAGTCCCACGTAATAAGGGGCGAGCCTATTGCCGTCTACCGAGCATAATTCCAAACTCCGGGCAGCTAATGAGAAACTATAAGAAAATGTCGCTAAAAAGGAACTGTCTTGGACTACAACGTTTTGAAGTTGTATGTACGTACCCCTTTTTAGTTAAGGCAACCAAAAATGTACATAGCCGCACACCCCGTCATTCAAGGCAACGAACCCGCCGTATGCCGTCTCTCCGCCTATATTGGCGGACCACTGGAACTGTGGGACAATACTTCAGTGGTCTGCCGGACAGTAAGTATGAACCCTACAGTCAAGTGATTATTAATATTGTAAATTTTGCATACATATAATACGGAACCCAGAGAACAACATGGACTACTTTTTACCGCGAAAGAAAGGATGAGTTCTGTGGGACAGCTGTGTTTGGACGCAGTCGCGGGCTGAATCTAGCTATGAATAAATACCAACTTTAACTAATAATGTGTTCTAGAAATTACTTTAATTTGTACTTAAAATGAACTATTATAATTTAATTAACAAACCCATATTAGGAATAAACGCTTCTCACGGCTCGGCATCATGTTCTCGTGCTAACTGTAATTAAGACATGAGCTCACTGTACCTAATGAGAACATTAATGGGATAGAAATTATCCAGCCAACCTTGGTTCCTTTCGAATTCAGGTATATTTCGTAAAAGTAATAACGCATAATCCTGTTCAATATTTTCTTTAATATTATTGGCAGAGAGATGGCAAACAGTGGGTTATTTTAGTGGTTGTTGGCCCCACACTACACATTTTGTGGACCCCGAACGATAAGGTATGCGATTAGGATTTTTTTTTCCACGTCAATAAAAAAACGTGGCATACCAACTTGCGGCCCGTTAGGTGGTAAGCGGTCATAGTAACTTGTAGACGCTTGCAACACCAGGAGCATCCCTCATTGCCAATTCTAGGTAGTTACAAAAATACTTTAAGTTCTTATGTTTTAATTATAACATCATTACTATATTTTTTACCCTTTCGCGTTGCAAGTAAGTACTCCACCGATCATCATGTAATTTTGATCATATAGTCCGCAACTCAGAAAAGGAGGATTGTTCCTGAGGATGAATTTGGACACAATTAATGTGCAGTAGAATAGCGTATTTACATTATTTGATATCTTGTTTTATAAAGATGTTTGTGAGTCAGACAATTTATAGGGCAAAACGTACTAGCTTAATATAAATCATGGGCACACTACTATAACACGTCGTAGATAACTGTTAACAAATTGCTACTAGTTGCCAAAAGCAATATCATTTAAAATTATAAATTTCGAACGCAATTGAAGTGAATGTATCATTGACAATGATTCATTGTGTTGTTACGACATAAATATTAAATGTAGATAATGTTGTCATTGCTTTATAATTCTGTAAAGGAAAATTGCTTATTTGCTTGAATTCTGTAGGTGAGGTACCCGGAATATTATTAAAGCATTGGTATTAGAGTGTTTTATCTCAATGAATCATGTCTATATCTCTGTAAATCTATAATCTACGTAAGGTTAGAATGATATCATTATAAACTTATACATGTTAACCTCTCTCGATCTGGAGAAATACACAACTCCTTTATTAGTTGCCATAAATAACCCATTAATCCTTTGAACTACGCCTGTTTATAAGAGTTATTGGAGAAGAAAATATTGGGAGTCTCAGAACATTTTTTTTTTAATTTCTTGTCTGATTCTTTGTGAATGAATTTTATTAGATAGTTCTTGATTAGATTCAAAAACTGCTATACCATGATTAATAATATATATTCTATAAGCATTACATGAATTTTTATATTAAACTGCAATAACCTTTAAAAAAAAGTATTATTGTTAATGACATATTTCGCAAACATGTCATACAAATGAAGTGTAGCCAGATGCAAATTATAAACTTCATAACAAATTAATTCATAAAATCTCAATAAACTCTTTACATATATAAATAAATTAAAATTTCGCGGTTACGGCGTCATAATGTCACTTACTTTGACGTTCACATACTCTGTGCTAATATATTCTGACCAAACACAAGCTAGTTCTTTTGTTATATCCTCAGCCCAAGATTTGTTAGTCTGAGGTTATATCTTGGGTTCTTAGTAATGTAATGAGATACAACATATTTAAAGGCTTTCATCGAAATCCGTTCAGCAATATACAGATATAGTTCTAACAACTTTATTGAATCAACGAATGATATTACTTAAAAGCAATAAATCTATGTACAGATATTTCACCCATGGTAAGTGGTACCACAATTTTTTACCAACCTATCAGTCATTTAATCGATTCCCTTGAATATAATTTTCCCCACCCAATAAAACACAAACTAGTAATTACTATTACACCATAGTGAACGAGGACCTTTACACAAACACAAGGATAACGACTTATGACTTATGTACTGATAACGTGGGAATTAATTATTTATAGCTTGAACTTATCCACGATTGTCCAAGGTTTGATGCTCGGGTCAGGTCAATTATAAAATAATTTTATTTCTTTACAATTTATGTAATTTTGATGTAGAATTATTTGCTTAATTATCCTTGCTTGCTTACTAAGTATTTAATGTTATTTTAATTGTGAATTTGCTTGTTTCTATTTGACAGCGTAACTATTTAATTAATCAGTAACATAAAATTTAAAAATGTGAAACCTAAAATTACGGTCACAACAGGATTTGAACCTGCATTTTCACACGTTGTGTTAATTTATGTTGCTAAGCATGTCAAATACTAAAAACAGAATATAAAAATATCAAAATACTTAATTATCATCATGAAATTTGACATATTTGTAGTCCAAAGGACAGAAAAATTTATAAGCTTTTTTTATCCGAAATAAAATGAAGGGTTCATGTGGGGTGGCTATATTTGTGTAGATATTATTTGTGTTACAAGCAAGTAACAGCTTTTGCTAGCGTGATATACCTCAACTTGTTAACTATCTACAACCCGCGGCTTTGTCCACGTGGAATTTAGTTTCATCTAGTAGTAGAGACTTCCTTATCCCAGCATGAATAGTTATATTTATGCGTATATAATTTTATTATGTATTTGTTTATGGGAAGATTACAACAAATTTGTGCTTCATATGGTGAGTCAGTACGCGAGAGGCCCAAACCCCCTCCCTATCCTCTTCTTAGTATCCTTCCAATACTCTCCTTATTGCCTGTCCTCTACACCTCCTATCCCTTTCCTCGGATAGTAACTCGAAATGATGCCTCTGGTGTTGCTAACGTCTTTATGCTCGTTTGCCAACCATACCTAGCATACATTTTTTGGATACCCCTAATTATTTTTCCCAAATTGAATTCTAAGTTTCTCCTTATAACATCAGCAATCTGCCTATGAAATTCCCGTCCATCCAAATCGGTTGTTTCAGAGACTAACTGACATAAGCAACCACACAGACAAACAGACAAAACCTTTTAAAATTGGTACCTATTTTTATAGGTAAAGTATACCTATAGATCCTACCTACTGGCATTTAATAATCTTTTATTTAGACATTACAAACAGACACATAAATTTTATTGATTTGTTGGTATAGCCAAAAGCACTGATGGTAGGGCTGGGTACTAAGTGGGAGTACTCACTTGGTATCGAGCCCGAGCGGGTTGATACCACCATCTCCCGTGTGACTGGCCATGAAAGAACATCAGTATGTTTTGGTTGTAGCAAGAGATTCTTTCATTTCATATCTGTGAAATGAAAGGGGGACATTTATATATATTTTTAGCATTTGACATGCTTAGCACTATACATTAAACACAAAGTGAAAAATGTGAAATCGAAAATAACAGTCAGGAGCAGGATTTGAACCTGCATCTCCTGGAAACCATGTATGAAAATACTTCCGACAGATGGTGCAGGCGTCACCCAAAGACGTTAAGTATGAATGTGTTATCGAAATTAGCAGTAAGGAGCAATTGTCAGGATGGCTGAATTGGTAAAGCATCTGGACGGTTTCCAGGAGATGCAGGTTCAAATCCTGCTCCTGACTGTTATTTTCGATTTCACATTTTTCACTTTGTGTTTAATGTATAGTGCTAAGCATGTCAAATGCTAAAAATATATATAAATATTTATAGGGTTTGCGTCATTATTAGGTAAAATCTTAATTGTAAAATTAAGTTTACCTGGTCGGTATAATGTATGAAAATACTTCCGACAGATGGTGCAGGCGTCACCCAAAGACGTTAAGTATGAATGTGTTATCGAAATTAGCAGTAAGGAGCAATTGTCAGGATGGCTGAATTGGTAAAGCATCTGGACGGTTTCCAGGAGATGCAGGTTCAAATCCTGCTCCTGACTGTTATTTTCGATTTCACATTTTTCACTTTGTGTTTAATGAAAGGGGGACAATACTCGCGGTATAGTTGAGCGAAGGCTACTATTTGCCATAAGGTGAGCCTTGACTTGTATACCACAAATATGCAATAATAAAAATAAAAAAACAATCTGAAGGAAAATATTTATTTCTACAGCGGGATATAAGAATCTACTAAATGTTTGCCATATTAATGCGCAAAGTTTACCTAGCCATTACAGCGAACTTTTAGATACCTTTTCCAACGATTATATTCATGCCATCCTGATTTCCGAGAGCTGGCTCAAACCTAATCTGCTATCATCGTTTTATTCTCTTCCTGGCTTCGTTTTAATTAGAAATGATAGAGTCGACAAGCGTGGTGGTGGCGTTGCTATCTATCTTCGTAGTAACCTACCTTTCAAAATTATTAAATTATCTTCGTCCCACAATAATTCATCTTCTGCGGAGTTCCTTTTCTTAGAGGTCTGGGTCAGAGGAGCCAAAATTGCTCTTGGAGTCGTATATTGTCCACCCTCTGTTGATTACTTCACTGAATTCGAATCAGTTATAGAGCCAATAGGGTCTGAGTATGCTCATCACATCATCATGGGAGATTTTAATACTGACCTCCTATCCCAATCCCGCCGCTGCCTAAAACTACTTAATATCCTTGAGTCTGCCAGCCTTCATGTCCTACCTCTATCACCAACTCACCACAATCTTTATGGGGAAGACACCTGGTTAGACATAATCCTTACCTCCAGTCCTTCTTTTGTATCCTCCCACGGCCAACATCCTGCCCCTGGCTTCTCCCGTCACGACCTTCTTTACCTATCTTACATCCTGAAACCTCCCAAGCTTCAGCCCAAGGTTGCACACTTGCGTTGTTTCGAGCGGATGGATATCAATCAACTACAGCTGGATGCTATTAGCATTGATTGGAAGCCCTTGATGGCGGCTACTACGGTTGATGAGAAGGTGAGCATTTTTAACAATGCAGTCGTCAATCTTTACGATGTTCATGCGCCAATCAGAAGAGTTAAGCTGAAGCGACTTCCGGCACCATGGATGTCAGATGAGATTCGAACCGAAATGAGACGTAGGGATCGTGCGTTTCGTAACTTTAAGCTAAATCGTTGTGACGGTAATTGGACAAGGTTTAAGAAAGTTAGGAATCGTTGCAATCAGATGATACGCAATGCTAAACGCCGACATATCCTTGATAGCATTTCTTCCACTTCTCCTGCTGGTGTTTGGAAGTTTTTAGGGAGTCTAGGGATCGGCAAATCACGTCACTCAGAGTTGCCTAAAACAATTACTTTAGACGATATTAACAGTCATTTTACGACTATGGATACTCTCCATGTTACAACCA
The DNA here is from genome assembly GCA_948253155.1 of Leucoma salicis. Lineage (NCBI taxonomy): Eukaryota > Metazoa > Arthropoda > Insecta > Lepidoptera > Erebidae > Leucoma > Leucoma salicis. The sequence continues at coordinate 1,670,274 of OX411808.1, read as the reverse complement.
AACATAGTACTATTAACTATGTAGGGAGTTTACCACGTCCCAACTATAATCAATTTCAGTTTTCCCCGATTGCTCCAGGTGAGGTTAAAAAAACAATTCTTTCTTTAAAGTCCAAGGCCATGGGATATGACAACATCAGCCGTCGCATGATGGTCGCCGCTTTGGATCAATTTTTATTGCCCTTAGCTCATATTCTAAATTTTTCGCTCTCTTCTGGCTCTTTTCCTTCCCTCTGGCGTATGGCTTTTGTCTGTCCTTTGCCTAAGATTCCTAATCCTACACTTGTTTCTCATTTTCGCCCTATATCTATCCTTCCCTTCTTATCCAAAATTTTGGAAAAATGTGTCCTCAAACAACTGTCTAGTTTTGTCCAACATAATAACATTCTCTCTTCGTTTCAATCGGGTTTTAGACCTGGGCACAGCACAATTTCAGCCTTATTAAAAGTAACTGGTGACGTAAGGTCGGGAATTGAAAAGACTAAAGTAACATTGATGGTCTTGGTGGACTTTTCAAATGCTTTTAATACGATTAATCATGATATCCTTCTCTCTATCCTCTCCCATCTTTTGATCTCACCTGAGGCACTGGGTTGGTTCTCCTCTTATCTTCGGGGTCGCCGGCAGTCAGTTCGCAAGGAGGAAGTCACTTCTAATTGGCGTGTTCTTGACTGCGGTGTTCCTCAAGGCGGTATACTTTCTCCTCTTCTGTTTTCATTATTTATCAATACGGTCACTCATGAATTTCAATGTGCGTATCATCTTTACGCCGATGATCTGCAACTCTATACACAAACGGGAATCGATGACCTTTCGACAGCAATTCATGCCATCAACCGGGACTTGGCTTCACTAAAACAATGGTCTGACCGGTTTGGCCTTAGTGTGAATCCATCTAAATGCCAGGCCATTATAATAGGTAGTTCTCGGATAACAAATAGAATCGATGGGTCATCTGTGCCACCTGTAATTTTTGATGGTACTATTATTCCCGTAACTGTTTCTGTTAAAAACCTTGGTCTACATATTGAAGCAACATTAGATTGGCGAACTCAGGTTACAAATGTTAGCAGAAAAGTTACTGGTTCCCTACGCTCTCTATATCGGCTTAAAAATTTCCTGCCTTGCAAAACAAAGAAAATGCTCGTGCAAACTTTAATCTTTCCAATTATCGACTATGGTGATGTGTGCTATCTCGACCTGAATGCAGATCTACTCAATAAGCTAGACCGACTTCTCAATAATTGCATTCGGTTTGTTTACAACCTTCGTAAATATGATCATGTCTCTAAATTTCGTCGAGAGCTAAGCTGGCTACGCATTCGACAGCGACGTAGCTTACATACGCTAACGATGCTTTACTCTGTACTGAATTCTCCCAATGCCCCCCGTTATCTGACTGATAACTTAAAATTTCTTTATTCTTGTCATAACAAAAATCTTCGGTCTTCACATAATCTTCTACTATCCTGCCCTTCACATACTTCTAGTCTTGTTCACTCTTCCTTCTATATCCAATCTATACTGCTTTGGAATGCTCTCCCTCTTGAAATCAGGATGTCCTCAAATCGGAATGTGTTTAAATTAAATGTTCGGAAGCTATACATTGATCTTTTGACAACGGATGAATCAGTCTAGACCCTCACAGGTACGTTTTTTTTTTTTTTTTCATATAATATTTGTATGTATATGTATCTATTTATATTTATAGATATATATATATATATATATATTATATATATATATATATATATATATATGTGTTATATTTATAAGTATATAGTATGTATTTAGTGTGTAATGCGTATATTTATATATCGCTTACGTATTTATATAGATATATTTGTCCCTTTTGACCTACCTACTTCTTTTTCTGCATGACCTAAAGGTTGACTGGTAGAGAATGCTTTTAGCATTAAGTCCGCCTTTGTACGTATAGTGTGCATGAAGGTTAAATAAATAAATAAAATAAATATTAAATAAACTGTTGGACACAAACCCCTTACAATTAGATTAATTTTTGCATTGCCAGCGCTCTCACTTACCAAGCCAAACATTACACGGATAATCTTACCTACATTTTGAGCCCCTCACCCTTCGAACCTAAAATTCTGAGACCACTAAACTAAAACTAATTTAGAAAACCACCACGTTAGGTATATTAATATGTCTATAAACTAACCGACCAGCGAAAGTGCCTTCGCCGTAAAAATACTAAATAGTTGTCTATGAATAGATTTACTATGAACCATGGACCAACGAACCACTTTGTCCGTGTTGTGAACAATCAAACGGGTCTATGACGTCACTAACATGGCTGCCAAATGTCCTATTTTATATAAATTACTATTCTACTTTTCCTCTCTGAATAACAGACAGTCAAGCCTGTCCGTGAGGACCCAAAGCTGGACGTTAGACTTATTTATTTATACTATTCTGTCAAGAAAGTACCGGGAATGGATGATTTGTTTATGGTTCCAAAATAAATTATTTGTTTTTTTTGTTGTTGTTAGATTGGCACAAAAGCTATCCATTTTGGCACGGATTTTGAGTTGCATTTGTTATTTATATTAAATACAGTGCTGTTTTTAGTTATATCATATCTAGTGTGTATTGCGAATTTCATAATGGACAAAAACATCGAACAAAGAGTTTGTCTTAAATTTTGCATCGCCAATAGAATTTCGTGTTCGGAGTCACTGAAAATGTTACAGAAGGCTTACGGTGAATCGACTTTATCAAAAACACGTGCTTATGTACAAAGCGTTTAAAAGCGGTCGAGATGTGATGGAAGATTTGCCTCGCTCTGGTAGGCCATCAACGTCTGCAACTGAAGTTAACATTGCAGAAGGTCAAACGGTAAATAAAGAATATTATTTGAGCGTTATGCTGCATTTAAGAGAGCAAATTCGACGAAAAAGGCCAGATTTGTGGAAAGAAAATTCTTGGATTTTGCACCACGATAATGCGCCTTCGCACAAGGCCATCATTGTGAATGAATTTTTGTCCAAACACTCAACAATCACCATCGAGCAACCACCATATTCACCAGATATGGCTCCAGCCGACTTCTTTCTTTTTCCTAAACTCAAATTACCACTTCGTGGTCGGGTGCCAATCGGGTTTCAATCGGTAGAAGACATAAAGGAGAATTCGCGGTGAGAACTGAACTCATTTCCGGAAACAGCGTTTAAAAAAGGTTTTGATGATTGGATTATTCGTTGGCGTAGGTCTATCGTTTCTGAAGGAGCATACTTTGAAGGTGATAAAATAAATTTGGATGAATAACAAAATTTTTGTGTATTATTGATGTTTTCCCGGTACTTTCTTGAGTAGTATATCTATACTTACAGGTTACAGGTTTGAACCCAATTCGATAGTGTAGAAACCAATATTATAAGGCTAATCTAATAGATACACAGCACAAAGTATGTAGCCTTTTTAAAATAAAAAAACTTCATAAGCCGTTGAGAAAATCTTTCAGATGTACTGGTTTTCGACAGCGACAGCTTAGATAGGTACTAAGCTACCTTGCTTATCGTGGATTCGATTTCCTACAGGACCATTATTTATGGACCCACAAATGAGTGTTTTGTCCAAATGAAACTTATCTGCGTTCGTTTACTGGATGTTTGTAAAATATTGATACAATGATCTCTAGTTATGAGGAAATCTCATCCTTACTTCTTTACATAATTTATAAATGCGAAACTACGTTCGCTTTTTGTTATACGAGTACTATATATATATATATATATATATATATATATATATATATATATATATATATATATAGTCCTGGATCCGGTAAAGGACATAGCCTTTTTATTCTGGAAAAATCAATAGTTCCTGACCACAGGAACTTACCAAAGTTAATCTTACAAAATTGACAACAAAGTAATGGAAATTAATCCTTATCTATAGGTACTACGATAGCTTAGCGGTCGAACGGCGGTTTCTGTCAGAGATGGAATACGTTCAAACCTCATTCGCAGTAAACTTATTGGACTATTACAAAATTGTTAAAAACATTTTACAGCTAAGTTGATTAGTTAGTCTAAATAACCTTTCCAGTATCATAGATTATATCAGTTGACAAAATCTCACTCCCATTTAGCTATTTCAACACATCGCTGCGGGGACTCGAACTCGTGACCATGGCTTGCTTAACTAGTGATTATGTCTTTACGAGCTGCTTATAGAACCCATGATAAAGTAATATTTGCGTTATTAATGATTGCGTTGATTATTTAGGAGTGGTATACGTACTTGAAACGGACGTAGAAATTAAAATATCATTGCACTGTTTTCCTTTATACATACATCTTTCTAGGAACTAAAGGACACTTACTGTTAATAATAGGTAACTGCCTCTGTGGTGCAGCGGTAGTGTAAGCGACTGCTGATCAAGAGGTCTCGGGTTTGAACCCCGAGTCGGTACTATTAAGAAAAATTCTCACTAGCAGTCCGGAGTTTGGAAATGTGCCCGGTAGACGGCAATAGGCTTGCCCCTTATTACGTGGGACGTAAACATAGCTGGCGAACCGTGGGTGTGTAATACACCTCTACCTACCCCTTCGGGGAATACAGGCGTGATGCTATGGTTTATGTCAATGGTGAGCCAGCATACTGAAAGTTATACTAGAATATCGGTAACGATAGTATTTCAGTATCCAACTGAGTACGTCGAGTATGCCAATAATCACTTGTGTGCGACTGAACTGCGAGCTTTCCTTCACACGTGCGTACAACGCCATCTATCCAGCGAACGCGTCAACTCGCAACTTCAGGTGCAGCTCAAAAGGAGTATTTAGGGATAAACGTGTGTGAGACAAGTTACTTGAACATTATGTCGTCATTCTTTTAAATGTTTCGTGAAGGCACACCAACAACGTATTATATAACAACATTGCATTATTATATTTCATTACAACGTGATTAATAAAGTTGTTCTAGTTTTATTTGTTAGTTCCAATGGCGTTTAAGTGAAACCTACACAATAAATATAAAACGGTTAGTCATTAATTAATTAACCAATCTTAAGTTGTCGTAACCTTAGTAGAAGTAAACTCCCATAAATTATTAAACTAACTTCTGGCACCGAAACTCCGCAGATAGCTAGACACATCTGTACCAAATTTTAAATCCTGTAGTTGGTTCTTTTATAATTTCACACTAACCAAACATTTTGACGTGATAACGTCTTATAAATCATGAATACCGGCTGCACGCACCAAAAAGTCTCACGTTCCGAAAAATGTATGGCGACCGATGCACTGTTTGTGAAACTCTCAGAAAACATATATGACGTTATCGCGTAAAATTATCGTCCGTAAACCGATTTTATTTTTCGGGATAATAAGTCCTATATGTGTTTCATCCAGGGTTGTTCTTTTTTTTGTTAAGGCTGGAAAAAATGTACCTAACCGCACACTCCATCGTTTGGGGAAACGAACAGAGCAGTTTGGGCCGTCACCCTCTAAGTAAACCCGCCGCGTGCCGTCTTTTCGATTTCTTTCTATCTCAGTGCCAAATTTTATCAAACCCATTCAGCACTCGAATACCTTTTATAAGCTGATATAACAGCTATTTTAACTGAGCTACCGTTAACGAACATGAATATATTGTTTAGGCTTACGTAGTGTTGCCAGCACTTTTATCGCCGACTACCTATACGACGTAAGAGAGCGAGCAGGTATGAAAGAGAGTATTGGTGTAAAGACGCGAAAGGGAATGCTCCGATGGTTCCGACATGTGGAAAGAATACCGGACGAGCGACTGGTTAAGAAGATATACAATGCGAAAGTAGAAGGATGTAGGTACAGGGGGAGACCGAGACTCACCTACCTAGACCAAATTGGTCATGTATTGAAGGAAGGTGGAGTCAAGAGCCTCCGAAACCGGTGAGCGTGTATGAAGAGAATAATGAATGTTGAGAAAGCGAGAGATGTATGCAAGAATAGAGCCTCTTGGCACTCTGTTCTCTCTGTTTACCCCGCAAGGGAAATGGCGTGATGATAAGTTAGTTAGTTAGTTACCTATCTCGAAATCACACACACACTCAAACAACATAACCATGGGTAATCAAATAACGATTTATACTTTCGACAAGCTGTATCGAAATTGCATCACTGTCGTTAGGCTGTGAACTTTGTACATCTTTGTATATGGTATAACCTTTTAAACTAATGAGCTACTGTTGAATTATTGTTTGCTACGGTGGCAATTGTTATTGAGATGTATGATCGCTTATATAATCAGATAGGTTGTATGTGTGACCTTAAGGGAGACGAGATTTTATTCGGTGTGACAAAATGTGACAAGGAGAATGATTTTAGGCTCCCTAAAGAGATGTGACGTTTGTAGTTCACTTCAATATATTGAATCATGTACATGGTAAAGAATAGGGGGGGTCAAGTTTAGATGTGATATTTTTGGGGTAAAAATTGCGACGTAATGTTAAAAAGGGTGAGTTGATTGTTTAATTAACAATATACGACATACTATACACATAGTTGAGATGAAAATAGCCGATGATAACCCCAAACCAGTGATATATTGTAAGCAATTATACACACAATTTAGAAAAATCTCGAAATTTAGAGGTTTGTGCGTCGTACGAGGTCTGGACCTTGGACTGGGGATCGCACTAGGTACCATCACTGTACTTGCAGTCTTCAGTTTTACCGCTAGACTATTACTGTTGACCGCTGAAGTAATGTCACACAGTTCTAGTGGTCTGCCAATACAGGCGGAGAGACGGCACACGCAGGGTTTATTTAGTGGGTGAGGGGGAACGGCAGCGTGTGTGGTTAGGTACATATTTTCCCGCTTAAACAATATAAGGCAAGTCAAATTATTACTCTTCTAGTTTAAACATCTTTGATCTATATTTTTTAGCATTTAACATGCTCCGCTACTTTTTAAAGTACAAATTATTTGTGAATGTTTTGCAAAAAGAGATTTTTTGTACGAGCGGGAAACGAACCCACGTCTTTTCCAATCCGGGGAAGTGCTCGAAGCTACTGAGCTATCGTACAGATGTATTTGGTCATCCCAATTTCCTCATCACATTTGTCTTTACGACCAATGTGATGAGGAAATTGGGATCTTCTAATTTAGTTTTTTTACTACAAGGGTGGTTAAGCTCCTTACTGCTTGGCTGATGGTAAGCGTGCACCATAACTTACAGTCTCCAATAAAACCAGGGGCAGCAATCGCGCGTTACCAACCCCAGGGTAGGAGGAAGAAAGTAGAGAGAGAAAATAATACAGATGGGTTTTGACATCCGGTGCTCTCACTCACCTTACCACTTTTTTATAAGGCACTCAATGATGGGCAACGTTTATCATGCGTGACCTTTGTTCCCGGTAAAAAAAAAACGGTTTAGAGCACGGTCTGATAAATCCGATTAGTTATTAAATCATATACTATCCTACAGGAATATTTCAGGATAGAAAGTATAATCTATTTAATTTAGTGTCTCATCTATTTACCCATCAAATTTCATCCAAATCCGCTCAGTAGTTTCGGTGTGATTGGCGGACATACATCCAAATATCTAAACATCTTCACAAACTCACATTTATAATATTAGTAGGAAGTAGTATGTTGGCCGTGTGGGGCCAGCTTTAGAATTGTCCCACCCCTCTTCACCCATGGGAGTCGTAAGAGCCGACTGAGGGAATACCGGGGGAGTGGGCAGCAGCACTCCCTCGAGTATTAACAACATCCACTGCGATCGCCAACCCGCCTGCCAAGCGTGGCGATTACGGCACTATACCCCCAATTTGGGGAGGCCTATGTCCAGCAGTGGACGTCGAAAGGCTGATGGATGGATGGATGGAGTATGTATACAAGATATATATATTTTTTTAATTTACTAATAAATAATTATTTTTCACGAAGGATATTGAACATACTTTCATAACTAATGACGATTTACATTATATCTAAATAAAATTAAGTTTCTGTTTGCAATTTTATATAATTATTTTTTTCCCAAAAGTCTATGAGAGTTACCCATAAGAAGATACCAATTTTCAAAGCTTTTGCCCGTATCTCTGTGTGTTATGGCTAATCTTCGGAACGGCTGCACCGATTTGGACGGGACTTTTACTGGCAGATAGCTAGTTATAAGAAGTAATTTAGACTACTTTTACTTTGTAAAAATAGTTATATGGTTCCGCACAAAGAAAGACAATAACTAAATTATATGCGGCCAAAGTCACGGGTTACAGCTAGTACTGATAAATTTTTAATAAAACTGACTTTATGCCAACTGCCTCGTTGGTTCAGCGGTAGTGTGTGCGACTGCTGATCGTGAGATCTCCGGGTCACCTCTGTCTACCCTTTCAGCGATACGGTGGGGCTTAAACATAGCTGGAGAACCTTGGGTGTGTAATACATTTCTGCCTACCCCTTCGGGGATACAGGTGTGCTGGTATGTTTTTTATGCCAAACAAGGACGGAAATAGTTTTCGCCTTTAGCCTCTAAGACAGCTCATTTTTATGAAAACCGTAGCATACCGTTCGTAATCCCTGGTAAATACTCAAATACTTAAATCAAACCATTAAAAAAAAGGAGATAGTAAAAATAACATAAGCATTTCATGTAATACTTCCTGCATTCTTGTTCGCATTAAATTAGCCTAAAACTACGCGCTAATTTCATATTTCTGGTAATAAGTGTTATGCAATTGTTACATATTACAATAATAACGAACGTTGTTATGTTGCCGCTTATTAATAGATCTAGATGGTTATGTGCCGTGACGTATGCCCACGATATGTGACCACGTATGACTACACACAGTCAAATGCGGTCGTAACAACTCACTTGTACTCGTAATTAAAATTAATTATAGATAATTAAAAAAATATTTTTAGGTTAATAAACTAATAAACAAGCTTACTACGAAGTAAAAAATAGAAAATAATGTCATATTTATTATTAATGATTGTAAAAAACTGTGGAGTGCATGTGTTTTATTTTTTAAACTAAACTTATTGCACGCCTCATAAGCGAAGCGTTGAGGTGTGTACTATTCTCGTTTCACGCAGAACAACTGATTTTTCTAACTTAAAATGTCTCTATTTATCATATATTGCATTTTTAAAATAATATATACACACATATATCAAGAAAAAAACACTATTTTTAAGACTCATGATATTTTTGATGCCATTTTTGTTATTTATACTAGTCAAAAAACTGTTTAAAAAAGTTCTGTCTTGGACATCCGTGTGTTGTAGGTAATGTATGTTAACACGATAACGACCGAAATACTTTACTAATCGAATATTTTTTTTTCTTTTACGAATTAGTATAATTACGAATAGAGCCCTATCACTTTTCACGGTCTTATTCGATGTGGTTTAATAGTTATTAAATAAACAAAAAAAATAGTGAATATTTACGTTCGACTCGATAATAAAACCAGCGCTATACCTTATTTCATGAGAACTACTTGAACTATTTCTATAGATCAATATAGAAGTACTTCTTAAAATTAGCGCTAGATGGCGCATAAGAGAAGAAAACCTCATTAGTACTTTTTGAAATTAGCGCTATCTATGTGATTTATTGAAAACTACTTAGTAAGCCCAATACATTATTAGTAACTTATCAAATAATCAATTTTATTGTGAAAAAAGAAGATTATGAGGCGTGCACTTTTGGATTTTTCAAAGTATTTTCTTTCTTTTTTAGTCTCAAAACAGCATAAAAAGTAACACAATGAAAATGTGAAATCGAATATAACAGTCATGAGGATTTGAACCTGCATCTCCTGGAATACCGTCTCAGATTCTTTTCCAATTCAGCCATCGTGACAATTGCTCGGGACTGCCAATTTCGATGTAATGTGGGGGTGCCACACATTAATTTATATGGCTAAGCATGTCAAATGCTTAAAAAACATATAAAAATCGAACGACGAACTTCTCAAATTATTGTATTATCATCTATCATGACATTTTGAAGTGGGTGGGGCAAAATCACGTTCAAAGATTTCGTATGTACGAGTATATACCTTGTTTTAACCGCACACCCGGTCGTTCGGGGTAACGAACAGGGTAGTCTATATACCTATACAGGCAAAGCTAATAAAAGCGTGTTAAAAAGCGAGCGACACATGAACTCATGATGGAATTCCAGTTTACATGTGTTTAGTTTGTGGTGGGTGGTAACGGAGCAAGAATACAAGTGTCACCAACCCATTCTTGCGCACAAGTATTTTACGGAGCGACAAAGGAAATAAGCAGTACAAATAAATAGCATAATAAATATTGTCTGTTTTATAAGGTCTAAGCATATGAAATTATATAACTTACCTATAACAAAATACTAATATTTTGAGGTTTTATCTGTCTGTTTGTCTGAATGGATGTTTGTTCTAGCTATTCTCCGAAACTGCTCAACCAAATTGGACGGGCATTTTACTGGCATTTAGCTAATGTTATAAGGAGTATCTTAGACTATTTATGTATTAGAAAAAAAAATTGGCATCGCCCAAAATAAGTAAATTAGACGCGGACGAAGTCTCAGGTATAGTTAGGTAGGGTAGTAAGCAATACTACTGAAGGAATGTAATATAGTTCCGGTAGCCCGCCAATAAAGGCGGAGAGACGGCACACGGCGGGTTTATTTAGTGGGTGAGGGCCCCACACTACCCTGTTCGTTGCCCCGAACGACGGGGCGTGTGGTTAGGAACATTTTTTCCCGCCTAAACCAAAAAAATGTATTAAGCAATACATGCAAGCTATAAATGATTGGTATAAATGCGAGCTCTGTCTACTCGTACATTGCCACTGAGAACAGCTATGTTGTCTGATGGAATGTAGTCCCTATACCTTTATAGATTAAAAAAGATCAAGGAAAATTCTGAATGAGTGAACTAGTTGATAACTAGCTTGGGAAATCTCACTTTCTACCGTGAGACAGCGCGCGCATGCGTAATGGATGCGTAACTATTCCTCCGGCAATCCACATCTAGCGAAAGTACTTTGACTGACAGGAGCTATGTACCAATATACATACTAAATTGTAACAAAACTATTTTGCATTATGGAGAGTTTACACGATGACAATTTTGCGTCGCTAAATTCCCGGCCCGCACCGCCGCCAGCACTAGCACGACATAAAGTACCATATGAACATTTTTCGCCATTTTACGTGCATTGCCAATTTTTGGCGGAAATTTGTACGGAATTTGTACGGAATAGAGCATGGATCTATTATTTGGTGCCAGTGATGTCCACCTATGTCACTCGCCTCCCGCACGCCTATTTTATTGATTCGTGTTAAACACGCCACGCCAATCACTGACACCCCTGTGGAGTGAACTAGGGTGCCTGTAGGAACAACTGTGCTAAAGTCTGGCACTAAAGTCTGGCACAAAAATAGCCGTATAAATGACCGTCCTGCGGCATGCTTCCATGCCAATAATTGGCTGCGAGATATCCGCCCCGCAAAATTCTCATCGTGTAAACTTACCATTAATATTCAATCACGTTAAAGCTCCTGCCGGCGACTTCAGAATTGTGTTCAAAGAAAAATTATAAATGCGTGAGTCATTAAAAAAATTGTTGTCATATAACTGATATGACAATTATTTTTAAATCGAATTAAAAAAAACTATGTAAACATTAATCACAAAGAACTAATTTTCTAAACCAACTACGTTACATATGACATGTTCTATGAGTTAAGTTACTTTAAGATAAATTGATAAGCAGTTACATCTTACTTCTTTTATTAGCGAAGAAGAAGCATCTGAAATCCAACGACTGTTGTTGTATATGGAGCAGATTTTTTCATCACGTCAGTGGAATACTTTGTTAGCATTGTGTAATTTTCAGTAAATTAATAAATCTACCGGAGTATGTGACAGGATTACAACCGTTCGCCATGACTTTCCGCCATAAACCAACGACACTAACAAACAGATTATAATGTAGCAACAATGGGGCAATGACACCAACTGCTTGTTAAAAACAAATATTTTATTTTTGCATGCATCGGTACGCATACAGTACAGCCAGTACCTACACAAAAATATTACCTATTTACACAAAAAATAAAATATGGCTTCATCAGAATACCTCATGGGCATCTCAGGAACAGTTAAGTTTCTCCTGATAGTCTGTAAATTTCGTAATCTCAACAATCTCAACATAGTTATCGATCGACAATCGAACTACGTATTATCATTACAATCTCCGTTGCGGTTTGGAAATATCTGTGGCTCGTTCATTAATATCAATTTCTTCGTGAGAGCTGTGTGTCGCAAGTTGTGTACTCGTGATGAAAGAAAAACACAGCTGTTCTCTATGGTGCATGTTCATTTTTGTCTTTATCTAGCGATCAATTCAACTTTAGTAATATCCCGGACTAGAATTTAATCACATTAATTATCTCTATGCATTATCTCTATGTATAAATAGCTATCGCACAGGAACCAACCATATTTCTGGGATAAAAATTAATTTATAAGTTAATACTGGTAATAAACTTGCCTAATTTCATGCAAAGGTGTTCAGCTGTTTTCATACAAATACCTACACTTACAAACTTTTAAATTATATATAAATTTGTTGGATTTGCGTGAACAGTAAGTAATACATTATGAAATAAAATTAACTATTGTATAAAAGGAGTCAATTTATTTTTGTATGAGGAATGGGCCCACCACAATTTGTAACGTTTATTAATGTATTATATATCAAATCCTTCCTTAGACTCCCTAGATAACTGTAGTAATATTATCTTCTTAAACTCTAACCGGAATATTGAGAATTTAATTGAAACTTAAGAGAAAACGATAAAAATAAAACTCTTTGTTTTGTTATATTTGCATCCACATTGATATTTAAATCAAATGTATTTTTTATACTTATTTAAAAAGTAGGTACATTCGATTTTGATTTAATTAGGAATCGAACCGAATACGATTATTTTACACTTAAAAAAAAATGTCGTCTAACAGTAATGTGTTTTACTGTTCAAGTGATAAATAAGTATTTTTTTAGGCATTGAGAATTCGTATTATTATTCTAAATAGAGATTGCCTGGTCTACTAGGGAATCTATGTTATCCTGATATTTACATCCATATATTCACGCCTTTTTCCCAGAGGTGTAGGCAGAGACCACGGATTTCCACTTGCCACGATCCTTTGCTCATCTTTTTTCCTCATTCACTGTCCATATTCGTCATACATGCACGTTGGTTAAGGGTACTTCTGACCTGACCTTTCTCGAGAACTTCTCTGATTTGGTCAGAGAACGTTCAACGTGGTCTACCCCTCTCAATAATATAATATTATTATTATATGATAATTCATATTTATTATATTAATTATTATTGGAATCATGGAAGGATAAACAAATACACGTAGTCCAATTAACATAAGCTTTTATTATATTAATAATCTTCATTTGCGAAATCGTCTCTCAATAATAATACCTCATCTAAGAAAGATACAGATGGTTCGATATTATCCTGATGGCGAGCCCAAGATAAAAACCACACAATGGACATAACGTGTGCACAGCAACAAACAGTGTATCTTCCTACCAAACAATTACAACAATATCTAGCAAGTGCAGTCCTAAAATAAGCAGTTTGTGTGGTTCATTTAAATGGTATTCACAAACAGGTGCACACTGGAGGACATAAAATGAATAATCAATCTGTAATCTTTCTTTTAACAGTGTAGGTACCAAAAATCGAGATGTATTTTCACATAATCTAAAAATACAGTGACGTGAAGTAGCAGCATGCTTGTAATTAAACAAAGTAATGTATGGCACTGTTCTAGAAATAGAGGGCTGAACGGGTGCAGGCACAGGCGATGGTTGTGGGATGTTACTGCTGTCTGCAATTTCTAGTAGTTGTACTGGCACTTCAGGTCTATTAAGAGTATCATCTTGCAGTCAGTGTCTGCTGTTCAGCGCGAAGAGCTTTCAACCAGCAAGTTATACAAACTTGTTCTAAGCGTTCCACCTATTTAAATATAAAAATTTTAATAGTTCATTGTCATAATATATAATTCATGCAGGCTACTTAAACCAATTTTAAAGTTGATAACAATAAATCAAAAAATATGATTTATTATCGCCATTGCATTGTATATGACTGCACAGATGGCGGAGTGGTTTACATGCTGGCCTCCCGCCCGAGTGTTGCGGGTTCGATTCCCACATAGGACAACTCTTCGTGTGAACCACAAATGTTTGTCCCGAGTCTGGGTATATTTTGTCTCCGAGAATTCGTATTTGTAAAGTCCTCGCGATAAAAGGATTATTTCTTATTGCAGGTTGTTGTCTATATAAAAAAATGGAAATATAAACATATCTACTAATATTAGTGCTTTTTTACCTGATGTAGTGGTATCCACAACAAAATGATGTTTCTTTCTGCTGAGACATCACAAACAGTTTTTTTTTTGTGCTCTTAAAAACGGAGAACCACATGTCATGAATTTTGTAGATATTCCGGTACCCGAATCTTCTTGTTGTCTGAGAAGTTTATGTACTGTGTAATATTACTAAGCACTTTTTACAAACTGCCTCTTGTGGATTTAGCTGAAATTAAAGCAGGTACATTTAAAAAATATGTAGTATATAATAGGGTTGCAATATTGGTTTCAAGCTTTAAAACTTACCTACCTCGCTACAAATCCACTCGCAAACAAGTTGGCACACATTTTCAGTTGATTCAGAAAGTACATTGTCTTTGTACATTGCGTTGAAACACAATTCACACAACGATTTACTGAAAAAAGGAGTTGATTTCAAAGATTTTTTTCAATTTTTTTTAAAGAAACAGTCATTGCTGTCAGTGTCAATAGGATTTGCGTTTCATTCTACTGTGATCATTATATTTATTATCATAACAAAAACATTCTCAAAAATGTAATTCAAATATTTTAGATACAGTTATATTCAGTTTAATTAATTAATAATATTAAATAATATTTTATAGCAATATTATTTATTTACTACATGCGTATTTGAATATGATTTTTTTCAATTTGAACTACCCCGATTTTTCTTTACGCTAATTATTTATGCCTGTACCCTTTTATATGGAAGATTAGTTTATATCATAGATTTAATATGGTTTATTTAAAATCAATACTATTACAATTTTTTATAGATTTCATATCGATCATCCCAATCCCCTTATAACATTTGTCTTTATGACCGACGCCATCTATCTGAATGCATTTACATGCATTAAACCAATATAGTAAGTTTAATTTTGCAATTAAAATTCATACTATTTGATGGTGCGATTTTTTAAACGTTTTCAATCTCTATTTTTTAGCATTTGACATGCTTTGCTACTTTTTAAGTACAAATTATTTGTGAATAAGGAAAAAGATATTTTTTGTAAGTTTAGGGGAAGTGGTACGATAGCTCAGTGGCTTAAAGCACTTCCCCAGATTGGAAAAGACGCGGGTTCGATTCCCGCTCGTATTAAAAATCTCTTTTTCCTTATTCACAAATAATTTGTACTTAAAATGTTACGAATACTAAAACACTTAAATTATTTTTTCCATTTCGCAAAAGGCCAGATATTTATACCTACTACAACTGCGATAATGATCCGTAAAATCCAAAAAAAATACTTTTCTGAATAGCCATTGTCTGAAATTAATTCTAGAATCCCACGCAAATGTTAATAACATATGATGTTAACAGCGCAGAGGCTGTAAAAAAGAAACAAATAATAAAATGTTTTATATTAATTTAGAATTGCTGCATACTGCATGAAACAGAAGCATCTTCAAACGTTATAAACATGATGTAGTTAATTAACAAAAGAATTATATGCGGAAACACTGTAGTATATGCAAAAATAAATATGCATAACGATTTTTATCATAAAAAATACATTAATTTTATCTCTTTTATTTGCATACAATGTTGTTGTGAGAATTTTATAAAATATGAGTGTATATGATGGATATTTCCTTATACGGATATTTATAACGCGGGCTGTAGAGAGTGATTAATTCTTTGCATTTACACTTTAGATAGTGTAATATGCAAAAATTAATAACTCCTAGTTAATTTAAACTAGATTTACTATATAACATTTAAAAATGTACCTATCTATAGATTATAATTATGTTAAGCCATACGTGATTGATACATATCCGGCTCATAGGACTAAAAATTCAGCTTAACGCATTCGAGTGAAGTTTTTTTGAGTGTAGCAACAGAATTTGTGTTACATTTCTGATAGATTTGTTGAGTTTTGTTGCTCTCGCATACGTAGATTTTGTCACAAACCTACTATTAGCAATAAAAAACTACTAAATACCCATTTAATTATGGAAACAAAAGCGCATTCACAAAAACATTGAACAAGGCTTGCATCATACGTTGTACGTATGTAGTTATTACACAATAATACTATATTGAATGCGTTCCGTACGCATGATTGATTCATGTATTCAATTGTTTTTATCGATGTACTTTTTTATCGATTTGTTTGATGCCTTTTATCGATTGTAACTAAGTGTGGGTGAAGGTTGATTGAAGTTCAGTAAGTGTACTATAAATCAATCGGAATATAAATCTATACAGTTCAATGTTAGTTGCAGACATTCTAGCAGCAGCTGTGGCAATTTTAGTCATGAACAACAATTTCCAACTCAACACGGTGCGTGAGTAAAGCTAAATGTAGGTAATAGGGTGGCATATTTTACGGGCTCAGGGTGGCGTTGGTATGTCCAGTTGCTGTAGGGCACACCCGTGTGGGCGGAGGCCCTGGACGCACCGAAAAGGGATCTTCTGTGGAGACCACAGAGAGTCGTCGCGTCCAGGGTCATACGTGAATACCGCATAATGTCGACGGAGGTGGCCTGCGCGCTGGCTGCAACCCCCCCGTGGGACTTGGAGGCGGAGATGCTCGCCGAGGTGTATCGGCGGGAGTCGCTAGAGCGGGAGAGGATTCTTAGATGATTTTAAACCTTAAACTTAAGAGAAGCGGTACATTTTAAGACCGTAGGTCTATTTTTCGTTAAGCCGCCGGTGGACCACTGAAGGAATGTAATATGGTTCCAGTGGCCCGCCAATAAAAGCGGAGAGACGGCACACGGCGGGTTTCTTTAGTGGGTGAGGGCCCCACACTACCATGTTCGTTGCCCCGAACGATGGGGTGTGCGGTTAGGTACATTTTTTCCCACCTAAACAAAAAAAAAATGTCTATTTTTCATCATTACACGATAAGCTTTACAATGAGGGGATATAAATGATGGAATTTGATAAGGGAATAAGGAAGAAGATCTCGCGGACTGACAGTAAAACATGCTAGAGAAATAATATATAACATAGACGAAGAAAACGTACTGCACTGACCGCAAATAACGGAAATAAGGAAACTGAATGATAATGATTTATTCACTAACGATTCATCTTGATATTATATTTTTTTAATTATTAATAATACTACTATTAACTTTGTCGTATTTTTGGCCAGCCTAGTATTATGCAAGTCTTAAGTTCCACCTAATGTTTTTTTCCGCCTTCGTTACTGAGTTATTCCAAGACTATTGAGATCACTGACCTGACCTGATCATACTGGCACTTTTGCTTCATACCAATAACATTGATTTAAGATTACTAAAATAATTTGGCTGGCCAAACTGCAGGCAGCCGTCGGTTGCAGTCGGCATAAGACCGCTCGTTGTAGTACTTTTTAAGAGAGGCATATGCCCAGCAGTAGACGACGGAAGGCTGATAGATGGATGTGTGAACCCTGCATTTTGTTATGATCCCTGTATCAGGTTAGATTTTACAAACAAACAATCTAAGAACTCTACTTCCAGAACGCAGAACAATTGCTTTTGAAATTGAACCCAAAACATTCGCCAAGAGCTTATTTTAACTTAAAGATAATAAGTATCTACGCAATACAACTTGAACTTGCCAAAATAACATCCATCAAAATAGTTTCAAGGGTAGATGAAAAAATAATTGTTGCGGTACACAGCATGGACATTAATCATTTAGTAAACTTTCGATGTCCGACGAGGTTATGTTTGGGCTCACCTTGTGAGATTCTCATAAAACGATTACGATTTATGAAGTAATATGATCCTAATGAATGCTTTATTACAGATATCCTTACCTTTATTATAAATATGAAAGTGAATTAGTTAGTTTTTTTTTATTCTACGCGGGTAGCATAGCCTTTCATTTTTTTTTTTTTTGTTTAGTCGCGAAAAAATGTACGTAACTGCACACCCCGTCGTTCGGGGCAACGAACAGGGTTGTGTGGGGCCCTCTCCCACTAAATAAACCCGCCGTGTGCCGTCTCTCCGCCTTTATTGGCGGGCCACCAGAACCATATTACATTCCTTCAGTGGTAGCATATGACCCGCCTGACCTATGTATACTAAAAACAGTACTTGTAAAGCATTTTATTATTATAATAACAAACTTTTTTTCTTTATTTTACTATAAATAGTACTGCTAGTTTCTTTAAGACTATATTGTTATAAAATTAGCCAGATATCGCCTTGACCTTTAACTAAACCAATACCAGTCAGCACAATAACACCCCTTCTTTTCCCGCCAAAACTTTCATTTGACAGTTGCCCTTGACAGTTAAAGGCGCAATTTCAGTATCAACGTTTTTTTTTTATACGGGCGAATGTTTAGCCTTTTTCTTCACACTAACAGAGTGACAAACAAGGCAATGACCTGCCTGATTATAAGTGGTCACAATCAAAGAGATGGAGAGGGTATTTGATGTTGAGAAGATGAAAAAGGATGATAAAGAAAGGATGAGAAAGTGGATAGGATTCAAGGTGCGATTAGCAACACTACCACTCCTAACGTATTTTATTAGATTTTTTATTTTGCTTGTATATATACTTTTAGTCCATCCATCCATCCATCAGCCTTTCAACGTCCACTGCTGGACATAGGCCTCCCCAAGAGAACGCCACAACGAGCGGTCTTGCGCCAAATGCAGCCAACGGCTCCCCGCGGCTTTGACCGTCGGTCCATCTGGTGGGGGGCCGTCCTACGCTGCGCCGTCCGTTACGTGGTCGCCACTCGAGAACCTATCTTCCCCAACGGTTGTCGGTTCGTCGAGCGATGTGGCCTGCCCATTGCCACTTCAGCATGGCAACCCGGCGGGCTATTTTTTTAGTAAGGCGGGCCTAAACATAAAAACTCGTTTGATAAAATAAATATAAATATCACGGACATTTTCACACAACGTCCTCTGGTCCCAAACTAAGCTTAACGCTTGTGCTATGGGTACCAGATTACGGATATAATACATATATTACTTTTTTTTGTAAATTAATACTTATAATATAACTGCCTCGGTAGTGTAGCGGTAGTGTATGCGACTGCTAATCATGAGGTCTCGGGTTCGATCCCCGGGTCGAGCAATGTTATTGAGCTTTTTCCTAAAATGAAAAATTCTCAGTAACAGCCCGGAGTTTGGTAATATGCCCGGTAGACGTCAATAGGCTCACCCCCTATTACGTGGGACTTAACATAGCTGGCGAGTCGTGGGTGTGTAAAATACACCTCTGCCTACCCCTTCGGGGAATACAGGCGTGATGCTATGTTTTTATAATAGATAGAAAACACTCAGACGCAGTACAAATATCTGTTTTCATCACACAAATAATTGTCCTAAGTGGGAATCGAACCCACGACCTCGTGCACGGATGTCGGTTACACTACCGACTACGCCACGAGACCCGTTGATTGTTGATCGTTGAAAGCCATTGCTATAGTTCAGTGAGAATCAACTTTAAACAAACTTTTATTATGTACTTACTATCAGTTGTAAGTAAATCCAAACTTACAGTTCATAAAACGTTTAGTAGTTTATGAATGTACTTGACGGACGCATAAAATAACCTAATAGTACTTATATGTACTTGTAGCAAGGTTGAACGCCTTCAATATAATTATAACACGAGAGAGCAGGTTCTGAGTCACATGGGGTCAAGAGCTAGCGAAAGTGGCGGCACCTGACTGCATCGTTAAGCAGATTACATTAATCATTAAACTTGATTGATCAAACAAGTGAAGATTAATCTTAACAGCGCACGCTTTTTTGTTATTTCGACAGCGTGAGATTTTATAATGTATAGCCGTGTCCATATCGCTGAGGTTTTTAATGTTGACCATCGATTCTCTTTTTTATTTTTGTTAACTTCCATAGATAATTAGACTACATGTAGTAGTTTACATGGCACACCCACACTGGTAGCTAAACCGATCGTTTTTATTTATTGTTAAGTATTATTTTTAAAACCCATAAACCGTCGATCATAAAATTATATTATACATAAAGTAAAATATTATAAATTCGAGTACATTCTCGAGAATGTTCGATTCCAACAGATGTTAAAAATAATGAGCTTAACAATTTTAACAAGATAACTTAACAATCTCATAAATAACAGACATGTATAACTTTCTAAAACTAAGCCACGTTTATTTTTAGTCTATATCAAATCTTGTAGGTACGTAAAAAAACAATACCAAGTTGAATTCAAAAATAGAACAGCGTGAAATTAAAGCGCAACCACGCACGCGCCTATCACAATTTAAATATAAAAGAACGAGCGAAAGTCGAAATGATATGCAACTTTTTTTTTAATAACGAGTTTTAATACAATTCAACAATAACGGAGGGAAATGCAATGTTTTTCTCGTGATTATGTGATTAACTTTATGTTACACAAGCAACGTAATATCACTTTATGTGTTTTTACTCAGTATTTTCATTAAGTCAGACAACAACAAGATATTGCAGTGTATTTTATGATTTAGTGGTTACTATTATTACTTACTAGTCTGGGGTGGTAACAGTTTAAAGTTTATTTTTTCTTTAAATAATGGCTAATCGGTTTGAGTATTTGCCAATGACTTATTTAGGGCATATTTCTTCTTCACAGGTAAAATTGATTCATTAGTCGAAGTCAAAGTCATTTAAAGTTAGTCATAGTCAAGTCAAAGTCACGCTACAGCAAAGCGGTGGCGACTTTACTGGAGCTTCTATGGAGTTTTGGAGGCAACACGAAAAAACAAGTTATACCGCACTACTTCACTTGCCAACACTTATGCACATACACAAATAGTTAATAAGCAAAAGGCTACCACTTTTACACATTAATACTTGAAATAACACAAGCTTAGGAAAATAATGCAAAGCGACGGACCTTCTTCATGTTCCCGCCAAAACTGCAGCTTAAAGTTATTTCATTTACTTTCCTTTTTTTTTCATACTAGGAGGGTGGAAAACAAGTATACAAAATCATGCTAAGTGGTTACCGTCTGTAGAAGACGCTAGCAACACCAGAAACATCACTCACATATTGCCAACTCCAAGGAAGGGGATTGGAGAGATGAAAAGGAAGGATAATAAGGACAGGATGAGAAGGATAATAAGGAAAGGAAGTTTTGGATAAAGAAAATAAAAATCGGCCGTAAAGACCAGATAAAGCGCCATCTTTGGAAATCCCCTTTAAAGAGGTATATATTAAAAAAATGTGAATATTCTTATAGTTAAATAAATTGCTGAGTTTAATAGTGTATGGTATACCATATATATTTCAAAACTGTAAAAATTGAGCATCTCCCAATGCGCTCTGCTTTGATAAGAATAAAGGTACTTACTGGCTTCGAATTATATTTGATGACAGCCTACTGGGTATATTTACACTGTGGACTTAATTCGAAACAAATAAATATAAGCGTGAACATAAACAATAAAAGTTTTTTTACCAACGACATCGATCATTCTTTTTTTAATTTAAATTAGGAACACAATAGCATAGAAACTCACGCACTTGTTTCATAAAACGCCTACGAGAGCACAAGTATACTATTGCGCAAGAGTAGACCTAATCCCACGTGTGACTGCACTTAGACATTTGTTCTATGTCAAATACGTACAGAAACTGATTTTTCTTTATATATCTGTCATGGAAGTAACCATTCGTAATAAATCACCGTTTATCTTTTATCATTTGACATTATTAGCTATTTCAAAAACATTTTTTGCAGTGTTGCTAAAATGACCAATAAAATTATTAATTTTACTTAGTACATTTCGCACAATGCACAAAATCTCTTAAGCCTTTCGCGGCCATAGATACCATTATTCGTAAAATAACCTTTGATTTATAATATCTAGTATTTTATAATATCAGATTCTATTACTTAATACCTACTCTTTTTCAAATTACAGGCGTCATTACAAAATTATAATATAACATTGACTAAAAATCCCTGATATTTGATGATACTAATTTATAAGCACTAAACTCAATCTCAATGTGTCTGTGCATTTCACGGCCATTTTATTACACATTTATGCATTTGGGATTTATGTAAATTGATTAGAACCTGTTTGATGATGTTGATATTTAGGTGATACAGTAATAATGTGAGGATATCTTTATTTATGTCACCACATTTAAACGGTATGTTACATTTTGATCTGTATTTGTAGCACTTGACATGCTCAGCTACTTCGTCCTACCTGCGTCTCTTCCAGGTTCGATTCCCGCTCGCACTAAAGTTCTCTTTTTCTTCATCCATAAATAATAATTTGTACTTTAGAGTAGCTGAGCATGTCAAGTGCTAAAAATACAGACCAAAATGTTTAAAAAATCGCGCAATCAAATAGTATGAAATTTAATTGCAAAATTAAACTTACTATATTGGATTAATGTAATAACGATAGGTGGCGTTGGTCGTTAAGACAAATGTGATTAAGAGACTGGATATGACCGAAAGGTAGCGCGATAGCTCAGTGGATTAGGGCACTTCCCCGGATTGGAAGGGACGCAGGCTCGACTTCCGCTCGCACTAAAGTTCTCTTTCCTCATTCACAAATAATAATTTGTACGGTATGTTACAGTTAGCTATGGGCATTATTACACTACCACGACTACACCAAGACCGACACTGCAGTACTAAGTAATAAAGAGCCAAGTAAAAAATAGATCACTTTAGAAATAGGAAATTTATAATAAAACATGTTGTGTGTATGAATTTTCCAGTTTATTTCATCAGTTTGTTGTTTGTCCGTGTGGTGACGGACTAAGAATACAAGTGTCACCACCCCATTCTTTCCCACAGGTGTCGTATGAGGCGATTATGGGAAGTAAGCAATTGTCATCCATTGCAAGACTGGTGGTAGGGCTCGGTACCGGGTGGGAGTACTCACTTGATATCGGGCCCGAGCGAGTTGGTACCACCATCTCCTGTGTGACCGGCCATGAAGCATATCGTTGCGTTTTGGCTGTAGCAGGAGATAGCCGTTTACATTTCATTTCATATCTGTGAAATGAATTGGTGAGCAGCGGCTTGACAATACTCTCGGTATAGTCGAGTCCATGGGCGACGGTTACCATTTACCATCAGATGGACCGTGGCTCGTCTGCCACTACATGCAATAAAAAAAAGCATATCTTTTTTAAAACGATTTTATTAAGTGCTATTTAATAGGCCTATAATTAATTAATAATATTATAATAATTTTTGAATTTAAATTAGCTTCTCCTAGGTATCTATATATTTACGTAACGGAATCTTTGAACGTATTTTTACTCACTTCAAAACGTCAGATTAAACTGAAACGTTGGACACTTATCAAAGACCGAAATCGATATAAGATTTTAAGGAGATTATCCGTTTTTTTTGTTTCCATTGATTATTTGTTTTTTTTTTTAATCTTCGTTCCGTTTTATTCCAATAGCGGATTGTGAGAAGGTTCGTGCTAGTTATATGGATATTTTCTCTAATATCATTGATATATATATATATATTTTTTATTTTATTATAATTTGGCATTAAAAAATACATATAACCCTAAATTTTCACTCGTCTACTGCCGACGTAGAAATAATTTATATGGCAAAACAACGTTTGCTGGGTCAGCTAGTATATATTAAGGACCCCAAAAATAAACTGCAAACTATTTTAAATTATGTCAATAACCAGTAGACAATCGAACATTTGTACAAAGAGGTTCAAGCTCTGAGGTTGTAAATCGGTATGGTATTAGAAAGGATACCAGCAAGGTTACTCTGTGTCCGCCAACAGTTCTACGTATCTTATTACCTATAGCTATTAAGGGTACCTATATTAGTATGTTGTATATAAAAACACTATTTTTATTGCATATCTAAAAATAATCGCAATCTAAGAGTCGGTTTCTCTGCTTCTTCTTAACCACGCAGCAGATTTTGATGTAGTTATAACTGTCAGTTAGAGGTTTTTGTGTAAGTTTTTTTATGTACAATATCCTAAAACTATTTTATAGGTATAGAAACTTAATCATTTATAATTAGTCGGGGAAAAAGCATATCAAATATATCATAGTGTGCGATGGCTAAACCTTCAGAGACATCAAAATAATGCACTCCAAAGTTGTAGTTCTAGTGGAATTAGGGTGATTAATTCGGTTGCAAACATTATAAATTTTAACAAACCTCCATACTCTTGTCCCTGGTTTTAGCCATGTTTTTCTCTCTTTATAAAACCATTCATTTTCTGGTACTTACCTGTAAAGAAAAAAGATGTAAATAAGCATTGCATACAATTTATAACAAGTATTTTTAAGCAATTAACCATTCGTGAGAGTGTAGTACTTCTAGGATCGAGCTAGCCCTACCATTAGAAATTAAAAAAACTATCTCACAAGAATCCTCTAATATCCCGGGATAAAAAGTAAAGGTGTCGTATAAACTAGATATGGCTAGTTTTTAATATCTTTGCCAATAATATATTGTTTTTTTACAGCCCAGTGCTGTCTCCCTGTCAACTATGGCAGAGATGACAATGGCTAGATAAATCTAACCTTTTTTTGTTAAGGTGGAAAAAATTTACCTAACCGTTCACCCCGTAGTTCGGGGCAACGAATAGGATAGTGTGGGGCCCTCACCCACTAAATAAACCCTCCGTGTGTCGTCTCTCCGCCTATACTGGTGAGCCACTGGAACCATGTTACATTACTTCAGTGGTCAGATAAAGCTAACCTAAGGCAATTTGGCCCAAGTTGTCAAGAAAATCTCTAAATATACACGCTTATACTATTGTTATTTCACCGTAAACCAAGCAATAATTGACTATTACGTAACAATCGAGGTTTAACATGCAATATCTTTAGCGTCTGTTACGTGCGCTCAGTGTTTACAGAAGTTGTTAAAGCTTTCTTATGTGATACATCGTAATGTAGAAACGTGTATTTCAATAAAAATATTTTGTAAACAATATACTTATTTAAACACAAAGTGAAAAATGTGAAATCGAAAATAACAGTCAGGAGCAGGATTTGAACCTGCATCTTCTGGATACCGTCCAGATGCTTTACCAATTCAGCCATCCTGACAATTGCTCCTGACTGCTAATTTCGATAACACATCATACTTAACGTCTTTGGGTGACGCCTGCGCCATCTGTCGGAAGTACCTTCATACATTATACCGACCAGGTAAACTTAATTTTACAATTAAGATTTTACCTAATAATGACGCAAACCCTTTAAATATTTAGATATTTTTATATATATTTTTAGCATTTGACATGCTTAGCACTATACATTAAACACAAAGTGAAAAATGTGAAATCGAAAATAACAGTCAGGAGCAGGATTTGAACCTGCATCTTCTGGATACCGTCCAGATGTAAAATTAAGTTTACCTGGTCGGTATAATGTATGAAGGTACTTCCGACAGATGGCGCAGGCGTCACCCAAAGACGTTAAGTATGATGTGTTATCGAAATTAGCAGTCAGGAGCAATTGTCAGGATGGCTGAATTGGTAAATGGTAATCTGGACGGTATCCAGAAGATGCAGGTTCAAATCCTGCTCCTGACTGTTATTTTCGATTTCACATTTTTCACTTTGTGTTTAATGTATAGTGCTAAGCATGTCAAATGCTAAAAATATATATAAAAATATCTAAATACTATACTTATTTATTGTCTAGCTAGACTATGCCCGCAGCTCCGTCTGCGTGGTCTGCAGAATATAAATAGGTCACTCAACGGCATAGTTAATAATCTCTATGCAATTGCTACGCCATAGTAATCATGCCCGTGGCCGCCGTGTGGGGCCGGTACCAAGAATAGCTCCACCCCGTCTCTTCCTATGGGAGTCGTAAAAGCCGCCTAAGGGATTACCGGGGGAACGGACAGCAGCGTTCCACTGTGTACTAAAAACATCCACTGCAATCGCCAACCCGCCTGCCAAGCGTGGCGATTATGGTAAAACCCCCAATTTGGGGAGGCCTATGTCCAGCAGTGAACGATAAAAGGTTGATGGAGTAATCATGCATTTGCCGGGATATATTTGTATGGTAAATTTCATGATAATTAGTTGAACAGTTATGACATGAAAGCGTAATAATCAATTAAACACATAGCCACACTTCCGCATTCAAAATATTAGTAAGTAACAATTAGTAATGGGTAAAGTATCCTTTTAAATACTAACAATCCCAATATATACGAGTATGTGTGAATGGTTTAAAAATTGACCAAGTAATTTCTACCTAGCCACTGACCTCAATTCAAATCTCTGAGCGACACATGTGTATGGAAAACAACATTGTCAGCAAATGTATTCTGTGGTTGGGTGGAGTTTGGCCATGGACCTATTATATAACTAGTTCCATGAGTGTGGCGAGAACCAACCCGCTTCGGCTCGATAACAAATGAGTACTCCTACTTGGTACCTCCCAGTACCCAACTAGTAATGAAATGGGGGATTAAGTCGCCTCGTAAGACCACTGCGGCAGAGAACGAGCTAGTAACACATCTATAAAAGAGTTATAAGAACGATAATGACCTTAGATTATTACACAAAATATACAAAATCACACTGTTGACATTGCTTTGTGAAATATATTCTTTTTGGATACTGCACAATACAGTGGTAATGGTAATTAAGATGTTTTAATGTGTAAAATTTTAATGAGAAAACTGTGCATACACTATTGTTTTAAATGATGTCAAGCACTGGAACTACTCGTGGTAATGTTTTGTAGTGTAACCTGTTTCAATGCTAAAAGACAATACTATATCTGTATGATAGCCTACTGGTTAGACCTAGCACAAATATAAGTATATGTATGGATACATATGCTTCATTTTATGTTATATACAATTACATAAAACACATATCATACAACATACTCAGAACAATGATTTGTAGATCACACAAAAAGTCTTGTGTGGCAATCGAACCCCACCGCACTAGGCACAGGAAGTCGGTGTCTTAATCACTACGCCATCTATGTAGCCATTTTATCACAATTTTAGCTGAGATTATAATTGATGAAGAAACTTAATAAGAAATTTTTTTACAAAAGTTCTTTGGAAATCTCCAAAATCTATGATCTGATAAAGAATAGTAAAAAAAATACTAGTATGTATATAAATATTGCAGACAAAACAATGAGAATATTTACTGGCAAGGTCAGGCATCTATTATGACGAAACGTCATTACATCCAGACGCAGTTGCCTCATGTAGACAGTAAATGATCACATATAATATCTAACGTAAGCCTAATTGCGTAACCTATATAAACCCACTGTTGGGCATGCTTTTATAGTCGTTCGTAAACTTCAAAATCCTTTAAAATATTTACGCATAGGTATAAAGTTAATTTTTATGTTATATCTCAGGTTCCCGATATATGTTGTAGCGGGATAAAATGTATACCAGTTTTGAAGTCTAAATAAAAAAAGTCGCAACAAAAATTCGTTCAGCAATTTTTGTGTAATGCGCGAATAAACAAACAGACAAAAAATCTAATCAAAAAATGTTTGTGTTCAGACACGTATATATAGCCTAATACAGTATTTTTTTATCAAATATCTTAGATGTACAGATACAGCTCTGTTACAGCTTTATAGTAGTTAGGTTAGGTAGGGCTGGGTATAAAGTGGGACTTTTATGGGACCCGAGCGGGTCGTTGCTACTGAAGTGATACCACACAGTTCCTGCGAATACATGCTTATATATTGTCTGGAGCCCAGAAAAAGATTTAAATAACTTTTTAGCTAGGAAAAATAAATGGTTCTTGTGGAATAGACATTTTTGAATGTATATATTAATACGTGAAGAAAAAACTTTGTACCCCATTTTTCTTTTTAGTACATTGCGCGCTCCGTGAAATGTGAGATTTGGCAAAGTTAAAGTTTAAACGGAGAAGGAGTTCAGAAACATAATATTTTATATAATATGTATCAGAAATAATAATAATATTTTTTGAAGTTATACTTCTTTTGGCGCGTTAGGAGAGTAAATTTTTACGATGCGCGCGCACACCGTCACGTAAAACCGACATCCTGAAGTTAGCTATAGTCAACATTTTAGTTTTTTTGTGATATTTAAATAAACTTTATTTAACTAGGTAATGCGTTATAACAAAACTTTCAATGTACGAGTATTAAATACTTTTTTTCTATTGTTAGTGTCGTTTTTTCTACAAACGTAGAATAAGGCGAAAGATAAAATTTTTGAAAAGATTTTTATCTTGTTACGCCTATGAAGTATAACTTCTAACGCGTGTACATACTCACTTTTTTTAGAAATAAATTAATTCAATAAACATACATTCTATAGGATTGATTATATGTACGGTCAGTGTGGTCGAATCTTGACCACTGGACGACCACTACTAAAATATAATTACTGTGCCATAGAGTAATGTATTTAGATTCTGAAATTCAAATATACGAAGTCGCGAACTTTATCTAGAAATAAGTATAATAAAGGCACAAGACATTTCACCGGTGTTTTTTAATGTATAGTGTAAACAAATTGTAATTAGCGATACCTCCTTATACGCCGTACACAATTTCTATTGTATAAATGTCGAAAATGTTGCAATTCCAGGCACATTATTGAAAGTGAGCGCTCATATAAACAGTAAACTTGTAGTTACAGTAGTGTCGACCAACCTTCCAGAATGGTCGTATATTCATATTTATCAAACTTCACTTGGGATTGTATTTATTGTTAGTTAGGCAGCGAAGAAGGTTAATCCTACTAATTTTATAGACTAGATTGTGCCTACGACTTTGTTCACGTTCATAATATAATATATACTTTACTATAAGGGACAATAATTATCTCTATGTAAAAATAGTTATCCCATAAGAACCATCTATTTTTCAAAAGTGGCTTATATGCTTTTTTTGGGGCCTGGTTATATGTATGCTAATTGGTTTCTGCCAAACCAGTAAACTAGTTGTCTTTTCTATAGACAAAATTCCTCAAATTCGAAGAGGGGTGTGCTTAACAACGGAATAGTAATTAGGTTGTAAGAAACAAGCCAATTTTTTTTTTTGTTAATGCGCGTGAAATGTAACGCATACCCTGGGTAGTGTGGAGCCTTCAATTACTTAAATAACCAGCCGTGTGCGATCTCTCCGCCTATACATATATTAAGTGGACCATGGAGACTGCATGCTATTTCTTCACAGGTGGTAAAAAAGAAAACAAAAAGGACATAAAAATATGTATCAAAATTCATCGTAAACAACTATCTCGGAGGCCATTATAAACACGAAGTTGTCTTTGGAAGTTAGTTTAAGTGTAACGCCATTACAAAACTGTCGCAGTGAAAGTAAACATTATTTAAATATCACCCGAAATTTTTAACCTACTCTACATAACGTCACGAAGTGTAATATTAATTTTACGTGAGTTGCGCAATATTGAAGGTGTTGTATGACTCTACAAATGTGTTTTTTTTTAAAGGTGGCTAGTTAAACCCACCTGATTTTAGATGGGTGACCTTTGCTAATGATTTTAGATAGTCCATCCATCAGCGTTTCAACGTCCACTGCTGGACATCCCGTCATGGGGGGGATAATGCTGTAATCGCCACGCTTGGCAGGCGCGTTGGCGATCGCAGTGGATGTTGTTAATACTCGAAGGAGTGCTGCTACCCACTCCCCCGGCATTCCCTCAGTCGGCTCTTATGACTCTCGTGGGTAGAGAGGGGTGCGACAATTCTAAAGCCGGCCCCACATCGGCCTTTTAGATAGTAGTTAGATTCAATCTGTGTAGCTTTTAAAAGCATCCGCTTAAATCACTTTTTTTCTCCTACTTCTAGACATCTAAAACAAATGTAAAGTGGAGATTTGGAGTCACCGTTGGGTGACTGTGATAGCTTAGCGGCCTAGAGCACTTCCCCGGATTGGATGGGATGCCAAAGACAAATAAAAAAAATAAAACCATCCTATCAGTATAATACTCGCCATATCAAATAAGGCAACCAAGTCATTCTTATAATACGGGTACAAAAAGGTTTTACGTAAGCTAGCTAGTTGACCAAGTACAGTATAACGTTGAATAAACCGGTCCTAAGGGCAGCGTGTAGAACGATTTAAAAACAAATGACTCACGATTCGCAATAGGATATGAAATAGGTTTAAGAGAACAAAGAATATATTTCGTTTAAGATTATTTTAACTTGCTTAAACTTGGCTAATGAAATGCGCAATTAAATGATTAATTAGACACAAAACTGTCAGATTAAACTATTAATTAGACTACAGTTTGAAGATTTATTAATTTAATTTTAAAGCTAGGTTAAACAATTCATTAAATTAATATTACTGACTAAAGTGCTCAATATCTACTTATAAATGATAAGCGGTTGTCTTTTGATACATTAAAAAGGTAGAATTAGAAAGAGAAAACGCATTTCATAGTAATGTTTTCATTTTACTCGCCGTCTATGAAAGCTCTAAAGACACGTTCATATATTGTTTACACCATTATTTAAATATATGAACACACCCATAATTGTTTAAAAAAATAATATTTTTTAAAATCGTCATTGTTACACTTAAACTTTTAATTATATTAAAATGCAAAATTAGACTAATAATTAGACCATAATATAGACTGTTTTTCCAAAATATACTGGTTTTAAAAACTACACCATAATTTCATATAATGGGTATTACCACATTGATCTAATAATTACGTCACCTAACTATTGACAAGAGAAAGTGGTACTTCAGATAATTCACAGCAAGGAAACAGTTTATCCACTACTTAGGTAACTAATACTAGATCAAGTGACACTGGCTGTATTATTTATTTCTTCCTATTCATTTTCTTCCGATCATAACTTTCGTATATTAAAAATACCAAGCTATCATAGATGACGTAATAGTTGTTTTGGTCAAGAATCATCTAAACCCTACCTCGTAAGTCTAATGATAATATATCTGACTACGGATCACGAGGTCTCTGATTTGAATCCTAGGTCTGTCTAGCTAAACGTTGTTGGACTTTTCTTTTAAAGCAACTCGTAACACACACTCAGGTTCCCGATATAGTAGCCGGATAAAATGTATACCAGTTGTTAAGTCTAATCAAGAGCTATCAAACAAAAAAAGTTGCATTAAAATCCATTCAGTAGTTTTTGCGTGATGCGCGAACAAACAAACAGATAAACAGACAAAATTCTAAAAAAAATCGTTTTGTGTTGACACGCCTATATAGCCTAATTCAGTCATTTTCTCTCAAATATCTTAAATGTACAGATATAGCTCTGTTACAGATTTATAATAATATAGATAATAATAATAACAAGATTAGGACCTGTCTGATGGTAAATAACTGTGACTTACAGCTGGCAATATTAGTGGTATTACTCGCGTGTTGCCTAACTCAATGAAAATATTAAGAGGTAGATAATAAAAATAATAAAGACTATGAAGACAGAGTAAGAGCGTATTCGCTCGTACCACTTAAAATGTTTGTCAAGTAAAGCCTTGTTTGGAATAAAAATAATAAAGTTTCACTCCAAAACGGAACTATAATCATTATTTATTGCCAATTTAATGTCTATCATCTCCGTTCAATCATATCATAATAAATTAACAGGAAATCAAGCAAATAAAACATGAGTATAATTTATTGATTCAATTTGTGAAGAAAAGACATCAACGCGCTTAAGAAACTTGATCGTTGTTGTAGTTGATGAGCATTTAGTTACGAGGTCTAGAAGCAAATTTCTGCAAGTATGTTCTTTATACCGTGTGGTGACGGACTAAGAATACAAGTGTCACCACCCCATTCTTTCCCACGGGTGTCGTATGAGGTGACTAAGGGAAGTAAGCAATTATCATCCATTGCATGACTGGTGGTAGGGCTAGGTACCAAGTGGGAGTACTCACTTGGTATCGGGCCCGAGCGGGTTGGTACCACCATCTTCCTTGTGACTGGCCATGAAGCACATCGTTGCGTTTTGGCTGTAGCAGGCGATAGCCGTTTATTCTTTCATTTCATATCGGTGAAATGAAATGGTGAGCAGTGGCTTGACAATACTCTCGGTATAGTTGAGTCCATGAGTGACGGTTACCATTTGCCATCAGATGGGCCGTGGCTCATCTGCCACGATTAAACGTCATTAATTGCGGAAATAGCTTAGCAGACTGCAATAGCTTAGCGGTCTAGAGGACTTCCCCAGATTGGATGGGACGCAGGTTCAAATCCTGCTTGCCGTAAAGTTCCCTTTTTCTACTTTCACTAATAATTTGTTATTTAAAGCAGCCGAACATGTCAAGTGCTAAAAATACACATAAAAATGCTTAAATATAAAAAATATCAAGTTACTCTATAGTTAGCAGTGTCTTTTTAATTATCCTGATACAACATTAAATTACATTAAACACAAAGTGAAAAATGTGAAATCGAAAATAACAGTCATGAGCAGGATTATGATGATATAACTGTTATTTTCGATTTCACATTTTTCACTTTGTGTTTCATGTATGCTATGCTGCGTGTGGGGCCGGCTTTAGAATTATCCCACCCCTCTCCACCTATAGGAGTCGTAGGAGTTGACTGAGGGAATTCCGGGGCAGTGGGCAGCAGCACTCCCTCGAGTATTAACAACAACCACTGCAATCGCCAACCCGCCTGCCAAGCGGCGATTACGGCACTATCCCCCATATGAGCGAAACACATGTTGTAGCGTTCTCTTGGGGAGGCCTATGTCCAGCAGTGGACTTCGAAAGGCTGATGGATGGATGGTTTAATGTATAGTGCTAAGCATGTCAAATGCTAAAAATATATATGGAAATATCTAAGCATTAAATTAATAAACTCTATTATCTTTGAAATAAACATAAAGATATACATAAGTAATATAAAATACTAGTATTTAACTGCTCCATTGTGCTAGGGACGCGGTTAGATATAGACAGTGATAGCCAGACAATGGCTGTTAACACCAACTGATATCTGTTACTGCGTGATTCACCTCGGCCGGTGACAATGAGCTGGTCTTGTGTTTTCACAGGCATATTTTTTCCTATCGTTATTTATTATTTTTAGTAACAAAGCATCACGTCTGTATTCCCCGAAAGGGTATGCAGAGGTTTATTACTCACCCACGGTTTTCCAGCTATGTTTAAGTCCCACGTAATAGGAAGCGAGCCTATTACTGAGGTTTTTTTTTTTTACGAAAAAGCTCAATAATACTGCCCGACTAATATTAATTAATATTTTTAGTTGATCGTATCGTTATTTCTAAAGTAGAATTTCTTAGGCACCAATTCAATAATATGAACTTGGCGCAAATGGAGATTTAAATTACAAGATTACGTCACGTTAAGTAATTTTGTTACATGAGGAAGAAAAATGATATAGAGAAATAAATAGAAAGAAAAAGCAAACAATATGTACAACGATACATAAGGATAGAATAATAATATTATATTATTTTATATATATCTTTTGGCACTTGACATGTTTAGCCATATAAACGAGAACAATTTTGAAAACCGCCAGCAGGATTTCAACCCGTAGTGGGTTTGGTCTGAAATGGTTATCCCAGAGACGTATGTAGAATAGTATCACGCACGTATTCGCTGTATATTTACGCGCTCTATAGTATATTGTAATTATTTACGACGACATTTATCCTTGGCGAGCTTTTAAGAGGTTTCACTTCTAACACATATAAGGTACTGCATACGCAATACATTTATTAATTATAAGCTTTTAATAGCTGTGAAAACATCTAAGGAAGGGTAAAACCGACTGTGCACTTATTTAAATGATTTTAACGCCATCTGTTGACAAAAACGTCTAACTAGGAAGTATAATGTCAATCAATAAAACAATAACCTTTTCGATTCGTTTATGGATAACGAGAAGGTGCTGACCAAAATTTATATAAGTAAGACTCGAGAACAATATTTGAAGAAAGAAAGAAAATCGATGTTTTCACATCTACGAGACGTCCTGTGACAGGTCATATTTGATGTTTGATGATGATTGTGTGTTAACTCAAGTGATAAACTATCTGTATTCAAAATTTAATCCAAAACCTTTCAGGTATTTTTGCACGATTGCATAACAACCGAACATACATTAATTATTCCTTTAATCTAGTTAATAATAACATATCAAATGTTTAAAACAATAACATTAGAGTAATGATGATTATACATAATGACTATATGATCTCAATTCTAACATACATTATCAGTTAATCGATTTATTGCAACAATCGATTGAAACGATTTTACGTGATCGGATTAATAGCTAGCGTTGTAATAAGTATTGCAAATGATATTAGGCCTATGGTCATGCGTTTCTTCCGTTATTCGGTTATGTAACGAATTATTTGGATTGCCAATTAAAATATAATAAAGTGAAAGTGGTAGGTACTACTAGGGCCTCAGATTAAGTATCTGGGCCTGGTGCTGGACGGGCGGTGGCGCTTTCGCGAGCACTTCCGTCAACTGTCCCCGAGGCTCGTCGGTGCGGCGTCCGCCCTTGCACGGCTCATGCCGAATATGGGCGGACCCAACAATGCGTGCCGACGGCTTTACGCGGAGGTGGTCCGGTCGATGGCGCTGTACGGCGCACCCGTGTGGGCGGAGTCCCTGGACGCACTGAACAGGGCTCTTCTGTGGAGGCCACAGAGAGTCGTTGCGTCCAGGGTCATACGTGGATACCGCACGGTGTCGACGGAAGCGGCCTGCGCGTTGGCCGGGATCCCCCCGTGGGACATGGAGGCGGAGGTGCTCGCCGAGGTGGCGGGCGTTGCAAGAGCGGGAGGGGGGTGGACGTTCCCTACCCAGGGAGGTGGCCAGGTGGCAGGGCGACGCCCGCCGAGCTGCCATGGCCAGATGGAGGGCACGGTTGGAGGCGCCCCGGGCCGGTCTTTGGACTGCAGGGGCGCTCCAGCCGGTGCTGGAGGAATCGGCGGGGCGACGGCATGGAGTCCTTACCTTCCGACTGGTGCAGGTGCTGTCGAGGCACGGTTGCTTCGGCAGATATCTGCACATAGTCGCAAGGAGGGAGGCGACTCCGGGCTGTCACTACTGCGGTTGTGACGAGGACACGGCGCGGCACACGCTCGAGTCGTGCCCGGCTTGGGCCGAGCAGTGCCGTGAACTCGTCACGGAAATAGGGGGAGACCTCTCACTGCCGAGCGTCGTCAGAGCGATGCTTGGCAGCGGCAGGAATTGGGTCGTGGTCGCTGCTTTCTGCGAGGAGGTTATCTCACGGAAGAAAGCGGCGGAGAGGGCTAGGGAGGAGGATTCTTCCGCTGACCCAAACCGCCGGCAGCGACCAGGGCAGCGCAGGCGCAGGTACTTGCGCCTCATGCCGCCCTAGCTGAGGCTGTGGGTGGATGGACCGGGGAACGTCCGCCACCCGCAAAACCACCCACGAAGGTACGACGCACCTCTGCGGATGCGTCGCTCAGTAGAGGGTACCCGAAAGGGTAAGCCGCCGGCGGACCACCGAAGGAATGTAGCATGGTTCCAGTGGCCCACCAATAACGGCGGAGAGATGGCACACGGCGGGTTTCTTTAGTGGGTGAGGGCTCTACACTACCCTAGTCGTTGCCCCGAACGATAGGGTGAGCAGATAGGAACAATTTTTCCCGCCAAAACAAAAAAAAAGGTACTACTAGGGCCTAGCTACAATTAAAAGAGTTACTGGTAACAGGATCAAACACATGCACATTTATTACTGGTGGAAGGGCTGGGTACGAAGTGGGAATTCTCACTTGCTATCGGGCCCAAGCGGGTTGGTACCACCATTTCCCGTGTGACCGGCCATGAAGCACATCGGTTTGTTTTGGTTGCAGCAGGAGATAGCCGTTTATTCTTTCATTTCATATCTGTGAAATGAAATGGTGAGCAGCGGCTTGACAATACTCCCGGTATAGTTGAGTCCATGAGCGACGGTTACCACTTACCATCAGGTGGGCCGTGGCTCGTCTGTCCACATAGGTAATTAAAAAGAAATCAAAAAAACATGCCATTAAGATGATTCGTTCGACACACTGGTAGTACCAACAGTTTAAATTGCACAGATGGCTGAATGGCTTTGATACCGACTCAATCCTATGTCGTGGGTTCGATTCCCGTGCAGGACAATTCTTTGTGTGATCTACAATGAATGACGAATTGTATATTTGTAAGCTCTCCCGCAAGACAGGGGTAATTCCCAATTAGTGCAGGATGTCGTCTTTTAAAAACAATACAAAATATAAAACCGTCTTTATTTATTCACTGTTGACTAAAAGCCATACCGAATGTAGATTTAAGGTTTCCAACAAGGCTGATAGCGAGATAGCGGTTAAATGCAATTATGCACGCAGATACAATGGCTGCGTTCCAAGTTTTACAATAATTTTGGATGCATGAAGGTCGACATTGGAAGTTTTGGGAGAAGTCAGTTTGAAAATATAATTACCAGTTTTAACTAATTCTTTTCCCGCGGATTTGCTTGTGTTAAATTAGAGATAACCTATAGCCCGTTTTTTCAAACCACTAATAAAGAATTAGTTAGAGAGATAATTTGTATGCAATCATTTTAAGACTTCCGATATGGACTTCCAAAGAACAAGAAGCCAAAACAACGAAAGACAACTACGAAATATCACATAATATGCTATTATAACTCGTCAACTTGCCTAGAGAAAATGAAAATTTTTACTAATATTGTATTTTATTTGAGCCATTTTGTTAAATTAATATTTTAAATCTAAAGAGATTGTTTTCATTATGAATAATCGCGCTAATCTATGGTAACGGAGGATAAATTCCTATAATCCTTAAATTTGATATAGAAATGGGTAGTATCGAGCTAATACTACGATAGCTCAGTAGTAAGGCTTCTGGAATGGTGTTTCAGAACACGCATATTCAATCCCCGCACGTAGTTACAATTTTGTCCTTGTCAATGGCAAGCTTGACAGAGCTTGAAAAATAACAACGTTTTTATGAGCTTGACCTATACATTCATAAAAACCAACCTTCTTTATTTAGATATTTTTATATATATTTTTAGCATTTGATACATTAAACACAAAGTGAAAAATGTGAAATCGAAAATAACAGTCAGGAGCAGCATTTGAACCTGCATCTTCTGGATACCGTCCAGATGCTTTACCAATTCAGCCATCCTGACAATTGCTCCTGACTGCTAATTTCGATAACACATCATACTTAACGTCTTTGGGTCTTTTTTAAAGCATTTGACATGCTTAGCAACATACATTAAACACAAAGTGAAAAATGTGAAATCGAAAATAACAGTCACGAGCAGGATTCGAACGTGCATCTCCTGGATACCGTCCAGATGCTTTGCCAATTCAGCCATCGTGACCCTTGCTCCTGACTGCTAATCTCGATAACACATTCATACCTAACGTCTTTGGGTGACGCCTGCACCATCTGTCGGAAGTATTTTCATACATTATACCGACCAGGTAAACTTAATTTTACAATTAAGATTTTACCTAATAATGACGCATACCCTATAAATATTTAGATATTTTTATATATATTTTTAGCATTTGACATGCTTTTTCGATTTCACATTTTTCACTTTGTGTTTAACCAACCTTCTTTCTTTTGTAAAGGTGGGGAAAATGTACCTTAACGCACACCACACATCGTTCGGGGCAATAAACAGGCTAGTTGCCTTCACCCACTAAATGAGCCCACCGTGTGCCATCTCTCCGCCTACACTGAAACTATGTGAGATTACTTCAGTAGATGTATGTACCAACCTACTTAAGTTAATCTTACAAGCTAGCGAAATTGTATAACCTAATTTTAATTACCTCCTATAATTAATTTAATAGGTACTTGTCAATAGATGACAATACAATCATTTTAGAGAGTGCAAGGTGATCAATGTGTTTTTTTTATAATATGTTTATTAAAAATTTAATTCTGTTAATACAAGAACAATTATTATTATCAAAGTAAAATATAAGATTTTAAACTATTGCGTTTCACTACTATGTATTTAAACTGTTATTACGGGACTTAACGCGTATCAAATACCTTTTTACTCCCGACGTTTCGACTGGATTTCACCAGCCGTGGCCACGGGTTGACCCGTGTGTGTGACCCGTGGAGTAAAAAGGTATTTGATACGCGTTAAGTCCCGTAATAACAGTTTAAATACATATTAAAGTAAAATGTCAAAGAAAGTTATGACTGAGCGAAAGGTTTGCGCTATCACATGGTTCTGTGTTTATTCATTTTAATTGATTAGTTAGGCATACTCATATAAGTTTTTCTTGTGAAAATACTGATAGACACAATAGTGCACTGAATGAGACAGCTCATCATAACTTTTTATAACAGTTTTGATATTTTTTTTACTTTGAAGAGGAGAAAAACCTTTGAACATAATGTAATAATAAAAAAAAACACTAGATAATGGATAAATTATAATAAAATAATTATACTCTAGTGATAGAGCCTTCCTTTTCCCAATGGAATGGTCTGCCTTGATCAGGGAAGTACCACCCTCTCACAGAAGTTCAGCGTGTAACCACGGTACGTACTCCTACTGTTGTGTTCCGTATGGCTAGTGAGAGCGCCGGAGGCCCATACCCTCTCCCCATGATCTCCTTAATATCCTTACGACCATCACGTGGACCGTATGCTTCTTAGCCATCCACGTAGTATAAAAAATATTTCTGGAAAACTATTCCTGTCAAATATTCTTTAATTTTCTTTAATTATAATGAAATGATCTGAAGAACTGTTAGTATAGTTGTGTCCGCCAGTTGCGATTACCACTTACCATAAATGGCCGTGGCCTGTCTCAGAGCAATTAAAAAATTGAATCTCCTGTTAAGATGGTTAAAAATGCACTTCATTAACATTTCTTCGGAAATAACATAAAGGTAGATAATTCTTAAGCGTTTAATTACTTCAAAAGGTCGGCAAAGGTCACGGCCTTTAGAGAGGTCCTTCGCCTTAGGTTCCATCGCGTGACGTGAACTACGAACACTTCCGTTCAAAAACAAGCAACATGAATTTGTTTGAATGCAGAGATAGCGTAGTGGTTTAAAGTAGCGTGTTAAGAACTGGAGGCACGATTCGAACAGATAATAAATATAACTTTGAGATTTGTATTTATAGCATTTGACAAGCTCATCTGAGCATTTTTTACTACAACAAAAATCTTTTGTGGAAATGGAAAAACGATATTTCCTCCTCCCAATCTAATAGTCATCGCACTGCTAAAGTATGCGAAGGGACTATACTATAGCCCAAACTGGAACATTTGGTTGGCAGATCTGACGAATCGCTCTTAAGGCCCCAATGACAATAGATATAGAAGATGTACTGCTTGCAGAATTCAAAGCCGTGCACTTCCCAATCTGGGGGGTGCTCTTGACCGATAAACTATCGCATGTATCTGGTATCTCCCAATCTCTACTACACATAATGTTTTAGGTGACATACTCAGCAATTTACCTATTTTTACATAGTGATAACTAATAATTATATATATAATTATTAGTTATTATATAATTATTATTTATTATATATATAATTATTAGTTATCACTATGTAAAAATAGGGATCCCAAGGGAACTATTCATATTTCCGAGTAGCCTATGTTTGTTGGCTAAGCTCTCACGTCGTAACCACTTAATCAAATCATAAAACTTTGCATACCTGTAGTATGGAGCCTAGAAAAGGATATAGCCTACTTTTCATCCCAGAAAAGTTAATGGTTCCCATGGGGTAACTATTTTTACACAATGATAATTAATTTACCGCAGATTGGTGTATTATATTCTCAAGTGCACGCGGATGAAGTCGCGGGCCGATACTAGTCTATAATATTAGCAAGGATAACAACATATTTACAAGGCGCGTAATCATTTTGCATGATTCCTAATTATAATGATTATGCTTATTTGGTCGGAATTATATTCAAATAAATCCAACAAATGGCAAGGGTGTCACCAGAGATAGTAAGAAAGAATATAATATGGATTAAGTAGCATAGACACGATGAAAAGAAGATTCTAGACTGTAATATAGCCGTGATGTCCCAACACATTGCCAAATATAAATATATATAGAGCAACACTATATATGCAACGTTCGGGCCGTGGGAACAACGAGCCTTGCAACTTTACGCTTACGAAAACCGAGAATCATGCCGATTGTATTTGTATAAGTTCACAAATCGTCTTCTACAACGCTCATATACTTAAGATTTTTATACCACAAATCAAATTAATCAAATAATCCATATACTTAAATAAATTAACAAAAAGTGTGAAATCGAAAATAACAGCCATGAGCAAGAATGAGCATGCATCTGGGACAGTATTCCAGGAGATACAGGTTCATATCCTGCTCATGGATGTGGTTTTTGATTTCACACTTTGTGTAATTTATATGGCTGATATTTTTATGTATTTTTTTAACATTTGACATGCTAAAATACATAAATAAAATAATAGAGGTCTGCCGTTGTCTGTACATCACGGTAAAACTACTGAATAGATTTGAATTAAGTTTCTAAGTTTTATTTCTTAGATACTTAGCCTTTACCTAAAAAAAGTATTGAGATATCTTCATATAATATAATAACTTTATATTATAAAATAATAAAATATAAAGTTTTAAGAAACAACTGTTTTTATAAGCACTACATGTTCAGTGATGTGTTTGCTTGTCGCGGAGAAGTGGGCGAGAGGGACAGTCTCCTCTACCACTGCCTCATCTATACAAATAAATAAAATTTAATTATCTGTTTGTAACGTCCAAATAACAGCTTTTACCAAATGCGTATGAAAGTATATACGTTACCTATAACAAAATTTCAATTTTAAAGTTATTTTCAGTCTTTCTCTCTGTCTGACTGTTTGTTCCGGCTCAGATAATGCTGGACTGATTTTGGGCGCGGCTTTAACTGGCAGATAGCTTATTTCTATGTATTTAAATGCACAAAACACATTACAATCAAGAAAAGTAAAAGTATACAATTAACAAATAAGTTTTGTTCTGGATTGTAACGTGAAGTATGTGCATATAGCTAAAATAAACTTATATTAATAAAGGAAAATATCTAAATATAGAGGCGCTCTTATTTTAGAACATTCCGGCTTAGACATCTCACATGCCCATTATGGGGTAAAAGTAAGCAGGTCTTACTTAATTATTTCTCTTTTAAAAGACGACACATGCACTAAGGAATAATCCTTGTATCGCGGGAGACTTTTACAAACACACAATTTCACGGACGCAAAGTACACCCAGACTAAGTAGAACTATTTGTTGATCACACAAAGATTTGTCCCGTGTAAGAATCGAACCCATAACACTCGAGTGGAGGGCCGGTATCTAAACCACTCCGCCATCTATGCAGTCAATTTTATGTTATAAGAAGTAGCAGCTTCAATTTCACGGGCACATAGTACACCCAGACTCAGAACAACTAGTTATGGATCACACAAAGACTTGTACCTGTATGGGAATTGAACTCATAATACTCGGGTCGGCCGGTATTTAAGCCACTCATCAGTGCCGCTAGTTTACAATATAATTTTTCTCACGTCTAACATTCGTGTACAAATCAGAAAGTATAATTAAAGCAATTACTGTAGAACGCAGAAGTGCAGTAGGAAATAATTCAAGGTCTTATAATAATTGTTAATTTGATTAATTGGCCAATAAAAACTGCAGATATTAATTAAAAATTGCAAAATTTTGACTCGCATTTTAGTTGCTTCTGTTTAAGCCATTGCTATCCTAAGGTTGTAAGTTACATACATCGTGAATTATTGATTATTATGGATATATATATTGTAAGCATTTGGCAATTAAAAAAATATTAACCCTTGAGCTCAACTTGACTGCCTATATAATAATGGTCTAGTGGTAAAACCAGGAACTATCGAGACACAGGCATCACTATTGCACGCCTCATAAGCGAAGCGTTGAGGTGGGTACTATTCCCGTTTTACGCAGAAAAACTGATTTTTCAAACTTAAAATGTCTCTATTGCACTTGTAAAACAATATATACACACACATATCAAGAAAAAATACTATTTTTGACACTCATGATATTTTTTATGCCATTTTTGTTATCGCATAAAAAATCGTCGTCGTCTCGTAAAAAAACTGTTTAAAAAGTTCTGTCTTGGACATCCGTTTGTTGTAGGTTATGTATGTAAACACGATAACAACCGAAATACTTTACTAATCAAGTCCTTTTTTTCTTATTAACTTCACTACAACTAAGAATAGAGCCCAACTACTTTTCACGGTCTGATTCGATATGGTTTAATTGTTATTCAAATAAACAAAAAAATAGTGAATATTTACGCTGGATTCGACACTAAAACCAACGCTATCCTTATTTCGTGAGGAGTGTGAGAACTATTTCTATAGACCAATATAGAAGTACTTCTTAAAATTATCGCTAGATAGCGTATAAGACATGAAAATCATGAAATTAGCGCTATCTATGTGATTGATTGAAAACTACTTAGTAAGACCATTATTAGTTACTTATCAAATAATCAATTTTATTGTGAAAAATGAAGATTATGAGGCGTGCAGTTTTGGATTTTCCAACGTATTTTGTAAATTACTTTCATATGCATTTGCTGTTATTTATACTTTACAAAGACACTTCAATTTCATTTATTTGTAAAAATGTGAAAGAATGTTTATTAATTGCTTCGTTTTCACGCCATAACTATCATCATGAAAATTACATTAGAAAATAACAGAGTATAGAAAAAGACCTAAGTCCTTTTCTATACCAGATGTATGCTATTCTTTAGGATAACTATTTTCTTCGACATTATCATCTAATGTATCTTAGAGTGACGTAATTTTTTTTATATAGATTGTATTCTGAAGTAGATGCAGACAAACTTTCGGGCAGTTGCTTGTTCTGCATAAATC
Source organism: Leucoma salicis (assembly GCA_948253155.1). Taxonomy (NCBI): domain Eukaryota; kingdom Metazoa; phylum Arthropoda; class Insecta; order Lepidoptera; family Erebidae; genus Leucoma; species Leucoma salicis. The sequence continues at coordinate 1,627,018 of OX411808.1, read as the reverse complement.
TGGCTACCTTTTTCTACAAATTTCACACATCGAAATGCTTCCCTGCATATTAAAAATGAACAAACAGTACTTGTTTGCGTGCGACAAAAGCTGTTTATTATACTACAAAGTTAGGAAACAAGCATACGACCCACCTAACGGTTAGCGGTTACCGTAATCTAGAGACGCTAGCAACACCAAAAGTATCACTCGCACATCACCAACTACAAGAAAATAGTCAGGATGCAAGGGGAATAATAAGGAGAAGATGAAGAAGCGATTTAATCCTCCGATGGTCTTATTCATCCATTCCATCTATCCATCCATCAGCCTTTCGACGTCCACTGTTGGACATAGGCCTCCCCAAATTGGGGGTATAATGCCGTAATCGCCACGCTTGGCAGGCGGGTTGGCGATCGCAGTGGATGTTATTAATACTCTAGGGAGTGCTGCTGCCACCGGTATTCCCTCAGTCGGCTCTTACGACTCCCATGGGTGGAGAGGGGTGGGACAATATAAAACACTACAGTAGCTGTACCTACTTTTGTTTATTTATTATCGCTTATCAAGCTTTACTGCTAGTAAATCGTCGCTATCTCAGTAAAAAATATGTGCACTTAATATTTTTTTCCTCTCTAATGGCATTATAGTATCTAAGGTTACATACTTGTTTATGAAGTTCACATCAGGTCAACACGCGTAATTGAAATATCGACCTTTATGTTAAGTAAATATTTTCAAAGAAACATCAGCCGATGGATAATTTATATTATAACGTGTAAGACTTCCAGTCCAGCTCGTGATTTTGTAAAGTAATATTAAAACAGAAACTTTATGACTTCTAAGTGTATAATTATGTGTAAAAAGTTAACAAAATGTTCACATAATGGAGAGAATTAATGATTGTTTTTAGACTAGACGGTGCTTCGTGGGAATTTTGTTTCAAAGGGTGAAACGTCGACAAAAACTCCATGCATTATATATTGTACGTACAATTGTAAACTTAACGACAAAACGCAGTGTTTGCACTGAGATCAAAACAGCAATAAGGAGTCATTTGTAGCAATGAAACCGGTGGTCAGATCGTAGGCTTTCAATGTATATGCAATGTGTTGAAAAAAGTATTATTTAAACGACAATTTAAAAACAAAATACACAGACGATGCCGTACCAGAAGGAATAATCCTTTTATCGCGGAGGACAATCATATAATTTCACGGACACAAAGTATGTACACCCAGACTCAGAACCATTTGTGGATCACACAAAGAGTTGCCCTGTGTGTCCGTCTTTAACCACTCCGCCATCCGTGCAGTCAACCTTAATTCTTCAAAAATATTTACGTTCGTCTTCACTAATTAGTACTGCAATAAAAAAAGCTCAGTGGAGAAACCTGCTTGCCTGATAGATTTTCTGGAGAAGTTTGCGAACCTGCATAGCTCAAGCGAGGTACATTACAGCTTAAATTCTTCTCAATTAGAGGAGAGACCCATTACCAAGAACGAGACGGTTGTGAAAAAAAAACTTTTTATTCGTATAAAGAATAAAATACTAGAGTAAATTATTGTGAAAATAGAAAAATAACTATCAGAGTAAGTGATACAACTACGAGGCGAGGCTCTTCGAAACATTACTCGGCTCCAGACCATGTGGTCAGTTTTCTTTTATAATTACTAGATTCTACGCGCAACTTCCTCCGGGTGAACTTCAGAATATAAATACGTCACTCTGCGCCCCATTAAATATTTCTATACGAAAATAGTTATCCTACGGGAGCCATTCATTCTTCTGGAATAACAAGAAGCCTATGTCCATTTCTGCGCTCGAGTCTGTATTTAAGTAAAATTTTATGAGGATCGGTTCAGTGGGTACGGCGTGAAAGCGTAACAAATAAACTCACATATTTAGATATTTTTATATATATTTTTAGCATTTGACATGCTTAGCACTATACATTAAACACAAAGTTGAAAATGTGAAATCTATTGACAGATAGTCACGATTGCTGAATTGGCAATTTAATTATGATATGTTGTATACATCGTCTGAAACCCAGTAAATGACTTAGAAGAAAGACAAAACAACCAATTGTTGATCAATTTGTGGCGCCCAGAACCCTTAGATCTCAAATAAATATTTCTAGTTTATCCATCCATCCATCCATCAGCCTTTTAACGTCCACTGCTGGACATAGGCCTCCCCAAAGGGGGGATAATGCCGTGATCACCACGCTTGGTAGGCAGGTTAGCGATCACAGTGGATGTTGTTAATACTCGAGGAAGTGCTGCTGCCCACTCTCCCGGTTTTCCCTCAGTCGGCTCTTACGACTCTAGTAGAGAGGGGTGGGACAATTCTAAAGCCGGCCCCACACGGCCATTCTATTAGTAATTACCTATTACTCTCTGCCAGTTATTATTAAAAAACATAAAATTTAATACTAATGATACTTTTTTAGATTTTTTTATAGTCACCTAAACTCTTTCCCATAAACACGTTAGAAACTGCATTTGGCTATTGATAGCTCACTATAGAATTATCGAATCAAATATCGTTTAATCCAATCTTAAAACTTCAAATGCTTATAACACATTTACACAATACAATTAACAATTGAGGAATTCCACAGTAATCTCTCGATCGAACTAGTTTTAAAATTACCCATAATTTCATTATACATTTTGAAGTAATTGAGTATTATCGGATAATTATCCAACGATTTCTCATTGAGCAAGAGTTATAAAAGATTATTACATAATAATATATTGGATTTCTTTTGTTAATTATAGAAATTAATGGCTTATGCCATTTTGCCACCATTATTGGTTAAAAGCTCTACATGCCCCTTGGGCGTAATAATTATTAAGGTATGAATGATATAGCACGATTTTTATGTTTTTTATATACATTTGAAGAATTAAGGTGAATCTTAAAATAGAGTACAAAGAGAAACGCAAAAAAATATTGATAAAAACTGAGACAGATGGCGGAGTGGTTTAGATACCGGCCTTCTGTCCGAGTGTTGCGGGTTCGATTCCCAGACAGGACAACTCTTTGTGTGATCCACAAATGATTATTCTGAGTCTGGGTGTACTTTGTGTCCATGAAATTGCATGTTTGTAAAGTCCCCTGCGATACAAATATATTACCTATTCCTTAATGCAAGGTGTTGTCTTTAAGAAAAAATAAAATAAAAAAGGGCTAGTGATTAAAGCAACACCACCTAAGGATAAAGTTAATTATTGAATCATTAATTTCATGATAAATTGATAACTGTTTGGCAAGCCAAAACTTTTACTGGAATAAAAAAAATATCTTATTTTACTAGCATGGAGCGTTAATGCATTTCCTCTAATTGCATTTCAACTATGATATAAACTAGTCTAAACGTAATGATATAATTATGAATATATATATATATATATATTACTTAATAAAAACAAGGGCACTCTTGCCAAGGCAAATGGCCTTAGGCGCCAATTTAATGCGTTCATGTCATAAATCAAATTAACAATTGTATGTCGACACAGATGTCCCAAATGCTTATAACCAGTTATTAAGTTTCACTAAAAACTAACAATTATCTGTCATTTTTCTTACGACATAATACATAAGACAGTGCTGTGATATCCCAGTTGTAAAACCGAGGACTGTAGTATCTATACTGTAGTATACGGTTGTGACAGCGCGGGGCACACTACTCTGAGTTTTCTAAATTTTTCAAGTTATGTATTATTGACAAATTGTCACTGCTTCGTAAAGGACAACATCGTGAGGCGATATGCAAACCTTTTTTTTTAGTTAAAGCGGGAAAAAATTACCTAACCGTTCACCCCGTCTTTCGGGGCAACGAACAGGGTAGTGTAGGGCTCTCACCCTCTAAAAATACCGTCGTGTAATTGCGGACCACTGGAACTAGCGGGCAAATTTGGGAAAGTTTTTTGAAGAATGTGATGTCTGCTAGCCCGTACTGGGACAATATGATAGAGTATGACTTGAGCATATATTATATCTACAAGCTATACTTTTAAATCCAAGCAAATTTATAAGATCATTTTTGTTACGGCTGAGGGTGACAGATGTGTTATTGACCCACCTGATGGCATGTAGAATAACAATTAGGGGATCACACAATAAATTTCTGTATAGAAATCGAACCCAACACTCAACATAGAAGGTATCTAAAATACTACACCATCTGTGCAGTCATCTGTACCTACTACAATAAAGCTGTAACAGAGCTATGTCTGGATATTTAAGTTATTTGAGATAAAATGACTCCATTAGGATTTTGTCTGTTTTTTATTCACGCATCACCCAAAAAGTACTGAACTCTGATGAAACTTTTTGATTGCTCTTCATTAGACTTAAAAACTGGACTACGTTTTATCCCGCTACTATATCGGTAAGGTGTGAAATCACCTAAAAACTATTTTACGAGTATGCTTGCGGCGGACCTGCTTGCTTGGTAAAAAAAAATACTTAACCCAAATTCTATATTGGTCCAAAACATTTACAGTACCCCACATATACAGTAATCTCAATATTAACAATACAATGATAAATTGATCAATCATACTATAATAACAGTTAATAAAACCACAAAACTGTAACCAGTGTATTAAATCTATAGCAGATTGACCCTAATCCCACGAGAAAGCGTCATGATAGCTTGCGTATACAATGTTTACTAATTTTGTAAACATTGCAGTACAGTGATAGTCTAGTGGTAATACCAAGGACTGCAAAGACAATGATTATACCATTGTCTAAATAAAAAAAGTTGCATCTAAATCTGTTCAGTAGCTTTTGTGTGATGCGCGAACGAACACACAAAACAAAAATCTAAAAAAAATGTTTTCTGTTTAGACACGCCTATATAGCCTAATACTGTATTCTTTCTTAAGTATCTTAAATGTACAGACACAGCTCTGTTACAGCTTTATAATTGTATAGATGACACATTTTAAGGCTCCGAACAAGGCACACAGATATTCAAATCACAATGTTGACTCATAGGCAATCTGACTGATCTATGTTACAAATTACCTACTCACAATTCAACAAAAGAAAATTGTATCTTACCTTATGAACTATTATCAACGATATGAATCGTATAACAAGTAACTATAGCCCGTGAATATGATAATATCATATTGCAACTGGTACAGTATAATTTAGAACATTGCCCACGCGTGTTTCCGATCAAGATTGTGAACTAGTTTGATTTGAATACATGAGAGTGTAACCTTAGTCTCAAAATATTATAAAAAGCATTTTTTTTTCATAGAACAAATTGTCGTGAAAAGAAAAAGAGAGATGGAATTGAAACTTGTTTTCTGCCGAATCCGGGGAAATGCTTTAGCTAAGCTATCGCAGAAACACACTCGTGCCTCCCAATTTCTACCTCACATTTGTTACCCACGCCATCTATCGGATATATTAGCATACATTTTCTTCCAATATTGTAAGCTTAATTATTAAGATAATAAGGAGAGTATAGAAAGGATAACAAAGAACTAACTGACTCTGTGGTGCCGGTAGTATAAGCGACTGCTAATCATGAGGTCTCGGGTTTGATCCCCGGGTCGGACAAGGTAATTGAGATTTTCGTATAAAAAAAAAATAAAGAAAAATTCTCAGTAGCAGTCCGGAGTTTGGGAATGTGCCCGGTAGACGTCAATAGGCTCGCCCCCTATTACGTGGGACTTAAACATAGCTGGCGAGTCGTGGGTGTGTAATACACCTCTGCCTACCCCTTCGGGGAATACAGGCGTGATGATTTTTTTTTTGTTTTTTGTTATAACAAAGAATGTAAAAGCTAATAAGGAGGGGATAGGAAGGGAGCTTAAGCCTCCAGCGCTCTTACTTACCATACGGAACACAACAATAGGAATACCTATCGTTGTTTCACGCTGATCTTCAGTGAGAGGGTGGTACTTCCCTATCGGTCCATTCATGCAAGGTCCTACCACCTGAAATTTCTGCACAGAAAATTATCCTGCGTGAGAATCAAACCCACAAATCTCGCCGTAGATGTACCACTGCGCCATCCGTGCAATTTAAACTATAATATTTTGTGAGTATTGAAATCGTAAGTATTTGATGGGCCGTGAATAAAATACGCCATAACGTGACGTACCGCGGCACATATCGTTAAGAGTTTCACTTTTAATGGTCCATCACTTTCGTTGTTTTCTCTATGCATTAGGTAATGTGTTTTAAATGATACGCGATTTTACATGTAAACATAAAAGTTGTTACACAAAAAAATTTGTTGAAAGTATTTTTTATTTGTTTTGTTTACGTGCAATCAATAGTAAAAAATCCGTAATAAAAAAATACTTTTGTTTACATGAGTGGCAAACAAGTATTTAGCTCTCCTAATAAGCGATTACCGTAGCGTATAGACGCAAGCAACAATATAATTATCACTCGACCGCTGTCAAACTCAGGGAAAGGGATTGGAGGTGGCAAGGAGGGATAATAGAAAAAAAAATATGATAACGAAGGGTAGAGAAGATGTTGAGAAAGGATGTTAGAGTGGGGATAAAGATTGTGTTTGGTTCTCCAGCAAATACCATAACTTCAGGAATGGTACCGGCGTTAGAACCTAAAGTGTCACCACCCCATATCATTGGAAAAGGTAGTATGAGATCACCACTGCAGGGTTCACACAACCTAAGCTCTTTCATCTAGCCATTGATATAGTAGATAGAATTTCCTTCCCTGAGGCAACTTGCAGCTCTAAAAAATAGCACAGAAGAAAACACGCCCTAAAAATTTGTGTACCACCATTGAACAGAACCTTCGAGATCTCTCGTGCCAAGAATTGAACCCATAACGTTCAATTCCCACACATTACATTTCTGTATCGGGGTGTATTTTGCATCCGTTAAATTGTATGTTGTCAAATCCCCGCAATACATCGATTATTCCTCACTGCAGGAAGCAGTTTTTAAAATTGCTACCCTTGTTATATGATGCTGTAAAGAATCTGAAACGTGAGGATAGGTAATAGACAATTGATTGTAAAAATTTCCACAAAATTAGTCTCTCATGATGTATACGCGTAGGCATCAGAATGACATTGCAGCCAATAACTTAGATGCTAGACCAACCAAGGATAATTTGAAGTTACATATAGTAGAAAGGAAACTAAACTCATTTTTATTAAGCCCGGAAAAATGTACCTAGCCGCACCACCCTGTTAATTGAAATGGCAGAAAGAATAAGTAGATATTTTCCAGTTGCTACTTTTTGTAGCATAAAAGCAAAAACTAAAATGTGTTTAGGATAAATTCGCGTTTAATCTAATTGCATTTATTAACAGTTCTAGATTAAAGTACAAATTATTTGTGAATAAGGAAAAAGATATTTTTTGTACGAGCGTAATTTGTACTTTAAATAGTAGCGGAGCATGTCAAATGCTAAAAAATATAAATCAGAATGTTTAAAAAATCGCACCATCAAATAGTATGAATTTTAATTGAAAATTAAACTTACTATATTGGATTGATGCATGTAAATCCAATAGATGGCGTTGGTCGTAAAGACAAATGTGATGAGGAAATTGGGATGACCAAATAGGTCTGTACGATAGCTCAGTGGCTTAGAGCACTTCCCCGGATTGGAAAAGAAGCGGGTTCGATTCCCGTTCGTAAAAAAAAAATCTTTTTCCTTATTTACAAATAATTTGTACTTTAAATAGTAGAGGAGCATATCAAATGCTAAAAAATATAGATTAAAAATGTTCTAGATTATTTTGAAAACCAAAACGTCTTATATGTACTACTATAAAGCTGTACTTAACAGTGCTATATCTGTACATTTAGATGTTTGACACAAAAAAAAAATGTATTAGATTATTCAGGTGTGTGTTTAAAGAGAGCACGTAATATTTTTTTAGAGTTTCTATTTGTTTACGCATTACGGAAAAACTAACAGCCGGATTATGATGAAAACTTTTTGTTTGATAACTCTAGATTAAACTTAATAACTGGTATACTTTTTATCTCGCTACTATAAAAACTGGCTTTTGCCTGTTCCAGAGCCTCGAACAAAGGCTACTGTATAATAATAGTAACAAGTAGGTATTACTTAAATTAAAAAAAAAAAATATTTGCCGTGTGGGGCCGGCTTTAGAATTGTCCCACCCCTCTCCACCCATGGGAGTCGTAAGAGCCGACTGAGGGAATACCGGGGAGTGGGCAGCAACACTCTTTCGAGTATTAACAACATCCACTGCGATCGCCAACCCGCCTGCCAAGCGTGGCGATTACGGCACTATCCCCCATTCTTGGGGTGGCCTATGTCCAGTAGTGGACTTTGAATGGCTGATGGATGGATGGATGGATGGGCTTAAATTATAAATATGGTATCTAAGCCCTTTTACTTGATACGGTGGTGAAAATCAAGACGCTTCTGATAGTAATTTAATTTTTATGCTGGTACACATTACAACACTGAGGCTTCGCCGTAGAATTCAGGAAGATTTATTTGTTTAAAGAGACGTAAAATTGTAAAAAGAATTCATTAATATTGATAAGACGCCGCTAACAAATATCGATACAATCGCTTTGAGCAATATAATTATGTAATACCAACAACATTAAGTTTGTGACATACTGGTAAGTTTATGATTTGAAATTGAATAATATTGATTAATATTATTCATTTTCAATGCAAGGCTTAATATTTCTACAAGATAAGTAGATTTTTATAATTGGCAACATTCATCGAGTGAATATTGCATGTTTTTCTTCAATCCATTACTCTTTCCAGAGAGAGAAGGGCTTAGGACATAGTACCCCACGCAAGCCCAATGCTAGATAGCAGTCTTTACAATCCAAAAACAAAATTTTTTAGTCGTATATAACAACCATAAAACGAAAGAAAATATATGTCCCTCTTTAAACGAGGTTTGAGAAGAGCACTTTACTCACGGTAGGTGGCAGCTTGGCTGTGCCCCTGATGTTGCGAAAGTCCATGAGTGGCGGTTCCCACTTACCATCAGGTGGGCGGTTTGCTTGTCAGCCACCGTTGGCAATAAGAAAATGTGATTATCGAGTTGTCCTTTCTGAATGTTGATCATTTAAGACTTAGGCATTAATTGTACTGCCTAACAATTCTAGAATATATCACATTTGTTAACTTTCATTTTGTTTCAAGTCCTTGAGTCTTAAGTGCAGTGTAAATGTCGGTGCGATTTATATCCGTTATTAAATTTGTTAGTCATAATTACATTGTATGCGTATGTCTGTTATTCTGGGTTTCTTAAATAACACAGGCCCCACTCCACCAAGCTAAGCCATCTCTGTTGAAAAATTCTCTCAAGATTCCTTAAGTTGTTCTCATAAGCCATTTTAAAGACGTGCCTTAGATTATATTTAATCTCATTCTACAACGAACTTCATACCAAATAGCCATCAGCAGTAACTGGTACTCCTTTTACGAGTAAATGCATGAAATTATTAAGAAAATATTATATCAATATGAAAAAAAACGATTGTACTTGAACAATTTTTGAAGCAATTTCAATAATAAAAATATTTTTGTAACAATAAGAAGTATATCTAGCTAAAAACACAATAAATTCAATTATTTTTTTATATTACCCTGAGCGACATGAATACAAAAAGTGTCAATAGAAACGTTCAAATATTGTACAAGTTTACTTAAACTAATAAACCGCAAAAAGTTACAAAAAAAGTTGATATTATTAAAGTTCAAAGTGTAATTTCACATGTATAACAATAGACGCAGAAATGTGGCTTAGAACCACCAATGGCAGACCTTTTATACACTAAAATAATAATAAACAACACTAAATCACTTGTGCGTTCCATAATCCAGGGTGCGTTCTAAAACCACAAATCTGCACTTATTTTTGACACTTACGTAAAATTTCGCCATTTTGGGGGTTTAACTGTCACCTGTCACTGTCACTCGCGGATACGGGCGCATGCGCGGAGGTTACGCGCGGCGAATGGCGGCCGAACTCCCGTGCGCACTATATACCCTCCCCCCCAGACTATTATTATATTAATTACATTCAATGTTTTCACTACACTGTGTCGATCATGGATTGATCTGGATTGCACTTCCTGCATAAAATCCTGAATCTTGATACTTGTAAGCCTATAGAAAGTTTTCGATTTTACTTCTACATAACAAACGAGTAATATTTTTATGAGTATTGTCCCGCGGTCTTTTGGTGTATTTACACAAACTTATTAAAATTCTATTAATAACACAACGGCCAAAGAGCAGTGATATTATAATTAAACAGAACTACGGAACGAAAGGATACAAACAGCATAACGTCTGTATCCCCGAAGGGGTAGGCAGAGGTGTATTACACACCCACGATTCGCCAGCTATGTTTAAGTCCCACGTAATAGGGGGCGAGCCAACTGCCGTCTACCGGGCACATTTTCAAACTCCGGGCTCTCTACTAACTAACTCAAGCTCAATAACACTGCCCGACCCGGCGATCAAACCCAAGACCTCATGATCAGCAGTTGCACACACTAACGCTGCACCACCAAACAATTGAGAGGATACATCCCATAAAATATCCTGGCTCTTGTTACATAAAATTAACAACCATCCATCCATCAGCCTTTCAACGTCCACTGCTGGACATAGGCCTCCCCAAGAGAACGCCACAACGAGCGGTCCCGTCATGGGGGATAATGCCATAATCGCCACGCTTGGCAGGCAGGTTGGCGATTGCAGTGGATGTTGTTAATACTCGAGGGAGTGCTGCTGCCCACTCCCCCGGTATTCCCTCAGTCGGCTCTTACGACTCCCGTGGGTAGAGAGGGGTGGGACAATTCTAAAGCCGGCCCCACACGGCAAAATTAACAACACAATTGCATTTTTATGTTTTTTATTATTAGTTTGATATGTTAACCCCTGTTAAGCTACCTGTCAAACTGACCTAATGAAATCTAGATCATAAAACCAATTGAAGGTAAATACAACAAGCTATACTATACTTTCTTAGTAATAAATCCATTTTGGATTGGACTTAAGTAAAATTGTTTTTTGTTGCATAGATACCTGTAAGTATGCACTAAGAAACATCAAAGTAATTCATATGTAAATTACACTGCACGGTCCTAGTCATTCGTCTAGCTGTTCTATATACAGCGACAGCCTATAGGCTCAAGAGGGATCTCATTATCGAATCGTGAATTGGACCTTAAAGTGCTATAAAGTTTAATAATACTTTTTAATATGTTTTGCTTACACTATGAGAGTGGCAAACATACAGCAACCAAAGGCATTACTCGCATAGGTAGGGTACCTGTTCGTTGCCCCCAACGACAGGGTGTGCGGTTAGGAACATTTTCCCCGCCTTAACAAAAAAAAAAGGGTAGGAAACTTTAGGGAAATGGATGAAAGTCGGAGAACAACGATGATAGAGGGGAAATGAGAAGGTATGTTTAGCAGGAAGGTGATGATGGGTTATTGTTCCTTCTGACGAGTACGCTATGCATGTCGGTTCTGAGCTTCTCTTTCTGGTCGTATCGAATATTCAACCCATCAGAATATGAGAGTTGAGACGCAGATGCATTCTCGTAGCCTTGCTATTTGATCAAGTCGCGAAAAAGCAATTTGCTGTAGACATTGATTAAACCTTGAGTACTTTTACTAAAATAGGCTGTAGTTCTTTAAAAATTCTAAATATATTTTCAGGACTTCTGCACCAATTTAATTTAAATATTACTGATTAGCATTACATGGCGATACATTATTAGTAAAGCAGCTATTTTACCGTTTAAATACAAGCGATAAGACGGACGCAATCGCATCTCTAAATTAATAATTCTCGTAGGATATCTATTATAGCATACAGATCTAAAGACGGATTTAAATAAAATCTCGTACAGGCACAAATTGCAGCTTGGATAAACACATGCAATATTTTTATCCCGACAAATAGTCCTGTGGGATATGCATAAACGACTTATTGAAACTGAATTTTGACCACGTAGACAAAGTCGCGGGCAGAAACTAGTATGTAGTATGTTTATAACTAAGTTTTTTTTTTATTACTTACGATTGATATTATATTGATGGCAGAAGAGCCACGGCCCATCTGATGGCAAATGGCAACCGTCGCTCATGGACTCAACTATACCGAGAGTATTGTCAAGCCGCTACGCACCATTTCATTTCTCAGATATGAAATGAAAAAGTAAACGCCTATCTTCTGCTACAGCCAAAACACACTGACGTGATTCATGTCCGGTCACACAGGATACGGTGGTACCGACCCGTTCGAACCCGATAGCAAGTAAGTACTCTCACTTGGTACCCAGCCCTACCACCAGTAATGCAACTGTTGATAATTGCTTACTTCCCTTAGTCGCCTTGTACGACACCCGCGGGAAAGGATGGGGTTGTGACACTTGTATTCTTAGTCCGTCACCACACGGACAAATTCATATTTAGTACATTTTTTTTTTAAATACGGCATCTCTTCCAACGCAAGTTTAGTATTATATTTCTAAACAAATACATCATATTATAAACTTTAGGCTCTGAATACTACAGCCACGTGCGTAAGAGTTCAACCCAAATGTATCAAGTTTAAAAATGCAATATATTAAATACGCAATTTATTCTGCAACTACTATTGTAATGCATCATATTGAACATGGCAACACTGCATACTGACTATGCGGGACAGACTTGCATTTACACTTGCTTGAAAGTTTCAGCTTTAGCATAAACTATCACTGCATTATACACATCATTCTTACCCGCGAGTTTCATTCGAAGCGACGTAAAGAAGTAATCAGTTATCATCCATTAGATTACTGGTTACATATCAAGTGGAATAATTACTTGTTATCGGATCCAAGAGGGTCGAGACTACCGTCTGCTGTGTGACCTTCCGTAAAGCACCTCAATGTGTATTGATTGTAGTATGAGATAGCTGTTCATTTCCCATCCGCAAAATTAAATAGTGAGCAACGGCTCGACATTGTGATAGATTGAAACAGTGGATGAGGTTACTACAAGATCACGTGAAATTATACAGCAAAGAGGCTAACGCTTAACAGTAGGTGCAAACAGGCTGATAATATTACAAAAAGGTTTGTGTAGATTAAAAACTTAAAAAGGTTTTAGAAAGCATAACTTGCCTAATTCATACCTCATTAAAATATCGTAGTTATTATTGAAAATGATTATCTAACTGGCCGTCACGGTTTGACCAGAGACAATTAACATAGCACATAGCATTAGTTAAATAACTTTAACTAGTCTAGTTAACCTGCATCGGACCTGTTATGGTTTACGTAAGTCGCGCTAATTTACCTTCTGCATAATATCGTGCACTGACAGCCTTTTTTTTTTTGTTAAGGCGGGAGAAAATGTTCCTAACCGCATACTCTATCGTTCGGGGCAACGACCAAGCATCGCTCTGACGACGCTCGGCAGCGAGAGGTCCCCCCCCTATTGCCGCGACGAGTTCACGGCGCTGCTCGGCTCAAGCCAGGCACGACTCGAGCGTGGTGCACTGACAGCTTAGCGGTAAAAAAGACTGGATTGTCCCAGCATGAATGGGCTGGTTGGACCGAGGAAGTACCACTTTCTCACTGAAAATCAGCGTCAAATAACGGGAAGATACTCCTACTGTTTTTTTATATGGGGAGTGAGAGCGCTGCTAGCCTAAACCGCTTTCTCATTCTCTCAACCTCCTACCCTTGGGGGTGGTATCACTAGCATCTATATAATAGGCTACAGTAACCGCTTGTCATTAGGAGTTCCGTATGCATGTCTGCCACCCTCATAGTATAAACAAACCTAAATAAATTGCTTCCCGCAGCATCATAAAGAGAACATGTTTGTTATCCATCCATCCATCCATCCATCAGCCTTTTAACGTTCACTGCTGGACATAGGCCTCCCCAAGAATGGGGGATAGTGCCGTAATCGCCACGCTTGGTAAGCGGGTTGGCGATCGCAGTGGATGCTGTTAATACTCGAAGGAGTGCTGCTGCCCACTCCGCCGGTATTCCCTCAGTCGGCTTTTACGACTCCCATGAGTGGAGAGGGGTGGCACAATTCTAAAGCCAGCCCTACACGGCAAACAACATGTTTGTCACTCCTATAAAAAAGGTTGAGTATTGCTGCTCTACATCAATAGCTATACACTCTACACACACTAATTCGTCACCACAAGGCCAAAATAATAGCAGCTTAAGTGTACCGTAGTTCCCTATCACTACAATTTCATGCAACTATAATTAATGTACGCTGTATGTTTTATTTTGTCACAAGTGAAAGATTTGAAGAAACTATTGTATTGCAAAACAATAGTAGGGAACTACGGCGACCCGAGACCCTGAGGGCGCTGGTAATTACAAACAATGTCACAGACATCTCTATGGCAGAATCTGACGTATCCGGCGTTATGAATGTTAGTTACTGTCAAAATCCGGATTCATTTGCGCCGAAAATTTTTCCAGCGTAAGCACAACATAAATATGATTATGTCACAATGTTTCCGAACTCAAGCATATTGGGCCAGTTTTCTGAGCAAGGAATAGTTTTTATGATATTTTTAAATATTTTAAGCATTTAACATTCGTAGCCATATAAATGAATGCAAAGTGCGAAAATGTGTAATCGAATATAAGTCACGATAACGATTTCAAACAGCTCCTGGAAACCCGTCCCAGATTCAGCCATTGCGACAATTGCCCGGAACTGGAAATTTCAATAACATATTCCTTTTTAATGATGAGGGTAACGCCTACGTCATCTGTCGGATTTATAATATTAACAGTCATACCAAATAATTACAGCCTGAACAAGGAATAGAATATTTTGCATCGAATTTTCCTCGTTACAGCGTATGTCTTAATCCACAATTAAAATATATATTACAGAGATTAGAGTACTGCTAAATATGTCCATAAGTGCATTCAGCCTGAGGGTTATAGTGAAACACGTTAAAGCTCTAGCGCATAGGAAGTAGTTAGAAATGGCGAGAATTTATAACTGTGTTTTCAATTCTCGCCATTTACCAATCTCTCTGTTGAAATCCATATACCATCACCTCCCTATAGCACCCTTTTCTCCATCCTGCGATTCAATCTACTCCAATACACTTTCTAAGGTTGGTCCATTGAGCCGGGGATTTTCATAAATTTCTTAATTCATGGTAACCACTCAATGGCTTTTTGCTTCAGAAACTCTCAATCCTCCATTAGCATTGCCACCTCTACTTTTTCTTTCTTGCCCTATCCCATTATTTGGAGTCAGACCTCCCCAGTTTTAGGTGGCAGGACGTTCTGTTCTAAGTTGCGCCCATTTCGTATCTTTCGTAAAGGTTGTCCATCATGTAGCCATAGATCATCCTCTGCGCTTTATTTTCTGGGATGGCTAGAAGTTTCTGAACAACGTACACTTTACACGCCATTGGTGTCCTAATTCGTCATTTTGTCTGTATTAATATGTTAAAGTTGAAGCGTATCGATGCATTTCGGTCAGTTAAGGCGTATGTCCGATTCCATACACTTCCGATTTCTTCTCAATGAATCAGTAATCACCCGTCTTCCATTTTTCTCTATCTTCTCTCCGTTTCAGTCACTTATTCATAGACGAGCCTCGTGGCGTAGTCGGTAGTGTAACCGACTTCCGTGGTCGTGGGTTCGATTCCCACTATTTGTGTGATGAACACAGATATTTGTACTGCGTCTGGGTGTTTTCTATCTATTATATGTATGTATTTACAAAAAACAGTAGTATATTTATTGTATCCGTAATCTGGTACCCATAGCACAAGCGTTAAGCTTAGTTTGGGACCAGAGGACGTTGTGTAAAAAAATGTCCGTGTCCGTGAATATTTATTATCCAGCTGTCAACTTCCACCTCCATACCATACTTCAGCTTCAGCCTTTCTCTACTGCTTCCAAGATTTTCTTGAGATTGCGATCGCACAAGTGATGCTCTCTGGTATTACTAGACTACAATTACTAATACTGCGGGTCATATATGCTACAAAAAAAGACCTTCACAGCAATGCTCAAAATAAAAAGAAAAAATCATAAATCACCTACATGTTATCTCCTGGTTAGCAAACGAATTTCACAATACAACCGGAAGTCTTAATGTGTGGCAGCACCATATTGCACCAATATTATTGCCTATAACCTTAAAGAATACGGAGATAATTGTACTCAACCCTGTCATATAGCAGCCTTCGTTGTTACAAAATTATACTATTGTTATATTTGGTTTGTTTTGGTACGTGATTATGGTCTTTTAATCACAGGTCTTACCGAATAAACATCATTTTTTCAGAATAAACTATTGTTCGTCTCCTCTTAGATTAAGAAGCATGTTAGACCACTATGGGGGAATATGGCTTAATCCATATTCCCCAAAGTGGTTTAACACGGGTCGGCAGGCTTCATTTAGTCTTAATTGCACGCCTCATAAGCGAAGCGTTGAGGTGGGTATTACTCTCGCAGAACAAATGATTTTTCAAACTTAAAATGTCTCTATTTATCATATATTGCACTTGTAAAATAATATATACACACACATATCAAGAAAAAACACTATTTTGAACACTCATGATATTGTTGATGCCATTATTGTTATTTAAACTAGTTAAAAAACTGTTTAAAAAAGTTCTGTCTTGGACGTCCGTGTGTTGTAGGTATGTTTGGATAATGTATGTTAACACGATAACGACCTAAATACTTTACAAATCGAGTATCTTTTTTTCTTTTACGATTCAGTATAATTACGAATAGAGCCCTATCTCTTTTCACGGTCTGATTAGATGTGGTTTAATTGTTATTAAATAAACAAAAAAAAAACAAATAGTGTATATTTACGCTCGACTCGCCACTAAAACCAGCGCTATCCTTATTTCGTGAGAATTACTTCTATAGACCAATACAGAAGTACTTCTTAAAATTAGCGCTAGAGACATGAAAACCACAGTACTTTTTGAAATTAGCGCTATCTATGTGATTTATTGAAAACTACTTAGTAAGACCAATACATTATTAGTTACTTATCAAATAATCAATTTTATTGTGAAAAATGAAGATTATGAGGCGTGCACTTTTGGATTTTCCAAAGCATTTTAAGGTTTTTAAATGAGCATAATAGTCCGTCTGCTGTTCTGTCGTTCTTCTCACTGGGCACTCTTGCACTCTTCAACTCATTGCCATAGGCCCCCTGATCTACGGGGCCTTCTAGTTATTACCAGATTAACAACCGATAACCGATACTACCAAAACAAAATAATATTCGCATCCCAGATTTTCTTTCGATATTAAAATTTTGGATAAAATTATGGTGGGGGTTGGTACAGGAAAAAAACGTTACTTGATAAAAACAATCTATCAGAAAATGATGTAGTGCTCCTGGAACACAATCGCAGGATCCGCTAGATCCAACTGTGAATCTAAACCATCCAGAGAATCATTCAAACACAGACAAAGAAAACTAATCAATATTGGTCCAGTCCGTTAAGGAGTTCTGCGTTCTGCTATGCATCCTTTTTTATTTATAATTTATACACATTTTTTTATTAAATTAAACTAAAAAGCCCAGTATAATTAACTCTAAAACATAGCATCACGCCTGTATTCCCCGAAGCGGTAGGCAGAGGTGTATTACACACCCACGACTCGCCAGCTATGTTAAGTCCCACGTAATAGGGGGCGAGCCTATTGACGTCTACCGGGCATATTTCCAAACTCCGGGTTGCTACTGAGAATTTTTCTTTTTTAGGAAAAAGCTCAATAACTTTGACCGATCGAACCCGAGACCCCATGATTAGCAGTCGCATACACTACCGCTACACCACGGAGGCAGTTATCTATTAACTAAAAAATAAACTATAAGTTAGATATAACAAACCCTTTAAATTGCGGAGGTCAGATGGCAATCACACCATAAAAATTTGATATTTAACTGAGGTATCAAACCATGACAGTTGTTATAACAATACGTTATTGATATTGTTGTAACGGATACATGACGAATTAAATTTCTTAGGAAATCGGATTGTAATGCATATGTTTAGAGTAAAAGCATAGTCGTAGGATTTGTTTGTTGTGCTCAGTAAAACTAACACTTTATTTTTAGGACTACTTTTTTCACAGAAGATCAGCGTGAAACGCAACGGTAGATACCCCTCCCCTACTGGTTGTGTTACGTATGGTTAGAGAGATCGCTGGAGTCCCAAACCCCTGTCCCTATACCCTTTTTTTCTAATTGCTAAGGTGGCAGACGAGCCACGGCCCATCTGATGGTAAATGGTAACCGTGGCTCATGGACTCAACTATACCGAGCATTGTCAAGCCGCTGCTCAGCATTTCATTTCACAGATATGAAATAAAAGAATAAACGGCTATCCCCTGCTACAGCCAAAACGTAACGATGTGCTTCATGGCCGGTCACACGGGCCCGCTCGGGCCCGACACCAAGTAAGTACTCCCACTTGGTACCCATCCCTACCACCAGTCATGCAATGGATGATAATTGCTTACTTCCCTTAGTCGCCTCATACGACACCCGTGGGAAAGAATGGGGTAGTGACACTTGTATTCTTAGTCCGTCACCACACGGACAATACTTCCTATTTTTCTCGTTATCATCATTCATCTAGAACTATCCTTTTCCTTGAAGATGGTGATGCGCCGAATTGCTTCACTGTCACAGTCTTAGAGAGAATGGTACCGACCAGAACGGATCCGATAATAAGTGACTACCTACTCTCTACTACTACTCTCTCTAACATGGTAATAAGTTATAAACGGCGTTTTTACGTAGTAAGAGAATTCTATGGTATAACAGAAGATATGGGAACGAATGTTGAGATGGTTTGGGCACGCAGATAGGATGGATGAGAGAAAAATTAGGTACACAATATTTATATATATGGCAAGTGGGGATGGGAAGACCTTGTTGAACCTTCGCTGACTAAATCAGAGAAACTCGAGAAAATCCAGGTCAGGAGTACCCTTAAAGGCTTGAAAAGAGTTGAGCAAGGGCCGTGGCGATTGGAAAACCGTTGCCGCTACCTTCCCCCATGGACAACAAAAAGGTCTATGTAATCTTATGTATGTACTATAGCAACCTCTTTATTAGACGTTTTAATGATAATGACGCTTACAGAATTAGACAGCTGGCTGACCTCGTCAGTGTACTAAGCCTTCTGGCCTATATCGAGCATTTAAAAGGGCACATGACTCATAGATATATTATTATTTAGAGAAGACAAGCGAAGCAAAAATTCATACCGTTATTAGAGAGGGAAAGACTTTTGTTACTTATGCTCTTTATAAACAAGTGTCAATCACAGAGGACTTTAATCAGATACAATTACATAATGCGTATTATATTGAGATACGTATACCAGATGTATAATTTCTCTATTTATCAATATATGCACACTTAAGACGCGCCCACTCTATCTACATAATATCTCTATGACATGAATCAGCTATTTGTATGATCTTGATCTTATTAATGACCTTGGTACATGACTATGCATTGTATAATACGTTCAATAAATTCGTCATTATTAGATGCAAAGTAAAGATTGATTTGTTTAAACTATGAGGGTGGTAATCAAGCATACTGCTCGCCTGATGGTAAGCTGTTACCATCGTCTATATAGATGATAGCACCACAATCGTTAAGAGCATTACTCATGTTTTACAAACATTGCTACAAACGAAAGAGTGCATGGTTTTAGAGGTTTGGGATTCTGGCATTCTCGCTCACCGAACAACACATATCAGTAGGAATACTATATACTTTTTGTTTAATCTGGGATGCACACTTACGGGTCTGAGATCGAGAAACTGTTTGCAAGCAGTTATAAATTAAGAGATCTGTACAATAAATCTGGTCTTGGACTAAAGTAAGTAAGACGCGATAGACATTTTGTTCGTTGTTTTTTAGATTCCTTGTATGGGTAAATCCTTGTATAGTGGGGGACTTAACAAACATACAATTTCACGGGCATAAAGTACCTACACCCTGACTTAGAACAACTATTTGTGAGCCACACACATAGTTGTCTTGTGTGGAAACCGAACCCTCAACACTCAGCGACCTCTCAGATCGTCATCGTAACACTCTTACGTCTTTTTTTTTATACAACGTGGGTGGCAAGCCAGCATACGGCCCACCTGATGGTAAGCAGTAACTGTAGCCCACAGACACTAGCAATACCAGAAACATCACTAGCGCGTTGCCATCTCCAAGGAAAGGCTTAGGAGGTGAATAGAAAAGACAACAAGGAGAGGATAGGAAGGATAACAAGGAGAGGTTAGGGAGGGAAATTGGGTCTCCGGCGCTCTCACTCACCATACGAAACACAACGGGAAAAAAAATGTGTGTGTTTACTTATGTACACGCGTTAGAAGTTATACTTCTTTGTATTAAAAACGACACTAACAATAGGAAAAAGTATTTAATACATTGAAAGTTTTATTATAACGCATTATCTAGTTAAAAAAAGTCTATTTAATTAAATATCACAAAAAAATAACTAAAATGTTGACTAAAGCTAATTTCAGGGTGTCGGTTCTACGTGACGGTGTGCGCGCGCATTTTAAAAATTTACTCTCATCATTTTTCCCTATCGCGCCAATAGAAGTAATAAACGTAACTTCAAAAACGTGTCTGCCTTTATTATGTGGCATTACAAGAAATAATATATCAAACGTAGGCCTGCCACCTGCATCCCACAGCTCCCTACGATTTTTATAAGATTGTCGAACCACCAGGACGCTGTCCTACGCTGCGCCGTCCAATACGTGGTCGCCACTCGAGAACCTTTCTTCCCCAGAGGTTCTCTGTCCTTCGAGCAATATGACCTTCCCATTGCCACAAAGATACGGCCAGCTTCCAAACTTTTTCAAGAACAGGTTTTAAAACCGGTAATCTCTCTTTACGCAGCAGTAAATTACTTTGATAAAATTGCTTCCGCCACCTCATGAATCATGGAAACAATCTGTGAATGATTTATACTTACCAATCACGGATTTTCAAACAAATTTATAATATTCGTTTGCAGTTTATTTTTGAAAACCCATTTACTAATACCATTCTTTGCGGTTGAGTCTCACGTGTACTTTGATGGTCTTTGATATCTACCACCACGGGGTTAATAAGTTTATTTAACTACTAGTTGTGCCCCGCGGTTTTACTCAATTTATAATATTAAATGAAACTGATTACTTATAAATAAACTAGCTTATTTTTTTTTTTTATTACCCGCGCCTTCACTCTCGTGATGTTTAATACAAAAATATATTCAATTATATATCATTTTGGATAGGATGTGCCTAAAATCCTTCTTAGTGTTCACCTACAGTATCAAAGAAACCTATAACATGGTCCTAGCCCCGGAGTTTGGGCTGAGCGTTGATATGTCAGTTATTTATGTCGGACAGTCAGTCTATATATATATATAAATAATAATAATAAATATTTACGGAAACTTTCACACACCGTCCTCTGGTCCCAAACTAAGCTTAATGCTTGTGCTTTGGGTACCAGATTGCGGATATAATACATATATTACTTTTTTTTTGTAAATACATACATATAACAGATAGAAAACACCTAGACGCAGTAAAAATATCCGTGTTCATCACACACATATTTGTCCTAAGTGGGAATCGAACCCACGACCTCGTGCACGGAAGTTAGTTACACTACCGACTACGCCACGAGGCCCGTTCAATATATAGTCTTACTAGCTGACCCAGCAAACGTTGTTTTGCCATATAAATTTTTTCTACATCGGCATTAGAAGGTTGAAAATTTTGTGGTTGTATGTATTTTTTAATGCCGAATCATAATAAAATAAAAATAAAAAAAAATATCTAAAAATAAAAAATAAAAATAGGGATGGACTACCCTTAACATTTAGAGGGATGAAAAATAGATGTTGTCCGATTCTCAGACCTACTCAATATGCACACAAAATTTCATGAGAATCGGTTAAGCCGTTTCGGAGGAGTACTAACATTGTGACATGGAAATTTTATATATTAGATTCTTTCATATTATTATATTATATCGATTTCGACTATTTGGCGCCAACATCTGGGCACGTTGCTCATTTGTCAGCGATGCGAATTTGATTATGTATAGTGTTGTTTTCTTTTTTTACATTTTATTTAAATAAAGTTTAAACTAGTTTAGAACATATTTATGCAAATGTGTTTATATTTATTTTTAGTTACCTAATATTATTTATAAACAAAGAATATGTTGTCATGTTTACAAATTAGTAAGTAGAAATTATATAACTGAAAATCCACAATTGGAATTATAATAAAAAAATATAACATTCTTTATTCATGGGAAAATTGCGGGTTCCTGTGTGATGGCCGTTTTTGTGTTGAGATTATTTTTATCTGTTTGTTTGTGCGTTACGCAAAAACTGTTGAACGGATTTTTATGACATTTTTTTGTTTGACAGTTCTTGATTAGAATTTAAACGTTATAAGTATTCCGCTACTTTATCGAGAACCTGATATATAACCTAAAAACTAGGTTTTAACTACAGGGGAGTCGCAGGCAAAGGCTAGTTGTAATATAATTACCTACACCAATCCATGGCATATACAAAAACTGTAATTGTATGATGTTGTCTGTTTTTCCACAATAAAAAGGAGCTATGTCCTTTTCCGAGCTCCAAACTATATGTTTGCATAAGTTCATGATGATCGGTCAAGTAATTACGGTGTGAAAGCCTAACAAACAAACGCAATTTTGTACAAAAATAAACAAAATTGAAATGTCTGTTTCTAATATTTAAATAACAGCTTTTTAATAAATGCATAATATGAAAGTTTATACGATATTTAAAACCAACAAGTATTTGTATTTTTTTCTGTTTGTTCTAATATCCGAAACGTCTGTACCGAGTTGGACGTAACTTTCACTGGCAGATAGCTGATGTTATGAGGGGTAAGGTTACTTTTATTTTAAATAAATAAAATAAATATTCACGGACTTTTTTCACACAACGTCCTCTGGTCCCAAACTAAGCTTAACGCTTGTGCTATGGGTACCAGATTACGGATATAATACATATACTACTTCTTTTTCTTCTAAATACATACACATAATAGATAGAAAACACCCAGACGCAGTACAAATATCTGTGTTCATTACACAAATAATTGTCCTGAGTGGGAATCGAACCCACAACCTCGTGCACGGAAGTCGGTTACACTAACAACTACGCCACGAGGGTTGCGCACAGCTACCACCGAAGGAATGTAATATAGTTCCGGTGGCCCGCCAGTAAATGCAGAGGGACGGCACACAGCGGGTTTCTTTAGTGGGTGAAGACCCCACACTACCCTGTTCGTTGCCCCGAACGGCAGGGTGTACGGTTAGGAACATTTTTCCCGCCTTAACAAAACAAATAAAAATGGTTGCGCACAGCTAGTTTATGTAATTAGTATTGTAAGGTTTACATAAGAACTCATTGTATCAGTATTGAAATACACTCAACACTGTATTGATAGAGAACGGTTTTAACTAGTCAGATATTTGGCATGTACCGTGAAAGGCCGAATTCCGAAGTTAGCCGAAGCAAAGCTCGGCTCCTTACCATACGACCTTGACTGTCCGTAGGGAAAGTGAAATAAAATGAAAACGACAATATATCAATGTATTGTTACCAACACTGTCCAAATCGCCGTGACAATTGCTTAAAACTAACATCTAGACAAGGAATAGAGTTTAGTTGTGGTGATTATTTGATGTCTAAGAGAAAGCATTTCGTGGTACAATATAAACTTTCGCGTGTTATATTCGAGGTAAGCGCTTACTAAATATATGGACTTAGACTCGCGTGTCTATCTATCAGCTCGTTGGTGTCCACTGCTGGGCATAGGCCTCTTAAAAGCCACAACGAGCGGTCCTATGTCGCCTGCATCCTATAGAATTGTAGGGACAAATTTATATTGTGTTACCTAACGATAAACCAGCAACAATGTGTAGGTACATTGATCTCAAGTTCTCTTTTCAAAGAACTTCCTAAAATAGAGGTAATATATGTGAATTTTATAATAAACCTAAGCAAAATTTTATATTGACACGTTTAGGTTATATCTCAGGTTTCCGATATAGTAACGGGATAAAATGTAGATCAGATTGTAAGTCTAATCAAGAGCTATCAAATAAAAAAGTTGCATCAAAATCCGTTCAGTAATTTTTGTTTGATGCGCGAACAAACAAACAGACAAAAATTCTAAAAAAAATTGTTTTGTGTTTAGACACGCCTATATGGCCTATTACAGTATTTTTTCTCAAATATCTGAAATGTACAGATACACTCTGTTACAGCTTTATAATAATCAGGATATAAAATAAAGTAGTTGAGCACGTCAAATGTTTATATTGTAACCATTTTACAAGTATTTCATTCACCAAAGAGTAAAAGGATTCAATTTACACGGAAGGAAAGGGTCAGTTTTCGCTGCTAATAACCCAGTCATAACTCAAGGTCTGAAGGTCGTTCAAATCCGGTTCGTTACTACCATGTTACTACGCTATGTCTGTTCGTCAATCATTCTATTTAATCGTATCATAGCTGGCCTGTTTTTTTAAGGTATAATATTACGTAGGTATGTTAATTTGCAAATGTCGGTATTCCCTTACTAATGGAATACTATGGGCGTTAATATGATTTATATTTTATATTTACTATATTACAATTATCGTATGTGTGAAATAAAAAAATCTTCCTTTTATATTTGAATATATTTGCTTATTAATAAACACACTCTCTTCCTAAGTAAATATAACTTGTCCCTTGTAAACGGCTGGACACTTACCCATTTATCATTCTTACAAACAAAGCTCTATTGCACGCCTCATAAGCGGAGCGTTGAGGTGAGTACTATTGTCACTTCATGAAGCACAACTGATTTTTCAAACATAAAATGTCTCTATTTATTATATATTGCCCTTGTAAAATAATATATACACACACATATCAAGAAAAAAACACTATTTTCAACACTCATGGTATGTTTGATCCCATTTTTGTTATATAAACTAGTTGAAAAACTGTTTAAAAAAGTTCTGTCTTGGACGTCCGTGTGTCTGTATGTGCGGATCCTGTATGTTTAACACGATAACGACCGAAATACTTTACTAATCGAGTCTTTTTTTCTCTCTTACGCTTCGGTATAATTAGGAATAGAGCCCTATCAGTTTTTACAGTCTGATTCGATGTGGTTTAATTGTTACTAAAGAAACAAAAAAAAATGTTTTAATATATATCATACACTAAAACCAGTGCTATCTACCTTATTTAGTGAGAACTACTTCTATAGAAAAAATATTGTAGTACTTCTTAAAATTAGCACTAGATGGCGTATAAGACATGAGAACCACATAGGTACTTTTTTTAAATTAGCGCTATCTATGTGATTTATTGAAAACTACTTAGTAAGACCAATACATTATTAGTTACTTATTATCTACATACTTATATTATATACACTTTTACAAATAATATTTTTTTATAAAATATAAATTATTTGTGAATAACTTATATATGTGCCCGGTAGACGGCAAAAGGCTCGTCCCCTATTACGTGGCACTTAAATATAGTTGACGAACCGGTGGGTGTGTAATACACCTCTGCCTACCTCTTCGGGGATACAGGCGTGATGCTATTTTGTTTGTATATTCTGGAGTCCACGTGAACGAAGCACTGGTAGTATCCAGTTTATAATATTAGTCAGGAAGTGAGGTTAAGAATGTATATATTTGCGTAAATTTCTAACTAGAAACTAAAACTAGAAAATCTTTCAGGCATACAGGTTTCCTCGTGATGTTGGCCTCCACTGAGTAGTGATAATTTATAAACAATTTTTTTTTTTTGTTGTATGTGGGTGTATATTGCTATATAAAGTTTAGTACGGCAGTTAGTCAAGTGCCAGTGATTGCTTGTCACATCTCTGCCCACTGTCCTCCGGGCACTACTCGAATCGGGGAGTGTAGGGGCGCTGGGAACTTGGGGTCCATGTAGTTTTATATCTGTCATGTTTTGGCCGGGAATATTTAGACTTTTGACACGATCGAGACATGGGCTGTGCAGGAGGAGACAGACTGTAGAGTAGATGAATGGTACATCGCGATCATGAAACACCTTCAACAAAATACCACGACATACGTGAATCTTACTTACAAGAAGACTCAGAAATTTCATCTTGCATGTGTACTAAGACAAGGCGACACCATATATCCCGAACTTTTTACCGCGATCCTTGATCATTTTCAAGAAATTAAACTGGGATGACAAAGGTGTTAATGTAGAAGGGGACGGACTTACGACTTAAAATTCACCGATAACCTTGCATTGTCCCTGATATGTTAGAAATGATCGAAGAGCTGAAGATTCAATCCGAAAATTGCTTTGAGGATGAATCTCTCTAAGATAAAAATCATGACGAAAATACCCGAGGCAAGGAACTACCAACTACCTATCGAAGTGGTTAGCAGCTACATATACCTTGACCACAAAGTAATAGTAGGGATTGCAACTCAAACTGCGGAGGTCGATAGACTAATCTCCCCGGCCTGGGCCGCATTCGGGGCAAACGCATATATAATGCGTGGAAAGCTCTGAAACGGAAGGCTAAGTTGTTCGAAGAACGCAATATGCCTGTGTTCACATATGAAACTATGTCTCTTACGGAGCGATCAGTTGAAAAGTTCAGAGTTGCACAGAGAACCATGGAGAGAGCCATGCCCGGGATCTCCTTGTGCGACCGAAAAGAAATGAGTGGATTAGGTGGAAAACACGCGTGAGAGATGTAGTAAAAACAAACACGTGCCAAAGTGGACATGGGCAGGTCATATTGCTCGAATGAGCACATATAGATGGGCACGGAGACGCACCAGGCCACGTAATCATCCACCTAAACGATGGTTAGACGACATCTAAGGACATGCAGGCCGTGACTGAATAAATCAAGCAGCAGATAAAGATAAATCAAGCAGAAAAAAATTGGGAGACGCCTATGTGCAGAAATGCACCAGGAGAGACTGATGTTGATGACTATGTGGGTGGCAAAAGCATACGGCCCACCTGATGGTAAGCGGTTACCGTAGGCTGTGGACGCTAGCAACACCAGAGGTAACACTTGCGTTTCATTATGTCCAAGGAAAAGAATAGGAGGTGGAGAGGATGGATAATGAGGAAAGAATGATAGGGAGGTGATTCGGGCCAAGGAGTTTGTATACACATAATTTCGAAAAATCTCGTAAGGTCAGAGGACTCGATAACACTGTCTTTGTCGCAGTCCTTGGTTTTACTACTGAGCTATCACTGCACATTCAATTATTATATTATGTATAGAAACTATTTATATTATGTAAGTAAATAATATTGATATTTTTCTTTCAAGCTAAATATAAACGTATCAGATATTCTCCAAGGTCGAAGAACGACCGTCAGTTGTGTTCAGCGATTGTTAATCTGATATCTACTCGTATTTGGGCGGAACCGTGATACTTCAATCATCGGTGTCACAAAAGACTTATGCTAATTATTTTTTCATATTAATCAGCGTGGACATTTTTTTTTATTTAGGACAAAAAAATTCAAAGCTGAGTAACATACTACATAGGTACTACATTTTTAAAATTCAAATTCAAATTCAAATTCAAAAATATCTTTATTTCATAGGCCTATTAAGTAGCACTTAAAATCGTCAATAATACACTAATAATTAACACGAGCGCCTGAGGCGAGTGCAACCGCAATAACAAAGTGGCGATTGCAATCGCCACAAGCGGCCGGATTCCGTAGTAAAGCCTTTCATGAGAAGAACCCGGCAAGAAACTCATGGGCCACTTTTTTAAATTGCCAATTTATTACAATTTAATATAATCTTTATAAAAACAAGATTTTTCAACAAATTTATAAAATAAACTATGTTATCGATGTTTCGAATACTTTACAGTGTTCATGGGTGCACCCAGGGACGGATCTTCTTAAGGGCTTTTTGGGCTGCAGCCCAGGGCCCCGTGGATACAAAGGACCCCCAGCCACCATTAATAAAAAAAAGTACCCACGTAGTTAAAAAAATACATAATTTTTCTCGAACATTTTCCTTTGTTATATATTTTATTGATTACTATCGATGACGTAGTCGAGCATTTAGCTAATGAAAGCATTCAGTTAATATCTTACTTACTACAGTTACCAAAGAAGAGTACCACCTACACCACTTGCGTTAAAATGAAATTTTTATGCAAATTTATGAAAATAAACTAATAATTTTATACAATAAAACAATGCTTATAGCATCTTAAAGATCTTTTTGGCATTGCTGATCACTAGCTGTAAAGCGGAGCGCTCTTTCTCCAATTAATTCAATAATAATTGTAGGCCCCTGAGTAATATTAGCCCAGGGCCCCACAAATTCACGATCCGCCCTTGGGTGCACCCGTAACCACGAATCCTTTAAAGTGGTCGTCGTGACAGTAGTAAATCAAATAAACGCGATAGATACCGTATGCATAGTTTTATTTCATAACTAGCCTTTGCCCGCGGCTTCGCCACAACCAAAAGCTAGTTTTCAGGTTATATCTTTGGTTCCCGATTTAGTAGCGAGATAAAATGTAGATATACTGTATTTAAAGACTAACCAAGAGTAATCAAAAAAGAAATTGCATCAAAATGCGTTCTGTAGTTTTTCGCGAACCTAAAAACAGATAAAAAAATCTTTTGTAATAAAAAAAATGCTTTGTATTTAGACATGCCTACGAGGACATATATAGCTTATTACAGACATTTTTTTCTCAAATATCTTAAATGTCCAGGTACAGCACTGTTACAGATTTATAATTGTGGATGACATTCACTTGAAATAAATATCAGAAAGTAGTATATAGGCAGCAAAGATTTAGTTGCACTAAGGGCGCACTAAATAGATACGAAGTGTTTTAAGTTCGATTTCAACACAAGACAAATATTTTGATATCCTTTATTATTACTTTTATATTATTATTAATCGTAACACTAAATGATTAACAATTTTTTTTTTGTTAAGGCGGGAAAAAATGTTCCTAACCGCACACCCCGTCGTTCGGGCCACCAAACAGGGTAGTGTGGGGCCCTCATCCACTAAAGAAACCCGCCATGTGCCATCTCTCCGCCTTTATTGGCGGGCTACCGGAACTATATTACATTCCTTCAGTGGTAAGTGTCAGCACCCTATTCTTTACCGCGGGTGCCATACTAAGGGAAGAATAGAATAAATAATGACAAATATTTATATTGCAATGTTCAAAACGAGCATACCATCCAATGTAAATGCTTTATGACACATAAAACAAATATGGCGAAATGCACTTGCAAACTGCTGATTTTGCCGCCATTTTCTTACGTTTATTAACATTTAATCTTTTACCTAAAATGTCAGTCGATTATGTTCCCACGCCCCGTTTAGTTTTTGCTATAATATTTAAATCGTGATCATTACACCTAATTCGTGCCACTAGTTTTTTTGGAAATGTAATTGTTAGTTTTGCTTCCTTGTAAAGTAAATAATGATGATTTAAATAAACGTAATAAAAGGTAAGGTTTTTAATACTTAGATACTGTATTAAAAACCTTACCTAAATCTAAGTTGAACACAAAGTGCGAAAATGTCAAATAGAAAATGATAGTCATAATATTTTGCTAAATTGAGAAGTGTGTCATGCGTGCTTGATACACATATAACAATGTCTCTATTATACTTAATCATGAGTTAAAATTGTACTTAGGAACAAGAATAGATCGGTGAAGCATATTGAAAGAAAGGTTCTCGATTAGTGATGGGTTTTATTCAAAGGCTAGAACTGTAAATTCTATATCCTTGTCCTTATATTATGCCGGTTGTGACCAGGATAGCAGCAATCTACTCTATACTAAAGAATGTCTTCGGATTACAAGGCATGGATATTATTCGCTACAAAGAAGAATACTTTGTAGACATTAAATTAATTTGGTTAGAGGCCCAATCCCCCACTCTATCCTTTCCTTATTACCCTTCCTATGTTTTCTTCACTATCCTATTCTCTCATTTTCCTATCCTCTCCACTACCTATCCCTTTCCTCTCTCTGATGCCTCTGATGTGGCTAGCATCTATAGGCTATAGTAAACACTTACCATCAGTGGGCCATATGCTTGTTGTCACCCGTGTGATTGATAAATTATTAAACAAGAGGCAATCCAAACAAAAAGCAATATTGAAAACAAATATGTATTTTTAAACAATATTAACGCATAATCCGTCATCGCCCCTATTTTTTCTCAGAATGAGAGCGTATGAGGCCATGGTCACAGCCATTATATGCGTAATATTAGACAAACATCCAATTCTAAGCGTTTAGTAATTTACATTACCGATTCCCACTGCAAAAAATGTAGAAATGGGCGCCAAAATTAGCGCATTCAGCCATGACACATGTCAAACAAACAAACCGAGCCAAGGGACATTGCTTATTCTGCCGGTAAAATGTTACGATAATAGAGTACGTTCTGAAACCGAAGCGAATAACTTGCCGCGGGCTGCATCGCAAATGAAGTGTTACAAACTTATTCTTGCCGATGCTAAAATTATTTCAAGCTTTATTTTGCGATTACAGAGGTGGTTTTACTTTAATGTGCAATTGGAAGAGGGCATATCCATTGCACATACAAGTTGCCTCAGCGTATGACTTGTTCCAGCTATGTCAAGGGCTGTTGTTTTGTAAATACCAATACTTTCTTTCAATACTTATCTTTGCGACGCCGTTAAAATCTCCAATGGATAT
Organism: Leucoma salicis; assembly: GCA_948253155.1. Lineage (NCBI taxonomy): Eukaryota > Metazoa > Arthropoda > Insecta > Lepidoptera > Erebidae > Leucoma > Leucoma salicis. The sequence goes on along the minus strand of OX411808.1, from coordinate 1,596,189 downwards.
CGGTTTAATTCTATTTATGCTGATATTTCAGATAGTAGTTTATGTACGTAGTAAAGATTTCTCTTGGCCGTGTGGGGCCGGCTTTATAATTGTCCTACCCCTCTCCACCCATGGGAGTCGTAAGAGCCGACTGAGGGAATACCGAGGGAGTGGGCAGCAGCACCCCCTCGAGTATTAACAACATCCACTGTGATCGCCAACCCGCCTGCCAAGCGTGGCGATTACGGCATTATACCTCCAATTTGGGGAGGCCTATGTCCAGCATTGGACGTCGAAAGGCTGATGGATGGAAAGATTTCTCAAAGAACCTACTTGTATTCTTAACATACAAGAATAGTAATAGATTAGTAGAAAGATCTAAACAAGAGTTACGAAATTATCTGGACAAACAAACAAGCCAATAAACTTTAGTCTATGGAGTCAAAGAGTAATACGTATAACCAGAAATATGGAGTCTAAAACTCAGAGCAAGTAAATATCAGTGGTCTAAAATGAGAAAAAATTACGAATGAAAGTTCCGTTTTCCATCATAAATGTTACGACTACGAGAGTTACATCGTACTAGGCTCCTAAAGAGTGCGTAAGCTATTTATTCATAGAACTAAATGAGTTTACACTCCAATTCTCACCAATTATATAACGTATAAATATTTAACAACAGAAAAGTATATTCATTTTGATAACAATCTATAGTAATTTATTGACAGTATTGTATGTTGCATAGGCAAAATATTGATGGCCTTTCTTATTACAATATTTGATGTTCCAGAATTAATTATGTTAAAAGTATAAATAGATTACTCTTGGAATATTTTATGCTATTAGGTATATCGACAGCGATCCAATATTAAATAAGTTAAAGTTTATAGAGAGAGTAGACATCTTCCAGTAAATATAAAAACCCATTCATCCATACATCAGACTTTATTCGTCTTTTACTGGACATAGGTATCTCCCTATTAACGTAAGTATTTAGGTACATAGAATTTGTTACTGTGATTACCTACGGTAGCTTAATAGTAATTATGTTCGGAAGGGATTTTCAAAATGTGTAGGTTCAAATCCCATCTGTCATCTTTTACCGTAAACACTTGTCTATGTCTTTTACATTTTTCATAATAAATCATTGACTGGCTATTTAAAATAAAATAAATAGCAATGTGTATAAAATTCTATTCCAAACATTATATAAGCCCTTTTTAGAAGTTTGTTAAACTCTCAAAACCCTTGAGTATAAATAATTAATTATATTGTAATTTATATAAATTTACTCCCATACTAATAAACGCTCTATAACCTCTGAATAGTTATTCAGTATTTTGTCTTTGTTACTAATATGATAGTTTGACGTTGAAAGAACGGAACAAAACATGGAATTACTGTAAATAGTCATTTAGGCTTAAATTACTGTAAATAGTAATTCCATGTTTTGTTGAAAGAAAGAAAATAATTTATTTTGGTTTCTAGAATAACATAACGCAAATCTATTAGACACAGAATAACAACAAATAAAAATACTAGAATATAGAAAACCAAAATAAGTTTCATCTCAGCATGTGCTGCAGCACTAATGTACTACAGCGCTGGATTTCAGATAAACCCTTAAGTGTGAGTCGCCGCGATACTACCTATGTATACTTTGTGTGAATCATATATACATTTTTAAAATCATGAAACCCAGACTCAATGAACGCAATTGCATCACATCAAAGAACCACTGGAAAATAAAACCCATAACACTCGGCTTAATAATGTGAGGTCAGTATCTACCACCAAGCCATTTAGGTATGCAACCCACGAGCGACTGAAAGAGGTCGACATGGCTACATCTTACTTGTAAAGTTGTAAACCCAAACTAAGTTTATGTGTATAAATAAGTGTATGTAATATATATTTTATTGTTGTAAGTATAGTATGTGTATAATCCTAGTATTATTGAAAACCTTCTTAGTTGGTCTTCTTTTGTTTGTCAAGGAGATACTTTTTGTATTTAAGTGTAAAACTCTTGGTTGACTTGTTCGACCGCAACGGATGTAATAAATCATTCCAACAGCGGGTAGCCGCAAATGTGAAGCTTCCATGAAATGCTGCCGCCTTCGTGTGCTTTTTATTAAAATCTCTGGACCACGATAGTTTAAAATATAATTTTTGAACTAAATAACATCAAATACAAGGGTGGCTAGGTGAAGCTTTCTGCACCACCGAAGGAATGTAACATAGTTCCACCAATAAAGGCGGAGAGACGGCACACGGCGGGTTTCTTTAGTGGTTGCAAGCCCCACACTACCCTGGTCGTTGCCCCGAACCCTGTCGGGGTGTGCGGTTAGGAACATTTTTTCCCGCCCTAACAAAAAAAATAGGTGAAACTTTCTGCGTGCTGACATTTTCATTAAGTTAACTTTGTTCAAAAATGGGGAAACGTGAGATCGTGGAGGAACACAGTAACAAAATCGAGCACATGCATTCTGCACCATTCATTCATTTTCTATTTGACGCTTAGAGGGTTAATATATTACCCGTTCTCCTGGGTGAGCGACGCATCGCGATGCTACGCGATGCGACGTATTGCGGCTAATACTTTAACCGCTTTGCGTCGCATTCATATTAGGCGACAACGTAGACCATAAGTACATACAACCTCTATTTGATATTTTCGTATCGCGTCGCATCGTGCAGTATTATCGCGTTTGTCATTCACCTAGGACAACGGGTTAGGTATTTTTGATACTACTATCCATCCATCCATCAGCCTTTCGACGTCCACTGCTGGACATAGGCCTCCCCAAGAGGACTGTGTGTTCATTATGGGGGATATGCCGTAATCGCCACGCAGGTGGGTTGGCGATCGCAGTGGATGTTGAGTATTTTAGAATTGATCATGGTTTACATTCTGAAGGAGGCTGCTGAGTGTTGAAACAAATCAGTAATGTGCATAAATGATGGCGTTGTAATAAAGTTTAAATAATAAAATCCATCCATCCATCAGCCTTTCAACGTCCACTGCTGCGGTCCCGTCATGGGGGATAATGCCGTAATCGCCACGCTTGGCACGCGGGTTGGCGATCGCAGTGGATGTTGTTAATACTCGAGGGAGTGCTGCTGCCCACTGCCGCGGTATTCCCTCTTACGACTCCCGTGGGTAGAGAGGGGTGGGGCAATTCTATAGCCGGCCCCACACGGCTGATTTGATACTACAATAAGTATTAAACACGCAATAGGTGGGCTCTGCCAAGAGGATGTATTTGAAATATTGAATTTTAATACAAAGCAAGATTTTCTTTAATAAGATCATGTTAAAACAATGATTAATGCTTTAGGGACTACATACACGAACCTATTTAATACAATGAACATTTAGTTTTGATAAGGAAAACCTCGATAATAAAAAATAAAACTTGATTTGTCACAGTGACACTATGTCAAAATAACTCAAAATTCATAGCAATGGAGCGATAAAACAGGATAAAACATTAATTAATATGCAATATCCAAAGAAATGTAATAGAAAAGATGATTTGCGGTACGTGCCGCAGGGAAATTTTCCGGAAAAAGAAATTGAGGCGGGCCATAACTAAATGTTTCCAGCTGGTAAACTCTAACGCAAACGTAAATGATGAAAAAGTGGATTGCGTGTACCATATAGTGTGTAACTTAGTTGCTTGGATCGGCGTTTTGGTGGTCACTTGTATCATATTCAGGTCTCTATACTTGATGTACCTTAAGCCAGAAGGTAACACCTAATTTTTAGGTAAGTAAAGCGACTAATATATCTATACTAATAAATGGAGATCCCGTTTTTGTTTTTGTTCGGTTATACTGCGAAAACTACTGAACCGATCGGATCCGGAACCTAGATTTTTGATGTGAAACATCTAATGCGGAGGGAGGGTAAAACCGGCTGTTAGCGGGGCGACGCTTATTTTACTTGTACGTAACTATATACTAAACCTCCTCCTCAGCTTTGCCTTGTTATTCTTCTTCTCCTAGTTCTATATCTTTACTTGGAGTTGGCGACACGCGAGTGTAGCCTCTGGTCTTTCTAGCGTCTATAGACTAAGGTTTGCTTACCTCACCTGGAGCAGTACTTATGCTTGTTTGCCACCCACGTAGTATAAAAAAAATACCTACTAATATTTATGGTATAGTCATGTGCGTCTTCTACACGTTACATAAATGTTCGATTATAATTTAACAATTGTAATCGATAATCATATTATTTATCGATCGTACTAAAAGATGTCGACTCTTCTATATCTAGATAAAAGTTTATTCACTAAAATCGCTAGTATACTTTTCATAGATTATAAAACATTTTAGATCTATATTTTTTAGCTATTGACATGATCTGCTACTTTTTAAAGTATAAATTATTTGTGAATAACGAAAAAGATATTTTTAGTAGGAGCGGGAATCGAACCCGCGTCTTTTCCAATCCGGGGAAGTACTCTAAGCCACTGAGCTATCCTATCGATCTTTCGATCATTCCAATCTCCTCATCACATTTGTCTTACGACCACAAATAATTTTGATTATAAAAATAATAAAGGTTATCCTAAACAATTAGATATGAAAACATTATGATCTCATTCGATTCACTGCCTCGGTGGTGTAGCGGTAGTGTATGCGACTGTTAATCATGAGGTCTCGGGTTCGATCCCCGGGTCGGGCAATGTTTTGAATTGGTCAGTACTGATCGTATGGTTCCGTCACAACTCACACTTCTTGCTCTGTGCCTAACTTCAGAGACACAAAGATCCGTTGTGACTACTATAATGTATGTAAATATATCGATTTTTCGCGCTGATCTTCAGTGAGATGGTGCTTCTCCGATCGAGGTGGCCCATTAATTCTGGTACAATCAAGACTCTACCTCTTATACCAGATAAAACCATCAAAATGTAATAAATCTTCCTCTTTCCAGGAACCTGTTTGTCTTCAGTAATATGTCCATAAGTTCTTCAAAAATTATCCAAAGTTACTAGATGTTCCCACTCAAGAAAAAGCCGACTAAATTCAACCGTCTCAAGAGGCGCATGTACAAGTTTAAAAACAATATAAGTCAACACGGTATTTCTTATAACGTCCAGTTCTCTAATCTACTAATGTGGACTGGCCTTCTATTTATCATACTTATTATCCTGAGATCGCTTTACTTGAGGTTCAAAGTGACTAGGTCAGTTTCTTCCGCATTATTCTCATAATAAAAATGCTGTAATAACACTTCTTTTTTTAATTTATTTTTTGATGTGAAACATCTAATGCGGAGGGAGGGTAAAATCAGCTGTTAGCGTGGCGACGCTTTTAACTTGTTAAAATTTTGCAAGTTAAATTTGACACACTTCCCGGTTTCCGATTGAGCTGAAATTTTACACGCATGTGTATATCGCGTGACAATGCAATATTATGATGACATGGAGCTGATCTGATGATGGAGCTGGAAGGTGGACATAGGAACTCTATAATGAAACGGCGCAACCCCATCGAGTTTGGGCTCGTATGATTCGTCTTGCCGAGTACTTTGTATCTAGATGGTATTCAGGGTCTGATGATGGAGGTAGAAGGTGGCCACAGGAACTCCGTTATAAAACGACATAACTCCATCGAGTTTGGGCTCGTATGATTTGTCTTGGCGAGTACTTTGTCTCTAGGTTGTATCCAGAGTCTGACGATGGAGCTGTAAGGTGGCCACAGTAAATCTGTAATGAAACGACGCAACCCTATCGAGTTAATACTCGTTTGATTCGTCTTGAGGAGTACTTTGTCAAGTTATGATTATTTTATTTCTACATAATAATTTCGATGTTTTCACATCTGTTAGAAGTCCCGCGACGTCTAGTTTTTTTTTAAAGTTTTGGTACAGTACATGATAACATACTGGGTCCTAAGCTGGTAACAACAGCTACTCGTACGCCGTGCTTCGGAGCTTAAATATATCCATCCATCAGCCTTTCATCGGCCACTGCGGGACATAGGCCTCCCCAGAATCGGGGTTTTACCATAATCGCCACGCTTGGCAGGCGGGTTGGCGATCGCAGTGGATGTTTTTAGTACACAGGGGAACGCTGCTGCTCGGTCCCCCGGTAATCCCTTAGTCGGCTTTTACGACTCCCATAGGAAGAGACAGGGCGGGACTATTCTTGATGCCGGCTCCACACGGCAAATTCTTGGTGCCGGCTCTATACGGAAAAAAATAAATATATCACACTAGCTTATAGGTATCTACGATCCTGCCCTGAGCAAAATATAGCCATTTCTATTTTGATATTATTATATATATTTCTTTAAGCATTTGAGATGCTTACCCATATAAATCAACACAAAGTCTGAAAATGTAAAATCGAAAATAACAGTCGCGAGCAGAATTTAAACCTGCATCTCCTGGAATGCCGTCTTAATGCTTTGCAAATTCTTCGAGACTGCGAATGAAAAAGAAAGCATTTTTATTTTCTAATTATTATTTCAAGATCAGCCTAAGTTACTCCTTCTAACATCAGCTATCTGTTAGCGGAAGTCCTGTCCCAATCTAGTTTTTTGTTAAGGCGTAAAAAAATGTTCCTAACCGCACACACCGTCATTCGGGACAACACTAACAACAAATTATAACAACACTTGAACAACACTAAATAAACGCCGAGTGCCACTGGAACTATGTTACATCACTTAAGTGGTTGTCCCAATCGGGCCTGCCATTTCGGAGATTATCCGGAATAAACAGACGGACAGTTAGACAGACAAACAAAGACTTTAAAAAATTGTTTTTGTTACTTTGTAGCTGTTTTTTGATATTACGAACAGACACTTATGATTCATTTATTTATATAGATATACTTTACGTATTCGACAATTTTTATTAAAATAAATTTTTAAAAACGAAATTTCGAAACGACATAATTTAAATCGTTTCGATATATGGCGTGGATATCTCTCAGCTGACAGTGTGGATGTGACATGTATATTAATTATTTTCAGCACAATGTACTGCACATTAATAAATAGTTTGACTTGGAACCAAATGTAGGGTTAATTTCAATTGAAATTAGACATAAACATTTAATTAAATTAAATGTTAGGAAACGATAAATAATTAAGATAAAAATATTTTTTATATAGATGGATTCGCGGGCAATAAAAGCAAACTTATTACAAAAGTGTTTAGCCACAAAGTGAATTACATAACGGCACCCAGACGAATTAGACGCATCATTTATAAAGCGCCTTCAACGGCTGTGACCTCGTGACACGTTGCATACACATACATGATTAGTTGCAGTAGCTACGGGATTTAGCAAGAGTTTTAGGGAGTAAGAGATTGAGTCAAGAGATGTTAGATCTTATGATTAATAAGATTTTATTGACCTAGTGAAAGATTAAAATACTTATAACATTCAATCATTTGTATTCTATCGCACACTATTTCTAACATTCTATCATACTTCATATCATACTTAATATTATAAATGTGAATGTAAGTTTGTTTGTTACGCTTTCACGTGAAAACTACTTAACCGATCATCATGAAACTTTGTACACATATTCTCGGAGGTATTAGAAGTAACATAGGATACTTTTTATTAAAAAAAATACGCAAAAAAAAAAAAAATTGTTTGTCACAAAATCTCAAAATCTAGCAACTTCAACGCCATCTAGCATTTCAGTAATGAAGTTCCAACCCCGAGTACTGTAATACCGTTGCACTATATTACCGACAATTTTAAGGGTTGCTTTATTTATTTTTATGAAATTACTCACGGACGAAGTCGCGGGTAACAGCTATCTTATATAAAGTTTAAGTAACAAACTTTGTTAACTAAGTGCAACCCGCGACTTCATTCACGTGGAACATAGTTTTTCATTTTTTTGCAGTAACCTATACTCGTATTCATTTATTTACGCGAGCGAAGCCGCGGGAAACAGCTAGTACTATTATAAAGCTGTAACAAAGCTGTATATTTACATACTTAATCTTTATATATATAAATGGATCTCCGACATGTATGTACGCGCATAACTTCTGAATGACTGCACCAAATTGGATAATTCTTTTTTTTAAAAGGACGGCTCCTGTAGGATAATAAAATTGTCATAGAGTAGTTAAGGTGCCGTATTAGTTAATCTACAGTCTATGTGTTAATCTAGGTAATAAGCTGTCCGTGTTCCAAATTACATCTAAATCTGTTCAGACAACGTTGCGTAATTGAGTAACTAATATCTAAACATACAAATTTTCACATTTCTAATATTAACTAGCCTTTTCTCACGGCTCTACTGCAGGCACGATCTGTTTTTTGTTTATATTTCCGATTCCGGGTATAATAGTGAGATAAATGTACATACATTTATTTTTTCTCAAATATCTTAATTAGTAATCTGGTATTTGTCAGTCAGTCAGTGAGTCATCGAACTAGTCAGTCAGCCCGACAACCAGCCAGTCAAACATTCAGATTAAGGAGATAAAATCATTTTGAAATAAAACTACGTTTACGGAATCTATCGCGTTTACTTGATTTTTCTACTGTCACGACGTTTCGAATACTTTACAGCATTCATGATCACGGGTGGACTTAGATGATAGACGTCCAAGGCTGATATATTCCGTAAACGTAGTTTTATTTCAAAATGTGTAACATTCGCGTAAATATCAGAAAGTAAAGTAGATTATTATTACTTTTTTTTTTCTTTTTTTTTTCTGCCTGACTAACTATAACTGATCGGTCAGGCTTAGGATTAGAATTCTTGTTCCAAAATTTTTATGGGACCAATTTCGGAGTATATATAGGATAGGGTTATCCATAAAAAAATAACTACCAAAATTGGTCTACTCTGTAAAAAGTTATGCGTGGTCTAACAAAAAAAATATACATTTCGAATTGAGAACCTCCTCGTTTTATTCGTCAGTTAATTAAAACAACAAAAAGTTTATTAAACGCCTTTTATAGCTTGGATGTTAAGGCATTATAATAAGCTAATATCAGTCTCACCCACTCTAATTACTATTGATTATTCCGGAAGAAATCACCAGGCATATGGCACGCGTTAAAATAAACGTTTATTGCCTAAAAAAGTCACCGTCACAATTATAAACTATTATAGTTTTGTACAATGTTATTTTTACGCCTATATCAGGTTTGTAGCATTGGTCTAGGAGTGATGGTTACAACTTACCATCAGTCCGTCTACTAAAATGTATCAATAGAAAATATTTTCACCAACCATAATAAATAAATAAATATTCACGGACATTTCACACAACGTCCTCTGGTCCCAAACTAAGCTCAACCCTTGTGCTATGGGTACCAGATTACGGATATATTACATATACTACCTTTTTTTTGCAAATACATACATATAATGGATAGAAAACACCCAGACGCAGTACAAGTATCTGTGTTCATCACACAAATAATTGTCCTGAGTGGGAATCGAACCCACGACCTCGTGCACGGAAGTCGGTTACACTACCGACTACGCCAAGAGGCCCGTCATTAATGTCCTTTATTTTTAGCTGTCTCGGTGGTGTAGCGGTAGTGTATGCGACTGCTTATCATGAGGTCTCGGGTTCGATCCCCGGGTCGGGCAAATAGTTATTGAGCTTTTTCAGCCCGGAGTTTTTAAATGTGCCCGGTAGACGTCAATAGGCTCGCCCCCTATTACGTGGGACTCAAACATAGCTGGCGAGTCGTGGGTGTGTAATACACCTCTGCCTACCCCTTCGGGGAATACAGGCGTGATGCTATGTTAATACGGGAAAAAATGTACTTACCTAGCCGCCTAACCGCACACCCCGTCATTCGGGGCGACAAACAGGATAGTGTGTGGCGCTCACCCGCTAAATAAACCCGCCGTGTGCTGTCTGTCCGCCTGTATTGGCAGACCACTGGAACTGCGTGACATTACTTCAATGGTCGGGGAGAATGTTCTCCGGTCCAACCGCAGCCTCAGCCCTAGGGACCCATTAATGCCCTACTGTCGGACATAAATCTCATTCAAAGTCAGAAAGTTGTAGGTCAAAAAATACCACGCTGGCTCAATGCAGAGCAGACATCACAAACCTTCGGGAAAATTCATCAGATGTGCAAAAAAAACTTATCAAACAGAAATTAGGTACTTGCACCTTTTCACATACTTAAACCATTATTTATGAATCCATATTGTCTGGTGGCAGAACCTTGCTAATCCCATCGCGAATGGGCCAGCTTGATCGGGGAAGTCCCACCCTTTTTTTTTGTATGTAACAGACTTCACGAGAGGTGGTTACTGGAACCATCTGTGATAAACATGACCTTGAACTTTACTTATTATTTCCGAACAGACTATAAACGATCAGCATGTCCGCCATTATGATTTGTCATTTCCGCCTTATTGATTTGTTATTTCCGCCTCATTTGGCTGTGTGGGGCCGGCTTTAGAATTGTCCCACCCCTCTCTACCCACGGGAGTCGTAAGAGCCGACTGAGGGAATACCGGTGGAGTGGGCAGCAGCACTCCCTCGAGTATTAACAACATCCACTGCGATCGCCAACCCGCCTGCCAAGCGTGGCGATTACGGCATTATCCCCCATGACGGCACCGCTCGTTGTGGCGTTCTCTTGGGGAGGCCTATGTCCAGCAGTGGACGTCAAAAGGCTGATGGATGGATGGATGGATTTCCGCCTCAGAAGTGATTTGCAAGCTTGAAATAAATAATTATCTACTATAAACAATTGGGTTGGTTATAAGACTTACTAGTTAGTTTAGTCAATATATTTTTTGATGTTATCGTAGATTGTTAATAAAATATCCATAAACAAATCAGCGCAGAAAGTACCGCTATTTTGATAAAAGGCATGCAATAGCTTTATTTCATAACGACCTTCCGCCGATAATAATGTCTACACGAAAATAGTCATCGCACACCAATCCTCCATTGTTCCGGGACAAAAGGTGACGTTTTATCCGTGTGGTGACGGATTAAGAATACAAGTGTCACCACCCCATTCTTTCCCACGGGTGTCGTATGAGGCGACTAAGGGAAGTAAGCAATTATCATCCATTGCACGACTGGTGGTAGGGCTGGATACCAAGTGGAAGTACTCACTTGGTATCCGGCCCGCGCGGGTTGGTACCACCATCTCCCGTGTGACCGGCCATGAAGCACATTGTTGCGTTTTGGCTGTAGCAGGAGATAGCCGTTTATATTTCATTTCATCTGTGAAATGAATTGGTGAGCAGCGGCTTGACAATACTCTCGGTATAGTCGAGTCCATGGGCGATGGTTACCATTTACCATCAGAAAGACCGTGGCTCGTCTGCCACTAAATGCAATTAAAAAAAAAAATAGGTCCTCCTTAGAGCGTTTGTGCACTACAAGGAATTTTACCGTCCGGCAGTCCGAGTTTTTACAGTCCGGTATGGCACTCTATAAATGTATAAACTAGTTTGTGCTCTATACGTAGTTTTAACGTCCGACATTTTACTTATCCCCATTACGGGCCTTTTTTTTAACAGTAGTAAAAAACGTGTTTATGCTTGTGCACTGCGTCCGCGAGCAGTATTATTCATGAACGGCGGGCGCGGGGGGGCTTGTTTCGCACGGACAGAACGCTGCGTTGGCCCGTCCTGTTCCTAGGGACGGATCTCAAATAGAAAGTATCGATACTGTACTCATGAGTAGTATCAATAAAAAAGTATCGTACTCCTAAAAGTATCGAAACAAAATTATCAATATCTCAAAGTATTGAGTACTTTTCGCTACTTCTTCGCACGCAGATTAATAAAGCAAGCCCACGTTCCAAAAAACTCATTGTTCCTAGCGTAATTACACGTGCGTGGCGTGTATTTTCAAAGAGAGCAACCCTAAACTGCATCGCATTGATCCGAGTAAAGACGGACAAGTGCACAAGCCAATCATCCGTTTTTTCATGTCACATTGGACCATAAAAAATCGGACTGCCGGACAGTAAAACTCCTTGTAGTGCACAAACGCCCTTACTGCGGACATATTATACGCAAAAAATGAGCCGTCACGGGACGTCTCGCAGATGTGAAAACATCGAAATTATTTTGTATTAATAATGAGTAGAAATAAAATGATCATAACTTTTTCAATGTGTGCTTGTATTAAAATTATGACATGTGTAAAATAACCGATATGAACATTTTTTTTAGTCTTATAATTCTTGGGGAGGGCGCTCAGCCCTTTCGGATAACCATAGACGAATTAAAACTGTTATTGGTTTATTGATAGACGTTATGCTTCCCAGTTAGATACTTTTATCAACAGATGGCGTTAAAAACAATTAAATAAATTGGCGTGGTGACGACGCCATGCAAAAGCTCGTTTTACCCTCCCCGCATTCGATGTCTTCACATCAAAATTCCTTGATGATTTGGTTAAGTATTTACAGCGTCAAGAAGTAACAAACAAACTCACTTTTACATTTATAATATTACATATAGAAGATGTTAATTATAAAATATTCATTGCGGTCAGACTCGACCTAGACAGTTTAATACGAATTAATTTAGCCAACACTTATTCGTAATAAGTTATGTCAAGGTTTATATAATCGGTCTTTTGTCTATCTAACATTTATCACAATTGACAAGATCATATAAAGGTTAAGTTTGATATCAAACAGCTTAAAGTATAAAACAGTCGCTCATCGCGTCCGTTTGTTACTCTGTGTACTGCTTCTAAACTGAGCAATCAATTTTATTACAGTTTTCGAAATTTTAAAGATGTGTTTTATATACATTTTTTTTGCACTACTTGAGTAACACACAAGCATAAGGCCCACCTCCCACGTGATGACAAGCGGTTAACACCAGATGCATCACTCGCGAGTCTAGAAAGGCATAAGAGGTGGAGAGGAAATATAATAAGGACAGGATAAAGAGAGGTTTTGGGCCTCCGGTACTCTCACTCACCATGCGAAACACAATAGTAGGAGTAGGTATTTACTTACCGTTGTTGGTGCTACTCTTCTGGGAGAGGGTGGTACTTCGACCAGTTCATACTAGGACAAGTAAGGCGTATACAATAAATCCCAATTAAATTTTTTTCTAATCAGTGAGAGCTTAAACTTTAGAGCATATCGATCCGGTTTTGTAATGCGTTAGGAGCGCACCCACATAAAATGTTCGAGGGGACTGCAAACACAGTGTTATCCATCCATCCATCAGCCTTTCATCGTCCACTACTGGTCATAGGCCTCCCGAAAATGGGGGGTTTTACTATAATCGCCACGCTTGGCAGGCAGGCTAACTTAAAACTTAAAGAAATGGAAAATATTAATTGTCATAGCTTACGCTGGCTGTAGGTACTTATGTCGGTAGGTACATCAAAACAATGTACCAAAGAGTTTCTTCAAATATTTTTAGTAGGTACCTAATCACATTCGTGCGAAGCCGGGACAGGTCACTAGTTTAATATAATATTTTATTTCGAGGAATCGTTGCCTTGGTAATTAGATATATCAGAATGGTGATAGATGAATGTTTAAGGCCGACGATTAAGTTGTAAGTATCAATTTTGGTGTTAAATCAAGTGTGAGGTCTCCAAATCAAGGCAAACCTCTATGGCCCTCTGGAAGTGTTTTCTTTATTATTATTTTAAACGCCAGTATGTGGTCTGAACTTCTTGATCGAAGTAAAACTATTACAAAATTATGTCTTTATACCTAATAGAAAGTGTTTTTGATCAGAAAGTTTTGCGAAAAAAATTAACATTCTAAACTATTTACGTATTTTAGAACCATAAACATTTTTTTTTAGTTTTTGACTGTTTCATTGGGCATCACACAAAAACTGTTCAACACATTTTGACCAAACATATTTTGTACGTTAGCTCTTGATTAGATTTAAAAACCCTTTACTTTTGTAAGTATGACCCAATAATACAGGCCTGCTCAAATCGCGAAATGACATACAAAATTTTGCCGTGCATACGTCATCAACAAGATAGCGTTGGCTCTCAAATTTTTTTCCCCACAATTTACCCACAAACTCCTTAAAGTATGATAGGTTAGATGTCCAAAATAAAAAAAACATTACTGTCTATTAAAGCTAAAACATACTAAACTAGACTCTATACCTACAACTCCGTCCGGGTGGATTCAGAATATAAATATGTCACCATACTGCACTTTAATTACCTTTATGCAAATATAGCTAACCCGAAGAAATCGTTCATTTTTCCGGGATGAAATGTAGCCTGTGACTTTTTCTGAGCTCCAGTACTCTAGGGTTCAGTAGTTACGTCGTGAAAGTGTAACAAAATAAAACGAACGAATAAAGTCACTTTCACATTTATATGTAAGGGTAAGGATTAAAAATTTAAAAGATGAGTCTCGAGTTATAAACGTGACTTGGTATTGGTATTAGAAAAATGGTGAAATTTTTATTTGGCGTACAAAATTATAAAAAAAAAATTACTACTCCAATTTATCGCCATGAGCTGTTTACATATTCTAATACCTCTTTGAAAAGATACAAGTGTCACCACCCCATCCTCTCTCGCGGGTGTCGTACAAGGCGACTAAGGGAAGTAAGTAATTATCACCCATTGCATTACTTGTGGTCTGGTGGGTTGTGGCTAGTCTGCCATCATTAGCAATAAAAAAAATATGATAAGGAGGGCCTCTGCGCTCTCACTCACCATACGAAACACAATAGTAGGTGTACCTACAATTGTTTCACTTATTAGTTTGTATATTTTTCATGTAACATATCACCATGGTTGGAAAAACTTTGAGATTCAATGTTAACAGAGACAGTACAGACAGAGAGTACGAGCTAGTTTTCTCGTTGGTTTGAAAGAGAAACGGCCAAAAGCGATAGTTGTCATGTATCTGTCACATAAAATGTCAACGCTATGCCGCCAGACTAATAATTACGATTCTGCTCGTATTAATAGCTAAGGCTCCTTTTTATAAAAATAAACCAATTTAGAGTAGAAATACTAAAATTATAATTACTGTAAGTAATTAAACATTTATTATCAGAGCATATTTGATAAGTAAATAATTGGTATTATTTTTTTAAATGCTGTCGTCTGATATTATTTACCCTAAATAGTATTATTTAAAAAACGGCAAGGAAAATGTGACGTCATTATGACGTAGTTGCGGCAATCTGTCAACAATTTGAGCAGGCCTGTATTTTTGGGCCATGGGGCAACAGAGATAATAACCAAAAAGTTTAATGTGTGTAAATTATCACTGGCCGATAAAAGAATACCTCTTAAGACATGCACGATGCCTGTATGCCTGTTTAAAAAGTTTTCTAGACTACTTACTTTACTCTTTGAGACTACTTGCGAAATCAGTTTCTGAGACTAGGCGTCTCTACAGGTTTTTTGTACCACAAGAATATAGACGCTAGCAACACCAGAGGCATCACTTGAAAGAAAAATAATTGGAGTTTCATAGGAAAGATAATAAGGAGAGGATGAGAAGGGGCTTAAGGCCTCCGGCGATCTTACTCACCATACTAAGCAACCGTTAATATTAATACCGACCTGTTTCACGATGATCTTCTGTGAGATTGTAGGACTTTTCCGAATGAACCGGCCCATTCTAGCTGAGACAAGCTAGACTCTATCTGCTATGATGTACAGATACAGGTCTGTGAAGGTTTTACAATAGTAAGTCATCATAAATATTTCCTATTAAGATCGTGTATCTATTACAATGGTCAAATCTAACAAACTGCACGATTTAGAATTCTTCTGGTCTATTAATAACTTTTTTTAAAAGTTCTGAAAGGTCATGGCGACTGCTGAATAAGATAATATCGGCTATTCTAAAAATGGCGGTTTTGTTTTATGTTTTATTGTATATAATTTATTATG
The DNA here is from genome assembly GCA_948253155.1 of Leucoma salicis. Classification (NCBI taxonomy): domain Eukaryota; kingdom Metazoa; phylum Arthropoda; class Insecta; order Lepidoptera; family Erebidae; genus Leucoma; species Leucoma salicis. The sequence goes on along the minus strand of OX411808.1, from coordinate 1,580,360 downwards.
TACTTACCTTTATATTGTTCCTTATGATTATACGCAACACTAAAGATACTTCCTCTATATCTAACTCGTTCAAATCATATTCAATATATAATAATTGACATTATATTGTCTATGGTTAAAATCACAATCCTTTTTTTGAGTCATGTAATAATTTTTGAAAAATAACATATCAGCCTTGGACTTCTATCATCTAAGTCCACCCGTGATCATGAATGCTGTAAAGTATTCGAAACGTCGGGATAGTAGTAAAATCAAGTAAACGCAATAGATTCCGTAAACGTAGCTTTATTTCAAAATGTGTAACATTCGCGTAAATATCAAAAAGTATCATGAAATAATTTACTATTTATTACACTCTCAAAAATTGTATATAAGTTACTTTATTCTAAAACAATCGGTAAATAGGTAAGTACCTAACTACCTAAATAGATTAGGATGTATGGACCTTTTAGATAAAAGGTAAAAGGTGTTCAACAGAACGGCCTTCCGTCTACACTTATATTTAACACGCTTAATTTATTAGCACCAAGCTAATAAATTATGTTTATATGTAACGGAATCTTTGAACATAATTTTCACCCACTTCAAAATATCGAATGAAATTGAAAAGGACATTGGTCTGCGTTCATACATAGTTCGCCCTGAAAAAACCTCAAAACAAAGTCATGTGTTGTATTAAAACATATTACTGAATTCCCATACAATTATCATTTAACGGACTAGCTGGAAAATCGCACTATTACAATAAAATTAAGCCAAGTGCCAGTCGGGCTCGCCCATGTAGGGTTCCGTAGCAGCAAGTAAGATAATAATAATAATAATTTCCTTAGGCACCTGTTACATATTTATTATTGGAAAATAATGGTTCACGGTTTATGCATAAGGTTTATGTTTATGAAATTAAATGCTTTTTTTATTTTAATATTTGAGTTGATTGAATGAAAGGTAAATTGCGGTTTACGATATATGAGGTATTAAAAAAAACTACATATTTATACTTACTAGATCTCCTACTTTATAGCCGTGTGGGGCCGGCTTTAGAATTGTCCCACCCCTCTCCACCCATGGGAGTCGTAAGAGCCGACTGAGGGTATACCGGGGAAGTGGGCAGTTGCACTCCTTCGAGTATTAACAACATCCACTGCGATCGCCAACCCGCCTGCCAAGCGTGGCGATTACGGCACTATCTCCCCATTCCTGGGGAGACCTATGTCCAGCAGTGGACGTTAAAAGGCTGACGGACGGACGGAGATCTCCTTCAAACCAATTTTCAGTGGAAGTTTACATTGTAATAATAATAATAATAATCTTTATTGCAACAAACATGGTACGTACAATAGCTTTTTATAATAATTAGTGTTTCACATATTTGGCCAATTGTTAGCATGCAATTGTATTAAATTACACATTTAGGAATCTAACATTTTATATAAATCTGACAAACTATTTTACAATATTATCATTTATACATATTAAATTTAGTACAGTATTTTGTTAAAAATTCATCAACCGAGTAAAAGCGCTCCCGCAACAACCATTTCCGTAACTAATTGAAACTAATTGAAGTAAAAAATAGAAAATAATATTATAATTAAATAGTTGATTTACATAGTAAAACGATATGTAATAGATTTATATTTCAGGAATAAGATAAGGCAAGGGCCATGCCTATCTTCCGTCGGCGGATCACTGAAGTAATGTTACACAGTTCCAGTGGCCCGCCAATACAGGCGGATGAGGGCCCCACATTACCCTGTCGGTTGCCCCGAACTACAGGTTGTGCGGTTAGGCCCATTTTTTCCTGCCTTAATAAAAAATAAGAGCCAGCCCCCTTAGAATGAAAAACGAAACGTTACACGAAATTTCGTTTCGCTTCATTGTGATTAGTCGCCAAAATCACGCGTCGTAATCTCGAGTATTTCAGAAATCACGCGTCGGACTGTTGATCAATCACAATGACTCGAAAGAAAGTTCGTCTAACGTTTCGTTTTTCATTCTAAGGGGGCAGCTCTATTCGACGGGGTGTGCGGTTAGGAACATTTTTTCCTTCCTTAACAAAAAAAAGGGGGGCAGCTCTATCTGACGAATGACTCATGGTCAATCGAATAAAACAAAAACGTCTTAGAGTCAGTGGCGTAACTATAGGGTGGCAGGGCTAGCAAAATGCCACGGGCCCCGACCCGACGGGGCCCCGAGAGTCAAGGTTAGAATTAATTTTAACACCTAACTCTTATGGAGCCTCGCCCCAGAAGTCAGCCAGCCAGAAGTCAGCCAGCCTAAAGAAATCTCGGTTGTTGATCAGCCGTCAAAATAAATAAAATAATATCTATAGGTGGAGATATTCTTACGCAAACACAAAATTGTGTTAAGCCGATGGAGTGAATATTTTGGATATATGTATACGGATGCTCAGGGTGATGCCGGTGCCACATGTGGTCTAACAGATCAGCATTCGGTACCAGCATCCTCTGTTGACATCAGTATGGACGAAGTTGAATGGGCGATTAAAAGTTTGAAGAATGGCATGTGATTAATAATGTATCTTCGAGTATAATTGTGGATTTGGAGAAAGCAATTGACACGGTGGTACAAAAGGAACTTTGGGGCATTTTTCCAGAGTATGGTGTTAACGATAGACTGCTGCGAGCGGTGCAGTCCAATTAAATGAACTACAAAACTTGTGTGCGGGCGGATGGAATGTCGCCCTAGTTTAAATAGGGACGCGTTCTACCAGCTAGAGAGACTGTTTATCATAAATTCTGGATAAATGTCTGCAAAGGTTGAATTAAATGAATGTGGGAGTTTGGATTGGTGAATTCATTGCTGTATGCAAATGATGCGGTCCTACTAGCACAATCAGCCACTGACCTGCAAACACTAGTCGACGTAATGAAAGAAGGTTGTGAGAAAAGGGGCCTACATGTGAATGTGGGCAAAACCAGAATAATGGTCTTTGAAAGAGGAGTACCCAGAACAGATGGTAGAGTAATAATAGGCAATGGCGTGCTGGAACAAGTGGATGAATATGTATATCTTGAACATGGATTTAGTCGGGATGGAAGATACACCACTGATATATAGAGAAGAGTAAATGCGGAAAATAAGAGTGAACGGACCCTTCAGAAAACTTCTTGGCAACCGCCACTTCAGCCAGAAGGCACGCACCACAATACAAAACGCAGTGCTTGTCCCAACATTATTAATGGAAGTGAGAGTTTGGTATGCAGGAGCATGAGAGCAAAATTAATGTTGTCGAATTGCGATCTCTGCGGAAAATCTGGAGTTAGGCTGACTGACCGCCCACCGGCGGACCACCGAAGGAATGTAACATAGTTCCAGTGGCCCGCCAATAAAGGCGGAGAGACGGCACACGGCGGTTTTCTTTAGTGGGTGAGGGCCCCACACTACCCTGTACGTTGCCCCGAACGACGTGGTGCGCGGTTAGGACATTTTTACCCGCCTTAACAAAAAAAAAGGGCTGACTGACCGCATTCGTAACGATGACGTTAGAGAGCGAAGAGATCTGATAGAGAATATTGGAGTAAAGATGTGAAAGGGAATGCTCAGATGGTTCGGACATGTACAAAGAATGCCGGACGAGCGACTGGTTAAGAAGATATACAATGCGAAAATGGAAGGATGTAGGTACAGAGGGAGATCGAAACTAGCCTACCTAGACCAAATCGGTCATTTATTGAAGAAAAGTGGAGTTCAGGATTCTCCTAAACTGGCGAGCATGTATGAAGAGAATTATGAATGCTGAGGAAGTGAAGAGATGTATGGAAGAATAAAGCCTTTTATCAGTGTTGTCTCTGCTTATCCCGCCGGGGAGATGGCGTAATGATAAGTAAAGTATTTAGACTATATGGGCTAAGACTGTCTATGTAACTTGGTTATTTTGTCTATTGAAAATTCGACGGCCAGATTGTTTTTAAAAATAAAATTTATTAGATATTTAATTAACTAAAATGCACACATTAGTAATACGGTTAAGTAAGTAATAAAAAGATTTATTAAAAGTAAATTATAAAGTGACGACATTTACGTACTGGCCCTCCTTAGGGCCCCGTCCAATGAATTTGCCACGGGCCCCAGAAGGTATAGTTACGCCACTGCTTAGAGTAGATACTTTGGACTGGCAAATGTAGAATAGGACACTCACCTATTAAATGTTCGTATTTGTACCTAAAGTAAAAGCAAATATAAATGGATTTTAACTATCGTAATAAAAAATGTTGCCAGGTATATTAAAGCAATGGGTTATGGGTGCGTGTGTTTTAAGTGGGTACTACATTAACGGCCACATTACTCAATTAATTACAAAATAATATAATGTATTTATAATTCGACCTCGCTCGTATTTTTCTCTTGTGACACAACTTTCGTAAAGACCCTTTCTAAACAAACTGGTGGAAACCAAAAGGACGGCCACGTGTATACCTATGCATGATATATACAGTTTTAACAGGCCTTCCTTCCCCTTCCGACATTAACAATTAATCAATCAGCCTAAGGGATATTGCTGTTCAATACTATAACTATAATGTTCCCACATACAGCCTCGCATACTAGTAAGTAATAATATACAGCCTATTTCGCAGAATAGTAAGTTCTCGCAGAATAGTAAGTAATATACAGCCTATTTCGAACGTTTTTTTTCAGTAATATTTTTCGCATATATTTTTTTAAATCAGGATAGACTATATAGACAGATAGAATCCCAGGAATACATCCAAATAGGAAACTTACAAGATATCACTCGAATCTATACTATTATAAAGTTGTAACAGAGCTGTGTCTGTACATTTAAGATATTTGAGAAAAAATTAGGCTGTAGACTGTATTAGGCTATATAGAGGTATCTGAACACAACATTTTTTCTTTGGGATTTTTTGTCTGTTTGTTTATCTGTTTGTTTAATCGCGCATAACGCAAAAACTACTGAACGGATTTAGATGCAACTTTCTCTATTTGATAAATCTCGACTAGACTTAACAAGTGGCATACATTTTATCCCGCTAATATATCGGGAACTTGAGATACAACCTAAAAACTAGCTTTTGGTTGCGGCGGAGCCGCAAGCAAAGGCTAGTATCTAATAATTGTATTCCATTTTTGAACGTACCTTGTGTTCCTCTCTTTTCGTAATTTATTAATGAATACTGTACGGACGGTGACAAAATAGGTACTTATGTAAACAATTGATACAAAATTATATAATAACGTGCAACAGTATATAATGCATATATTATTGCAATATAAAACATTATGCCGTTAAAATGGTAACGTATGGCTTAATATTATGAAAATATATTTTTTTTTAAATATGAACAGTGATGTATTTAAATTAGGACTTCGCAAGGCGACTCTGACTTTTCGAAATAACGTACGCTTTTTATCACAAATTATAATATAATTATTGTGAAGAAACTTGCAAGTCTGAGAATTTTTTTGATCTCCAAGGAAAAGGATGGGAGGTGGTTAGGAAGGATAAGGAGAGAATAGGAAGGATAACAAAGAGAGAAAAGGGAGAGGAATTGTTGTAATAAAAAAGGTATTCATTTGTCTTCCAAGGATATTGTCATTATTACGTTATTGTTAAACAAAAATGTGTCACAAGATCTACCTACCTAACTATCTAGGAAACCCTGAAACTGAAGTGCAATTTGTGATAATTTGAAAAAGAACGACCACACTGCAATAAGTGGTACATGTTCAATGCCAAAAAGGACTATCTAACAGTGACATATCAAAGTTCCATTAAAAGTTATTACCGGGCATTATGCCACTACTCTTGTACAGCAAATGGTATGCACTTGCGCAACTAATTGTATCACTACTCCTTAGGCGAATGTTGACGTAAGTAAGAAAGTGATGTCCTTAACCGGAGCTGGGAGCACGCTACGTGAATTAATTAGACTAGTTTGCTAGGTGTTGCCATATTTAGTTTGTCAGAATTTCCCGGAAAGAGGTGTTGCTTCAAAGACTCGTGCTATGAAATCCCTACTTCTCAGTATTTTTTTTTATTAAACATCTAGACATACACCCACAAGTACATAAACGTGCAAGTAGGTACATAAATATATATTACCTGACACCTGACCACATGCCGTGATGGCTATGTGGGGCCGGCTTTAGAATTGTCCCACCCCTCTCTCCCTCTGTTCTCGTCTACGACCAGTGTGTGTTACCAGTGATGACATACGGAACAGAGACGTGGTCTCTGAATGTTGGCCTCGTATTAAGGCTCAAAGTCGCTCAGCGGGCCATGGAGCGGGTTATGCTTGGTATTTCCCTACATGATCGAATCCGTAATACGGAAATCCGTAGAACGAGAGTTACCGACATAGCCCGCCGAGTTGCCATGCTGAAGTGGCAATGGGCAGGCCACATCGCTCGACGAACCGACAACCGTTGGGGAAGAAAGGTTCTCGAGTGGCAACCACGTATCGGACGGCGCAGCATAGGACGGCCCCCCACTAGATGGACCGACGATCTGGTCAAAGCCGCGGGGAGCCATTGGATGCGGTTGGCACAGGACCGCTCGTTGTGGCGTTTTCTTGGGGAGTCCTATGCCCAGCAGTGGACGTTGAAAGGCTGATGGATGAATAGATGGACTTGACCACAAGATATTACCTGCCTAATAAAAAAAAGTGTAACAAAGGCATTAATTGAATGCCTCACCTCAATTATTGGATTACGTTTAATATTAAAACAATGAAATAGTAAAGTTTAAATGAATCAAAAATAAGTAAATTATGTAACTTTTAAGAGGTAAGTAGTAGGTACCTACTATAAACAAAATAGGCGCGTAATTATTTTTTACACAATAAAATGTTATGTAAGAAACAACTTATTACATTATTTTATGTCACTTTGATGCCATTTTACGAGTATAGTAAAGTTTGCTACAATCATAGATAGTATAACTATATCTATGGCTGTGTGGGGCCGGCTTTAGAATTGTCCCACCCCTCTCTACCCACGGGAGTCGTAAGAGCCGACTGAGGGAATACCGGGGGAGTGGGCAGCAGCACTCCCTCGAGTATTAACAACATCCACTGCGATCGCCAACCAGCCTGCCAAGCGTGGCGATTACGGCATTATCCCCATAACGGGACCGCTCGTTGTGGCGGTCTCTTGGGGAGGCCTATGTCCAGCAGTGGACTTTGAAAGGCTAATGGATGGATATCTATAGCTACAATAGCAACGCGTAATTATCAGGCAAACATTGAGATTTTGTGTGCAATTTATTTATATTCCATCAAAAAGTTAAACTGTTTACTTAAATGCAGATTAATTTCATTGCCTTAGTAAATTCATAAAAAGAATATAATCCATGTTACTTATTATTAACTTTTTTATTGTTAAGGCTGAAAGAAATATTCCGGACCGCACAACCTGTGGTATTTACCGGTAAATGAAGTTTTAGGTACCTGTAAGTTTTGTACCTGTATCGGTCTTTTTCCCTTTTGTAATAATTCCACAATCTACCATAAAACAAGTTGCATATATTTTTCCCTATAACAACAAATTTATATGCCTACAAGAATGTAAAACTTTCAATCTAGCAACACTCTAAATGCGTGCACTCGATCAAGGAATTCAAGGCACATGTCTCAAATATTTGTTATGTAGGTCAAAATTCGGATTAACGGTGATGCTGACTAATGTATTAGCAATTTAATTTATATTCAAAACCTTAATGTGCACAATATATGCAAAACAGAAACATGATTCATATCATAGGAAACTAAAATAGCTTCAGGAAATTGTTTGTTATTTTTTATTAAATAGATTCGAATTAAATAGTTTTAATGCTTATAATAATCGTAAACTAACAAAAAATATATCATAATAATTAAAATTCACAACTGATCTCCACTTCACATTTGTTTTTAGATGTTTTGAAGACCTACGCCACCACTGGTAGCCAGATTGGGTGTCACCATAGACCGCGATAGCTAAAACCTTCCCCGGATTGGAAGGGACGCAGGTTCGAATCCTGCTCGCACTAAATATCTTTTTCGACTTTCACCAATAATTTGTTTTTTAGATATATGTAGTAGTAGCTGCCTCTGTGGTGCAACGGTAGTGTGAGCGACTGCTGATCAAGAGATCTCGGGTTCGATCCCCGGGTCGGGCAGTGTTATTAAGCTTTTTCGTAAAAAGAAAAATTCTCAGTAGCAACCCAGAGTTTGGAAATGTGCCCGGTAGACGGCAATAGGCTCGCCCCCTATTACGTGGGACTTAAACATAGTTAGCGAACCGTGGATATGTAATACACCTCTGCCTACCTCTTCAGGGAATACAGGCGTGATGCTATGTTTATGTTGTATACCTATGTTAAATAATACAATACATATCACAAAGATATCCTTAGTGTGGACTTACATTCCTTATATTAGGTACTTCTTTACTTACACTCTCAAGTGTCATAAAGCATAACCCAATCCGCGTGGACCATCCATGGTCCATGGTGGAATCCATCCATGGTCTAGTATTTTTTTTTTATTATTGCTAATGTTGGCAGACCAGCAAACGGCCTACCTGATGACAAGTAGTAACCGCCGCCCATGGAATATGGCAACACCAAGGGCACAGCCAAGTCGCCGCCTACCGTGAGTAAAGTACTCTTCTCAAACCTCGTTTAAAGAAGGACAAGTCGTAACGCTGGGGAAATACCGCAGCAGGAAGTTCATTCCAGATCTTACACGTACGTGGTAGAAAAGAACGCTGAAAACGAACCGTCATGGACGAGATCGTTTCCAAGTGGTATGGATGAACCCTAGTACGGCGTCTCGTGGTCCGGTGGTAAAACGGCGATGTTGGTACCACCTCAAACAGTTCCTCAGAGCACTCCCCGTTGAAGAGTCGATAGAGCACACAGAGAGCCCCAAAGTCTCTCCGCCGCCCCAACGACTCCAGCTCATCCGTGAGGTTGGGATCATCGACAATTCGAACAGCGCGTCTTTGCAGGGAGTCAAGTGGGTTGAGCTGGTATTTAGGCGCGCCTGCCCAGAGATCTGAACAGTACTCCACGTGAGGGCGGACTTGAGAGCGCTTGACTTCAGACACAAGTTGGATCCGCCTCTCCTCCAGCATGTTCCGAGGGACTTTCTGATGGCCGGTATATCGCGCATCACCCGTACTGTCATCCGCATAGCAATGCATACTCTCTATTGAGAGCAAGTCATTGATATGCAGGATGAACAGCGTTGGGGAGAGCACCGAGCCTTGAGGAACGCCAGCATTAATTTCCATGGTATCAGAGCAGCATCCGTCTACAAGTACTTTGATGCTGCGACCATGTAGGAAGCCGGCGATCCATTTGCAGAGCCCCTCGGGGATTCCATACGATGGCAGCTTCGATAGAAAGGCCCTATGCCAGACCCTGTCGAATGCCTTCGCGATGTCCAGGCTGAACACCAAAGCTTCACCCCCACCCTCCAAGGCCTCTGCCCTGCGATGAGTGAGGTACACGAGAAGATCACCAGCAGATCGACCTTGACGAAAGCCGTATTGGCGATCGCTGATCAGCTGGTGATCCTCAAGTTACTGCAGAAGTCGGTGGTTGATCACTCTCTCCAGTACCCTGGAGAGCAGAGATGTTATCGCGATTGGCCTGTAATTCGATGGGTCCGACCGATCACCTCTTTTGGGAATAGGGTGAATATGGGCTACCTTCCACGAAGTAGGAATCCTGCCGGTACTGTATGAAAGGCGGAACAGGCGCGTAAGGACGGGAGTCAAATCAGGGGCGCACGTTCGAAGAACCACCGCAGGGATGCCATCTAGCCCACTCGACTTATGGACATCCAGTAGCAGCAGCTCCCGCCTGACCGCACGTTGCGTAATGCGGATTTCAGGCATGGAGCTTTTACACCGAGGGATTGTGGGTGGTGTGGCCGCTCCGGCGTCCAAAGTCGAGTTTGAGGCAAAGAGTTGGCCCAAAAGATCGGCTTTCTCTTTGGCACTATGGGCCAAATTGCCTGCCAGTTTTCGCAGTGGTGGGAGACTAGACTGGCAGAAGTTGCCCTGTACTACCTTGGCGAGCGACCAGAAAGCTCGGCTCCCATTGGGATAGCTTGCAAGTCGCTCGCCAGTTCTGGCAATGTGTTCTGCCTTGGCTTCGGCAATAGCCCTCTTGTTGGACCTGAAAGCAGCATTAAATTTCCGCTTCTCCGCTTGGTTCTCGCAACAGGGGCAGTGCAGTGGACAAGGCAGTGGTCGGATGATCCTAAAGGAGCCCCAACCACCACCCGGTATCTGTGTGGATTTTTAGTCAGCAGAAGGTCCAACAAGGAGGGCTCATGACTCTCAATATGTGGGACACGGGTAGGCTGTGTTACCAGTTGAGAGAGACCATAGGCCGAAGCCATATTGAAGAGTTGCCGACCCGGGAGGTCAGTGGTCCGGGACGTACAGGGAGAAAAAAGACATTGTCCTTTGGCATAGTACTTGCAAAGCAAACGCTAAAGGTTGTATAAAGTTGTTTCAAGAAACATTTTGATCTATATTTTAGCACTTGACATGCTCAGCCACTCTTAAAGTACAATTTAGGAGGGGTAGGAAGGGACGCAAGTTCGATTCCCGCCTGTACTAAAATACTCTTTTTCCTTTTTCACAAATTATGAATTGTTTGAAGAAGCTTACCTATATGATTAATTTTATAAAAGCTTATTTCTTTATTTAGATGTTTTTATATATATTTTTAGCATTTGACATGCTTAGCACTATACATTAAACACAAAGTGAAAAATGTGAGGTCGAAAATAAAATCACGAGCAGGATTTGAATTGGCAAAGCATCTGGACGGTATCCAGGAGATGCTGGTTCAAATCCTGCTCGTGACTGTTATTTTCGATTTCACATTTTTGACTTTGTGTTTAAAGCTTATTTCGTTGTTTACTTACTCACGTAGGTAAGTAATATGTACTAGTTGGCCCCCTTAGTTGCTTGCCGCTAGTGAGATAGCGATGAGCATGACAAAATATATTGAGGAGATTGTATGAGTGACAATGTATCATGGGTACCATCTGATGGCTCATTTATGCTTTGTACCTTATTATATTACACGAGGTTGTATCCTCAGATATGAGGTGAAAATGTGATATGAGGTGTCAATACTTCACGAAATACATTGTATTGATTGTATTAAGATGTGATAAAAGTCTCTACTGATTCTGTACTATTATAAAGCTGTAACAGAACTACAATGATGATATGAAAAAAAATTAATGTAGGTAAGTATTAAAACATTTTTTTAATTTTTGTGTTTTTGTCAGTTTATCTGTTTGTTTGTTCGAACACCATGCAAAAACGACTGAACCGATTTTAATGAAACTTTTTTCATTGATGGGTAAGAACTAAAAACTGGAAAGAACCTACGTTTTATTTACGCTTCTATATCGGGAACCTGAGATATATTCTAAAAGCTAGCCAGGCTAGTAAGTAAGCTATTAAATGTTTTTAAAGTATGTACATAATTCTAAAAACACCCAAGAAACTTTGTTATATTTTCTTTATGAGCCACGATCTACCTGATGGTAAATGGTAACCGTCGCTCATAGACTCAACTATATACTGTCAAGCCACTGCTGGCCATTTCATTTCAAATATGACATGAAAGAATAAACGGCTATCTCCTGGTACAAATAAAACCACCAATGTGCTTCATGGGCGGTCACTCGGGAGATGGTGATACTAACCTGCTCGGGCCTGATAGCAAGTGAGCACTCCTACTCAGTACCCAGCCCTATCACCAGTAATGCAATGGGTGCCAACTGCTTTCTTCCCTTAGTCGCCTCGTATGACACCTGTGGAAAAGAATAGGGGTGGTACACTTGTTTCTTCTTTTATACTACATGGATGGCGAAGAAGCATACGGCCCACCTGATGATAAGCGGTTACCGTAGCCTATAGACGCTAGCACCAGCGGCATCACTCGCGTGCCGCCATCTCCGAAGAAGGGGATAGGAGGTGGATTGGAAGGATAATAAGGAGAGGATTGGTAGACAAGGACAAAGGACGTCTCCTTAGTATCCTACCTATCCTATATAGGAAGGATATTATGGAGAGTATAGGCAGGGGGTATGCGCCTCCGGCACTCTTACTCACCTTACTAAATACAACGGTAGGAGCAATCACCATTACACGCTCCTCTTTTGTGAGAGGGTGGTACTTCCCCGATGGAGCCGGCACATTCGTGCTGGGATAAGAAAGGTTCTACCACTAGAAATAGTATTCTTATTAAACAAAAAGTGGAAAATGTGAAATCGAAAATAACAGTCACGAGCAGTATTTGAACCTGCATCTCCTGGATACCGTCCAGATGTTTTGCCAATTCAGTCATCGTGACGACTGCTCCTGACTGCTAATTTCGATAACACATTCATACTTAACGTCTTGGGTGACACCTGCGCCATCTGTCGGAAGTATTTACATACATTATACCGACCAGGTAAACGTAATTTTACAATTAAGTTTTTTACCTAATAATGACGCAAACCCTATAAATATTTAGATATTTTTATATATATCTTTAGCATTTGACATGCTTAGCAATATACATTAAACACAAAGTTGAAAATGTTAAATCCAAAATAACAGCCACGAGCAGGATTTGATCTGCATCAAAGCTGGCAAAGCATCTGACGGTATCCAGGAGACAGGAGACGGTATGGCTAAGCATGTCAAATGCTAAAAATATATATAAACATTTCTAAATACTATTCTTTAGTTCGTCACGTCATAAGAACAAGGCTTCGTACTTAGACAAATCCTTTTATAGGTTTTAGGCTCGATCACGAACTCAGCAGGAGCGGAGCAGTAGCGGTGGCGGCGTGGGGAGCGGCGCGTTCCAATGCATACATTTATATGGGACTGGCCTCGAAGGCAGCGGCGCGGGCAGAGGGTGGCGAGCGGCGTACGAGCGGTGCGTACCAATCTAGCGGTGCCCGTGCGTCTGCATCTTTTAGAGTAAATTTGTTCTGTGGTCTACATTGAGGTAGTGACGTAGTAGAATTTACATCTTCTATAAAGACTTAAGCTTTAGTTAGGCTGATGGTTCTGCCAAAGCCTTAAATAAATAAATAAAAATAAAATCTAGAATGGCAATACCTACAAGTGTTACCAGATACACGGTAATTACACGGCACGCACGGTATTTTTGACTAAAACACTGTCTACGGTAATAATCTATTGCCGCGTCGTTTACTACGATATTTTTTAAATATAAATTACCGTAAAAATAATTGTCAAATTCGTACCCAAAATTATAAAAATGTGTAAAATTAAACCTATATACCAATATTAGATGCAAAACTGGTACAGGTTTCATTGCTTGTTATATCTTTATTAGATCCCCGCTAAATAAAAGATTTCCTGAAGGTGGTATTTTCTCTTGTATATCTCATATTATAATGTGTAGTATATTAAAGAAAGAATGGAATGGCATTTATTATTGAAAAAGTTTTTTGCTATTTAGTGGTTTACTGCCCACATTTATCTTGAACATTCTGTCCTTGCCCCACTCCAATACCGCATGTGAGGGACTGTATCACTCAAGTAAAACGAAGAAGACAGATAGACTGATTACGAAGACTAAAATGAAAAATTCTGGCTCTACAATTAACTTAACTAACTTATCATCACGCCATTTCCCTTGTGGGGTAGGCAGAGAGAACAGAGTGCCAAGAGGCTCTATTCTTGCATACATCTCTCGCTTTCTCAACATTCATAACTCTCTTCATACACGCTCGCCGGTTTTGGAGACTCCTGACTCCGCCTTCCTTCAATACATGACCAATTTGGTCTGGGTAGGTAAGTCTCGGTCTCCCCCTGTACCTACATCCTTCCACTTTCGCATTGTATATCTTCTTAACCAGTCGCTCGTCCGGCATTCTTTCCACATGTCCGAACCATTGGAGCATTCCCTTTCGCATCTTTACACCAATACTCTCTTTCATACCTACTCGCTCTCTTAGGTCATTGTTACGAATGTGGTCAGTCAGCCTCACTCCACAGATTTTCCGCAGAGATCGCATATTGACCGCATTGATTTTGCTCTCATGCTCCTTTTTACATACCCACCTCTCGCTTCCATATAATAACATTGGAACAAGCACTGCGTTGTGTCTTGCGACACGTGCCTTCTGGCTGAGGTGGTGGCTGCCGAGAAGTTGTCCCAATGCTCCGTTCACTCTATTTCCTGCTTCACTCTATTTACTCTTCTCTCTACATCAGTGGTGTACCTTCCATCCCGACTGAATCTACATCCAAGATATACAAATTCATCAACTTGTTCTAGCACACCATTTCCTATTGCTACTCTAACATCTGTTCTGGCTTCTTCTCTTTCAAAAACCATTACTTTGGTTTTGCTCACATTCACACGTAGGCCCCTTTTCTTACAATCTTCTGCCATTACGCCGACTATGGTTTGCAGGTCAGTCGCAGACTGCGCTAATAGGACCGCATCGTCTGCATATAACAGAGAGTTAACCATCTGAACTCCCACATTAATTTTATTCAACTTTTGTAGACATTTATACAGATATATGATAAACAGTCTGGCTGGCAGAACGCAGCCCTGTTTAACGCCGATATTGACATCAAACCAAGGTGACATTCCATGATCCCGCCGCACATAAGCTCTGCAGTCCATGTAGTTGGATTGCACCGCTTGTAGTAGTCTACCGTTAATACCATACTCCGGCAAAATGTCCCAAAGTTCCTTTCGTACAACAGTGTCAAATGCTTTCTCCAAATCCACAAAACTGCAGAAAACCCTCTGGCCTACAGCCAGATGCTTCTCCAGAATGTTGCGCAGAGAAAACACTTGATCCATGCATCCTCGTCCACACCTGAAACCTCTTTGTGCCTCACACAAAAATTCATCAGACACCATCCTCATTCCTCCCATGCTGGCCCGATCACTCTGCGGTACACCAAACCACAGAGCTAACCCGCCACCAGGAAGATCACAGGCGTCGCTACCTTTTCGCTTGGTCTCTGTTACACAGAGCCCAAGCGAAATAGATGGGTGGCGGCCTCCATCGCCGAATCTGCCGTTGTTCGTACCGACGGGGGCGGGTCGGTACGCGTCGCCTCTGGGGCACGCCCTAACCCGCACTGCGGTACGCATTCGAGCCGGATTGCAGCCTGTGGATTACAAGCTGGCAGGGATCGCGACGAGCACGCTCCGGACTATGATTACCCAATTAATTATTCTGGCTCTACAATTATTTATCAAAATAGAAATTATGTTGATATTACACCATCGCAAGACATAATTAAAAAATGACTTCGTCAATTTATTAGAAAGCAGTAGAATTTTTGGAAGAATTATTTATTTTTAATAAAGAAAGCGTTGTATTTACTGTATTTAGATTTAAATTGACACGGTAATTACACGATAGTTTAAAAATAAATCGAAGGCAATTCTATTTAAAAAAACTGCAATTTTTAGTCTGATGACACGGTAAATTTGCAATTTTCATCTGGTAACACCGATAGTTATCCAACCATTCCTACCAAAGAGCAACACTACCTTTAATTCCTACCTTGCCATTAAACAAGAAGATTAATTCCTACCTAATAAATGTCATTAACGTCAATGGTTTCTGTACTTTCTGTCAGATGCATTTCGAGTATTCCTGCACGATTTAGTTTACAAATAATAGAAATCATTGTATTTTATGTACTAGAACACATTTTATTTAATGTATTAGACACATTGATCCTTGACAGCAGAGCAGTACATTTCTCTTGAAGTACCGTAAGCGTTGGACATAGAAAATATTTAGTGCTTTTATAATTTATATTTCTAGGAATAGTTAATTATTATATAAACTGTACAGTTTAAATCATCAATCTGGTGTGTACTATAACATGGACCCATTATCTGATGTGCCTATATGTTTAATTGCATTTATATATATTAATTTTTTAGATAGCCTGCACTCTATCACGATGTCCATGCCACATAGTAGCTCAAGTACGACGAGTTCTAGTACTAAACGCAAAGAAATTTACAAGTAAGTTTTGTTTATTACTTTAGAAATAACGTGGGTACAAATATAAACTAAACAATAAGTAAGTTATGATCTCACTGCGCATGTCGGCGCCAAAAATCATTACGATCTACCTTGATAAGTAAAATGCATCATTGTTAGACATTTATTGCAGTCTCGTCATATTATTACTAATGTATTGGTTTCAATCCCAATACCTCTTTGTACGAAACAAAACTTACATTTGGTATTGACATCAATTTAACACTTTTAATTACCTGCATTGCAACAACCAAATTGATAGAGAGACCTCTAAGCCGATGAATCTAGCCTCCTATGCTTGGAAGTTATGGGACTGGATAGACAGACATTCAAAGCTGTAAATCTTCTATAATCTCGCATCTCATTCACAGATAGATCAGGTGCTATAATACCAAAATTTCATATAATATGATCTACTATATATTTTATGGAATTACATCCTTCATCAATTTGACTAGAACCAAGCATTTCGCCAGGATAAAATGCCAATTTCATAAACAAACCAATTATAAAATATTAATACAAATATATTATGTTTAAAGTATAGTAGCAGCAGTATTTTTATAACAAAAACTCTTTAACTTTGTTGTTATTAAGTATTAAATAACATGTGATTAACAGATACCAAGCACCATGGCCGCTGTATTCCATGAACTGGTCAGTGAGACCAGACAAACGCTTCCGTCTAGCATTGGGCAGTTTTGTTGAAGAATATAATAATAAGGTATTTAGTAGTGACATTTTTCACACTGATGTTCTTATTGGCCCTAGAAGTAGCTTTAAACTTTCGCTTTTCAATTTTGGCAAATGTGTGTATGTTTCCTAGCCCTTGTTTATAATTCTATCATTTTCCATGACTCAGTTTGCACAAGTATCTGTACAAAAAGTGTTACAGGGCTTGTCAAGTATCTGGGCACTATAAAAATTAATTTATCTTAGGTTTAGCTTTTGTTTTTATTATACATTATATAAAAAAGAAAAAATAGATAATGTGACCCTTTCAAATATGAGTGATATTACTTTTTGTAACAAAGAAAATTCTGGATCTAGCATCTGTAAAATTAACAAAAATTGTTTAAGCAACTACAACCTATTATCTCTGTGTTATTATGTACATATTTATTATTTAAAATCCAAAGTAATTATTTTATACACAGGTGCAAATAATCTCACTAGATGAAGACACAAGTGAATTTAGTGCAAAAAGCACCTTTGACCACCCATACCCAACCACTAAGATCATGTGGATACCTGACAGCAAGGGTGTCTACCCTGACTTATTGGCTACAAGTGGTAAGTTAAAGTATTGCTGCGTTTTGACAAATCATTTAACCATAACATAATCTCGATAGTCTGTCTCAAAAGAAATATAGCTTAAAACAAACTAGATTTGACAGTTACTTAAGTAATTGCGGAGTAAAAAATTTTACCACTATGAATATGTTCATCCAAGAAGATATTTTATTATTTCACATCTGCAAACAATCTCACAAACTAATTTGTTCTCAGGTGATTACCTACGTATCTGGCGTGCAGGTGAACCGTACACTCTGTTTGAATGTGTCCTGAACAACAATAAGAACTCGGACTTCTGCGCACCATTGACATCATTTGATTGGAACGAAGTAGACCCTAATTTGATTGGCACCAGCAGTATTGATACGACATGTACTATCTGGGGACTTGAGACAGGCCAAGTTTTAGGGAGAGTTAACGAGGTGTCTGGACATGTGAAGACACAGCTAATAGCACATGACAAGGTTAGTAAGCTTGTGTATAAGCATATTACGGTGCACACATGCATAAAAATTTAAAAAGCATAGGCCCTATTCTTACATTCTCATAGTTTAAAATCGAGGTAATGTAGAATTTTCTAGTGTTAGAACCTTGCTAGTCACAGCATGAATGAGCCGACACTCTCGGGGAAGTACCACCCTCATAGAAGATCAGTTACAAATAACGGTAGATATTTTTACGGTGAGTGAGAGCGCCAGAAGCCCTAACTCGTTCCTTATTATCCTTCATCGCCACCATATGCTTGTTTGCCACCCGCATAATATAAAAAAAATACATATTCTGCAACTGAAGAAAGATTTGGTGTAAGCATAGGCAACTTTACCTATCTACTGAGCCACATCAACAAGCAATTTATTCAAAAGACAACAACGGTATAAATATTTTATTAAACTAAACTATTTGTCTAACTAATCCATGTACATCTAGTTTTCAATTTATGTCAGATTGTTAATGTCATAAAACAAAATGTTTCACATCTGTCAGTAGTCCCATAAAAGCTCATTGTTGTTATGTAAATTGATGTTCACAGGAAGTGTACGACATAGCCTTCAGTCGCGCGGGCGGCGGACGTGACATGTTCGCGTCCGTGGGCGCCGACGGCTCTGTGCGAATGTTCGACCTGCGACATTTAGAACATTCTACCATTATTTATGAGGTATGTATAACTCTATTTTTTTAATAAAATATCATTCTTATTATTCATACTTCAATATATTTATGATATTGGTTTATTAGGCTTAAATGTACACTATTAGATCAAATGTAAAATATTATTGTGGAATAAAGATATTAGTAAATAATAAAAATAAATAAAATATCATTAGCTACTCTACATAGTCTCAGTAGCTATAAAAATAGCTGAACCTAATACCATACAACTGTGATGAGTTCCTCTGTGAAAGTACATTTAGCAGCCATTCAAGATCCTAGTAATTATTGGTTGTCAGAGGCCAGAGTAAAAAAATTGTGGCTCTGGTCCTGTTCTGGTCGCCAGTTGTCCCCCTAGCTGCGACATGCCGGGCAGCTAGGCAGTCGCTTTGTATAACATACATACAGAATCACGCCTGTATCCCAGAAGGGTAGGCAGAGACAACGTCACTTGCCACGATCCTCCTGCCTCATTATATTCTTCATAATTGCACTTTGATTAAAGGGGAGTACCCTTACCTGCCCTTTCTTGACAAAGTCGTCTCCGATTTAGTAAAAGTACATTCAGCAAGGTCATCCTCGCGGAATGTACTTTTACTAGACGGGCCTCGTGGCGTGGTCGGTAGTGTAACCGACTTCCGTGCACGAGGTCGTGGGTTCGATTCCCACTCAGGACAGTTATTTGTATGATGATCACAGATAATTGTACTGCGTCTGGGTGTTTTCTATCTATGATATGTAGGTTAGGGTGATCATAGTCCGGAGCGTGCTCGTCGCGATCCCTGCCAGCCTGTAATCCACAGGCTGCAATCCGGCTCGAATGTGTACCGCAGCGCGGGTTAGGGAGTGCCCCAGAGGGCCGGGGGGGGCCGCCACCCATCACGCCTTGCCCAGTTTGGCGAGTCGAGGGGAGCAGAGTGTCGAGTAGGCACTTGGAATGTAAGAGGTGGTGTGGAAGGTAAGTTACAAGAGCTGGTAACCGTCATGTCGAACAGACAGCTTGATGTGCTCTGTTTAACAGAAACCAAGTGAAAGGGTAGCGACGCCTGTGATCTTCCTGGTGGCGGCATAGCTCTGTGGTCTGGTGTACCGCAGAGTGATCGGGCCAGCATGGGAGTGGGGGTGTTGCTGTCCGCTCGCTTGGCCTCAGGTGTGAAAGACTACGGAATGTTCGATCCCAGACTTCTATGGGTCCTAATAAAACTAGGTGTCACCAGGGTCTTCATGGTCGCAGCTTATGCTCCCGTAGGCTCTTCGGTGGCATCGGATCTAGAGAAGTTCTCGGATAATGTTAGGGAAGTTCTGGATTTGGCAGAAGCTAGTGAACGCGTGATCGTATGCGGAGACTTGAATGGATGGGTTGGGACCAAGCGTCCAGACTTCGAGGACGTGCTTGGTTTATTTGGTGATAAGAGAGTGAACGATGCAGGTAGGCTCATTGCGGATGTATGTATGGAGAGAAACCTTATTGTGTCAAACACATTTTTTCAACATAAGGACATCCATATGTATACATGGAGAAGGAATGAACAGAGAAGTATGATAGATTTAATTCTGGTAGCCAGTCTCCTCCGAAGTAAAAATCTGGATACAAGAGCCTACAGGGGTCCCACTGTCGACACGGACCACTATCTTGTTATTGCGAGATTTAGTGGTCTGTTCAGAAAGTGGAGACACTGGCGAGAGATCGTGTCCACTTCGGAGGGCTTGAAAGAATAAAGATTGAAAAGTTGCAAGATGAGAGTGTATGAGCATAGTATGCAGAGGGTGTCCGTGAACGGCTGACAATGGCCGGGATCTGACTTAGAAGAATGCTGGAGAGTATTGAAAGATAGTATGGTAGATACAGCGAAAGAAGTATGTGGATGCTCAAAGAAGCATAAGAAAGTGAAAGGTCATGCATGGTGGGATACGGAAGTAGCAGCTTCCGTAGACCAAAAGAAGAAAGCGTGGCTGGACTATGTATCTTCTTTGAACCTGAGTGCAAATATGAAAGAACAGAAGAAAGAAATATACCGGCAACCAAAGCCTTAGTGAAAGAGAAGCGTGATAGAGCAAATATGATTGCAGAAGAAAGGCTGACCAAAAACTTCGAGAGCAACACCAAACTTTTCTGGAGGGAGGTGAAGAAATCTCGGAGTGGTTGGTCAGCTTTCAGAATGAATAAAATAAGGTCTAAAGGTGGAGACATTCTTACGCAAACACAAGATGTGTTAAGCCGATGGAGTGAATATTTTGGAGATATGTATGCGGGTGATGTTCAGGGTGATGCTGGTGCCACATGTGGTCTAACAGATCAGCATTCGGTACCGGCATCCTCTGATGACATTAGTATGGACGAAATTGAATGGGCGTTTAGAAGTTTGAAAAATGGTAAGGCAGCCGGTATTGATATGGTGTCTGCTGAGAACATAAAGCTTGGAGGCTCATGTGTCTGGGAATCCTTCCTGATGCTTCTCAATTTACGTTGGAGCTCAGGAATGGTTCCCAAGGACTGGAGAAGCGCAGTCATCGTGCCCTTGTTTAAAAACAAGGGTTCACGTTATGACTGTGCAAACTACAGAGCCATAAGCTTGACCAGTTTGGCAGCCAAAGTGTATGGTAAGATTATTGAAAGGAGAATAAGGATGGTGTCTGATGAATTTTTGTGTGAGGCACAAGGAGGTTTCAGGTGTGGAAGAGGATGTATGGATCAAGTGTTTTCTCTGCGCAACATTGTGGAGTAGCATCTGACTGTAGGCCAGAGGGTTGTGTGGATTTGGAGAAAGCATTTGACACTGTTGTACGAAAGGAACTTTGGGACATTTTGCCGGAGTATGGTATTAACGGTAGACTGCTACAAGCGGTGCAGTCCAACTACATGGACTGCAGAGCTTGTGTGCGGCTGGATGATGGAATATCACCCTGGTTTGATCTCAATATCGGCGTTAAACAGGGCTGCGTTCTATCAGCCAGACTGTTTATCATATATCTGGATAAATGTTTACACAGGTTGAATTAAATGAATGTGGGAGTTCAGATGGGCGACTCAGTGGTTAACTCTCTGCTATATGCATACGATGCGGTCCTATTAGCACAGTCTGCGACTGACCTGCAAACCCTAGTCGAGGTAATGGCAGAAGATTGTAAGAAAAGGGGCCTACGTGTGAATGTGAGCAAACCCAAAATAATGGTTTTTGAAAGAGAAGAAGCCAGAACAGATGTTAGAGTAGCAAAAAAGTGAAAGGAAAATGCAGGAAATGATGTGCAAGATCAAGTGGATGAATTTGTATATCTTGGATGTGGATTCAGTCGAGATGGAAGGTACACCACTGATGTAGAAAGAAGAGTAAATAGAGTGAAGCAGGAAATAGAGTGAACGGAGCATTGGGACAACTTCTCGGCAGCTACCACCTCAGCCAGAAGGCACGTGTCGCAATACACAACGCAGTGCTTGTTCCAACGTTATTATATGGAAGCGAGAGTTGGGTATGCAAAAAGGAGCATGAGAGTAAAATCAATGCGGTCGAAATGCGATCTCTGCGGAGGATCTATGGAGTGAGGCTGACTGATCGCATTCGTAACAACGACGTAAGAGAGCGAGTAGGTATGAAAGAGATATTTACAAAAAAAAATAAGTATACGTATTATATCGTAGTCTGGTACCCATAGCACAAGCGTTAAGCTTAGTTTGGGACCAGAGGACGTTGTGTGAAAATGTCCGTGAATATTTATTTATTTATTATTATCCCCTCACAACTTCATTCACACTCGCCATACATATCTTTTTTGCTGAAAACAATTGTGTATATAAAAACAGAGTTTTAAACGCGTAAAGTGACCCATTCACATTATTACCTGAATTCACTCCCCTTTCAACATCCTTTTTATACTTCCCGTCTCTCGTCAATGTTAAAATACTGGTGGTATAAAGGAGCACCATGACTTTACAATGCTTCGTGTCCCGCAATTTTTCTCACTCTAGTAAACTATAATTGCTCTAAATATAAAATAAAAAGATAAAAAATGCGTGTACTTATGTACGCGCGTGAGAAGTTATACTGCTTTGGCATCATTAATAAATAAAGTAATTATTAAATTCGTAACTGCAAAACTTGTCACAGTTATTATGTTTTTAAATACCTTGTTCGATAAAGTAATTATGTCTAATGTCACTAGATGGCGTTAGTAAAATTTTGAACTTTCTTATAAGTCGATGTTAAGAGTTTAAGTGCTTTCATACCCCCTCCATGGTATCGTTAGACGTTTAACGCAACCTTTTGGAAGTCGCATTAGAAGAATAACTTCAAAAAAAAATATTAATACAAAGATGTTCCTTTTGTTCCAATTGCAGGACCCACAACACACGCCACTGCTCCGGCTAGCGTGGAACAAACAGGACCCCAACTACCTCGCCACGGTGGCCATGGACGCATGCGAAGTGATCATATTGGACGTGCGAGTACCTTGCACTCCAGTGGCCAGACTAAACAACCACCGTGCATGCGTTAATGGTATCGCGTGGGCACCGCACAGGTCTTTACTTATTTTACTATATATTTTACAAGGTTTTATTTAACTTGCATTGTTTGTATGTTCGGATCTTGCAACTGAATTTTAAAGCGCTCCCTTGACTGACTGAGATGAAAGGAGAATGCCCATTTATGGTTTCGTTTTGTATTAGACTCAAATTGGTCTCAAAAATTAAAATTTTAATATCTACAATACCTACTCAAATAACAAGTCAAAATTTCCACGGATAAAAATCTGCTAATTAACAAGTAATTTACCTACTTTGATTGTTTGAACATACCATGTAATAGTGGACGAGCCTATTGCCATCTATCGAGCACATCTAAAACTAGTAATAATTAACATTTAATACATTAAAAAATCAACACATAGTGTGAAAATGTGTAATCGAAAATAACAGTCACGAGCAGGATATGAACCTGCATCTCCTGGATTTATATGGCTAAGCATGTCCAATGCTAAAAATATTATAAAAGTATCTTAACATTCAAAATTACTATAATTGTTTTTTAGTGATAACTATTAATGTGAAAACATCTAATGTGGAGGGAGGGTAAAACCGGTTGTATTGTTTATTTAATTGGTTTTCACGCAATCTGTTGACAAAAGCATCTAACTGAAGTACTATAATGTCAATCAATAAACCAATAACAGATTTGAATGATAAACATACCACACAAACCATCAAATGCTCTAAGAAGAAAATAAACTTTAAATTTAATTATCAATTTATTACATTACACAATTTGATCTAGAGTAGCCTATGTCTTGTCTGAATCATATAGACTTTCTATGATTTTAAGTATAATTAATGAAATTTGACAGCTCAGCAGAGCTTCGCTAACAAAAGCATCGACGCTTTGCGCTTTATGATCGCAACAGATAGGCATGAGATCTTCCAGGAGATTCGGGTATCTCTTCATATGAGTTAGTTATCCTAAATAAACGTGGTGTGAAGTGGTAACCGACTCAGCAATAATACTACCAAGCCACTTGCCAGTTTCATTTTGAAGAAAAAAATATTTACCTATTTTCTTAAATTTATGCTGTTTAATGCAGTTCATGTCACATCTGCACGGCTGGTGACGACCATCAGGCCCTGATCTGGGACATACAGCAAATGCCGCGCGCCATCGAAGACCCAATCCTCGCGTACACCGCAGCTGAAGGGGAAGTCAACCAAATACAATGGGGAGCCACACAGCCTGACTGGATAGCAATCTGTTATAACAGACATACAGAGATACTGCGCGTTTAAGTACCC
Source organism: Leucoma salicis (assembly GCA_948253155.1). Classification (NCBI taxonomy): domain Eukaryota; kingdom Metazoa; phylum Arthropoda; class Insecta; order Lepidoptera; family Erebidae; genus Leucoma; species Leucoma salicis. Next base: position 1,556,081 of record OX411808.1, on the reverse strand, counting down.
ACATCCCCATAATGACCTAATTTTACCTCTATGGGAGAATACCAAAATCAAAATGGTTCATGTGTGATTCTTCCCAACTGCTCTGCTCTCGGATTTTATTATTCTCTCTGAGAATGAGCTATTCAGGCCATATTTACATTGACCGACTTCACAAAAGTTTGAGAAAGCAGGCAGGTTTCCTTAATGATCGCTTTCACCAGGCAGTGATCGTTAAGGAACATATATGCACATAAAAAATTAAGAGGTGGCCCTGCATACTCCAGACATTGATTTTACATTTGGACCGTATTATGCAGAAATGAGCTAACCCACATAAAAGTTCTGCTTTATTTTTTCTGTGTTATTCGTAGTCTTGGGTTGGCATTACCTATCATAAAATATAAATTGTAGTTGGTAGAATAAAACAAGTCTTCGTGACAAAAATAGAGTTTTTTTTCCATTGCTTGGCAACATTAATTTTATCCAGTTCGTGGGTTGGATCATTTCTGCACAACACGGTCCATTTAGACTATTACTTCCCATAATGATGGATATTTACTGTGCTGAGTGCAGTTATTGCTTACAAAGAGACCGCTTATGTACCACAATACCACCATGAACATATTGAGTTTAGTAGGGTTATATAATCCACCCTTGGATTTCTAGGATAACATTGAAGGCACTGATGAGAATTGGTGGCGGCATTTGTAGTCCTCCACCGGCATTTATGTATGTTAAAAGTTTTATTGTTTAGAGACGTGAAAATGTCGATAAAATTTTATGAAGATTATTTTACCAATAACTTTGATAGAAGGGGTGAATAAAACGGATTCGGCTTTTGGTATCCATCGGGCACAGTATATTTTAACGGAATGATCTACAACAGGCTTTTTGTTGTCATTGGTGAAAACTAGCACTACTATTAGTGCATAGTATATACATATATTAATACCTTGTACTTATTCATCCCTTGTGTAATATTCACCCCGTTTGGGATACAATGCGATCATTTTATTTTATGCTATTTATGATTGGTATTGTAGTAAAATGGATTTGAAGAGTTGATACATTAATGTGTGATCGTGTGAAATGCTTTTGTACAATTTGTCTACAAATTTGTAAATAATATTGGTAGATTTAATTACAAATAGGCGCCAATGAGCCTTTATTTAAAAGGGTTTAAAGTGATGTATGTAGATGACCTTTTTTATAGCTATTCCCTAAGGTTAGGTGGTTTCTTTTCTAGGATGCTAAATTGCGCCCCAGCATGACTGAGTCCAATAATTGCAGTTACTACTTGCCTTTTGACTTAGTTTTATCACCACATGCAACAAAAACAATTGACAGAATAAGCCTTTTTATTTATATAAAAAATACAGCTTATTTATTGATAATTGGGCGGTCGGCACTAAAATCTATATAGGCGAGTTTCATACGTGTAGTGCTGTATATTGCGTAATTTAACGTTAAATATATTTTTGATATGGCAACATTGAAACTACTCTGTGAAGTTTATGCTCGAATTAGTCTAGATTATTAGTAGACCCCAAACACAGAGTTGAGTCATCACAGTAACACCTTATTGGGGGGTATTTTTTCACCGCAGGTTTTATTGCATCTTCGGGCCCTTATCAGTGCGGGTTTATATACCATGCAGGCCCAGTGCGGGTTGGCTAAAAATTAAGTTTGTATTTTAAAAAGTGCATTTTAAAGTATGGTTTACCTGAGGCAAGTATCGCAAATCTAGTAGTCAGATACGACACAATTTAGTTTTTTTTTGGTATGAAAAAATTTGTATAACAGAGAAACACTTAAGAATTATTTTTATTACAATTATTTCCGTTCGCTCCTTTTTTAATCGTAATAACCAATATTGCCGTGTGAGGCTGGCTTTAGAATTGTTCCACCCATGGGAGTCGTAAGAGCCGACTCTGGGAATACCGGGACAGTGGGCAGCAGCACTCCCTCGAGTATTAACTACATCCACTGCGATCGCCAACCCGCCTGCCAAGCGTGGCGATTACGGCACTATCCCTCATTTTGGGGAGGCCTATGTCCAGCAGTGGACGTCGAAAGGCTGATGGATGGATAGATGGAACCAAAAATTCCTTCTCATTATCGCTATTGGTAATGTTTGTTTTACAATTTAATGTAATGCCTACCCCAGTATATGGGTATCACTTACTATTCCACGGTTCGCGACTTATTCAATAAACTTGGCTCAATGCAATATTTACAAAAAAAAGACTGCGAGATCGGCAATAATGGTGTTGATATTTGTATCACTTAGCAGATTTTCAGTCTGCCACTAAATCAAGAATCAAACAAGGAGAACAATTCCCCGTGTTGGCATTGGCAGCATCTAAATTATTGCGTAAGCGTATGACCAAGACAAGTTTTTGGTAATGGATATATTAATAGAATACATTTAAATAATTTTATGCACGTGATGACGAACTAAAACTGTTACCACCCCATTCTTTCCCGCTGGTATACAAGGCGACTAAGGGCCAGTTCGATGCTCACCATTTCATTTCGCGGTTAGGGAATGAAAAATGGATAGCTAGCTCCCGCTACAACCAAAACAAAACAAGGTGGTTCACTTCAGTGAAACGGAGACGGTAGACGGCGGTACCAATTCAATTCAAAAATAACTTTCATTTTATAGGCTTATTAAAAGCGATAACTAACACGTGCTCTTGATGCAAGTGCGTGGTGCTTGCGATCGCCACAAGCGGCCGGATTCCGTACTAAGGCTTTTCATGAGAAGAACCCGGCAAGAAACTCATGCGCTGACGGAGTACTCCATTTTGGTATCTAGCCTAGATAGTAGTATCAGTAATTCAAAGGATGATAACTACTTCTTTTATAGAGCAAGATCCCATGGCCCCTAGACATTACTTATTTTCTCAGAAATAAATTGTATGGGATAAAGTAAGTGTTAGTATGTACTTTGGAGTTTATGCTAGCTTAACTAGCTTGGCCCGACGGCCATTTGTCAGGTACCAGGCGCTAAAGGCAGATTCAAATTCAAAAATATTACTTACTACTTTATTTCATAGGCTTATTATAATAGCACTTAAAATCGTTAAAGTTACTTACTAATAACTAACACGAGCGCTTGAGGCAAGTGCTGAAGATAAAAATAATATTCACTTTTCTTAAATTCTCAGTGCTGATTTTTATGTGTTTTATAAAATATTGTTAACATTGCCAGATAATTTTCGTAGGCGGTAACTTTTTTTTTTTTAATTGTAACTTCACTTATATCCTCAGTCTTGATTTTTATATAACTATTAAAGTAATCGTCTCGTACTACACGCGTGGAAAGGAGTGGAGTGGTATCATTTCAAATTTTTAGTTCTTCACCGGATGAGGGTAGATTATACTTAATATTTTTAAGATTTATTAGAGATTACTAGATTTGCGATATGTTATCTTGTTATTCCTGAATAAGACTTAAGAGCACCAATGTCTTTAAGCGTGTTAATTTTGTTTATACGGGACTGTTTTTGTATTTATTATATTTAAGTACTTCTAGATATAATTTATTTCTAAAAATATACAAGTCTTTTCAGACTGAAAATATCGTGTGATAGTGTAAGTAGCGATCTCCTTGTAGATTTCTAAACTATATAATTGTTTGTGTGCTCCTTAAAATGATCTAAATGTCCGAGAATGTAACGCGGAACCCCGCTGTTCTATGAACAGATCCAACCTTTTGTTAATTTACAAAAGCCTTAGAAAACAAAAAAAATGTGGTAATCTTGCAATATTATTTTATTTGATAAGTATTGAAGTAGCTATACTATTATAAATAGATATAACTATATAAATTAAAATTATTGGGAAATAAAAAGGTTCACCTGTTGTGGCTAGGATTGAACCCTCAATCTTGGTAGTTTTTTTTTAAATTAAAATTATAATAAAAAAATCACAATATTTCCAAAAGGTTTTGTATTCCTGTGGTGATGTTTTTGAAATAGTGCTACTGTGACGGCATTTCGATAATATATTGATTATTAGACGAGACTCGATAGTAAAATATTCAAACGCGCGCCACGTTCGGGTACATTTCGTTACATGGGAGAGCAGAAAAATATCGATAAACGGAAAATAGCATACATATAAAATACGAGTGACGTATACGTACAGAGATAGGTGTGTCAGACGCTGTGCAATTCGTTTTTGTTTGGTTCCTGTCAATAATTATAATCCATAACTATTTTAGGAGAAAGTTCACCTGTACGGTGCTGTATGCTGCATGCGTAATTATTTGTTTAATTTCGCAACATTTTTACTATATTAGATTTAGAGCATTGATAATTTATATTGTTTTAAGGTACATACCTACTGAATAAAATAATTAAAGATTGTTGTTGAAGTTTAATTTTTAGAGTATAATGAAAATATAAAAAATCTGTAATTTTATAAATAATTATTAATATCAAACATAACACTCATTAGTTAAATTAAGATACATAACAAAGATCTCATAAAAACAATCCAGAGAAAAACAAATCTAAAAAATGTATAAAATTTTACTGTTTGGCCTAAACCATCCAATGCTACCTATTATTACATAAAACACAATATCATGCCCATGTCTTGTGTAGTCATGCTAAAAGTGTGGCACCAGACCTCAGATACCCCTCCAGATGTTAGGCAACCGCTACAAACGACTGCCATAGACGCTTATTGTGCCTAACTAAAAAAAGTAGCCAATAACCTTATGGCCAGTACTCTTTAAATTGCTTTATACTTTGAAGGGGCTATATTTGGAAGACAACATAACCCTATATCGGGTCATGAATCAGAAATGGAGGGAATCTGATTTGGACACAAATCTTTGTCAAAAGCGAATTCTTCATAAATCTTTAGCAAATGTTTAGGAGTTCTTGGCTTGTAATCAAGTAAAACCTCTTCAAAATAATCCATTGTTACTTCAGTGCACTCCAAGTCTTTCTCAAGTGCTTTTAAAGCAGCCTCATGACAAAGGGACTCTAGTTCAGCTCCTGAAAATCCCTCTGTTTTAATTGCAATATAATCAGTATTCACATTTTCACTAATGCTCATTTTCTCTAGTTTCAACTCTATGATCTGTAGCCTAGTCTCATAATCTGGTAATGGTACATAGATAAGTCTATCCAACCGGCCTGGCCTCAGTAATGCTCTGTCCATCATGTCAGGTCGATTTGTAGCTGCCAGAATAGTCACAGAGTTCAAAGGAACAACACCATCTAGTTCTGTTAATAGCTGAGCCAAAACCCTCTGGTGGACGCCACTGTCACCACCTGATCCTCCTCTCTCAGTTCCAATTGCATCCATCTCATCAAAAAATATTACAGATGGCGCTACTTGACGGGCTTTTGTAAACAGATCTCTAACAGCTCGCTCTGAGTCACCAATCCACTTCGAAAATAATTCTGGGCCTTTTATGGATAAGAAGTTGAGGCCACTTTCAGTAGCCAAAGCTTTTGCTATCATAGTTTTTGAACAGCCTGGAGGTCCATATAATAATACTCCACTTGGAGGCTTCACACCCAACCTCTTAAAGCTAGCAGCATGTTTCAGAGGCCACTCCACAGCTTGGCGTAATTTTAGTTTCAAATCTGATAACCCACCAATATCTGACCATCGAACATTGGGTATTTCTATTAGCAATTCCCTCATGGCACTTGGTTTCACTATTGTTAAAGCTGCAACTAAATCTTCCTGCTCAATAAACTCACTAGAGCGTTTTATGCACTTCATATTAGCTTGTGTGCAAAGATTTACTAAATCTGCTGCCACATAACCATGAGCTAAACCTGAGATAGTGGTAAGTTCACTCACTTTATTAGGTATATTTCTAAATAAACCATACAGGATTTGACTCCTTTGTTTGCTATCTGGTATAGGAACTTCAATTTCTTTATCAAGTCGGCCAAATCTTCTCAACATTTCATCAACACTATCTGGTTTTCTAGTTGTTGCCAAAACAAAAACCTTATTGTTGTTATCATGCAATCGGTCCAAGGCGGCAGCAAATGCAGAAGTGATTCTTCGTTCCTGTTCTGTACTGTTATGAGATCGTTTCGGACATATAGTTTCTATTTCATCAACAAATATAATGCTTGGCTGGTTTTGTATAGCTTTCTCAAATAAATCATTAGTAGTGCTTTCAGTTTCACCAAAATATTTACTGAATATTTTTGAGCCATTTATATCTACATGAAAGCAATTGCAACTTTGTATTATATATTTACAAATTGTTGTTTTTCCAACACCAGAATGTCCATAAATTAGAAGTCCCCTTGCAGGTTGGAAATATGCAGTTAGTTTATCAGTATTAAAAGCTATTTTAATATACGTTTTTATTTCCTCCAAAATGTTGTCATAGCCCCAAAGAGTCTCCATGTACTTTTTGCTAACAGGTTGTGTAGTATCCTTTTCTATAGTCCAATTTGTATTTTCACTTAAAACATACCATTCCTTAACATTTAACAAATGTGATTTTATATCAACCACCTCTATTTCCAACTTCTTACCAAAGTAATAGTACACCAAAACAGTCCCAATATTAACAAAGTGATCATAAAAGTTATGTTTCAAAATATCACAAATATCTTCTTTAACTTTATGATTTTTTATTTTAATTGATATTTGTGTTGCCTTTGGTACCTCCTCTTTGAGCAGTGTAACTGATACAGACTTGGTATCATTGCTCCAGGCATTTGACAGCTCTGAAAAGAATAATATTAAAATAAAAAACATGAAAAAAATAACAATAACCATTTTTATGTTTTTGTTTGTTCCAGGCCCTGTTACTGATGCCACAATTCTTTTTTTTTTTTTCCTTGATTTGCTTATTGTGTCATATCCCATGAGCAGCCAATACATGATACTGGCAGTAATTTCATAAAGCAACAGCAGATTGCCTTTAAAGAAGTAAAAATAAAAAACCCACTGTTCAGCACTGGCCAGAAAAGGAGCTTTACTTAAAATTCATATTTTCTTCCATACACTTTATTGTATCTGTTTAATGTTTTTTAACTCCCAAGATAGCAAAGGTTACACTATCTATACTAGGCACACCTCTATTCTAAAAACTTTTTTGTTACCTGAGATTTATAGTATCATTAATACATGCTGCATCAACCGATTTAGGAGTAAGAATCAATTAAGCCCTATTGCTGCTAATGGCCACTAGACACCAGGCCAGAAGATTAAAATCTGTGGTATTACCAACCTACATCCTTTTATCGAAGGAGTATAACCAAGAAATAGTACAAACCTGATGCTGGTACTATAACAGCTGCTGGAGAGGAAGACTTCGATGGCCACATGCGTTTCACCATAGCCGGGACACCTTCTCTCCTCAACAGCAACGGGCACCCAATTACAGCATCTATCAGAGACCCAGCTGATGGGTGAAGCATGACTGCGTCTTTTGGAGCACCTTCAGGTGGGGCTACTGCTCTCTCTAACCAACTATATAATATGCCGTCCGCTACATAAGGACATTTTACTTGATCTTTTTGGCAAGACAAGTTAGCGTGATTGGTCTTGTCGTTTGATGTTATACTACAACCACAAAGCTCACAATCTACCCAAAGCGTTTTCTTAGGTTGTTTTGGCGCCATATTTAGCAACTATCTGATTGAACGTTTTCTGAGAACGCTTTACTGTTTGTTTTTGGTTTGTTTATAACCTTGGTTAATAATTAATATAGCATAGAAGTTAGGAATAGGAGGTTAGTTTAGTAAAAAAATCAAAGAGTAAAATAATATATAGGTACCAGCTTAGACGAAGAATAATATAGACTCGCTACTATTTTGACATTAAGGATGAAGAAAAGGATGCACATATAAGGTTTTACCAAGAGTGAGAGAGACAGGTATGTGTACATTTATCCTTTTCGCGTATGCGTCAGTTGTATTTGGACCCAATGAACTGGGTCCAAACAATAAGGTGGCCAACCGTTCCCATCATCAGTATGTAAGCTTGTTTTTACAATTGACGTAAAAAACCTAATACACTAATTAGTGTGTGACTAAATACGTCCTAGACAGAGCGAACAGGGGCGTAGCTACCGCCGTATTTGCCGTATCAATTATACGGGGCCCCCGGGCCACGGGGGCCCCCAAAGTGTGTAAGGAAAAAGAATAAAAACTTTCTAATTTATTTTATTTTACAAATGACAAAATTCTATAAAGCAATTCCTTTTTTTCCCGCCTTAAGCGTGCGTTCAAAAGTTGGCAACACTACATCGTTATGGCGGGCTGCGGGACTTCCCCGTTTTACTTACTTCATCTTCAACTCAGCGGGGAATCCCCGGGAATCCTTCATCGATATCGCGATGTACGTGTACGTTGTTGTACTTTGCATTGGATGTTAAACCACGGAGTGCAGTGCACTGTTTATTTACGCGCTTTATATAAATGTGCATTACATTGTAATTCAGTACAAACAATATTGTTCTTCTGGTTTAGCAGTATTAGTAACGATTTGTAAAAGAAATGAGTGAAAGAAAAAGAGATTATCCCAGCGGCGCTGAGAAAAGAAAAATTAAACAGAAAAGGGACGAGGTTATAAAAAAAGTGCCCAAAATTTCTTCATTTTTTCAGAGACAAGATACTGTGAGTGATTTAGATTGGAAAGGTAAGTACTACACTACTACCCAACCCATTTATTAGGGGCCCGTAGTGATAAACAAGGAAATCTTTTAATTTCGGACTGTCCATCTGTCCGTCACAAAAAGTTGTCTCCCCCCTCGATTTTCACAATTATACTGTTTTTAGGGTTCCGTGCCATGATTAAAAAAAACAAAATTTTAACTTATCTATAGGATCGATTTGTTTTGTTGTTTGTTTATCAGTCCGTATCGTATCGTTAATTGCGTGTTGAGAACTTCAGATGTGCAGACTCGCTTTCGGGTTCTCGTTTTGTATGGCCACTACACTACGCGCTGCGTTTAAATAGCACGCAGGTGTATAGTAATGCACGGACGGGCTGCAGGTGATTTTGTATCTACTAATAGGTACGAGCACAATCCGCGTAGAATCTGTGTGCGTCTGAACTGAACACTCTCTAACTGTGACCCTTAGTAACGTTATTTATTTATATATAACTCTTTTTAGTTTAGTATCAAAGCATTCGTATTTATTTTTTAACAATTACTCGTTTATTTTTAGATTCTTCTGAAGCATGTTCTTCGTCACATATCCATCCGGAAATAGAAGAAAGCCAAGCACATACTTTATCGGATGTCCATCCAGAAATCGAGGAACCCCAAGTCAACGATTCTGATATATCTGCAGATAATGCAGATTGTAATATAATTTCATCAGATAGAGGAAATTTTGGTGACAATTTAACTGAATGCGAACGAAAAATAATTTTTAAATTGGGTCCATTTAAACCACAAGGACCATTTCCAAAAGTTTCAGAAAATAACCGACCTTTTTCAGCTTATTATTATTCATATTTCAATCGCCTGATCGTCAAAACAAATCGTACTCCTCTGCTTGGGTTAACGGTGTTTCGGTTAGAAGCAATTTCACACAAACTATTCTTGACCATGAAAAGTCACAGCAGCATATTAGTGCCTCACTCTCTTATAATAATTGGTTGCAAGGAAATACCATCGATACTCTATTGAAAAGTGAAATCGATAGTAAAATTACATTCTGGAGAGATGTACTGCATCGTATAATTAATGTTATAATTACTTTAGTATCTTGTAATCTACCTTTGAGGGGGCATGATTCTGATTCTGGCAATTTTATGGCAATTTCACGTCTGCTATCTAACTATGATGCAACTTTAAAAGAACTTTTTCTAAAACCGAAAGGTGAAATAAATTATTTAAGCCCTACGATTCAAAACGAAATTATTAGTTTGCTTGGTACTAACGTTAGGAACAGTATTATCTCAGAAATTAAAAAAGCTCCATTTCTGACAATAATTCTGGATACAACACAAGACTTGTCAAAAATTGACCAACTATCTGTAGTTTTTCGATATATCTCAGTTACAGAAAATGATGATAATGTGCCTAAAGAAATAAAAATCTGTGAGTCCTTTTTAGGATTCATAGCAGTAACCGATTGCAGTGCTGCAGGTCTGAAAACTGTCATTTTAAATTTGACTAAAGAATATGGAATTGATTTGACTAAATGTAGAGGACAGGGATACGATGGAGCAAATGTTATGTCGGGTGTGTATGGAGGATTACAAACCCTAATAAAAGAGCATGCTCCAAATGCCGATTATGTTCATTGTGCTGCGCACGCTTTAAACTTGGTTTTGAACGATGCTGCGAGACATGTTCGTGAAGTATCGACTTTTTTCGATAATTTAGAAAAAATATATACTTTTTTTGGCAATAGTATAAAACGCTGGGCTATGCTAAGTGACGATTCATCTGAAAAATATTTGATTACCCTTAAAAAGGTATGTCCTACCAGATGGTCTTCTAGGAACGACGCTTTATTAGCAGTAAAGAAAAATTTTTTACTAATCACTTTGTACCAACTAAATTTAATTTCAAATAAAAAAGATGAACGTGAAGAATGTAAAAGTATAATTAATATTTTAGAGAGTTTTGATTTCTTAGTGCTTGTTACATTTTTTTCTTCACTATTTGAAATTATTAATCCTGTTTCTAAAGCTCTACAGCATGAAAATAATGACTTACAGAAATCTAGTATTTTATTAAGTAATCTTTTAAATAGACTGTGCCAATTAAGAAATCAGAATTCATTTAATAGTTTGCTAAATGAATCCAAAGATTTAGCAAAAAAGTGGGGGGTAACAACTGTTTTTAAAAACAGTAGGCGAAAGATAACGAAGCGTTTTTTTGATGAGTTATCACAAGATGAGAGAATTTCCGACCCGGAATCCTATTTCAAAGTCACTGTATACTATTGCTGTTTAGATATATTAATTTCTCAAACTAAAGAAAGATTTCAGAGCCTTTGCAACCTGAGTAGTATATTCGAAATATTACAACCGGAGAAACTCCTATCTTCTTCAAGCGAAGAGATATTAAACGCTTCCGGAAAACTGTCTGCTAAATACAGTAAAGACATCTCACTTAATCTTTGTGACCAATTAAAGGCTCTAAAAACATGCTTAAATTCTGAAATTAAAAAAATTTATTCCATTAAAGAACTCATTGAATTATTGCTAGTAAAATTCAATAGTCTTGCATCCAGTTTTCCCGAGGTAATCACAGCATGCTTTTTATTCTTGACCCTTCCAGTTACAACCGCAACGGCAGAAAGAAGTTTTTCAAAATTAAAACTAATAAAAAATTACTTAAGAACTTCGATGGGACAAGAACGGCTGTCAGACATCTCACTATTGTCCATAGAGGCAGAAACTTTAGAAAAACTAAAATCATCATCAGCCATAAATGATTTAATAAATCAGTTTGCCGATAAAAAGGCAAGGAGAGTGAATATTTAAAATTCGATTTTTATTTGTAAAATGGGTAAATTATGTGATAAATAAATATTACTTCTCACAATATTTTTTTTCTTTTGTGAAAAATCTTTACCTCCATATAAGGGCCTCCAAAAAAATTTTTATACGGGGCCCCGACAAGGCACGCTACGCCACTGAGAGCGAATAAGGTTTTTAACTGTTGTCAGAGTTTTTTGGTGTTTTTAATTTGAATATCATGTTATTGGCGTCATAGTTTGTATAGCAGTTCTACCTACGTAAGTGTTTATTACTAATTACTAACTAAGTGTTTATTTATCGTATTTGAATATGAATGATATGTAGGTTATCCCTCCAGACCCCACTCCTCCTGATCCACCCGATCGTGGTTGCAGTGATACCCCATCCGCATCCCTAAAGCGACGTGCTGGTATGTCTGAGACTCCAGTAACAAACAAAAAAACCATCACTAATACTGAAGTAGCCTCAGCTTCAATACAAACAATCTACACATCGCTAGCTTATACAATCGGTATCACAGCGTATTCTGCTAATGACAAAGGGCCATATATTGTTCACGTGTCTATGGCAATAACTGATCCATCATCAAATCCTTTATTAAAACCTATTAAATTCGGCCAATTCCTTAGTAAAAACAAAGTGCAAAACATCTGCCCAGATGGCATCAAAACCATTGGGCGTAACAGGGTGGCAGTGTTTTTAAGACAGCACAGGATGCTAATAAATTTGTAACTGATCCCATTCTTAGTGCTGGTAACTACAATGCTATTATTCCAACATTTAATATAAGTAAACACGGTGTTGTCCGAGATGTTCCCTTAGACCTATCAATGGAGGAGTTTGCTTTGTCATTGTCTTTCCCTTCAGGTAATGGTGAAATATTAAAAGCTAAGAGACTCAATAGGAAAACCTTTACAGATGGATAAATTAACTGGATACCTACACAGACTGTAGTACTGACTTTCCGAAGCCAAGTACTCCCATCTGCTGTCTACTCCTTCTATACCTCACTCTCAGTTGAACCTTACCTCTTTCCCACTATCCAATGCAACAATTGTTGCCGTTTTGGACATGTTAAAGCCCAGTGTCACTCTAAACCTAGATGCTTTAAATGTACCCAACCACATTCAGGTGACACTTGTGACTTGGAAGAATCTAAGTCCACCTGTATACTCTGCTCTGGAACCCATTTTGCTACAAATAAAAGTTGCCTAGAACATGAGCGACAACATTCAATCAAATCTGTGATGTCCCAACACAGCATTTCTTACCAGGATGCTAGCTCAAAAACCCAGCCGTCTATACTCTGATGTGGTTTCCCATACATCCCAGCAATCCCAGCCATCTGTATCTAATTCTTTTCCCACAACTTCATATAAAAAAACGACTTATACCCTCCCTAAGCCCAGAGCCCCTCTAGGCAAGTCTTATGATAGGGCTCTAAACGTTTTTACGGGATTTATACCATGTAAATTTTTACTTACGAGTTTCCGATATTTCGGCACTGTTGCAAGCGCCATGATCACGGAACAACTGAAGTCCTTGCGGGTGGGAATAGTTTTTATTATTCTGCGGTTAGAAATATCTATCTACCCGCTTTCTCACTCGTTTTTGACACGCAACACTATCTATGGAACCACTACCACTGGTCTCACTCACGTATCGAGCTCGATCACGACACACAACACTTACGGTGTCGACCCTGGTTTTTGAGGTGTTTTTCTTCTTCTTTGTACATAGACGAATCACGGGACGCCAGGTGCTAGATAATTGAAAACCATCTTCACGGTTGAAATTTTTGTATTTCGTGATTTCAATGGCTTCTCTCACCAATCTGGGTATATAGTGGCGTTCTGTCTGGGTATATAGTGAGGATAATCCTCAGATACTTTCGACAGAACGCCACTATATACCCAGATTGGTGAGAGAAGCCATTGAAATCACGAAATACAAAAATTTCAACCGTGAAGATGGTTTTCAATTATCTAGCACCTGGCGTCCCGTGATTCGTCTATGTACAAAGAAGAAGAAAAACACCTCAAAAACCAGGGTCGACACCGTAAGTGTTGTGTGTCGTGATCGAGCTCGATACGTGAGTGAGACCAGTGGTAGTGGTTCCATAGATAGTGTTGCGTGTCAAAAACGAGTGAGAAAGCGGGTAGACAGATATTTCTAACCGCAGAATAATAAAAACTATTCCCACCCGCAAGGACTTCAGTTGTTCCGTGATCATGGCGCTTGCAACAGTGCCGAAATATCGGAAACTCGTAAGTAAAAATTTACATGGTATAAATCCCGTAAAAACGTTTAGAATTATAAGTGACCATGAAAGTTTGAAATTCTATATTATGATAGGGCTGCCTATTTGGATATCTGTTGTTAGATATATTTGCCCATCAGTCCTGGCTATGCATTATCATCACAAAATAATTCTACTGATGATCCCCAAGACAACCTACTGTACATCTTAATTACAATGCTTATCACCCTAATATCACAAAATAATATAAAATTACCGTCCAACGTTGCTGCTAAACTTACAAAATGTTACTTCTTAACTGGTTTAAATGGACCAAGTAATTCTGCAGTGGAACTGTAAGAGTCTTCGTCCAAGAAAACATGAAATAATAAATTTAATTAATAACTTCCATCCATAAGTTGTGACCCTCTCGGAGACATAGCTTGTTCCGGTTTCTCATTTTAGGATACCTGGATATTTATGCCTCCGTGAGGATCGCTTTGATGGGTATGCTGGATGTGCCTTGTTACTAAAACAATCCCTCCCTTTTACACAAATTAGCCTTCCACCCCATCCATCTGAAATCAATATTGTAGCTATTAGAGCCTTAAATATCTCCTTTGTGTCTATTTACATTCCCCACCCTAATTCCAGACTCATTGTTGATATTCTTGTGCTTATCTCATTTATTCCACCACCTATTATTTTTATGGAAGACCTAAACGCCCATCACACTGCTTGGGGCTCTCATCATAGTGACTCATTTGGATATCTGTTGTTAGATATATTTGATGAAAGTGACTTCTGTATACTGAATGATGGTTCTCCCACTCGGAGAGTTCTACCCTCCCAAAATGTAAATAGTGCCGTTGACCTCAGTATATGCTCCTCTGCTTTGTTGCCACGTTTAAGCTGGGACATCATGCGTCTCACTTATGGTAGTGATCATTACCACAGACACAGGTTTAAGTATATTTATCCTTTTCGCGTATGCGTCAGTTGTATTTGGACCCATTGAACTGGGTCCAAACAATAAGGTGGCCAACCGTCCCCATCATCAGTATGTAAGCTTGTTTTTGTATTGACGTAAAAAAACCTTTATTAATCACATTATATACGCTAATAATGTCCTATCATTCTTTTATCCGGCTAAAACAGGTAATACATTTTTAGTCAACAAAGTTATAATCATAGTTATCTTCTAAAATTATTCCGGTTATCTATTGCTATCTCGACACTGCATACGCTGATAGCTTGTCTATAATATCCTTCGTTTAAGCTCTGTCTAGATGTATTTAGTCTGAGTATAAATATATTTTTACAATTGTCATTATTATTTGTTACATTTAAATACAATATTTCTTCTCTACATATTCGACCAGTGACGGGCAGTGTGACGCTGTGGCTGTGCCATGAAGGTTCATTCTTTAAAATGTATTAGAACATGTAACATTAGCGTATAACGTGATTAAATCGAAACACCTTGCAAGTTTATGTTTTGTAAGGATTATCAGAAAAATGTGTATATTTAGGAATATATGTCAAATGTCGTTTAAGCTATTCACAGACGTTCCGATTTGGCTGGTTCTGACCATGAAGGTTTTTTGTACGTCCATACAAAAACAAGCTTACATACCGACGATAGGTTCGGTTGGTCACCTTATTGTTAGGACCCAGTCGATTGGGTCCAAATACAAATAACGCATACGCGAAAAGGATAAAATATTTCTACATTGTCTCTCTCACTCTTGCTAAAATCTAATCAATATGTGCATCCTTTTCTTCATCCTTAGTGTCATAATAGTAGCGAGTCTACAATATTCTTGGTCTAAGGTATAACCTTAGACGAAGAATAATATAGACTCGCTACTATTTTGACATTAAGGATGAAGAAAAGGATGCACACTAGGTTTTACCATGAGTGAGAGAGACACAGGTATAAGTATATTTATCCTTTTCGCGTATGCGTTAGTTGTATTTGGACCCATTGAATTGGGTCCAAACAATAAGTGGCCAACCGTCCCCATCATCAGTATGTAAGCTTGTTTTTGTATTGACGTTAAAAAAACCTTTATTAATCACGTTATATACGCTAATATTAAGCTTGTTTTTGTATTGACGTTAAAAAAACCTTTATTAATCACGTTATATACACTAATATTACATGTTCTAAAATATTTTAAGCAAAATATAAGCATAACTGCAATTTCTTTTGTCCTGTCATTCTTTTATCCGGCTAAATCAGGTAGTACATTTTTAGTCAACAAAATTATAGTCATAGTTATCTTTTAAAATTATTCCGGCTATCTATTGCTATCTCGACACTGCATACGCTGATAGCTTGTCTATATTATTCTTCGCCTAAGGCCTAGACGAAGAATAATGTAGACTCGCTACTATTTTGACATTAAGGATGAAGAAAAGGATGCACATACTAGGTTTTACCAAGAGTGAGAGAGACATAGGTATAAGTATATTTATCCTTTTCGCGTATGCGTCAGTTGTATTTGGACCCAATGAACTGAGTCCAAACAATAAGGTGGCCAACCGTCCCCATCATCAGTAAGTAGTCAACAAAGTTATAATCATAATTATCTTTTAAAATTATTCCGGTTATCTATTGCTATCTCGACACTGCATACGCTGATAGCTTGTCTATAATATCCATCGTCTAAGGTCTAAGGTATATACATAGATTTAGGATATACTCCATCCTAAATCTATGGGTATATACTCTTTGTAGTCTGTGACTGTGTCAGAACTTCACACAGACTACTAGTAACGAAGTTCTAAGGACTTCAGAATCATAGAGTAAAGTAATCATACTAATTCAGAATTCAGATGTCTCGTAGAGTAAAAATGTTCTGTGATCACTGTGATCAGAAGTCAGAACAATAATAAATAACAGTAGTAAAATTTATGATTAATTTCGTTTTGAGTAGTAAATATATTTACTGTTATATATTATTTCTATAGGTCCTTCAGTGAATTTGTTTTTTCGTAATTTGAATAAAGGCTAAGCTTTTAGTGTTTAAAATAAATAAACGCCTAGTTCTTCAGGATGACTCTCGCTGAATTCTTTAGTTGTTCGCTTCTAGCCTTTGGGGCTCCACTGGTGATGTTCGCGCTGACGGTAGCAAACGACCCAGTTCGTATTATCATCATGATAGCAGCAGCGTTTGGATGGTTGCTTTCATTTTTACTTTCATCTTTAGTGTGGTACGCCGTAGTGCCTCTACGGTCGTACCTAGCATTCGGCATGGTGTTCGCGATTATTTTTCAAGTAAGTTATTTTGATTCTTTAATTAATGCTTTATATTGTGCAAAGGCACATCAATTTATTTGCAATTGATCTACTAATATTGAACATAGTACATACATTGAAAAATAAAATGGCAGGTAATTGGATAAAATCGCAACTTAATAAGTTAACTATTGTTTATTCTTGCGACAATCTGCAGTTTTAAATATTAGCGCTGATCACTCTGTTTTGGCCAGTATACAAGCCTGTATTTGGGTCAGTATTCAACTTAGAATTGACTACATACTGTTACTTTCATATATTTTATGTGGTTTTTTCGTTTTTACAGGAATCATTCCGCTATGGTATGTACTTACTTTTGAGGAAAACAGAATCTGGCCTGAAGGAGATATCGGAGAACCATGACATCGGGACTAACAAATTGGAAATGGCATACGTGTCTGGGCTGGGATTTGGCACAATGAGCGGGGCCTTTGCTCTTGTCAATGTGCTGGCTGACTCTGTAAGTATTTGCAATGTTATAGTTGGAATCTTAAAATCAAGTAATTTATTTTATGTTTGAAATAGACATGAATGTGCAGCTACATTTTTAGAATTGAACCAACACCTTAATCCAATCATACTTGCTATATTTAACAGTGATTTTTGTAAGGTTCATTTTGAAACACCCCATACAAATGTTAACAAAGACATTCTTAGGAACAACTCTGATAATTAGCAATGGAACAGAAATTGAAAGTGAAATTTTAAGTGTGTGTAATATTTAGGCACATTTTGTTAAAACTGTTTGGGTGACAAATAAGCATGCAGTACACTTAATGGAAAGCAGTTGCCATAGCCCATAGACACCAGAAGCAGCACCCTCACATCACCATCTCCAAGGAAAGAGATAGTAGGTGGAGAGGAGCAATGATAAGGAGAGGATAGGAAGGATACTAAGTAGAGGATAGGAAGGATAATAAGAAGATGATAAGGAGGATAATAAGGAGAGGATAGGAAGGATAATAAGGAGAGGATAGGAAGAATAATAAGGAGAGGATAGGAAGGATAATAAGGAGAGGATAGGAAGGATAATAAGGAGAGGATAGGAAGGATAACAAGGAGAGGATAGGAAGGATAATAAGGAGAGTTTAAGAAGGATATTAAGGAGAGGATAGGAAGGATAATAAGGAGAGGATAGGAAGGATAATAAGGAGAGGATAGGAAGGATAATAAGGAGAGTTTAAGAAGGATATTAAGGAAAGGATAGGAAGGATAATAAGGAGAGGATAGGAAGGATAATAAGGAGAGGATAGGAAGGATAATAAGGAGAGGATAGGAAGGATAACAAGGAGAGGATAGGAAGGATAATAAGGAGAGTTTAAGAAGGATATTAAGGAGAGGATAGGAAGGATAATAAGGAGAGGATAGGAAGGATAATAAGGAGAGGATAGGAAGGATAATAAGGAGAGTTTAAGAAGGATATTAAGGAAAGGATAGGAAGGATAATAAGGAGAGGATAGGAAGGATAATAAGGAGAGGTTAGGAAGGATAATAAGGAGAGGTTAGGAAGGATAATAAGGAGAAGATAGGAAGGATAATAAGGAGAGGTTAGGAAGGATAATAAGGAGAAGATAGGAAGGATAATAAGGAAGATAGGAAGGATAATAAGGAGAGGATAGGAAAGATGATAAGGAGAGGATAGGGAGGATAATAAGGAGAGGATAGGGAGGGTGGTTGGTAGCCTCCTCTCACTCACAATACGAAGCAACGGTAGAGTAACCTAGCATTGTTCCATGTGATTTTTTGGGAGGTACTTCCCCAATCAAGCCGGCCCATTCATGCTTGGGCTCTACCCCTAGGAATATCTTGTTACATGAGAGAGAAAATTAAAATAAACGTCTACATTTGTAGGTATGCTAACTACCTACAAATGTAGACTATCACTATAAAAATACATATTTAAATAAATCATGGATGTGCAGATCCAGGAGTGGCAATGGTGTTGCAGCAGCCCACCGTGGCTCTTCACATAATTTAAAGATGTATTTTTAGGCTACATTTGTGTGCTAAATATTTTGAAAAGTACCAAAAAGCTCTGCACCGATCGCTTGGTATTAAATTGACGAATATCGTATCGCACAGCCTTGGAGATCCCTCTCTTCTCGACAAGACCTGGCAGGCTGAGGACTGGTCTGTCCTTTGTTTTTTTCTGTTTATAAAAGAGTGTATGGTGCGAAGTTTTTGAGTCCTGTTGGATATGACGGGCCCTTAAATGGACGCGACCGCGTGGACAGTTTCCACGAACCTGTTGTACGTATCGCTCGCCGCTATTTACTAGACGTTCGAAGCGACTATTTCGAAAAAAAGCTGAAAGCTGAAAGCTCTCGGGGTTTTCGTATTTGGCAAGTGTTGGTCGGAGCGACTTCATCAAGCGTGACCTCTCGACTTTCGGTTAAAGATTCATAATGCCCCTGATTAATCGGTGATCACTCCTATTTTTAATTCTGGGATCACTGACACTCATTGAGAATATGTCGTTTGTCTGACAAGGTGAAAATGAAATGAATGTACCTAAAGACAAATTTGATGACGAGATTGGGATGGCCGAAAGGTCGGTGCGGTAGCTCAGTGGCTTAGAGCACTTCCCCGGATTGGAAGGGTTCGATTCCCGCTCGCACTAAAGTTCCCTTTTTCCTCATTCACAAATAATTTGTACTTTAAAAGTAGCTGAGCATGTCAAATGCTAAAAAATATAGATCAAAGATGAAATCGTATCTCGTTTTTTACAGAACTATCAATCAGGGCTAATATTATGTTCATTTACTTTGCGGCTGTTTCCTGAATAAGGAATTCATCAATAGAGGCCTTCCTTCTCCAGAAAATCAGTCAGCATCTGGTTCTCTGTTATTAATACATGAGGGAGCGCTACTGCCCACTCCCTTGATGTTCTCCCTCAGTCGGTTATTACGTTTGCCGCGGATTGAGATGGGGTGGTGCTATTCTGAGGTTGGCCACACGGCATAAAAAAATTTAACTTATCTATAATATTTTATTTTCTTTTGAAGGTTGGGCCCGGTACCCTAGGTCTCCGCAATGGCACAGAATATTTCTTCGTAACAAGCGCAGCAATGACACTCTGTATGATACTTCTCAACACATTCTGGAGTGTCATATTCTTCAGCGGATTTGACGACAAGAACTATATCAAAGTGGGATGGGTTATAGTATCACATTTCTTTGTGTCTGGACTTAGTTTACTGAACAGCAAAGAGTTATATGCAGCCACAATCTTGCCCTCATACATAGTACTAGTAATTACTGCATATATTGCATTCCGATCGGCTGGGGGGTCAAGCAAAAGTTTGATGGCCAGTTTTACACGTTGGTCATAGGAGTCACAAGTAGACATTTTATGATGTCAATACCATTTAAATGCTCATAATCCTATTAATTTATTAAATGCTATTTTATATGTAATTAAATGCATTTATTCCCTAGATTTCTGTACAATGCGATATTTTTTGTTCATTAAAATGGAGTAGGTAATAGACATTGAGCTAGGTAGGCTTGATTTTGTTGATTCAACATTTAAATTCATTAAGATATATTGTTAAACGTTCGCCGTGTGGGGCCGGCTTTAGAATTGTCCCACCCCTCTCTACCCACGGGAGTCGTAAGAGCCGACTGAGGGAATATCGGGGGAGTGGGCAGCAGCACTCCCTCGAGTATTAACAACATCCACAGCGATCGCCAACCCGCCTGCCAAGCGTGGCGATTACGGCACTATCCCCCATTTCTTGGGGAGGCCTATGTCCAGCTGTGGACGTTGAAAGGCTGATGGATGGATGGATGGATATTGTTAAAATCAGTTTATTTCTAAGTGACCTATTGTACATTTTATTACGTAGTTCATTTATTTCAGTAAAAATAATATTGATTTTATGCATTGTTTATAGCCAGTGATTTATTTCAACCCTACGAAGACAGGTTTTCTTGTTCATTAGAAGTAAGCACCCTATTGTCGTCGCGCCTCAGTTCCAATGGGTAACTCTGCCGGTCTCCAAGAGCATTGGGAACCTCGGCATCGACATACCTAGCTAAGTCCAGTTCGGGAGTCATCTGGAGGAGTAAGCCAACTTGGGGAGTAAAAGAACTGGGCGTCCTGAACTTCTCTCCGATCGTATCTGAATGCCGTCCTGTCGGACTACGAAAGTAAGAGAATATAGAGAGCAATTTGCGTTTGCGTACGTATTTGTACACCATAATTTCTCCTGCGTAGATAGCTAGTGTCTGTTCACACCATGGACGTAGAATGTACCTATCGAAAAAATCCTACGCCTGGTTAAATTGGCGCCGTGACGCAAATTACGTCCTGGTGATCAATATTCTACTTCAGGTACTTATTCGGAGACTCCAGTTTCCTTCAATACATGACCGATTTGGTCTACGTAGGCGAGTCCCTACTGTACCTACATCTTGCCACTTTCGCATTGTATATCTTCTTAATCAGTTGCTCGTCCAGCATTCACCATCGAAGCAATCCCTTTCGCATCTTTACACCAATACTCTCTTTCATACCTACTCGCTCTTGTACGTCGTCGTTACTAATGCGGTTAGCCAGCCAACTCCACAGATTTGCCGCAAAGATCGCATTTCGACCGCATTGATTTTACTCTCATGCTCCTTTTTGCATACTCAAGTCTCTCTTCCATATAATGAAGTCGGAACAAGCACTGCGTTGTGTATTGTGACACGTGCCTTCTGGCTAAATACTACGGGAGAAGCTAATAAAACCGTATTAAAAATAGACTAAAAATAAAATAAACGTTAATAACAACAAAGTATTTAATTTATAAATATATGTTAATTAATAAAACATCCTTAAGACTAAGGTGTAATTGGACGGAACTTGTTGAGATAATTGTAACATAATATAGTAAAATTAATATTTTTTTATTAATTAAATCTCAAACAACTTGCTAGTTTTATTTCACACTACTATGTCTACTAGAAGTACATAATATTAGTCGAAGGAAGTACAGCAGTCAAAGCGGATCTTAAGTTGGCTGCAAGACGCTGGAATACGCAGTACTTAAATGTTTTTGTGTCCCAAGGGATGTGCCCCTTCTACAGTTTACATTAATCGAAAAATGTTCGACATATTTAAACGATTATAATCAATTATTTTATTATTTAACGATCGTCGTATTAAAAGATGTACATGGTCTTCTATATTTAGATTAAAGCTTATTCACTCAAATATACAAGCTATACTTTTTACTGAATCTAAAAAAATAAATGTATCCTAAACATTCAGATATGAAAACATAACGATTACATTCAATTGTTTCGTTAATCGAGTAAATAGCATTTGAATCGGACAGCACTAATCGTATGATCCCGATACAATCCCCCACTTCTTGCTCGCCTAACTTCAGAGACAGAAGATCCGCTATAACTACTGTACAAAGTGTATGGAAATAGATCCCATAATGTGACTTATAGATGTGTACTCTTGCCGCCTTCAGTCGATGAAGACTATATTATAGACTATTGGTCCGACATGAAGGTGAGCAGGCTCAATCTCTTATTCTAAGACAACACTCGTGTTTTATCGCTAAAAAAGGCAAGTCACTTAACACAATAACAAGGCGCACTTGAAAAAGGAGGCCTTTTTTGACAATGAAGTAACAATCCCATTAAAGGGTAAACCAGGCCTTCAGAATGTGAGAGATTTAGGATATAATAAAGTTGGCAAACTTCATATGCCCACGAAAAAATCTCTCAGGCTCTTCACAATTTCTTTAAGCCGGGAATGATATCAACAATTAATTTAGGAAAAATTAAGAGGTGCTTTCGCAAGTCTGAAGGGAATCGGACTGACTGACATCTGCACACATGCTAGTAAGACTAATAATAATTTATGACCTTCGTACAAATTGTCTTACTAGCTGAGGAGCTCTTTAAAAATACGTTCGCATATACGGAGATATTTGCTATTACGTATTTAGTTTAGTGTGATTGGGTACTTGGTACCGATTGAGATACAAGGCAGGTGGTGTGATATTCGCAGCTGATTAACACTTTTTTTTAGTATAAATTATTTGAGAATAAGGAAAAAGAGATTTTTTGTACTAGCGGGAATCGAACCCGCGTCTTTTCTCTTTTTCCTTATTCTCAAATAATTTATACTTTAAAAGTGGCGGAGCATGTCAAATGCTAAAAAATATAGATCAAAAATGTTTAAAAAATCGCGCCATCAAATAGTATGAATTTTAATTGCAAAATTAAACTTACTATATCGGTTTAATGCATGTAAATGCTTCCGATAGATGGCGCTGGTCGTAAAGACAAAATGTAATAAGGAGATTGGGATGGTCGAAGTACCTGTACTATAGCTCAGTGGCTTAGAGCACTTCCCCGGATTGGAAAAGACGCGGGTTCGATTCCCGCTAGTACAAAAAATCTCTTTTTCCTTATTCTCAAATAATTTATACTTTAAAAGTGGCGGAGCATGTCAAATGCTAAAAAACATAGATCAAAAACTTTTTTTTAGTTTATTTAACCGCAGCGAGGAGGGTGTCCAGCTTGTGTGACGTAATATTTACCTGATCGTGAAAAGAAATATCTGAATGTCACAAATTTTTGCACCTTGTGAGTAACACAACACATCAACTTCAGCTATCATACTAGTTATTACATTTTTTGTATAATTTCACGCTTTTGCCCTGGAAGCGGTTAGTATAAGTGTGAGACATTCAAATTTCGCATTTCCTAAAATAACAAAGAACACGCTAATTTACGGTGTAGTTTCGTTACTCTCTTCAGCTAACTCTTGCAGTAAAGAGTCAACAGTCCACACCGTGTCTGCAGAATCCATCTCTTCTTGAGGAACGAATGAGTTGAGTACTTGTAGAACAGCCTCCATTCCGTCGGCACTGCCTATTATCCCCCCTTCCACCTCCGAGAGGGTTTTCACTGTTTCTCTGTTCTTGTGGTCAGGACTGCAAATAAATAATACTGTTTGTTATTTTTGTGACAGGATTTTTGCTGTTTTGGGTAACACTTTTTCAGTAAAACCACATCAATATAGGTAATAGTTATATCGAATTAATTTAAATCCATAATCGTTTAGGAGGCGTGTCTGTGTGGTGACGGACTAAGAAAACTACACGGACTAAAGACAAGTGTAGTGGAATATTCACTTGGTTGGCTTTGTTGTGGCATATTCTTAGTATGAAACAGCATCACGCCTGTATTCAGGCAGAGGTGCACACACCCATGATTCGCCAGCTATGTTTAAGTCCCATGTAATAGGTGCGTGTCTATTGCCGTCCACCGGGCACATTTCCAATATCTGGGCTGCTACTGAGAATTTTTCTTTTTCGGAAAAAGCTGAATAACACTACCCAGCCCGGGGATCGAACCCGAATCCTCGTGATCAGCAGTCGGTCACAATAGCGCTGCATCACAGGCATTCTTAGAATGCTGAAAATATCCCCGGTGCTTATTATGACCGGCGGTTACCGCTTACACCGGAATCCCCCCGTACGACTTGGAGGCGGAGGTGCTCGCCGGGGAGTAAGTATCGGCGGGCGTCGCAAGAGCGAGAAGGGGGCGGTCGCCCGTCTTGGCCGGTCACACGGGAGACGGCAGTACCAACCCGCTCGGGCCCGATAACAAGTGAATACTCTCATTTGGTACCGAAACCTACCACCAGTAATGAAATGGGGGTTAATAATGGTTTCCTATCCTTAGTGGAATGAATAGAGTGGTGAGACTTGCATTCTTAGTCCGAAGCCACAAGAGAAAACACCTTCAAAAAAATCTTTCGCGATATTAGTAGTAGTTAATACTTATATTAAGTATTTTTATCATAAATCAAATATTTGTTTTTTTTTATGTTTCTTTTACATAATCCTAAGTAATACCTACTTATTTGATGTGTATACATTTAGTGTTGTTATTATCAGCGTTGTTTATTAACTAACTTGCGAGAACATAGTTTCCTACATAATATGATACCATACGCGATATAAAATGCCTACTGACGATCATCGAAAGACGCGTACACACTTGTGCACAATATCGACTGGTACGATTAAAATCGAATTTTTACTATCTCACGATTATGAAACTATTAATATGTCATAATAAGTATATGTATTTAGAATAAAAATTGTATACCTACTGCTGCACATTGCGTGTAAACAGATAATTTCGGAAATTTAGAGGTAAGTGCCTCGCGAACATGCCACCTCACTAGAACAAAGTATTTGTGAAGTGGGAAAAGAGTTACTGCGAGCAAGATTCGCATCTGCGTCCCTCCTTATCCGGGCAAGTGCTCCGGACTGCTAAGCTATCGCAGAAACTTACTGGTGACTCCCAATCTCCACTTCACATTTGTTTTTAGATGTCTTATAACGACGTTGGAAAACTCTTTAAATACTACTCTCTGTCTGTTAATTACCGCACACACAGTTATTCTGCGGAGATGCCACTCCAAAGCCTTATAATCTGAAACCACAGCTATCTCCGGCGCCCGACGTCTTTTTCCCTTCATCTTGGGCATCATTATCGAGAAACTATATCTTGTGCTTTTTGATGGTTAGCATAATTTTGCTGAGCATATGGTCACTGGAGATTCTACACTAGCTTCTGGCCCGGTTCCGCCACAGACAAAAACTAGTATTATTATAGAATATAGACATTAAGGTATTGTAACAAACGGTACCTAAGTATGTGTTATATAATACGCATTTATCTGAACGAGCCTTTATACTCTTGGTAAATCCCCTGGGAATACCCATAATTTATGAGCTCACAGTAAATTATCAATATAGATACATAATAAACAGTCAAAGTTTTTGCAGTGAAGGGACGTGGGTTACATTAGTGGTAGAATAGCGGCCTAGTTGGGACAGGTAGAATAGTGAACTGTGCTAAGCATTCATTGACAGTGCCTAGACTCGTGTGATGCCTGCTGCTATCATAAAAGGTCGTAGGCACAGGTTAGTAAATCAACCAGTAGTTACCTACAGTCATTCACCCACCAATAAATGGACCTTGTGTCCGAACCAAAAGATACAATCGCGCGCCAGTTTTCGTTTGGTCGAACGACTTGACTATACGTTCAATATGCCGTACTGTTTTGTGAAAACGTGTAAAAACTGCTCAAATAAAGTGAAAAAAAGAAGATGTCGTACCATATTTTTAGTAAGTAGACTATTTTTTTTTCATTTGCAAATATTATTTTGCTTAAAAACAAATAATTTCATTTAAATTTTGAATAGGTATTTGTAAAAATAAATTATCAACTCACTAGAAGCTGCATGGTGCCTATTGGTAGAAGCTACATTAAGCTAATTACACAGCTACATAAATTATCCACTGAACTTTAAACCACTTGAAGATTGTATGTATTAATATAATGTACCTACGTTTATATATAGGTTGACTAGAGACATTTTTATTAGGTCAATGTCTATAGTGGTAAAGGCCATATCCGGGACTAACAATAAGGGTACTAAATATTACTATCAGTTTTACAAGCAATTTAAAAAATCCTTTATAAAGTATTTATATACATATAAGCTGCATTATAAAACACCCACATATAATTCTAGTGGTGAAATGTTGTATTTTAAGTTCTATGCTGATTTATTCCTACACATTTATTCAACCGAACCTTGTTGTATTTTACACCCCTGCAATTTAGTTGAAATGAATCATATATACATAATACATATATATATAGCTGTTTACCTCCTTGCATGTCTTAAGAATTTTCTAGACCAGATCATACCTTGTGGTATACTAGGGGCTTACTAAAATACTAAGCTTTCCTTCAGGCCAGGATTTTAAAAAGAACCTATGGGTACCTGTTCTTGCATATCTATAATAAAAAATATTCAAATATTAACTTACATAGGGGGCATGGATATCTCCTTCTCCAGTATATCCTGGAGATCATCTAGGTCTGGTATTGTGGGAATGTCATCACTGGAGTCAGGAGACTTTTTCGGTATCACAAATTCTCTGAAAGGTTATTATAATAATATAATATTGGCTTCAACAAAACACTTGATATTACTTAACAGTAGATACTTCTACAAAATATAATCTCAATGAAGTGTTTTTCTCTAGTATCAATACATTCATAAAAAACATAAAACAGCATCACGCCTGTATTCCCCGAAGGGGTAGGCAGAGGTGTATTACACACCCACGGTTCGCCAGCTATGTTGATCCACTTAATTGGGGCCGAACCTATTGCCGTTTACATGGCACATTTCCAAACTCCAGGCTGCTACGAGAATTTTTCTTTATAAATACATACATACTATACATATAAAAAAAAATATTTATGTTGCTACCTTGCCTCGATATGTGTGCCTTCTGCCCAGACACCAACTTTCTTTGGTTCTGGTATACTTGCATTAACGTCATTCATTTTAAATTTTTGTTGAATTTATTTTCCTATTCGCAAGCGCGTTTTGTTTACAATTTCATTCAAAGAGAATATTCCGTTTATTTCATTTGTTTATTTTAGCTTATTTTGTTTTGTTAACTTTTGTTTGATTTGTTTTTTTTTTTATTTGTTTAAGGCTTTGGCAGAGCCGTCGGCCTAACAGAAACTTCTAAACATTGTTAGTCTCTGATCACAGTTGAATTCGTCAAATAAATGCGTCGTTTTTGAAGTCAGTCATATAAAATTAGTCAGTCAAGTCAAAGTACCCTTCCAGCAAAACGATGGCGACCTTACTGAAACTTCTATGGAGCTTTGGAAACAACAGGAAAAAACACGTTAAGTCGCATTACATCACTTGCCAACACATAATTATGCACATACGACATACACAAATAGTTAATAAGCAAAAGGCCACTACTTTTACACATTAATACTTGCAATAACACAAGTTTAGGAAAATAATACAGAGCGACGATATGATCTTCTTCATGTTCCCACCAAAACTCAGATTATCTCTTGAGATTATTACTGAGTAATACCTATTGAAAGTTGATATTATTGCTACCCACACAATTTTTAACTTGTTCATGGTACAATAGCCTATAAGTTTGTATACATACCAAGTCAACCACTTGGTAAATTACGTAGGCTGCCGCCGGAGGTTGGAAACAAAAACCAAAATTTAATTTAAATAAAACTATATTTTAAAATAAACTTATTAATCCTAGCCTAAAGTTAATGCCGATCGTTCGATGTTAGAACAGAAAGTGTGGGAATAGGGGATTGCAAAAGTGACGATGACACCTCGATCACGTTTCGCTGACTTTGCGCCTCGTGGAAGTAGATGTCGCAATATTCCATGTAATGAGGTTATTGGTATCAGCGATTACTGTGGGAAGATATGGAATGTAACAGGTAGGTATACAAACTTATAGGTAAAAAGAAAGAAAGAAAATATTTATTTCACGCCACATCAAAAAATGGTACGTCTAACATCCCTGGCTCACACTTCAACCGATTTATTTATAATAATTAAGTTTACCCGTGATGCGGTACTGTATGTTCACCTCGACTCCACCTCTCTACCTGCATTGTGTAATATGAAGCCCAAATATTTGTACCACTGAGACCTACTCGTCACATGGTAAGACATGTCGACAATCGACTATGAGCTGATCTCCACGTAAATTTGGGCTATTTCATACCTTGTACAAAGTCGAGCCGAGCATGTCAAGTACTTAATAAAAATAACAAAACACATATTTGGCATAGGTACACGACTATATTTAAAGTGGGTGATTGAACGCACGAACAAAACCGCGGTTAGTCATAAAGACATGTGATGAGGAGATTGGGCTGATCGAAAGATCTGTACTTTAGCTTAGTGGCTTAAGAGGGTTTTTCCGGATGGGAAAAGACGCGGGTTCGATTCCCGCTCGTACAAAAAATCTCTTTTTCCTTATTCACAAATAATTTGTACTTTAAAAAGTAGCGGAGCACGTCAAATCCTAAAAAAAATAACATCAAAAACAGCGGTCTTAAGTATCGTGGTTAAGGCTCACCTGTGTATCACTGCAATATCGCGGCATTAAAAACTAACTATGTTTTAATTTTTATTTGGCTCGGTACCTACTAAATTACTGGTTGGCACGCTGGTCAATCGCGCCTGGCGAGCCACAATTAAAACCGTTGTTCTTAAGACCTCGTAAAGGCCGGCACTCATATGAGGGGATGGCACGGCAAAGTATCATCGGAACGCCGAGGGACGCTTCGGCACGCCGTGGCATCCCGCGGTATGCTCAGTGTGTTTGTAACGATATCAACGAAATTTTTGTGCCAATAGTATTATAATAAGATTCAAATTCATTTCTTTTTACAAAAAACCTTTGGCCTTAAGCTATTTTTCTGTACTCCGTGGCCTTAAGTTATGTATTTAAAAAATAGATTTATTTAGAAATTTTTATATATATTTTTAGCATTTGACATGCTTAGCCATATGGGGTGTGCCGTGTGGGGCCGGCACCAAGAATAGCACCACCCCGTCTCTTCCTATGGGGAGTCGTAAAAGCCAACTAAGGGATTACCGGGGGACCGGGCAGTAGCTTCCTCTGCGTACTAAAAACATCCACTGAGATCGCCAACCCGCCTGCCAAGCGTGGCGATTATAGTAAAACCCCCATTTTGGGAAGGCCTGTGTCCAGCAGTGGACGATGAAAGGCTGATGGATGGATGGATAGCCATATACCTACATTAAACACAAAGTGGAAATCTTAATTGTAAAATTAAGTTTACCTGGTCGGTATGATGTATGTAAATACTTCCGACAGATACGCAGGCGTCACCCAGGACGTTAAGTCTGAATGTGTTATCGAAATTAGCAGTCGAGAGCAGTTGTCACGATGGCTGAATTGGCAAAGCATCTGGACGATATCCAGGAGATGCAGGTTCAAATCCTGCTCGTGACTGTTATTTTCGATTTCACATTTTCAACTTTGTGTTTAAAATAAATTTAGTGAAAACATTAGTTCTCGCTGAAGAAGATAGAAAAATACGTGCTGAAATAAAAAGAAAAAAATTCTGGGTACATAAGCTATGGAGACAAAGATGTACAAAAGGTGAATTTAGCAACTTGTTCAATGATTTAAGGTATGAGGCGTCTTCACCCG
The DNA here is from genome assembly GCA_948253155.1 of Leucoma salicis. Lineage (NCBI taxonomy): Eukaryota > Metazoa > Arthropoda > Insecta > Lepidoptera > Erebidae > Leucoma > Leucoma salicis. Next base: position 1,526,031 of record OX411808.1, on the reverse strand, counting down.
CGCTCCGCGCCGCCGTGGCGTCCCGAAGCCTACCGTGGCATGCCAAAATATGCCGCGGTAGCGGCAGTCTGAGATGCCGCGAGATCCCACGGTATGCCGTGGCATCCCGCGGTATGCTCGGTCTGCTTGTAACGATATCAACCAAATGTGTGTGCCAATAGCATTATAATAAGATTCAAATTCATATCCTCTTACAAAAATCCTTTGCCATCCTTTGACGGGCCTCGTGGCGTAGTCGGTAGTGTAACCGACTTCCGTGCACGAGATCGTGGGTTCGATTCCCACCCAGGACAATTATTTGTGTGATGAACAAAGATATTTGTACTGCGTCTGGGTGTTTTCTATCTATTATATGTATGTATTTACAAAAAAAGTAATATATGTATTATATCCGTAATCTGGTACCCATAGCACAAGCGTTAAGCTTAGTTTGGGACCAGATGACGTTGTGTGAAAATGTCCGTGAATATTTATTTATTTATTATTATTTATTTGCCATCCCGTCAAGTGAGCGCCGGCCTTATTACGACTCATGCGTGATCTTAAGTACCTATGTATGCGTATTGTATCTTACCCCATTTACGTTAATAATTTACACGCATCACAACATTGACTTGCACCTTTAAATAATCTAGACTCATCTAAAGAAACGAAACAAGCAGGTACCGAATGTATTCTTTCTATACCTACGACACTTACATTTTTTAAATATCATCTGCATTGCCATTAAGTCTAATGGCAACGAAATTGGTACATAAAGCTTTCTATTCGAGTAATTTATTTAAGTTGATCATCAATAGAGTAGTTTTCCATTCAAACAATAGATATATTACCTAACTAACCTTTAGCTGGTACTAGCCAATTCAATTGTCGGAAGACGCAACAGAGAGACAATCGCGCCTTCCGACGCTTATCCGTGTAAATGTATAAAATTCGTAGTCACACGTTAATAAAAAGTCAGGTTTATTTTTTTATTAACAGGTGATTTATTAAAAAGGATTTGTTGGAGCATGCATATCAATAATTAAAAATAATTATTGCAATTAATACATTTATTTTTTTCTCAAAAATATAACAAAACTCTCGCACATTTCGTACACAAGATTCTAAAATAACATTCTTCAATCTAAAATCATTATTACAATGATTATTCTTTTTTTTTACAATTCATACATTTTGATTAAAAAAATATGCCATATAATAAGGTTGGTCAAAAATAACTCTGCTTATCATTATGTACTTATTTGATTTCTGAATGTAATGTACATATTCATGAAGTCGTTAAAAAGCAAATCATACATTTGAAGACCTTAGATCGTACAAGTTTGTAAAACAGATGTGTTGCCAATTTCTTTTTAAACAACTATTAGAAGAAAAAAATATATTTACAATCTATATTATGGTAACATAATTAAGCATCGACACACTAAGTGTGAAATGAACATTTTATGCCCTATATATAGAAATAAAGATTCATAAAATCTCATAATACTTACTAAGGAAAAATTATAAATTCATTATTTTTAAAGAGGCTTCTCTTCGACTCTTATATTTGATTGCTAAGATCGACTCCAAAAACGAACTTGGTCTTTGAATAGGACGACGAAGGTCTGAATGTATAACACGTATTCGTACACATTACTTTATTTATACAGAATGTAAGTCTATTTAATTAATTTTCGGTAGTCAGTCCACATAATCTCATAGAAAACATTTAAATATAAGACTTAAGTCTTCTTGAAACTAAAATAAGTACTTTTGAAACTAGTTAGAAAATCTTTGTGAACGATACAACTCGAGTAATTTTAATAAACGTATCACACAGACATCGCTGTTGTCGTGTCTGATGTGATGTATGTGAAATTGCTTTGAATCTAAATATAAGATCAATACAGATTTATTTATATTTAATGAATATTAACAACTTATTGATCCGGAAAATAAAGAAAACATGAATGGTTTGCGCGGAAGATCACGTGTCCATAAAGCGTGAAGGGTAGAGTAACAAATGATAACAGAATGGAAACAGAGAACATGGTACCTATCAACTTCTATGTTGGGAACATAACGGGGCAGGAAAAAGGGCCACAAGTAAAGGCTTTAAACTTTGTACAAATATTGTGTGTTGTGTTTTAACATCCTGAAAAACTTCAAATTTCTGTTTCACATCAACATATTTTTCATTTTTAATATATACTTTATTCAATAAGTATAGATTTTTCTTGTTATGACTAAATCTCTTGTGCAAGTAATCAACATAAGAAAAAACCAGATACTCGTTTGTCCTTATAGTCATTTCTATCAAGTAGAAGTGGTATTGGACTACAAGCATAAAAAGTAAATTTATTAAAAATAATAATTGTAATTATAATATCAAGCGAACCCCTTACAAATAATAATTATAGATTCTAAATAAAACATTCCGAGTTTCACTTTTAGTATCACTTTTGTTGAAATTTTGAGTAAGAAAAAACTATTTTTATTGATATGTGGTTTTCGAAGAGTTACATTAAATTTAAAATGTATTTTTAGTCCAATGCCGTGGACGCACCGATTGTTTCTGAAACAACCAGAGCACGTGTGACGTCACAGTGTTTATATAATTTCAGTGTTCCAAATAACTATATTGATGCTTTAGCACATTGATTATTTTTAATATGTTATCAATTTTCAGTTAAATATAATGAATGACTAAAGAAAAACTTATTATTTTCAAAACTCAATCTAATAACTTTTTAAGAAGAATCGATTTATATAATTGAACTCTTTTAGAGCATAACTTCTTAACTTACAACAAAATAGAGATCCGGAAGACTTTTCTTATATTCCAGTACAACGTCGGTACATATCTGCTACATATATGCATTTGATACATTTAAACAATTATTATAATTATAGTGTAATTCACTCACACTGAAAAACAAATATATAATATTTACTACAGACAAGTTTAAAATGATCTGTACTCTAAGAACTAATGTTTAGATAGTAGATTTTTTTCTACTATTAGTAAATACATCGGCTGTGATCTGGTAACATCGTATCGCCATTCTATGGAATTTTATATCATTGACAATATTTCTTGCATATTCACATGACCAATGTTTATAAAATTTAATTTAAATTTAGAAATAATTTTTCTTTTAAAACATATATGTACTATAAAACTAAGTATCTATGTAAGTTGCCAATGTTGAGAAATAATCATTTTTGGATAGAAATAATCACTTGCAGATCACTCGACTATGAATCTATTAAATAATTAATTGTGATGTTAAAATATCACATTTTGTAATCACTCGTAGGAACAGGATATTTTTTTTCACAACAAATTACTGTTCCATCTTTGGCCACGAGTCTCCTCTCAAAGTGAGGAGTAGCGTAGGCCATATCCACGCTGACCTAATGTGGACTGTGGTTTGGCAAATATAATAAGACGGAAAATCCAAAGCTAATTCAAAACCTACAAATAATTCACAAATGCGACAAATAAAACCATACAGTTAAGCTGTACCCTACGCTAAAATATTCCTTATAGAGAATGCAAGTCACTTAAAATCCCAGATCGGTTAAAGTAACTAAATTAACTTAACTTTATAGATAATTACAAATATTCAATTAAATCGAATCTATTTTAAATCGTATTGCGTTCAAAGTTACTAGCTAACTTATTACTTATTTTAAGTTTCACAATAATGAAGACTATTAAATTTTTTACAAAGCCAATATATATTGTGATGAAATTTTGTAGCAGCACTTCAACTTATATCAAGTAATAAGTAGGGACTAAGATTTCTATTACTCGTCAATATTTAGAGCCACGATTCTCTTCAGACGGCAGATTCGCTGAGTTACAGATAAACTACCCATTTCGATGAAATTTGGTATGAATTAAGGATGCACCCTGAAGAAAGGATATGAGCTACTTTGTTCTATCTCGACAATAGGGAATGAAATTTTATAAGCGAGGTATTTGATTTTGACGTCAGTCCTGGCAGTCAAATTTTTGTAACAAACCGGTTTAGGTAGTGATTTTTTATTACGTTGTATAAGTTTGACTGAAAAAAGATACTGATTCCAGCTGAAGCGGCCGATTCTGGATTGGCATTTTGATTTTGAAGGTGACCATTATTCTCCTAATAGAGAAGAGAGCCCCGACAGTTCTCCAGAGTTAATCATGATTCCCTCCCCTCGGTCCAGAAGGGTAGACAGAGACGGCGTGCTGTTGTTATCTGTATCCATAAAACTTTGCTGCATCTGGTAATAAACAAAACATTTTCATTTATAAAAAAAATCTAGAAAACTACTACTGTAATACTATAATAAATTGTAACAGGCCAATGTCTTCACTTATGAGATATTTAGGAAGTTTTAATATGAGGATTCTTTTTAACAGCAATAGAAGCCAAAACATTTCTAGTTGTCTATCTCTTTGTATGTTTGTTCGCGCATCACGTAAATACTACTGAACGGATTTTAATAAAACTTTTGTTTTTTGATAACTCTAGATTAGACTTAAAAACTGGTTTACGTTTTATTTGGCTACTGTACCCGGAACTGGAGATATAAAAGCTTTTGCCTGCGGCGTAGCCAAGGACAAAGGGGGAGCCGCTAACTACGTTTACGTTGAAAGAAGTTAAAAGATATTTACGAAAAATTCTACTAACCTGCGTATAAATCGGTTGTTGCACTAAATTTGGTGAAATATGCCCCAAATTTTGCTGGGGATGTTGGACGTTGGGTGATATCCGCCCCATGTGTTGCGGGGACATTACTTGCAGGTTAGGAGATATTGTTTGCGGGTAAGGCGACACTACTTGGCCATGAGGCGATATTGTTTGCGGGTACGGGGACAATGTTTGCGCATGGGGAGACAATGTTTGTCCATGCGGCGACATTGTTTGCGCATGGGGAGACAATGTTTGCCCGTGAGGTGACATTGTATGCCTAAGAGGGGATAAAACCTGCATATTAGGTGACATTGGATTATTTGGAGACATAGGTTGTATGCTAGGGGAGACAGATTGGACGTTAGAGGTGAGTACGTGCAGGTTCTGCATGTGCATTGGAGGTGACACTGGCTGGTTATTGGGGGAGACTGAGGGATGTGGTACGTATGAGTGAGCCCCCCACATCTCGGCCGCAAAGGGGTTGTTGTTGGTACTGGGTATAGCAATACCCGCTTGCATGTTTTCTGCCATTGTTGGCCACTGAAAATAAAAATAAAAGTTGTGAAATAATTGTCTAAGTCAGGATGCTAACGTCGGGCGTGAACATAATCTGACTCAGCATAGTATGTAAAATGTAACTTTAATATTATGATATAATACTATATATTTTTTAAGCTCATGCAATGTAACTTGCTAAAATAAAAGTGCGAAGATGTGAAATCGAAAATAACAGTAACAAGCGAATCCTGCTTGTCACTGTTCTGTGAAGCTGTTTCAAAAAAGAAGAAGAACAACAGTTAGTTTATGTTAATAAACTAAAAAGCAGAAAATAAAATAATGTACCATATTTTTATAACGGACTAAAAACTATAAAATAATTAAAATCTTATAGTATATAAAACTATAGAGCGCGCCTTACTGAGTATGAACCGTAAGCACAAGTATGAACAGTATCGCGCGTCGTTGGAACGCTCACTATAATAATAAACGCTCTTTAAGGGTCAATAATGGTCTACCTACGATCTGAGTTGTTAATTCCGAAAAAAGTCAAGGTTTATAATTTAATAAATGATACCTAACTTTTTTAAATTATTTGTAAGTACTATTATAGAATGGATTTTAGGAGGAGAGCCCACCACTCACCCACGGATTGTCAATCCCGGTTATCTTTGGACAGAATAACCTAAGATTCCCAATCCGCACTCTCACAGATAGAGGAGAATGTGATAATAGCAAAGTAGCATGCACGATAATGACAAAAAACTCACCAACGCGACACAACCATGCGATACGGTAGAACTCTCAGAACCACAATATTGCAATATTCCGCAAAAATCCGAACATAAATTCGACACGTGTTTCACCTCTAAACGAGGCATTCTCAAGAACGCTCGGCAACAAATAAATCTCTCAATAAGCTCATTTGTTGCCGAGCGTTCTTGAGAATGCCTCGTTTAGAGGTGAAACACGTGTCGAATTTATGTTCGGATTTTTGCAATATTGTGGTTCTGAGAGTTCTACCGTATCGCATGGTTGTGTCGCGTTGGTGAGTTTTTTGTCATTATCGTGCATGCTACTTTGCTATTATCACATTCTCCTCTATCTGTGAGAGTGCGGATTGGGAATCTTAGGTTATTCTGTCCAAAGATAACCGGGATTGACAATCCGTGGGTGAGTGGTGGGCTCTCCTCCTAAAATCCATTCTATAATAGTAACAATGGACTTCCGCCAAGTGTCGCCTCATTCAATTAATTATCTATTTGTAAGTATTAAATACCTATCATAGCAAACCGACATATTTATTCTTCCAACCCTATTTACTCAGATTGAGAGCGCTTTAGGCCGTAGTTCACCATGCTGGCCCAGTGCGGGTAAGCAGACTTCACAAGCACGTAGCCGTGGAGTTAATCTCAGGCGTGCAGGTCTCCTCATCCTCATCCCTCACCGAGCAGTAATAACTTGTAAATAAATACACACATAACTTCGGAAAGTCAGAGGATTATACCATACAAAACCTCGGGCTGGAGATTGAACTCGATAAAACTGTCTTTGCAGTCCTTGGTTTTACCGCTTCGCTATTTATTAGAATATTGAACATATAATTAATTAATTCCTAACTTAAGTATAATCCAGGCAAACAATCGATATATTTGCAGAAATTACGTCACGCATGGAACGTCACTATAAAACCGCTATACCATAGTTAAGTACCTATAACACATTTGCCTACAATTGGCACAACTGGTCCAAAGCGATACGCGCGCTCTATAGTTTTTATACTCTAAGAATTAAAATACTTGCAAAACGAAACACATAGGGCACGCTATTAATAATAATCATTTATTTACAAGAATGTAGTTTACACAGTGGTGATAGTGCATAGATAATAGTTCTGTCACATTCTACCATAACGATGGTGCGTAAATATATCATTTAAATAAAAATAAATTAAAACAAAAAAGCAATACAATTAATTACCTACATTCAATAAAATTAAAGATAATAGATTATTAATTAAGTACATTATTCATTAAATTTTTATAAGTATTGGAGATGGTAGATGAAGATGGTAAAATAATGTTTTTATGCATCAATTATCTGCTGCATGCGCCCCATGCTTTTCGTTTATACTTTTTAGTCCGTTACAAAAACATGGCACATAAAATTTTATTTTTTATTTTATTATTATCTATAATATAATTTTGTAAGACTAAAAACTAAGTCGTGTACGTTAACTGAATAAAAACAGGAAACACGTACCTGTTCTCCGTATTGCGGAAGGTAGGGCGGCGTCTTGTCTCTCGGCTCCGACTTCACCTCCGTATCCGTTTGATACATGCCCACTGAAATATTTTAAACAATAATGATTTGTCCGTTTGACACTTAATTTATGTACGGGCAAAGTCAGGGTGTTTTCCCTATCACAAACTAGTTTACTCTCAGTTTAAATTTATGAAAATAGAAAAAAATTAAGACACATAGGTATATGTGTATTTTGATATTTTTATGTATTTTTTGACCATTTGACATACTTAGCCATATAATTATCACAAAGTGCGAAAATGTGAAATCAAAAATAACAGTCACGTGCTGAATTGGCAAAGCATCTGGAATGGTATTCCAGGAGATGCATGTTCAAATCCTGTAACGCATTGGTTGTATTCTGTTTTGTATGCCAATAAATAAATAAATTCATACCAGACGGAATGAGAAATACTACAGAAATATTTTTTTGTGGAGATAATTTAATTAATCATTTTTGGAAGATCAGAGCCGCTAGGAATGTGAGAAATAAAGCTATATTATATTTGCCCTAACTTTGCCCTCATATATATTTATTTCTAAATTATAAACCAACAACATGTAACATGCAAAGTATTTCTAATATTTTGAAATAATATATACATTTATACATATATTATTATATACCTATAAATATAGCATGCAAAAAAACATAAAAGGCTGCATAGAATTAAAAAAAAATTAGAATGCAAAGTATTCAAAATACATTTTCTAATTCAAATAATTCAGACAATCATTGAAAAGTTTAATTGCAATAAGACAAGGTAAAAGATCATATTTTTACTATATTTCTTTATAATAAATCAAACGTAAATCAGGCATTTAAGTTGAGCTTTCATCCATCCATCCATCCATCAGCCTTTTAAAGTCCACTTCTGGACATAGGCCTCCCCAAGAATGGAGGATAGTGCCGTAATCGCCACGCTTGGGAGGCAGGTTGGCGATCGCAGTAGATGTTATTAATACTCGAAGGAGTGCTGCTGAAGTTGAGCTTTAACAAACATTAATTCGGTCAATGTATCTGACAGACGGCGTGTATCTGACAGACGGCGTGTATCTGACAGACGGCGTGTATCTCCCTATAGTCGCCAATTATGTGTTAAGTAGAAAACGTTTAAATGCTATGCAATGCTAATCAATAAGATGTAGTTTTCTTTTTCCATTATGAATTAAATACTTTTAAGGAATCTACCGCGTTTAATTATTACACATATAGGAACGTGAAATGGATGTAATAAAGTGTCCAAAACTTCGAATTAAACGCAATAGATCCCTTTAAAAATAATTTATTTTATAAAGTCTAAGTATTCGCGTACATATCAAAAAGTATTTGTTTTCTATTTTTATTCAAAAACATTATTATGGGTTTGTCCACCAAGTTACAGTCTCAGTCTTAGGCTAAGACGTATTCGTAAGATTTACTTTTATGAACTTTTTAGATCTTAAAAATTGCTCCAACTAGGGTCTCTACGTGTCTATTAAAAGATCCCAGAGCGCGGCAGGGCACCTTAATTAAGCGAAAACGGGCCGTGGAAAGGGCTCAAGCCCAGTTTATTCCTCGGTAGTGGAAACAGTCATATATTGATATATGACGGGCCTCGTGGCGTAGTCGGTAGTGTAACCGACTTCCGTGCACGAGGTCGTGGGTTCGATTCCCACCCAGGACAATTATTTATGTGATGAACACAGATATTTGTACTGCGTCTGGGCGTTTTCTATCTATTATATGTATGTATTTACAAAAAAAGTAATGTGTGTTTGTTCACGCATCACGCAAAAACTACTGAAGTGATTTTGATTCAACTTTTTTTATTTGATCGCTTTCGATTAGACTTAAAACCTGGTATACATTTTATCCCGCTACAATACCAAGAACCTGAGAAATAACCCAAAAACTAGCTTTTGCTAGTTTATGGGTTATATCTATAGCCTAGTGTCTCAATAAATTCACCAAAATGGTGTAGGTAGCTACATGATTATTTATCAGCTAATAAATGCCTATTGTAAAAATGTGGTTGCACAAAATTACTTTTAAAAATTTATATGTAAGTACACTAAACTGAAAAACCAACTTAGTACATACAACACAAAAGACTTAAAGATTTTTTTAATTATTTAAAAAAGAATGTATCGAAGAATAAAATAAGTTTCACATAAAAAACTAAAAAAACAAACATGCATTTTAAAACAAACAGTCAGTGTACTTAAAGCTAACATGAATATGTGTGGAGCTAATAAAAAACAAAAGCTAAAAAAACCGAAATACAAAAAATACAAAAAACCAAACAACCATGCCATATATGACAATGTCCGTACCTCTGACGTCATCTAGGGTTTAGGGGTCCGCTAACAACAAATAAAACCCTTCGAATTTAATTAGCATATTAATATAGTTTTGCATCAATCAAGCTTTACCATTTATAAAAGTGTTAAAAATAGATTCACAATAATATTTTAAAAGAAATACCATAAAATGCATCGTAATATTTATCTGGTTGTGTTTTTTTAGAGTACGGACACAGAGTACACCCAATCTCAAAGTGTGGACCGTATAAATAATAAATTGTTCTGTGGGAGAATCAGTTCACACTCAACACGTTGGTTATATCGTAGTCTGACAAACAAAACCGCGAATGTGATTCCATTTTGTTAAGAGTGCAACACAATCTTGGATACTATTTATTTGTATACTGTAAATGTTGTTTTTAACATTCGCGTTATTGAAAGCCAAACAATAAAATATTTTACTATGATTATAATAGTAATAATAATCGTATCAACCGTCACTAATAACAAGATTAACTTTTGTAGAAAAAAAATGGATACATTTTCCGAGTAAATCAATAAAACTGATGTTTAGACAAGATATGTTTGTACTAAATTCTTATTCAGTATTAAAATATGCGCACAGAGTATTTTTCATTTCTAAATTGGTATTTAAAAAAAACAATATCAATGCGCACTAGGCCAGCGTGGTAATACCATAGATGTATAATATACTCCATAGATTGGCAATCAACTATCGAATGAGACTGAAAACCAATTATTTATGTATGTGTGAGTTGTCAATGTGTGCATTGAAAGTCCCGCGCATGAAGTAGATTATACTTCTTTGAAGAATTACAACCTGGTACTGCACCAAAAAAAGTTATTATTACACTGGTAAAGACTTTAACTCACTTAAATAATCGCCAAATCATGCAGATGTAAACTTGACAAAGCCGCTATAGGCCGGTAACAAATAAATATAAGGTCTTGTTGACAGCATCACTCTCTCTCTCTCTCTCTCTCTCTCTCTCGTTCTAACACATCACAGTACCATTAGCTTCAGTGGTTCTCTTTTACTCTTAAAGCTAATCTATGGAGTATATTATAGATGTATGGGTAACACCCTACCTTTCATAGTTACAACATCAATTATAATACTGCTATACTGTTCCAATTCTAATAGCCTATAGGCGGAAATTGGTATTATAGTAATGCGACAAAAAATAAAAACGCTTCAACATTATGCAACAAAACTAATTTCTAGGGATGCTGTAAAATATATGAAAGTGGATAGAAAAAAAAAATATACATAAGTAACGCGATAAATTCCGAAATACTCGTAAGTGGTCAGAATTTTTTGTCGCGGGTAAAGAAATATAGTCCTGTAACCAGCGTTGGGTTAGCTTGCGTCTCTTAAACTAAATACCTCCCCGTTACGAGGCCAAGCCCGTGGCCAAGAGTTCGGACAATAAAGAGTTGCGAAAAAACAAACGGGATTTCTATGGTTCACATAAAAATAGGAAATGAATAAAACCTACTTTAATCCTGGCACTATAAAAGAAAAAAAAAACGTGTTTTTTTTGTCGCATACTCAAGAGCTAAACAAGTTTAATTTGACTAGCGTTATTGGTATTTATATTGATGCTTAGAAAGAAAAATACACTGTATATCAACAATAACAATTTTTATGAAGCCTAAATCCATACACATATTACACATACATATTATACAGCATAAAATGAATACCGTTACGGAATCTAGCACGTTTCAATCTAGTTTTTATTCGATACTTAACAGCGGCCACAATGATTAGTTGTTAAAGAATTCTCATCTACCCACGTTTTAAATAATTTCTATAGTGTATACGGTAAAGTTTTGCAAAACATCGATATAGTAGACAATCGATTAAACGCTATAGATTCATATAGATTCCATAAAAGTAGTTTCCATAGTGTGTAATATGCGCTTAAACAACAGAAAGTACTAACTATTCATTTTAATGACAGAGTTCTTAGACTATCTTGATATATATTCATTAAAAATTTAGAAATAATAAGACACACATATCCACATTAGCCACCTCGTTCTTTTGAAAGTCAATCACTATATAATATAGTCGTTCTTTCAAATGTTATTAATAATCATGACTATAAGATCAAGGAACCATTTAATGGCAAGAAGTGGTAACTATATAGGATAGCTTAGTCAAACCACTATCTACCATAAAATATGTATTAACGGTAAAAATCGTTATTTTTCCGCATCTTGCAGACTATAATTTTCCTGAGCTAAACAAAGCCTTCAAAAGTTAGCAGTAAAGATGCTTCCAAACCATAGAGTTATTATATTTACTTACGATAATTACCATTGGCAACCCTAATTTCTAGTACCACACGTAACAAAGCACCAGTAATACCAACAAAATAACAATAAATATTTTTTAAATTGGTAACTCGAAATAAATAAGGACTAGATCATAAAATAACTCGCGTGCAATTATAATAATTATATAACTTAAAAATTAATGATTATATTATAGACAAAATTATAATAATTATGCCTTTATATAATAAGATAAATAATATTTATAGGTTATAAATTATTGATTATTATTGACCACTTGAAAATGATCTTCAAGATTGCAAAGGTTATAAACCTTTGCAATCTCGAAGATCATTTTCAAGTGGTCAATAATATCAGGGAGCTTGTGCGACCCATCCTTGGTGCCCTTTTCTACAATTTTGTTGGAAATAAAGCATTATTGTTGCAAGGAGTTCAGCAACATGTTATTTCTCCCAGCAGAAGGTAAAACAACAAAATTTATATAGTTTATAAATGTAATAAAAACCTCGAACCATAAAACTAAAAAATGATCAAGATGAATTAAAAGAATGACTTAATTTGACCTTCCCAAGTCTTTACACTGATAATAATGACCATATGGCCACCAATACGTATAATTAATATTAGTAGCACATTTCATATAGAATATAGTTAATTTATAATACTTTACTTTTCTACTTATAAGTAATTGTTAGCATAACATTCAATTACAAACCCAGAGCCATATTAACTTTTAATACTAAAACAAATACTTATACTATAAAAATATGTGTTATATTTGATGTTTTATCGATATCGATAAAAATAATTTTAGAATTGTACTGACTTATGGAGATAATGTGACTACGATATTGAGTAATATGGAATCTTACAGGGCGAATGTTCATAGTAAAATCAAATAAATGGGAGCTAAAATAAATAAAACATATATATATATATATATATAGCTAATTAATAAAAACAACATAATATATCACCATTCATAATTTACAGTTGATATTAATAAAATGCTAGTTGTTTTGCATTATTTTTAAGTATAATTCATTCCTTAATGCGATGACAACTGTACTGTCGAAGTATTTGAATAACCTGTTTTAGATATCGATAAACATTTTCCCATCACCAAGACATATACGTAAAAATAAATACCCAATACACGATAGAAATGTTATATTACGTTAAATAAATATAAGGCAAGTTTGAAATTGTAAATTTTCCATTAACCACGTAATCTTTAGAATACATGAGATTTCCATTACTATAAAAAAAGTGAAACAAGTTCGTAGGCAATCTAAATGCTGGACGAGCTATCCGGAACAACAAAGAAATCACACTTATAACGACCACCAAAATCGCAGCAACCATTTTCGCATTCTAGGATTTAAAACACCCTCTGTACTAGCAATTACGTGGATAACAGAAATACAAGAAATATATAAAACCCTGAATAATATACAGGTTATCAACTTACTTTCAGATTCATATGACTTCAATATACTTGAAATCTTCTTCCTTTTACAACTCACATCTAAAACATTTAAGTTCATATATTAGACATTACAATAACTTTATTCGGGACACCTTATTACCTCTTTGCAAGTTGAAATATTAAGGCTTATAATTATGAAGTCTGTATAATGTCCTTTATTGAAATAAACATTGTATTCCTGCAAAAAAAAAGTACCTAATCGAGGTCTAATACGGCTGCTTTCCCAAAATAGTGCTGTGACGATACATAAAAATTATATTTAGAAAACTTTCTTCAACTGTTCTAAGTAACAGTTCTGTAGGTCGAATGTCATTGATTATATATTAGATTTTATAGATAATTGTCCTAATACTATATAAATACACGTAGAAAATTGTAAAAATATAATAAAATTTGGCATAGTGGGCGGATTACATATTTATAAACCCTTATTAAGTTAGATCGAAGTACTTAATTTTATTAGCTGCCTCTCCTCCAAAACCGATTTAAAACTTATATCAGTAAGATTTAGCGTATTCTTAATAACACCGCAGGGTTAACCAGGGGCTTAAAAAGCTTAGTAGAAGTAATATTCTAATCTAAGATCAGAATATTCTCATTATAATTGAAGGGCCTATCTTTTATACAAGTATTATCTATATGAAAAGTTTGTGGGCTACTGCAAAAAATTGCAGATGAGTTAAGCACCTTAGCCATAAGTCAATTTATTAAGTCAAATATTTTGATAAGTTCCAATCTCTTAAAATACTCATGTAAGCATTTCTATTTATCTATTACGCTTTTGGCTTATAATTATGAAGTCTGTATAATGTTCTTTATTGAACTAAACATTGTATTCCTGCAAAAAAAAAGTACCTAATCGAGGTCTAATACGGCTGCTTTCCCAAAACAGTGCTGTGACGATACATAAAAGTTATATTTAGAAAACTGTCTTCAACTGTTCTAAGTAATTATCTATTACGCTTTATTTCTATGACTATAAAGGCATTTCATTAATTGTACGGCGTTATTGGTTATTTTGAAACTTGCTGCCATCTACCGGGGAGTAGTAGCAACTAGTTTCATCGAACTCTGATACTGTGGCGTGAGGCGCCACGGCCATATATAAAGCGTAATGCTCCGCGTCTGTTAGATCTAAATCATCTTGTAGCTTTTTGAAGGCATTCGCATCAAGGGCTAGGACACTTTCAGCTACTAATATAGTACCGCCATCTGTTGGCGGTAATGGGGCTAAGCTAGCAGGACGCCTCAAAGACGTCTGAGAAGCAGTTTTCTCGTTATCATCCCCGTGCAAGGATATATGAGTGATACTATCTGCATAACTAAGTCCTGTGCCGGACGCGTTATCCTTTAAAGATGTATGAGACACAGAGGATTTGAACTTTGAAGGGCGTTGGCCTGAAACGCTGCTTATAGAACGTCCTACGGGTTTGCTTTTCTTAGAGTCCTTCTTGCCCTCGGATTTGATACTGGGAGCGGGAGATTTGTCCTTTCTTCTGAATAGACGAGAAAAGAAGGACCGCTTTTTAACGGGAGGTAAGGCTGGCTCGCTTCTGGCGACGGATAATGGTTTTTCTGTCACTTTAAGTATATCGGCATTGCGTGTCAAAGGTAATTGGCGACCAGGCTTTAAAATGCTGTCGACCGAAGTTTGACTGGACTTAAACGGCTCGGTAGAAGTCGCTTTGCGAACGCGTTTGGGAGGTAGAGGAGGTGCTCTTTCATCATCCGTATCGCGTTTCAAAGGGCAAATATCTATAAAGGGACCGCGGAAAGTCTGTACTTGGACGTCTTCATAAGACATCGGGTCGGGATCCGTTATTTGCACAGGATTTTTGAAGGCTAATTGCAAGCTGGTGTATGTGCCAGCATCGTTGAAATCGTCTGTATCAACGCTATCATTGTTCAAAGAAGATATTTTTTCTAAACGCGTGCGATTTTCGGAGTAAATCTCATCTAATTCAGCAACTTGATCGAGAAGATCGTTAAGGCTTTTCTCGTTGGTGTCTACTTCAAGTTCCGCGACTTGCACGTTACCGTTCACGTCAGTAATAGTCGCGGTTTCGCTGTCGTCTGAAACGTTAACGCTGATGGTATCGGTTGTGGAGGAGACGACCTCGACTTTGTCCTGTTTATTATTGTTGTTGTCGGTTCGTTTCTCGTTCAAGAGTAAGGAGAAGAAGGAGAGGTCTGGCAAGGGTTTTCGCGCGGTACCTGGGAAGTCAGGGAAGTATTCGAAGGGTAGAGAGTTACTTCGAGCGTTGTCCGTTACTCTCTTCAGTTGGAAACGGACCTGGAATAGAAAAAGAAGACCTTAACTTTCCGAATACGCTCTTAGTGTAAATTAGAAATCTTTATCATGGTTTATGATGAGAAACTATATGCACTTGGATAAATGGGCGTCTTCAAACTTTTCGTTTCTAGTTGCTGGCCACTAGACAACAGGTGGTATTAGGGGCATTTAGGCGTGCTGAAGAGATCTAAATTGAGTTGTACCATACGGAACAAAATGGAGGATATACCCTCTCCTATCTCATATCCCTTTCCTTGGAGATGGCGACGCACGAGTGATGTCTCTGGTGTTGCTAGCATCTATAGCCTGCTATAACCACTTACCATCAGGTGCGCCGTATGCTTGTTTGCCACCCACGTAGTATAAAAAAAATATCATTAGGAGCTTGAGAATTACTTGATATCGTAATCAGACTGTCCAAATTTGGCCAGTTTGGTGGACTATGGCCTCAAACGATCTCATGCCGAGAGACGAAACTCCAATAAATAATTGTGATGCGACTCACAGTAACATGTTGACTCATTTGTGTCTTGAAAGGCGGCGTCTCGAACACGATGGCGACTTGTTTGTGGACGAGGATAGTATTCGCCGTCTCCTCCCACACAGGCGCATTGTTCTCCTCTAAGAAGAACACTACGACCGTATCCTCACGAGTCACCTAGAAATTATTTATCCAGCGGTTATTGTAAAGGCCTAGAATACATCGGTAGGGTACGGATTGTCTGAAACTGAGTGAGAATTCAGGTTTAAAACATGTGTCTAATTGTAGTCTGTCTTAGCCAGTCTTAAAATGTTAGTGTTCAAAAAATTCATAATACACCAGAAACTGCTTTAAGATCAGATTAGGAATTAAAAAAACGGTCTATAAATGTTAGTTATAAGTTATTTTTAAAATACGAGTACATGACAGAAGGCTAAAAAAAATACAAAAGTTTTTTGATCTGTATTTTTGCATTTGTCATGCTCAGCTACTTTGAAGAACAAACTATTTTTAGTAAAAGAGAGCTTTTCTGCGAGCAGGGTAGGACGCAGGTTCGTATCCTGCTTGCATTAAAGTTCTCTATTTTCACTTTCACAAATAATTTGTTCTTTAAAATGCACAAATTGTTTTAACATCAACGTGGCTATATTTACCTAAGTTCACGGTAACGATATCGTTAGTAAGATCATCGTATCATTTATAAAAATAATTGGTTGCTAATCTAACTAAAAAGCTCTCTAATGTCCAATACCAAAATGGATTTCTAAAGCTAAATATCATACCTTCTCACACAAGATAACGACTTGCGTGCCTCCCCTGATGGTCCCCGAACAGTGGCTAGCCCTCACTATGAGCAGATCACTCATAGCTTTCTTGTCATAGATGATGTCGGAGACAACTGGGACGATGGGCTGCCGACAGCGCCCCGATTTGTCTGGTATGAAGACTTGGAAGCACAGGCGAACTGCGTTCAGGTCAATGGCTTGCGGGTGCTCCATATGACTGAAGCCAGCTGGAAATAACAGCAGTTTAATTAATAAACATCTTATACGTCACCCCGTAGCAGTCTATTATGCAACTAATATTTTAAATAAGATGGAGCGAATGCTGTGGTGTATTAGAGGTCCTGCCGTGCGGGGCCGGCTTTAGAATTGTCCCACCCCTCTCCACCCACGGGAGTCGTAAGAGCCGACTGAGGGAATACCGGGGGAGTGGGCAGCAGCACTCCCTCGAATATCTGCGATCGCCAATCCGCCTGCCAAGCGTGGCGATTACGACATTATCCCCCATTCTTGGGGAGGCCTATGTCTAGCAGTGGACATTGAAAGGCTGATGGATGGATGGATGGATGGATGGATGGATGGATGGATGGATGGATGGATGGATGGATGGATGGATGGATGGATGGATGGATGGATGGATGGATGGATGGATGGATGGATGGATGGATGGATGGATGGATGAATGGATGGTATAATGTTAATTATGAATACCATTATTTAGTAAAACCATATTGTTACCCATAATGGCAAAATAAATGATTGATTGGTTGACAATGCAACAATGCATATCAGGCAAAAAGTATATAACAAGGAATATACAAAAGAATAAACACTTGTTAAACTTATTAGAAAAGTGCATTCTTATGCACACATAATTAAATACAAGTTTAAATATCGAGAAATATTTCAGTTCAGCAGCAAGTTCTTTATAGTTCTAGAGTTACGCTTAGAACCCGAGTAGGTCCAAACGGAGTGAAGCACTTTCAAGTTAGCCTTAAAAGGCTAACTGCGTTGCTCCTTCTGTCAGTGTCCATGGTAAAGTGTCATTGTAAACATCTCGCATAATTTTATTTAAAAATGACTTACTGCACCGTGAAAGTATGTTAATACTCGAGGGAGTGCTGCTGCCCACTCCCTCGGTATTCCGTCAGTCGGCTCTTACGACTCCCGTGGGTAGAGTGGGGTGGGACAATTCTAAAGCCGGCCCCACACGGCCATAACATTATACATAATTTACAAATCCTTTTTTGTCTTTCACCCGGGAATTTTTCGTCCTCGCAGTGAAAAGTTAAAAAAAATATTTACTTGGTATTCCCTTATAAGCAAAGTTAAGCAGCTTTCACCGTCATTAAAACATAAAACAAACATAGCTTCACGCCTTTATTTCCCGAAGGGGTAGGCAGAGGTGTATTACACACCCACGATTCGCCCGCTATGTTTAATTCCCACGTAATAGGGGGCACATTTCCAAACTCCGGGCTGCTACTGAGAATTTTACTTTTTTTTACGATAAATCTCAATAATATTTCCTGACCCGGGGATCGAACCCGAGACCTGCATGATCAGCAGTCGCTTAGACTACCGCTGCACCACAGAGTCAGTCAAACATTAA
Source organism: Leucoma salicis (assembly GCA_948253155.1). Classification (NCBI taxonomy): domain Eukaryota; kingdom Metazoa; phylum Arthropoda; class Insecta; order Lepidoptera; family Erebidae; genus Leucoma; species Leucoma salicis. The sequence continues at coordinate 1,507,291 of OX411808.1, read as the reverse complement.
AGGGGTGAAATATGACACCTATTCAACACCTGAGCCGCCCTAAAACACAAAACCGCTGGTACTAGCTATCAAATAAAACTGGCGATCACTGGCTGTCAGAATCCTAAATAAAATTTGACTCTGATCTTGCTCTAAAATTACCATCTTCACCCTTAGCATAGTGAATGTTAGATAGGTATTTCCTCCATATGAATAAAACATGAATCATCTAAACCAAACATATTGGAACCTAACCACAACAAAGTTTAAAAGAAGGCTAGGTAATTATGAATAGACATATTTCTTAAGAAATATATGTCCATTCATAATTTCCTAGCCTAAAAGGAACACAGTGGTGCATCAGATTCCGCTTAGTGAAACCTAACTATAATTAAACTCGTTTATGAATAAACTAATTATTTACTCATTTTAAATACGACAATGAGCAATTTAATGTTGACATTGGAATTTAGAATTGTGTGGAATTTTTTCATGTAGCGGTCGGTGAAAGTTTATTTACTTCGGGAATCCCCGCCTATAGGCACTAGATATTTTTGTACGCAGTGTAATAAGTAACAGTCTTGCTTCAGATAGGTAAGAATTAAGATTTTGCTTTAGATAATGATATAAGGCTTAGGGAGCGTTCAAGTATTACGTTACGCAATTTTTGAAAATTTTGACAATTGTAACGCACCGTAACGTTTTTCTGTATACCCCCCTCCACCCTAGTAAAACGTTACGTAACCATCAAGTGACCATTTTTACCTAAAAGTCACGATTATGTGGCGTAAAGTACCGGAACCTAGTTTTTTTATTAACCCTTCAGACTAATCGTCTTGACTACCACAATCAGTACATTTTTTTTTTTATTTCTTTTTTTACAACTTTTAAACATAATGTTTATGTCAGTTGACTACAGTTAGCTTATTGACTAGTACAAAATATAACTTTTTAGCCAAACACAAACACAACTATTGAAAATTAACAAGGTTATACAATAACTTAGCTTCTCTACTCGTAGGCTGTGACAAGATGTGGTGGAGAACCCCAATATTCATAATATTTATATTTAGTTTTCGTATAACAAGCTGCCGCTCAGTCTGGTTCCGGACACATTCCATCAGCACATGGTACGCATCCTCTGGTTTGTCGCACACTTCGCAGAGAGGTGATGATACTTTACCCATCATATAGGCGAATTTTCGGAGTGGCATGTGTCCGGAACGAAGTCTGTGTGCAGTAACAATGTGTTTCCGACTCATATCTCCCATGAACCATGGGGAACGATGTGGTTGACTCTGCATAATTTTATACCATATACCTTTATTTTTTGAACGCTCAATGAAATATTCTCGCCAAAAATCATAGCATATTCTCCTATATTTGGGCAAAAGCTCTGAGTAAAAATTTATTATATAAACTTCGGTTCCATCTAAAACAGCTGACCTAGCTAATCGGTCTGCCTTGTCACCTCTGTACACGCCATTTTTGTACCGCCTCGTTTTGACCTACGAGTTACGGGAGTGAAATCCTCGTCCCCGTCAACTGCACTGTCACAATTAATCATCCTCTTGGGTCTCGCCACAGAACTGTCTGACATTATGTTTTCTGGTGTCTTTATAAATCTTGACTCCTCTATCTCAATTTCCTCCACCATCGCTGCAGACATCGAGCGCGATGTAATAAAACCTCTCTCATCAATCTCATCTATTGACACTTTTTTTTTCTGCCTACCCCGCACTAGAGAAAAGTAATGATAAGTAAGTAAGTATCAATAATATTATTATTTTAACTCATTTAAGCCAGGCCCCGGTGAATGAAAAACGAAACGTTAGACGAACTTTCGTTTCGAGTTTCATTGTGATTGATCAACAGTCCGACGCGTGATTCCTGATTAGTCGAGATTTCGACGCGTGATTCAAGCGACCAATCACAATGAAGCGAAACGAAAGTTCGTCTAACGTTTCGTTTTTCATTATAAGGGGGCTGTACCTACACATTTGCTAAAAAAAGCTAGTAACAGAGATAAATGATCTATGGAAGAAGAAACATCGTTTGAGGAAAATCACCACACTACATGACACGGTTACGGTATTGTGCAGTGAAATTCATTTCAACATAACGTAAACACATATGCATAATATCGACAAAACCGGTTCGGTACGCGCCGAAATAATCTTCTGTTTCCGCTTAATTTGTGATCGCGTTTTCCTGTTATTAATCTACATTTTTCCATTTCCCTTCCATGGCTTAAAATCATTTTCAAAAGTGTAAAGCTTAGGCCCGCCGCGTAAACGTCTAGCATAGTCGCACTTCAGGCGTACTTACATGTAAATCTTCGATCAACAGAGGTATTGTTGATCGAAGTTGTAAATATAAAAATCTTTAGGCGTGAATTTTTCCTCACGATGTCTTTTTTCTACAGTGATAATTTGTGAATAAATATACGTATACATATATGTTGTTTCGAAAAGTCAGAGGTTGCCGTGTCCAATCCCAACCTCGGATGATACCTACTATCTACTTTTTTATTATTATTATTTTTATAATTATTATTTTAATAGTTATTATATTTTAAGTCATTGTTATAATATAATTAAATAATTGTAATGTATGCCTTGCATGTAATAAAAAGTTTCTTTCTTTCTTTCTTTATACCTCGATACATGTCTTGGTAATCCTCGGTTATCCCACCAGTCTATAACTGCTGCGTTTGTACATGCAATTTGTAAAAAAAATATCAACACAACCTGTGTTAAGCGTCCAACAATTAAAACGAAATGAAAATTGAAACATTAGTAGGTAACCCATTATGAAATAAAACAACACGTTTAGAGTACTTTACAACATTCATAGTCGCTATTTTATCCGTGGATCTAAATAAATTAAACGCGATATATTCCGTGTAAAAGTAATTTTATTTCATAGCGTGTAGTTTATTAATAAGCCAAATTAGATATTTAATAATAATTTACCTGCAAGCATTTTTAAAATATAATGAAAGGTTTGGAACATTTTAATTTCAATAAGACCAAAAAACTAAACCGCTCGCTTTAGTGTTTTACGTAAAGCAAGCTCATTTCACTAGTAAAACTTCTACAGCTATATATAACAAACTATAGTATAATATCAGTCGTTGAGAGACCGCAAGGCGCTTACACACTGGCGATGGCGAGATCAATATATAAAATAATAACTTGTTTTTTTTATTATAAGCAAAATCACAGATTCGAACAGACAAACATGATTTGCTAATGAAGAAGTTTTTTGTTGCTTGTGGTGAAAGATAAACCACAGCCCACCTGATTGTGCCAACCGTCATGGCCTCAACTACTCTCAAGACTGCCAAGGCGTTGTTCACCATATCATTCGCTGATGGAAAATGAATTAATTGACCGCTGTCTCCTGCTTCAACAAACATACGAGGTGTTTCGCGGTCAGTCATACGAAAGACGATAGTACCGGCCTGCTAGAGTCCAATAACAAGTTATTAATCTGACTTGGTACCCACCCCATACTACCAGCCAGTAATGCAATGACTAATAACTGCTTTCTTCCTTTTCTTTTTCTTAGTCGTAGTTAATTAAGTCCCCCCAAAGAAAGTCGCTGGTTAAATAACCAGGTGAGCATTTTAGTATTTGGAGACTAGGGCCCCGAATTGGGCGATAGGTCTTAGAGACAAAAGTCTATAATGTAGAACCGGTCTAAGCGGGTTAGTAGGTTGGCGGACCGGGCGTGGTTTAGGGATATTTTGGTCGCTCGTCTATTCCTGGAAAGTTACGTTATAATGATTTTCAGACTTAGTGGAAGGGAGTAAGGTATATTTTGTACTTGGCATAAGTTTATTCGTTGGAGTTAGGTCGCTCTGAACTGAAACTAATCGATCGTTGGGATGTCTGGGTGTGTTGTTGTTAGCTGTAATTAAAATAACTAGTGCTCGGACGGTGGTCGTACATACACCATAATCATTACTAAAAATGAGAAAAATTTATAAGGAAATTTGCATTTTTCCAAATTCTTTTTCTCCTCCATCCGATATTGGCGGGACAGAAGCACCGGCCAGCAATACCAAGATTACCGAGTACTCAGATCCAAATCCACTGAACAAATAATTATCCACCAATTGTTATTCTCTATCGGCTGGAATAATGTGTCTGTTATATGTTATATGGTTTTAAAATATTAGTTATTTTTATTATCAGACGAAAGACGGAAAAAGCAGTGCCTAATTCATTATCATCATCATCATCCTTGTCTAATACCGAACCTTATTGGAGTTGACTTTAAATCTTATTCGATTTTAGCTAATCAGTATTTACATGGAGAGACATCCTTATCTCTCGACCCAACTAGAGGACACAGGGACAATGGTGACCTCAAAACAAGATCAGTCAGATATGTGAATAAATATTTATGATATTATTGATTCATTTATTTACATAACTAGCTGGTACCCGCAACTTCGTCCGTGTGGAATTTATTTATTTTATTTTTTAGTGCAGAATCCTAATTATTTTTCCGAAGTACAAATTATTATTTGTGAATGAGGAAAAAGAGAACTTTATTACGTCCCGCTCGTATCACCGCAAGGGAGTACGATAGCTCAGTGGATTAGAGCACTTGCCCGGAAAGGAAGGGACACAGGTTCGCTGCCCGCCGCGTACTAAAGTTCTCTTTTTTGTCATTCACAAATAATAATTTGTACTTTAAAAGTAGCTGAGCATTTCAATTGCTAAAAATATAGATCAAAATATTTTTCCGAAATAAAAGTAGTGATCCCCGTCCTGTGAGTCCCGTCCAAATCAGTGCAGCTGTTCAGGAGATTAGCCGTGGCTATATATACATATCTATTTGTATCGGTATTCATTCACAATTTCATGGGTTTTATTATATTTACGCGGAACCCTAGTTATTTTTCCTAAATAAAAGTAGACTAACTTACGCCCTGTAACAACAGCTATCTGCTAGTGAAAGACCCGTTCAAAATCGATCCAGCCGTTCCGGAGATTAGCCGGAACAATCAGACAGACAGTCAAAGAAACAAAAACTTTAAAAATTGGTGTTTTGTTATAGGTAGCGTATATACTCTCGTATACATTTAGTAAAAAGCTGTTATTTAGACGTTACAAACAGACACTTCATTTCTATTATATGAATAGATGATTGATTTTGAAAATCTTTAACGACTTCCAAGATGATAATAGATAGCCTAAATAACGTGCCTTTGGAAGCACTGATGTCAGGTGTACGCAAATAGGTGTCACATTTAGCCACTCATCCAATACCGGCTGGGTGAAAGTTGCTTAAGTATGTCAATCGTTCCATCAGTATGACGTATGTGATCAGTAAACATCTTTTATGGACCGTAGATGATATACAGTCAGTATTGCACGCAAACCCGGATCAGGTCATCTATCTAAATAGTTAAAAAATTGCGTAGCCGCTACTGTTAAGTAACAAGCACGGCAGATCCGGCAACATAATATTGTTTGCACTAAATAAAGCCGGATTTTACATTTACACAAGTACGCCAAATGAAGTAATAGTTATCTTAATTACATAAGAGCATAGACTCTCATCTAATCGCATCCTAGAGCATTCTATGAGAGGATGGCATAAAATACTAAATAACACCACCCTATTCCTGATAGTGGATGTCGTAGGAGGAAAAGGGCACGAAGCACATCAAATCCACGCGTACTTTTAAAAAAGCGAGCGTAGGAACAGACGGACGTAGATAGTAACTTTGTTTTATACTATTTATAGACTGATTCATCGTCTGATGCTGTGTTGCTAGCAATATTTTAAAACTTCTACCATTTCCTTTGTTCACATTTCATCGTGTCAGTATCTGAAGCTGTTCAGACTAGACTAATTTAATGGCAATAAAACAAAATATATTTTATTTGTTCAATAAAACACAAACTAAGACTATTATTATCTTTGCAACAATTCTTCGTGGATCTAAAACACTAAACTCTATATAAAGCCGCTACTAAACTAAATATACTTTGAAAAATCCAAAACTGCACGCCTCATAATCTTCATTTTTCACAATAAAATTGATTATTTGATAAGTAACTAATAATGTATTGGTTTTACTAAGTAGTTTTCAATAAATCACATAGATAGCGCTAATTTCAAAAAGTACTAATGTGGGTTTTATGTCTTATACGCCATCTAGCGCTAATTTTAAGAAGTACTTCTATATTGGTCTACCTCTGTCATTTTGCAAGGCGCCATCTGGCAATTAGTAAGAACAACAATCCATGAGTTTACATATATACCTGCATAAGTGCATATAATATATAAAACATGTAAAATTGAATAATTTATTAAACTGTAAACAAAAACAATTTAAGAAAACAAAAAGACAAAAAAAAAAGAGAGTCTATATGCATTTCAAGTAATAAGGGCTGAACGTATTTAGATGAATTGGACCGTATTGTGCAGAAATGAGCCACATAAAAGTTATGCTGATTTGAACCACTTCTGCTTTATTTTTTCAGTGTTATTTGTAGTCTTGGGTTGGTATTACCTATACTATCGGCACGCTATGATGGTCGTTTTGGCGTTTGTCCACTCATGAAATTTCGTATTAATTAATAATTACATTTGAAGGAGCAAATTGCTGTTCTTTATTGTCAATAGTGACGTGCACTTAGTCATAAAATTTATCGAATGTATAATTTTAGGACACAAAATTTATTTATTACATTAATCGAACTACGACCTCGTGCATGAGGTCGTAGCTCGATTCCCACTCAGGACAATTATTTGTGTGATGAACACAGATATATGTACTGCGTCTGTGTGTTTTCTATTATTATTCTTTGGTTAAAGCGGAAAAAATTAAACTTTTTTTTAAACGTCGATTTGTCCCAAACTAAGCTTAACGCTTGTGCTTACCAGATATAATAGATATACTTATTACATTTTTTTTGTAAATACTAACATCCATCCACCATCCATCCATCAGCCTTTGATCGTCCACTGCTGGACATAGGCCTCCCCTAGGGGGGGTATTGTCATAATCGCCACGCTTGGCAGGCGGGTTGGCGATCGCAGTGGATGTTTTTAGTACACAGGGGAACGCTGCTGCCCGGTCCCCCGGTAATCCCTTAGTCGGCTTTTACGACTCCCATAGGAAGAGACGGGGTGGAGCTATTCTTGATGCCGGCTCCACACGGCACAATACTAACATATATATAATAAATAGAAAACACCCAGACGCAGTACAAATATCCGTGTTCGTCACACAAATAATTGTCCTGAGTGGGAATCGAACCCATGACGTCGTGCACGGAAGTCAGTTACACTACCGACTGTGCCACGAGGCCCGTCATAGCCTAACCGCACACCCCGTCGTTGGGGGCAGCGAACAGGGTAGTTAGTGTGAGGCCCTCGCCCATTAAATAAATCCGCCGTGTGCCGTCTCCGGCTGTGTTGGCGGGCCACTGGTATATCAAATGATGCCCAAGCATTTAAATCACTAAATTAATGTTCATTCTACTTCACTTATGCTATTATCCTGTAATAGTATCTCGTTGAATATTAATACTTAGGTATACATTAGGCATGCACATTTGGCTCTTTCCGGTAATGCTCATTCGTCGCTGGGTGACCCAATTGCCCAATTCACCCGCCACCGCATCGCATAACTTTATTTCTAACCTTTTTTATTTGTGCTCGGTCCAAGTTTATCGTGATGTTAAATAGCGAGCAATTCTCAAGAATCTGACTCAATTGCATACAGAACTATTCTAATGTGACTGGTAGGTTCAGAGATTAGCGTGTTTAAACAAAAAATAAACTTCAGATTTTTTATATTAGTACAGAAGTTTTTGGATCCAACATTTAGTCAACAAGCAAATTAAAATTTAACGTAGCTTGTGGTTATTGTGTTTTAGGAACGGAGTACTCGAAACTCTTCAGTACGATCCCATCAGTTATCTTTTTCAATTTGCACAATGATTAACAGTAAAAGCAGTAGAATTAAGGACTGTAAACAATGGTATCGAGTTGAATCAGCAGACTGAAATTCTCGCGCGCCAAAACCTGTCTTTTCGAGATTGTTGGAGTGTTATTATGAGTGTATTTTTTTAAAATTATCACTACTCGGTGAAGGAAAACATGGTGAAAAAATCTGCATACTAAATCCCCTCCCTATGCTCTCCTTATTATCCTTCCTATCTTCTCTTATTAATCTACCTATCCTCATTGTATGCTTGTATGCCACCTATGTAGTATAAAAAAATACTCTCACTGAGAGGAAATCCGTGTCCAATAGTGAGACAGTGATGGGTTTGAAAAAATATTTTCCATCCATCCATCCATCAGCCTTTTAACGTCCACTGCTGGACATAGGCCTCCCCAAGAATATGGGATAGTACCATAATCGCCACGCTTGGCAGGCGGTTTGGCGATCGCAGTGGATGTTTGTTAATATTCGAAGGAGTGCTGCTGCCCACTCCCCCGGTATTCGCTCAGTCGGCTCTTACGACTCCCATGGGTGGAGAGGGGTGGGACAATTCTAAAGCCGGCCCCGCATGGCACAAAATATTTTACCCTGCGTAAACCATTTATTCAACAACATGATTATGTTCAGTTCAATACGTTCCAATCGTTCGCTTTTCAGTGATATTATTACGCTCAATCGGTTAATCTGTCGCACGACCTCGATAAACCAGCTATTGTCCATGTTCCAAAGGTCGGACATTGACATTCATGTGTTTCCTCAAACACAACTGCCTGCATCATACAATACAATAATTATTATACGATTTCACAGATGTTTGAATCTCCCGTACCAGGTGCTGTTGATTCGACTCCCACGCACAACCTATTTAGTTTTCTGTGTGGATAGAAGTAGTCATACCCCATCTAAGATCTTGATCCCAGCCTTACTATCCCAGCATGAATGTCTCGATCAGGGAAATACCACACTCTTACAGAAAATAAATCATAAGAAGATCAGCGTGAAATTAGGGTAGGTACCCCAAAGCCCATCCTTATGCTCTCCTTATTATTCTTCCTATTCTCTCCTTGGTACCCTACCTATCCTCTTCCTAATATCCTTCCTATACGCTACCTTGGAAATGGCGAAGCGCGAGTGATGCCTCTGGTGTTGCTAGCGTCTATTGACTACGGTAACCACTTAAATAAACAATTGCCTATCCGCATGCCCATGCATCTTCCAAAACTGGTACGTGCTATACCAACTAGAACTGGGTGGTAATAGTTCAAATACTGCTACATTCCGAAGTCTCATCATACTACTAATATTACAAATATGAAAGCTTAGATGTCTGGAAGCTATAACGTAAAAACTACTAAACGGATTTCGATGTTTGGTATACCGTGGATATGGATTACCGTGAGCATTTAAAATTAGCAACTTAGTGGTAAACTGTATCACAATATGGCGCTGTCTTTTACAGCAGCTTATTTTCTCTATAACAGCGAGTTATATATCTTAATATACTGCATAATTTCTTAATCCGTTAATTTTCATTTTTCGTTTTTCTCTGGACCCAAGTCTGAGCAGGCGAAGCAGTACATAACAAAAGTAAACAAATATAACTTACTTCTGAAGGGATCAACCCGCAACTCCTGCCTGACGCGTAGTGCCTCGGCTATATCTCGTCTCTTCACGCATTGGATCCCGAGGTTTCTGAACTGGTACTCGTTGGAATCTTCGGTGATCCGAGTGGGGACAGTGCATACGCCCTTGTGGCAGCGCTCTCGTCCAACCAAATTGTGGGGATGCGGCCTACGAAAGAAACGCCAAGTCTAGTAGATGTATTTTGAGTTGGTTTTCTCGTAACAATGTGAAGTAATCATTTATAAATGTAAGTACCACCGTAGATAGCTACGGTGGTAAGTACCACCGTAGGTAGCTAAGTACCACCGTAGGTAGCTACGGTGGTACGGCGGTAACGTATGAAATAAATTTACAGTCAGAAATGTGAATCGCATTTCACAATCTTTTTCTAATTTTGAAATGGTTGTATTTCATGATGTGGCCAAAACTGACTTCTTTTTCCTCCTGCGTGAAGGTGGGTTGTTTAAGTTATTTTTGCACCTTTTTTTTTGTGTTTAGGCAGGAAAAAATCTACCTAACCGCACACCCCGTCGTTCGAGGCAACATGCAGGTTAGTGTGGGGCCCTCACCCACTAAATAAACCCGCCGTGTGCCGTCTCTCCTCCTATATTGGCGGGCCACTGAAACTGTGTTACATTGCTTCAGTGGTCCAAATTATTTTTGCACCTGCGTGAAGATTATTTGTACGCTGCTTACCTATTATACCCTAATACATATATGGGCAAAAACCGGCCCGCTGTAAGATATGATCCGGCCCGCGAGACATTTTGAAAAAACCCAATTAAAACAATATTACATTAGGTACTTATACTCACGGGAGTGACAGTGAGGCGGCAAACATCAAATCCTTTGATGTTTGCCGCCTCACTCTTTTATAATCGCCGCCACTCGGCTTGCTCGATCAAATTCTTTGAGGTTTGCCGCCTCACGGGCGACACATCAAAAGATTTATTGCTTATCAATTATTCTAAACTAGTTTATTCCAGATTATTCCTTCATTTTGCCTATATAAGCTGGTGGATGGCCCAAACGTTAGTTCAGTTCTATTTGAGCTACCGAGGTGATAACTTGAACAAGCGATAACTAGCGAACTGCTCGAGCCGTCAACTTGCTTTGTGACTTTGTGTACATCTTGAGTGGTTACTAACTATAGTTTGTTATTAAGTTTATTTATTTTCAGTGATTAGTAGGAATAAGTGAGAAGTCATGAATAACGTTAAAAGGTATTGGGTACTTACTTGTAAGGTTCATCTTTGGTAACACACGACACTACGATGACGACCTGGCCGGTGTAATTGTGTATCTTGATTGTGGGGAAAGTCTTATTTTCCGAGGTACTGTTGACGCCCGGAATCGAACCCGCTGACCGTCCTTCACACTCATATCGAAATCTGTTGACAATAGCAATCGTTAGAACATTCATAGTGCAACATTTTTCAAATTTTAAGAATCTACATACTGTTCCTTATTTACCAATTATTACGCTATCTCTCTTGCAGGGTGGCAGAGAGAACTGAGTACCAAAAGGCTCTATGCTTGCATACATCTCTCACGTTCTCGACGTTCATAGTTCTCTTCATACACGCTCGCCGGTCTCCACCTTCCTTCAATACATAACCGATGTGGTTAAGGTAGGTTAGTCTCGGTCTCCCCCTGTACCTACATCCTTTCACTTTCGCATTTGACTAAGTGCACAGATGCCGGAGGTTTAGTTACCGGCCTCCCGCCCGAGTGTTGTGGGTTCGGTTCCCACACGGGACAGCTCTTTGTGTGAAAAAAAAGGCACTTAACATGCTGTCCCTAGATCGAGACGAGAGAGAGAGAGGTGTATAAATTTTTAGGGCATGCCTGTATACGACATAAGATAGAAAGTGACGCAGAATATTGAGTCATAGTTGCTCAGCTAAAAAGATCTCCTGTTAATAGTGGGACATTAATGTGTTGAAAAAAAGAGGATTCGAACTCTAAATAGTTTCTTTTTATTCTTTAATTAATCTGAGTATCGTATTCTACTCATCATCATCTAAAATTATTTTTTGTTTAAATTCCTCTACTGAATGCGCCCTTCACAACGTTAAGACTAGAGCTTAATTTCTGTTAATCATCAATACAAATAAATATAATTGTCTGTTTGTAATGTCTATAAATGCATAATATATGATAACTAGTCGACCCGTGCGGAATTCCGCATCCATTAAAAGACCTCTTCTTAAATGATTAAACCTCAAATTTAATAGAAGCGGTACAGTTTTAAACTGTGGGTACTTATATTTGTCGTCGTTCGCCGGCACGATAAACTTCAAAAAACATGGGTAAATAAAAGAATAAGAAAGATCCCGCGGACCGACAGAAAAACAGGCTAGAGAACTAAAATATAAGACCTGTAACAAATTATTTAAAGATCATATGTGTCTGTTGTACCAGCCAATTTCTTATAATTAGGGTTCCGCACAAAAAAAGAGAATAACAAAATTCCACGAGAAGAAAGTCGCGGGTAGCAGCTAGTTTAAAATAAGCACACACCCCATTTTATTTAAATATTTTTTTAATCTGTCTTGGTTGCGGCACCTTTCATGCTACTTTAGTTATAATAAACCGCATGAAACAATTTGAGTATTCAAAAAAGTAGATCATGGATTTCTTGCCGGGTTCTTTTCTTGGACTTCGAAATCCGGCCACTTGCTGGTTAAATACCAGCAAACCAGAAAATTCTAAATTTTGTTTAACACGAACGTCCTTACAATATAAACAAATAACGCTACGTCTGTTAAAGCTGAAAGGAGAAGCGGTACCATTTAAAAACTTGAAAATAATACCCAATCGTCGCGACCTACATGATAATGCATTCTTAGATGGGAATGGTCTTGTTATTTTAGTAACAGCAGTTTGTGAACCCGGCTTCGTAGACTAATTTATTGCTTGCTATGAGATTAATAATAACTTAGTAATGGGTGCGCCCGCTGTAGCGCACTTTTAATTTTTTTTTAATTTGCATATATGGTGGCAGACTAGAAACGGCCCATCTGATGATAAGTGATAACCGTCGCTCATAGACTCAACTATATCGAGAGTATTGTCAAGCCGCTGCTCACCATTTCATTTCACAGATATGAAATGAAAGTATTAACGGCTATTCCTGCTACAAACAAAACACACCAATGTGCATCATGGACGGTCACACGGGAGATGGTGGTACCAACCCGCTCGGGCCTGATAGCAAGTGAGTACTCCCACTTGGTACCCAGCCCTAGCACCAGTAATGTAAAGGGTGATAATTGCTTACTTCCCTTAGTCGCCTCGTAAGACACCCTTGGGAAAGAATGGGGTGGTGAAATTTGTATTCTAGAAATTAAAGGCTGATGAAGGTCTACTTCTGACCATAGTACTGTATACAAAACTTCGGGGTGGGTTAGGATAAGGGCCCCTTCAAACACACGTACAGAAGAGAATTATAATTAGATATAGTTACAACAAGATATATATATATACTAGCTGACCTGGCAAACGTTGTTTTGCCATGTATATTAATTCTATCAGTGTATTGGTGAAAAACTGTGAATTAATATTGTATTCGTTTGCTTATTATTTGACTTACTTTTCACAATAATAAAACAGGTATATTTATTAAACATGTACACGTTTTCGTTTTGATTTAAAACTATTTCCAAAAAATGTTAAGTACAATATATACAGGTACGGTAATGGCCGTTGTTGGCGGGAGCTCACAACACGTGTTTATTTACATGAGATCACTTAATTAACTAATAGTTAAAACTGTCTTTATCAGTTATTAATAAATTGCGAATAAATAATTAATTAATAATAAATTGGAAATTAATAATAAATTGGAAATTAATAATAAATTTACGATGAGAGTAAAATTAACATGAAAGTTGCACAGAAAAATTAAAATAATACGTATAACACTGCTACGATCGATACACAAATAAAACCATAAAAAAATGGTCGAAAACTGTATAGAGAGTAAGACAGGAGACCGGCTTCGTTCTCATCCTTACTCCGTGATGTTTGCTGGATGAGAGGTGACAACGGTAGACATCTAGCGGGGATAACTGATCGATTGATAGTTGATCAGTTACCGACCGGTGAAGGAGGAAGATCAAATTGAATTGCGAAAATATCATAATTAAAGGAAATTATTAAAAATAAAAAAAAATGAAAATCGCGATGGAAAAAAGGGGTTGATCGTAGAGGGGTGGAAAGTCGAGAGTAATATATTTTTTTTTTTAGTCTAAGTCATGACAAAATAAGAATAAAAATCTCGCCATAAAAATAAGTTTATAATTAACAAATAAAATAAGGGTTGATCGTAGAGGGGTAAAAAATTTAGAGTAATATAAAATTTAATATAATATTTTTTAAACTAAGTCATGACAAAATAAAAATAAAAATCTTGCCAAAATAATTAAAGTTTATAATTAACAAATAAAAAATGCCGTGTGGGGCCGGATTTCGAATTGTCCCACCCCTCTCTACCCACGGGAGTCGTAAGAGCCGACTGAGGCAATACCGGAGGAGTGGGCAGCAGCACTCCCTCGAGTATTAATAACATCCACTGCGATCGCAAACACGCCTGCCAAGCGTGGCGATTACGGCATTATCCCCCATGACGGGACCGCTCGTTGTGGCGTTCTCTTGGGGAGGCCTATGTCCAGCAGTGGACGATGAAGCGCTGATGGATGGATGGATGGAAATAAAAAATAGGGGTTGATCGTAGAGGTGAAAAATTTAGAGCAATACAAAATTTAATATAATATTTTTTATTATGTCATGACAAAATAAAAATAAAAATCTTGCCAACAAAATTAGTTTATAATTAACAAATAAAAAATAGGGGTTGATCGTAGAGCGTTGAAAATTTAGGGATGTATGTATTTTTTTATGCTGTATCATTAAAAAAAAATATCAAAAAAAAAATAAAAAAAATTTAAGGGTGGACTACCCTTAACATTTAGAGGGATGAAAAATAGATGTTGTCCGATTCTCAGACCTACCCAATATGCACACAAAATTTCATGAGAATCGGTTAAGCCGTTTCGGAGGAGTTTAACCACGAGACACGAGAATTTTATATGTTAGATGTATATATTTAGTTAGGACCACCAGTAAATAATTGTTACATCTAAACTGAATTGAAAATACGATAATTGTGAAAATAAGGCTAGATGGACAATTTTTTCCCCTCTCCACACATGGGAGTCGTAAGAGCCGACTGAGGCATTACCGGGGGAGTGGGCAGCAGCACTCCTTCGAGTATTAACATCCACTGCAATCGCCAACCCGCCTGCCAAGCGTGGCGATTACGGCACTATCCCCCATTCTTGGGGAGGCCTATGTCCAGCAGTGGACTTTTGAAGGGCTAGTGGATGGATAGATGGACAATTTTTGAAGGTGCCACAACATACGTAATAAAAATTGGAGTGACATTGAATGACCGATGAATGATGACGAATTAAAGAAAAAAACAAAACCATATCAGTAAAGAAAAAGAAAATCTACGATAAATGATGTGGCGTGATCTATTAAAAAAAAATAACAATAATAAATTAAAAAATTTGGAAAATCCTAAAGTGCACGCCTCATAATTTCATTTTCACAATAAAATTCATTATTATTTGTAAAAAAAGTGTATATAATATAAGTATGTAGATACACTCGTTCTCATGTGCCAAAGCTCTTGTACTGTCTCAGGATCTTTCAAGGTGTCACTACTGTTGAATTGGTACCACCCAATTTAAATTGAAAAAGTAACTAATAATGTATTGGTCTTAGTAGTTTTCAATAAATCACATAGATAGCGCTAATTTCAAAAAATACTAATGTGGTTCTCATGTCTTATATAGATGGCGCTAAATTTAAGAAGTACTTTAGTAGTGTACTGTAGTAGTTGTCACTAAATAAGGTTATCTACCTGTGCTGGTTTTAGTGTATGATCGAATCGACCATACATATTCAAACTATTTTTGTTTTTTTAATAACAATTAAACCACATCGAATACTTACTTATCATCACGCCATTTACCTTGCGGGGTAGGCAGAGAGAACAGAGTGCCAAGAGGCTCTATTCTTGCATACATCTCTCGCTTCTTCAACATTCATCTCTCTTCATACACGCTCGCCGGTTTCGGAGACTCCTGACTCCACCTTCCTTCAATACATGACCGATTTGGTCTAGGAAGGAATCAGACCGTGAAAAGTGATAGGGTTATATTCCTAATTATATTGAAGCGTAAGAGTAAAAAAAAATCGATTAGGAAAGTATTTCGGTCGTTATTGTGATAACATACAGGATCCGCACATACAGACACACGGACGTCCAAGACAGAATTTTTATAAACAGTTTTTAAACTAGTTTAAATAACAAAAATGGCATAAAAAATATCATGAGTGTTAAAAATAGTGTTTTTCTTGATATGTGTGTGTATATATTATTTTACAAGTGAAATATATGATAAATAAACATTTTAAGTTTGAAAAATCAGTTGTTTTGTGTGAAGTGACAGTAGTACTTACCTCAACGCTTCGCTTATGAGGCGTGCAATTAAAAGGTGAATTATATAAACTATAAATTTATCCTAACATTAGAATTTGAGGAGCTAGTATATATATATATCCAAGTTTAACTAATTACTTGCAGGATCCGTTGCGTTACGTAATATAGGTACGTGTGGTGTGTAATATTATTTTCAACCACAAATATTGAATTAGTCTGCTCTTTACTTTCCCATTTAAGAGCTAAGGTGGAATATTCCACCATTGGTGTGTCTATGATACAGAAATGTGTTAACAATTATATTTATACTCAATGTTATATTGTAGTGTTTTATGTCTTTGCCTGTCTGTTGTATCGGCTAAGCTCCGGAAAGGCGGGGCCGATTTGGACGAGACCTTCACTGGCAGATGATAACTAACTGATGATATAAAAAGTAACTTTTATATTGGATTTTTTTTTGCCGTAAGAGCGTCAGCGTTTTGGAGTATAAAAGTTCTTGTTTTTTTTCAATATATATTTTAAGCATTTTGCATGCTTAGTCATATAAGTAAATTAACACAAAGTGCGAAAATGTGAAATCTAAAATAACAGTTACGAGCAGGATTTGGACCTGCATCTCCTGGAATACCTACTGTTCCAGTTGCTTTGCCATTTCAACCATCGTGACAATTGATTGGGGCTGCGAATTTCGATAACATAAGCCTTCTTAATGCCTTGGGTGCCTACCACGGACTACACTTGAGTTGTCTGTGGTATCTACGCATCAATTTTTAATTTTTATGTGACGCGGATAGCTACTTTACACGATGATGATACGACCAAGCTTGCCACTTACAAAAGATCGGCGCGCCATAGGTTGAATAAGGCTCATTTTTAGCCATAACACTTAGGCAGGTAGGCACTATTTTTGTAGTTAAAAAATATCAAACCAGGATCTAATTCGTTACCTCCATCTTGGCGGTCTTTGCCCTACTAGGCCAACTAGGCTAACACAGAGAAAAAATATTACTTTTTACCAATTTCTTATGCGTGGCATAAGGAGGCAGACCACCTTGTCTATAATGTTATATTTCCTGAGATTTGATATCGTAATAAACCACCACGTCGTAATTGTATTAAAGCATGATAATTATAACTTGGAACTGTTTTTTTTCTAAATAGATATTTTTTTATTTTTCCTGTTATAGTGACCGACTGAATTAAATTATTAAAAATTTATATCATTCGTTTTTAGTTCGTCAGTTCTTTACTTTTTGACTTTTGTCAACAAATGTTCACGAACTTTTACGATAACAGACCTTTGTCACATAACATATATTATAATAATGCTTCGTACTTCTGCGGTTATGGCGGCCTATTCTACTGGATTTAGCAGGATACTAAAACCAAAAGAACTTATATACGAATGAATACATATTAGGTCATAATAAAGTTTAATTATTATCACTAAGTGGTAGACATAATAACCTTGGTTTCAGACTCCGACATTAGTGTACGTGCATGCATTGATCAACATAATATAAATACACACAATATGTGAGTATGTAAACAATATGATTCACGATTTATGACTACAAAATATAGATATATAGGTAGATGGTCGGAAAGATCAGCGTCATGACAATACTTTATTTATAAACTAACTGTTAACAGCCAGTCCGTCTGGGTGGAAATATGTTTTTTTTCTGTGCGGAACCCTAATATTTTTTACAAATAAAAGTAGCCTAAGTTACTTCTTATAACATCATATATCTATCAGTGAAAGTCACGTCCGAATCAGTCCAGCCATTTCAGAAATTAGCCATAACAAACACAGTCAAACAAACAAAATTTTAAAACATGTTTTATTTTTTTATAAGTACCCTGGTATAGTTGATCGAAGAAGTACCGTATAAGATTTCATATGAATTTAGTAGACTGTTATTTAGACATTACAAACAATTTTATTTAGGTATTTGTATATATGTATAGATACATATTTAGAAATCTTTATATATATTTTTAGCATTTTCCACTTTGTGTTTAATGTATAGATACATTTTAATAATTAGATGTTAATTTTGCAACGGAACCGTACTACGGATTCGATCAAGTAGATATATTCCGTGTCCGGTTCATGTCATGCTGTGCGACTTTGAACTTCTTTATGAGGGCTATACATACGTCCCGGTTACCGGGTATCCGGTGCCGACTGCCCAGCAACACGTTATCATTTACACGATCCGGTTTTCACCCTCGTGTGGTGTGAGATAAAGCGTCGTGACTGAGCACATGAAAGCTTGTTTACAGTATGTGTGTACTATACGCTACAGGAGAGAGAGCGACCGGGCTTAGAAAGTATACATAGGTAGGATGCCTCTGATGTTGCTGGCGCCTATAGGCTACCGTTATCGCTTACTATCAGGTGGGTCGTGTGCCGGTTTGCTCCTCAGGTTGTTTAATAAAAATTATATTGCTTTTTTTCATAAAGCAGCATTGGGGCGGAATAAGTTTAAGACTAGGTAAGGCGAGGTATTTCAACGCAAGCTAAGATTTTAGGAGGTGAGGTGCGGGGAGCCGCCTGCGCGTCCTGAAATCTGCGGAACATAAACATAGTGAATACATACTCTCTGCTGCGGGCCGTTCATTTATCTTCGTGACGTTAACGCTAGCCCACAGTATAAAATTATTTCAGTAGTAATATGAACAACTAATTACGAATGTAATATAAAATATGTTTTTGTCAGGTTTTAAATATAAAAAATAAGCAGAATAAGTGTTAATTACTTCACAAATTTTGTTAAGTAGGTACGTACGTTAATTATAATTACGTATATTATTTTATTTATTAGGGTTTATTTTTTTATCACCATCTAAATTTTAAAGATGCCGTTCCACTCATGAAATCGAAAAATTTTCCCCAAGTAAAATATATGCGAAAACGAAAAGAAATGCTTCCCAATGTAATACACATGTTTAACGTTACTCAGTTTTATGAGTGGA
The DNA here is from genome assembly GCA_948253155.1 of Leucoma salicis. Taxonomy (NCBI): domain Eukaryota; kingdom Metazoa; phylum Arthropoda; class Insecta; order Lepidoptera; family Erebidae; genus Leucoma; species Leucoma salicis. The sequence goes on along the minus strand of OX411808.1, from coordinate 1,488,212 downwards.
TCACGCTTTTAAAATTTCGACGGTAACAAAGAATAACACACAATTATTTTTTCTTACTGTAACATTGTTTTACGTATTAAATATTATTTGTTTGCAAGTATACGTTCCAGGTGCGGCTCACCGGATTAACGAGAATAGCATATATATCACCCATCTAAATGAAATTAATTATGATGGAATGGTATGCTACTAGAACGATGAGTGGAAGCAGCATACAGGTGGAAGCAACGACTGGAGAGGATCTGCTATAAAATTCTAGCTGCGATGGAGTGGGAGCAGTGACCAAACAGGAGCGACATTGTAGTTAAATATTTATCAAGTAAAGATGCTTTAACTAATGAATATGTTTCATTTTATAAATATGTTGATCTAATTTCATTAAATCTAAATATCTAGGCTGAATACATATACAAGGCTTAATTCTTGCATCATGTTCTTCATCGTGTGTATTAGATTCGGCTTATAAACATGGGTATATTTATTGTTTTTATGATGACATGTTGCGGCAAATTGGTGGAAACATTTTCTTTTAAATCCTCTAATGCTAAATCTCTAATGGCCATGCCACGAATTTGTCGCCAATCAAAATTTCTGGTAAACAGTTTATCATTCATGTAAACATTCTCAATTTTCTTCTCCATTTTTTCTTCCAAGTGTTTTTCGTATGATTTTGCTTCCATAATTTTGACGTAAGATGATGAAACCCCACCCTCAGCCATTCTTGCGTAACCCCATAGATTATAGGTTTCTTTCCAGGCGTAAAAAGCTTCACAGATAATGTTATATCTGCCTCCATAGCGCTAGAATATCCTCTGTAGTTTTTGTAACACATCGTTCATTTGAGTCCTGCCCTCTCTTTTCGGCGCTGGCTCAAATTGCACAATATTTATTCTTTATTGCCATGTAGGGATTTGGAGCGGCCAAATCCTTTGCCTATAATTGATACCGTCCCTGAGTTAGGCCGGAAATAACTTCCATAAGATCTTAAACACCAAGCTCCAACAACATATACATCAACGAGAGCATATCTGTCTTTTATACCTTCGCCTTTGTTTTTCGAGACTTGCGGCTCATTGATGAAAATCATTCGTTAGTAAAATTGACGCGTCTTTCCTTCGTCATTGCCTAGATTACGTGAAAAAAATACAAAACCTAATCTCCATATTTATTTTTGTATATTATTGTATTTATTCTATTTGCATCCATTGCAAAAAGATGTCAAGCATATATTAGTATCGGATTGTAATGTTTGATTAGTGTTATCCACTGCAAACACGTCACAAGAGAATGAAGTAAATGTTGAATTTGTTATTCACTGCTCAATATGATACTTTTTTATATTATACTGATTCATCAGGTTTTTTTTGCAAGTGGTCTCTGATGTCTTGTCTTGATATGTAAGAAACTAAACATCAACTGAAGTGTAAAGAGTTAATCTGAAACCGTTAGGTAGCAGAAGTTAGTAGATTTTGTGTATTATGTTATGTGAAGTGATTGGAAATATGGGTGCAATTATAATTCCTGAAGTTGAAAAAAAAATGGAGGAATCATACGAGTGTCTAACTCGTGACTGCTTTTTTTGATCTAATATAAAATAGTAAATTAAATAAAGTGTTTTTTTTAGGTAAAACATTTTTATGTAATTATATTTTTATAAGAATATTAACTACATAATATTAATATATTTAATATGTGTCAAATAAGTGTGAAATCTAAAATAACAAAAAATAAAGAAAATTATTTGTAGGTACATAATATAGGTATACACTTTTGTTCATACTGATATTGTTACTCTGTGTCATTATTATGTTACGAAAACAACTTGTTTAACGTCAAAATTTTCTAACGTTGGCAAGCGCCTGAATGCGACTGACAGGGTAGCGGGCGTCGTGGTATGTCATCGCATCGCTAGTAGGAGTGTTCGTTATATTAAATAACTAATAAAATCACTTGCTATTTATAAATAATCCATAGCCCCGTTATTTATTTCACCAGGCAAGCGTTATTTTCGATTATTTTTATTATATAAGCGCTACCACAACCGCTATGCCACAACGTCGACGACACACTACACTAACAAAACATCACAGTCACATGCACACTTGAACAGTCAGTCACTTCAGTCAGTCATACCGCGAAAGAAAGGGACAGAACGGAATGACTCTGACCCATTCATATCATTGTCACATGCGAAATTATGCTCTAACTTTACCACTTATGACCTATATTTCTGTCAATTATAAAAATAATGTGCAAAATAATCTAAGTATCTAAAACATCGTTTGGTTATTTGATTTTATTTCGTTATACTTTTCAACGATGATATAATCAATCAGTACGGATAACTCGCTTAAGCTGGAATAACGTATGATTATCCTGAGTTTTTGAGCGATTGCCGCGCGTTATTTGTTTAGATGTACTTATAGTTTTTGACTTTAAATTATTCGTGGTGTTGGTTTGTTGTGTGTTTGTTTAGTGTATTATAAAACTGTAAATAAAATTTTGTTGTAGTATAGTGTAAATAATTTTCGGTTAGATAATATCTTTAAAAGTCTACGTAAATTTAATCAAAAATGTCATTGGGTCAGTAGTCAGTAGTATGGACATTTTAGTGCATAAAGTGTATTAGTAAGCATTGCACCAATTCTGAAGTCCACGCAGACGAAGCCGTGGGCAGAATCACAATTTCAATTCACTTACGGCCGGTCTCTATAACCTATCTATCCTTTACTAAAAGTTAAAATGGTTACCATTAATATCTATCGCCTATTATTTCCGTTTCAATAAACAAAGATAGATAGAAATATTTATCCATGACTTTGATCTATCTATCGGAGGGCCTACTGCTTACCATAGATAAGTAACTACATACAAAAAAAAAGTTTGGGTGTTTCAATAACGCTTTTGAGCTTACTGTGGATACGTCAAATAACTAGCGGTTACAGTTTTACTTTATCGCCCAATTTTGGCGGATATAGGCAAGGCTTTTTCGTATTTTTACATAAATATAACAACATAAAGTTTTAAATGGATCTGTTTAGTGATGAAAGTGATAATGAGACGTTTGAAACCGGCTTTATTTGATTCAGACTATAGGTTAGTAGAATTGAGGGAACGCCGGGTTGGTGTTCGAACAAACTATGAAAGGGAACTTTCCAATTCAGAATTCGTTTATAGATTTAGGTTAAATAATGGCGGTAAATCAATTACTGTTAAAAACGAAGAATTTCGCTGCTCTATCTCAAACTCAATAAACATGTGTCAACCATCTGTCGCCGAGTGAAAGACAAATAATGCGTTTCGTTGTTATTTAGGTTCATAATGTTTAGTTTGCTATTGTTAATTTATAAATGTAGGTAAATGTTTAGCACAATTTTTTGAAAATTTGTTATTACATAACAAACACACCAATCACGGTTAATAATAACGTAAAACATGTTATTAGTAATTATCTTAGAACCTGAGACCCTTATTAACAAATGCAAAAATAAAACGTGTCAGAGGGACGCGCTTACAGAAGATAGAACTGTTATCTATCTTTGATCCTTAGTAGGCACAAGTGATTTTTAATATTGAAACGGCAGTTATAGATATTTTAAAGTTAACAGTTTACTGGGGATAGCAGTTGACTTTTAACTATAGGTACATTATTGAGACCGGCTGTTAGTAGACAGTAATCTATTGTTAAGATTGTTAACTGCTCAACGCGCGTACATAGCTATATTAAATAACGTAACCTCAAATAGCGCACGATGTGCTATACGACGATAATCAAAACATATCGTTTAATATAATAAAGCGTAAAAATAATAGGCGATTTAAAAATAGCACATCGTTATTTAACGTTTTAATAAATAGCCGTTGCGAACACTCCTAATCGCTAGACATCCTTCAAGTTTTGGGATAAATATTAATTGTATTTGATTTACTAATTAAAGGACTTCAGTCGAAAATTAAAAATTAAAATTTAGCAGTTTCTCTGTAGTATTTATAGAGCAATGTGTCAATACAAATATTATGTGAAAAGCTTGAAATTTTCTTAACAAATATCTCCTTTTAGATTTTGTTTTAGTTTGTTTTCGGGATTAAATATAATCGAGTAAAGTACATCCTATCGTGTAACAAATTAGCACATTCCTTAGACAATATCCTAAGGTATCTTGCATATTTTATATTACACCGTTATTGAATGGTAAAAACCTAATCTATTTGATCTAGTAAAACAGCATTTCGCGCTTTCCTGCGGTGAATCGCCTTAATTATTGAGCTCCAAGACTTTCTCAGTTTTAGTCATGGGTTGGTTGTCAGAAAATGGTTACCACGAGTTGGAGTCGAATTCTCCCAAAAAAAAACATAAAACGGGCAAAAAACACATTTAATCCGACAATTTCCGCAATTTCATACAATTTAGCCTGACTAAAAGCTGTTGTTTGCCGCTATAACGGGATCATTGGTGTTACAGCCAAGGGTCTTGGAATGAGTCCAAGGTTTCTTACACACAAGAATGTATTGAAATAATTTATATGCGGATACTCGGTTCAAACGTACTCGTCTATTGTATGTGTAACGGTCTGATTTAACGTGGTAATCACAATTGCTGTTATATAACATTAGGTAGTTGAAGAAAATCCTAGTTTAGATCAGGGTATGGTAATTAAAGACGAGTTCGATCCCGGTCTAAGGACAAGACAAGGCAATCCTGACTTTTCGAAATTTTCTGCGTATCTGATTATGGTATTCCCCGAAGGGGTAGGCAGAGGTGTAATACACACCCACGGTTTGCCAGCTACGTTTAAGTGCCACGTAAATGGGGGGCGAGCCTTTGCCGTCTACCGGGCACATTTCCAAACTCCGGGATGCTACTAAGAATTTTTCTTTTTACGAAAAAGCTCAATAAAACTGCCCGACTCGGGGATCGAACCCGAGACCTCATGATCAGCAGTCGCTCACACTACCGCTGCACCACAGAGGCAGTTAAGAAACCTATATGCTTGAAAAAACTTTTCGACGGATTTTGGATTAAGGAGATTGATAACCGCCCCTCATTTTGTGGTACCCAAAAAAATGTATGAAAAAAACAACGTCTAGTCTACAATTATGATGGTTTCCGCAATACGCTGTTATACATCGATATATTTTGGATGTCTAAAAAATGTGACGAAAAATGTGTGAAAACTTCTCGAATGGGCTGGCTATTCGAGAACTTTTCGATGCTTCATAAAGCAGGTTAAGCAGCTGGCGATATATCATCCTGGCAGTCGTTATAGAATCTTGAATTAAGAATCTGACTTTGACGGCGTGTACGAAGGTGGCTAACATACATACGGCCTACCTGATCGTAAGCGGTTATCGTAGCCTAGACGCTGGCAACATCAAAGGCAAATTCATGTGCCACCAACTAAACGGAAAGTGATGAGGAGGTGGGGGGGAGGAATAATAAGAAGATAATGAGGTTTGGTCTCCGGCACTCTCACTCACTATATGGAACAGAACACCGTTATTTCACACTGATATTCTGTGAGAGGGTGGCACTTCTTCCGGTCGAGCCAGCCCATTCATGCTGGGACAAATCGAACGGTAGCCAACCTTAACCAAGTTCAGGTTAACGCTAGGAAGATGATGACCTCAAGCGGCTCCAATATCCCCAAAACTAGATACTACAGCATGATGGTAGTAAATAGCCTTTTTTCTGCGATAACAACAAGGGACTAACCTGAGGGACTTACTGGCCGGCTGCTCGACTATCTGCACGTAGGGCATTTGCGGCTGCGCCATCGCACCGAACAACGGGTCGGCGAGGGTGATCGCCTCAACTGAAACAAACGACGTTTTATTAGGGCCTCATTTCATTATATTTTACAAATAATTAACGAACATCGTTTTTAATGTTGTTACTTTGTATTACTACAATAAAGCTTATACACTTCCTCTGGCAAAGACGTCATCTACAAATATTGGATTGTTCACTACAAAGTCTTTATATTAAGAAGCACACAAATTAAATATAGTTCTTAGAAAATCACGTGATTGCCTTAGAAAAAAATTATTTCGTTTAAAATTTTTAATAATTTTTTTCCGTGTGGTGACGGACTAAGAATACAAGGGTCACCACACCATTCTTTCCCACGGGTGTCGTATGAGGCGACTAAGAGAAGTAAGCAATTATCATCCATTGCATGACTGATGGTAGGGCTGGGTACCAAGTGGGAGTACTCACTTGGTACTTATCAGGCCCGAGCGGGTTGGTACCACCATCTCCCGTGTGACCGGCCATGAAGCACATCGTTGCGTTTTGGCTGTAGCAGGAGATAGCCGTTTATTCTTTCATTTTATATCGGTGAAATGAAATGGTGAGCAGCGGCTTAACAATACTCTCGGTATTGTTGAGTCCATGAGTGACGGTTACGATTTATCATCGGATGGGCCGTGGCTCGTCTGTCGCTACATGCAATAAAAAAAATCGTATAAAATTTTGCGTATTTATTTAAATCCAAGAATAAAAAGAAACTTGCGGGGTGTAGGGTTTGAAGAGTGCTACAATATGGTATAACAAACCGGAGGGATCTCTATACAAAAAACTAACTGAAGGGATATTTACTTAAAATAGATATCAAATTAAAAAGAGCTAAAAAATGAACAAATAGATAATACAACCACCAGTGTGGACCAAGGTTAACGGACGAAAGGTAAGTAGGTACAAAGTTAAAAAAAAATAAAACTGATATGTTAAGAAATAAAAATAATTTTCAGGGATCTAAAGTAACTACTGAATTATAATAATTTTGAGGACAATTATAAGAAACTAAATGAGATACAAAACATCTAAAAAAACTTCACAATCGCAAGGAAAACCTAAAAATTCTCGAATATAATAAAAAAATAGCAAAGTACCTAATAAATAAATTACTCTGCAAACGGGATTCGAACCCATGACTCTTGGTGTACTGTTCCACATGCTTTACCGCTAAGCTGTCGAAAGTAGTATCTCCTGCGATTGAATTTTATACCACACTTTTGTTTAGTCTTTCAGCCGTTTAGGTATGACTGACAGAATAACATGCAAAACATCTTCACAATCTTTTGCATATAATAGGTATAGTAGGATTGGGCGATGTAGAACCCGCTCACAGTACTTTGATCCCCATTCCGACGTCGAGACCACACACACCTCTGACTCCGAAAACATGTCTGTCAAAATTGTTACTACCCGTTGATGGAAAGCATCATGAGGAATCCTGGTTGAATGAGAGATTTGACGCCTTGTACAGTCTGCCAGCCTACAATGGACCTGCGAGGTGAACTACAGCCTTAATCCGTTTCACTTCAAAGAGACGCGTGCAATAGTGGGACAGTTAACGGTTGTGCAAAAAAAAAGAATACTCACACACATCACTAATATTCAACGGCTCAGCATTCTGGCCATCTTCTATTATTGCGGTTTCTGAAAGAAAAGTAAAATACAATTTATTCTTCACTCTACTTGAAAAAAAAAAACATAAGGCAGTATACCTTTTGAGCTTCAGCCTGTGCAATAACTAGTGCGAATAAAAAAAATAACCATGACAGCGAACTTTATACACGACACAAAATTCTACTACAACATAATTTTCAGTAACAACAAGATGCATATTTACATAACTCATAACAAACAACGAACAAAAGACGAAGATAAAGTATAACACTTACAAGAATAGGGTTGGCACATTCAAGCATCGGATTAAAATTAAAATATGTCATCATTATCACAATATCTATGCTGTCAGAATAAATACTTACTACGATTAATTAAAAAAACCGGCCAAGTGCGAGTCGGACTCGCGCACGAAGGGTTCGGTACCATTGATCTAGAAAGCCTGGTAAAGTACGTTAAGCCATTAGTCCTAGTTGCCATGAACACTTCGATAGTTGTATAGAGGCTCAGTGATTTTTAATTGACCTATGGTTTAAACTTGATTTTCATTGCCTTTGCCTCAAAGATCCAGATGTCAGTAACTTGGTAGAAAATACGGATATTATGCTTCTTTGCAACTTATAAATTTAATAAAATTGTAGCAATGTTAAAAAACTATGGACGAATAAAACAACAAAAAGGGCAAAAAAATCACGTTTGTTGTATGGGACCCCTTAAATATTTGTTTTATTTTGTTTTTATTTAGTATTTGTTGTTATAGCGGCAACAGAAATACATCATTTGTGAAAATTTCAACTATCTAGCTATTCTGGTGACAGACGGACGGACAGACAGAGCAAAAACGAGTAAAGAAAGACGTTTGTGTATGGGAGCCCCCCTTAAATATTTGTTTTATTTTAATTTAATTATTTATTTTTAAAGTGAATATATGTATAACTAAATATTCTGTGAATATTTCAAGCGTTTAACTGTTGCCGTTATCAATATCGAGCAAAAACGAGTATAGAAACACGTTTGTGTATGGGAGCCCCCTTAAATATTTGTTTTATTTTAATTTATTATTTATTTTTGAAGTGAATTGATAACTAAATATTCTGTGAATATTTCAAGCGTCTACCTGTTGCCGTTATCAATAGCGATCAAAAAAGGGCAAAAAAAATCACGTTTGTTGTATGGGAGCCCCCTTAAATATTGTTTTTTTTTTGTGTTTAGTATTTGTTGTTATAACGGCAACAGAAATACATCATTTGTGAAAATTTCAACTGTCTAGCTATCGCCGTTCTTGAGATACAGCCTGGTGACAGACAGACGGACGGACAGACAGACAGACAGCGAAGTCTTAGTAATAGGGTCCCGTTTTGACCCTTCGGGTACGGAACCCTAAAAACAAACTGCGATGGTTTTAGGTAAATTTTACGTCTTTAACGTCCTTGGTATTAAATTAATAATGATCAAGGTACGTCTTTAACGTCCTTGGTATTAAAGTAATAATGATCAAGGTAGCTACAATTGAATAAATAAAATAAATTTCAGTTTAGTTTCCGTTGGCAATGGAGATTCTTGCAAAAATAGCCCGATTAACGACGTAGTTTGCCACCCGTCACGGGGGCGAAAAACGGGCAGGGTAAGACCGTTTTAGACAAGTGGCAATCCGTTGTCCCTATTTACCCCTCTGGGGAACAGGCATAAGTTTAGATATGAATGTCAAATAAAAAGTAATGAGACAGAGAATCAATTCTATGTGTCTCTCTATATATGCTATATCGATAGTATAAGTAGGTACTGTAGATAAACATAGTTACTTACGTAGTTAATGTTTAAAAAAATATAATATGATAAATAAATATTTAAGCAGCGATGTTTGTCAACCCTGTCTTAGTAAAAAAAGCACAAAACTCTACGACCTCGACATGTAATTTAAAGCGTAATCTACTACAGCTAGGACCAGAATAAATTGTAACATAAAAAATTGTAAAATTTTATATTTTTTAAATTTGGCTGTCTACAATAAATTGACAAACATTTTACTGGGATTAGGCAATCGAACCCACAACATGCGGAATAGAAAGTCAATAATTTAACCACTACACCATTACTGTGCAATCAATTTATGGTTCATATCATAATTAATGTTAACTGATAAATGTAATATAAATACTTTTTAAGACGATAGCAGCGGGTCAGTAGCGACTTATTCGCAAAGCACCGACAAGATAAATATTTTTCCAACTATTGACCTACCTACAAATGGATCTCGTGTCCGTGCTCAAGTGTCCGAACCAAAAGAGAAACAAAACGCAAATACATAGTTTCAAATAGATACAATGGCGCGCAAGTCATTGCAAAGAAAACTCCCGCACCAGTCTGCAAAGAAAACTCTACACTATTACAATATTACATGGTTTCAAATTAGAATGTTGTAGTTTGTATGTATTAATATAATTTACATACGTTTCTATAGGTTGACTAGAGACTTTTTTGTGAATTTTGTACTAGACCCGACGTCCATTTTTATTAGGTCAATGTTTCCAACTTAGAGAGTTTTTTTTATAAATAATTATAAAAGAATATACATATTATACGAGTACCTACTTTTTGTGCCGAAATAATGTATAGTTCTCGTAGGATAGCTAATTTTGATACAGGTACCTTAATTTCGGTATGACAGAAAAAAAAGTTTGTGTGTCAGAACCATTGATATATATATTAATTAAGGATATACACAATTGTGTTTATAAATCATGGCAAAAGTTGTATTATATAATCATATTTAAATGTATAGCATTAGCATTTCAAAGTTTTTTATTAATTTCAATCTTATATCAATACAAGCAAGGGTGATTTTTAAATAAGTAGATAGCGACAGGTCCAACTTTGTTATTTGAAACCAAACATTAGCCCAGTCAACGGAACAAACGCATCATTGCAGTAGTTTTTAAATTTTATGTTAGTCTAGTATTACATTCGAAAATTGTTAGATAGACAGTTAAGGCATTGGATTAAATATATAGCTTAATATATAAACCTAAAATTCAAGTTACCGTAGGATTTTTGGCATATAAACCTAAAACACCAACATTTTTATCCCGATGAGGAGTTCCTATGGAATATGCGCAAACAATTTAAAAGATTTGAAACTTTAAATCCACGCAGACGATGTCACCGGCAGAAGGAATGCAAGCAAGGTGTGGAATGATAATATTTTATAAAATCAAACTATTTATTATATATAAGTAACAAAATAAACATACACAAATCAAAATAAAAGTGATAGTTCAAAATGTGAACATTGTACGTACATAATCACTGCGTAATCAATCAATCAACAATCTTTTTTTTTACAAATAAGGGTATATACAATACAACATTTCAACATTCATTATTGAAGCATAAAAGCTATAAGTTAAACAATTTAAATATTCATCTTATAAAATACTAGCTGTGCCATTCGAATTCACTCGCCGTTTATTAAAAAATAATAATACAAATTTATAAATAATTTAGAGCAAGCTTTATCATCTGATTGGGTCCATAGGAAAACTAAAATAAAAATCATCATATAAATGACAATGTTATTGATATTAAATCTTTAAAAATAATCAAAGTCAACTAATTTATACTTAATAAATATAAAAAAATTACATTCAACAAGATGACTCCATTAGTTTTTAGAACCGAGAACGTCGTATTATGCGATCAAATATTGAAGTATGAGCATAGTTCGAGGCTGGATATGTTTTAATACTACTCTATTTGACTGGTTCATACAGGGCCATCGTCGATAATTTGAAACAAAATATATTGAAAATGCGACTTTAAAGCAACACAATATGTATGAAATAGAAATACTGTCTAATATTACTTAACGAAAATAAGAAACGCCATCCTTTTTTTTTTACTTTTAATGTACTATTTCGGCATTTCTTCATTGAACATTTTGATACGCTGCGTCTACTCGCGCGTCAAAACAACAAGTGCAGGAAAGCGTAATCTGCACTCATTTATAGTGGACACTTTTCGTGCCTGATTGTGTATCTTCTTTTTTTTTATACATCAATGGCCAGAACCTAGTATTCTGATAGCAAAAAGGTGTAATTAGCTTAATTTCACATGACTTTATTTTAACGCGGCAAAGCAAGTGAGAGTGCTGTTACGTAGGTAAAAATGGGCCGTGTAACCGTCATCTGCTATCATTAATCATAAGCAATAAAAAAGTTCTCGAATAAGAGTCATGCCATCAAAACATGACTCAGTAAAAGTATTATCAACCTTATTACAAAATACAAAAAAATTCAAAAACAAACAATACTACAGAGTAATGTTGTTGAAACACGAATGTTTATTATAGTTAGGTATGTCAATTAAATATCAACGTCGGAATATAATGTATATGATTATATTTCGTCTGTCCGGTTAATATAAAAAAATATACAATCCGAGAAGAACCAGAGATAAAATAATATACTCATAACTCAATCGATTTATTTTTTTAAACCTATTGACCTGCCCGACAAACAAAATCAATTCCAAACAAAGTATTTTTATTATTAGGGACTTCATTTTAATATATATCATGACTCATTATAGTGAATTATACCCAATAACTATGTTATAATTATAACGAACTAGCTTCTGCCCGCCACATCATCTGCATGGACTCATAACTCCAAATCAAATCAATCAAGTTTACAGATATCCCACAGGAACTCCGTAAAGCAAGCTGGAAAAAAGGTTAAAAAATAAACAACAACCTAAACTACTAATTAGTTGTGAATGTGGAAAAAGAGAACCTTTAGTGCGAGCGGGATTCGAACCTGCGTACCTTCCAATCCAGGGAAATGCTCTAAGGCGCTAAGCTATCTCCACATCACATATAGTCTTTACGACACACGCCACCCATCGAATGCATTTACATGCATTAATCCAATATACTCGTAGTAAGTTTAATTTCGCAATTAAAATTCATACTATTTGATGGCGCGATTTTGTAAACATTAATTTACAAATAATTTGTACTTTAAAGTAGCTGAGCATGTCAAGTGCTAAAATAGAAATCAAAATGTTTAAAAAAAATAAAAGCTAGTCCGCTACAAATTGATGATTGTATGGGATCATTTGTTGGGCAATCCCATCAAACACATAAATGTGAAATGAGAGCCAAGTTCAATATGTAAAGTAGTATATGTGTTATATCCGTAATCTGGTAGCCATAGCACAAGCGTTAAGCTTAGTTTGGGACCAGAGGACGTTGTGTGAAATGTCCGTGAACATTTATTTATTTAATTAATTAATTGAATGAAGCGACACTTGGCGGAAGTCCATTGTTACTATTATAGAATGGATTTTAGGAGGAGAGCCCACCACTCACCCACGGATTGTCAATCCCGGTTATCTTTGGACAGAATAACCTAAGATTGCCAATCCGCACTCTCACAGATAGAGGAGAATGTGATAATAGCAAAGTAGCATGCACGATAATGACAAAAAACTCACCAACGCGACACAACCATGCGATACGGCAGAACTCTCAGAACCACACTATTGCAATATTCCGCAAAAATCCGAACATAAATTCGACGTGTTTCGCCTCTAAACGAGGCATTCTCAAGAACGCTCGGAAACAAATGAGCCTAATCGATATATTTTTTTATAACTTATGATAATATATATTGGGTCTGACTTGCCTAGTTCTAATATACGAATACTGACATGTTTATGTGACATAGTTGTTGTTATGAGGGGGTCAAAAGTGGCTCCAAATGGTTCGTGTAATATTACACACGGTACCTAATTCTTTAGTTTGAACTTGGCTTGACACGCTACCGCGTTTCTAGATTCTATGTTTTAATACAACACATAATTTTGCTTTGCAGTTGGTTTTAGGGCGAACTATGTATGGACGCAGAGCAATGTCCTTTGACCTGAAATCTATTATCACATCGTAACCCAAAGAAGATTTCGTATTTGTTTGAAATGAGATCTAAAACATGATTTGTTTGGATTTGAAATCATTCGTAATCTAGCAATTGAGAAAACATAATTATGTTATTGTAATAAAGTTTTAAATGCTACGTGTAATATGTACGAACTAAATGCAACGACAGAACACACCCACACTGCGCAGAAAATTATTTTATCATGAATGTAACCTTAGATGTAATTTAATGATATTGCGTAACTTGGCAAAGTAAGGTTATTGTAGGCATAATAAATATAAAATGATCAGTTTGTAGCCGTAAAACCGTGTACAAACAAATTAAATTTTACGTCATTAGTTACAGTTGACAGAGGATCGCTCCTTGGAGAGGCTTATGTTAGTGGATGAAGTAAAGGCTGATGATTTGTCCTTACTATACATTAAACACAAAGTGAAAAATGTGAAATCGAAAATAACAGTCAGGAGCAGGATTATTTTTGATTTCACATTTTTCACTTTGTGTTTAATGTATAGTGCTAAGCATGTCAAATGCTAAAAATATATATAAAAATATCTAAATATTGTCCTTACTATTTAATAATTCAAAGAGCTTGTTCCTACAATCCTCTTCGGTGTCATCGTCTTCTTTGTAGAAACGAAACAACGTCAACATGATTTCACAGATTAAATAGCTTATTAAAACCGAACGAAGGAGTAATTCAAGACAACACCTTAGTACCGCAATAATTTGAAATTATTTCCATATGGTATTACAGCTAATAGCACCAAATTAATTATAAGAACTAGTTCACATTCTGCTATAGCAAAGGCGGTCTTTCGTGTAAGAGGCACAAATGTCGACTGATTAATATTTCAACGACGATCTAAATACTGAATTGGTATAATTATGGATAAAGATAATATAGACAAATCAAACTCAATGGAACTTTACGCAATATTTATATGAAAATAGAGATCAAAGTCGTATACCATAACTGCAACAATCGATCGGTTATAATTATTTTGTTTTGCTGAACAATTTGATAGTGTGGCATCAGTGGCATCCGTGACAATGTTATCAACAGGAAATATTTTATTAATAAAAAAAATATTTAATTAATAATTAAAAGATGCTGTTACTCGCAGGTCTGCAGGCGTGGATTTATAAATTCTAGTTGTAATAACAGTTAAATAAATATAACTCTAGTGGTGATACCAAGGACTTTCAAGACATTATTACAGTAGTCACAACGGATGTTTGTGTCTCTGACGTTGGCTGCAAGACGCTGCGCAGTAGTCATTTTTCTGTCGCAAGGCATGTGCGTCTTCTATAGTTTACATTATTCGAAAAATGATCAATTATAATTTAACAATTGTAATCGATAATCATATTATTTACGTAAGACGTGGACTGTTATATATATAGATTCAAACATATTTACTCAAATCGCTCGTATACTTTTTAATGATTAAAAATAATAAATAAAACCTAAGCAATTGATATGAAAACATTATCATACCATTCGATTGTTTTGTTACTTAATCGATTAATAACATTTAAATTGGTCAGCACTAATCGTATGATTCCGTCACAAACCCCACTTCTTGCTATGTGCGCCTAATTTCAGAGACACAAAGATTCGTTGTGACTACTATAAGTTTGATCACCAGTCAGGTGAAGATTTCGCGAAGCTTATTTAGATTCTTCAAAATTACGTGAGTATTTATGTTATTATTTCTATTTATGACTTGACATGTTTGGCCAGAACACGTTCACAGTTCACATTATTATCTATTGCACATTTTCGCACCTTGTTTTATAACGCGTATATTTGATCACTAGTTACCTCCGTGACAATAAAACTATTTTAAATGCAATAGGGCCAAAGGTTGCAAAGATTACAAATTCAAATCGGATATGCCGCCATGCTGCAATCTGCATTGTTCGTTTTATCTGATGCTAGCTGATGCACGCGACTTCGTCAGCGTTAAAGATTTACTTTCTAAATTCGCCCCTACTTTACCCACAATTTTAGAAAACCATTGAAATGTATGTGTATCCTATGTCAAATATTAAATAAATTATCACTCCTAATTCAAGTCTAAATATGTGTGTTCCTATCTCTAAATTAGAAACCTACCAAACTACCTACCCATTCCCTCCCTATTCTCTATCATCATTCCTCTAAGACTCTAAGTAAACATTACAACCATTGACGTATAAATATTGGAACAATTTGTTGTAACTGTTCATATGCCAAAGAACAAATTATTTGTGAATGTGGAATAGGAGAAATTTAGTGTGAGCGGGATCCAAACCTGCGTCCCTTCCAATCCAGGGACGTGCTCTAGACCGCTAAACCATCGCACTGACGGATGGCCGTTCCTAATCTCCACATCACATTTGTCTTTACGACCCACGCCAACTATTGGATGCATTTACATGCATTAATCCAATACCTATATAGTAAGTTTAATTTTGCATACTATTTGATGGCGCTATTTTTGATCTGTATTGCACGCCTCATAAGCGAAGCGTTGAGGTGTGTACTATTCTCGCTTTACGCAGACGCAGAAAAACTGATTTTTCTAACTTAAAATGTCTCTATTTATCATATATTGCACTTGTAAAATAATATATACACACACATATCAAGAAAAAACACTATTTTTAACACTCATGATATTTTTGATGCCATTTTTGTTAAACACAAAGTGAAAAATGTGAAATCGAAAATAACAGTCGCGAGCAGGTCGTTATAATGTATGAAAATACTTCCGACAGATGGCGCAGGCGTCTCCCAAAGAAGTTGAGTATGAATGTGTTATCGACGTCACATTTTTCACTTTGTGTTTAATGTATAGTGCTAAGCATATCAAATGCTAAAAATATATAGAAACATATTTAAATGCCATTTTTGTTATTTAAACCAGTTAAAAAACTGTTTGAAAAAGTTCTGTCTTGGACTTACGTTTGTTGTAGGTAATGTATGTTAACACGATAACGGCCAAAATACTTTACTAATAGTCTTTTTTTTTCTTTTAGGAATTAGTATGATTACGAACAGAGCCCTATCACTTTTCACGGTCTGATTCCATGTGGTTTAATTGTTATTAAATACACAAAAAAATAGTGAATATTTACGCTCGACTCGACACTAAAACCAGCGCTACGCTATACCTTATTTCGTGAGAAATACTTGAACTATTTCTATAGACCAATATAGAAGTACTTCTTAAAATTAATAATAATAAATAATAAATATTCACGGACATTTTCACACAACGCAACGAAAGTATTGGTTAATTAATTGAATGAGGCGACACAATCTTAGGTTATTCTGTCCAAAGATAACCGGGATTGACAATCCGTGGGTGAGTGGTGGGCTCTCCTCCATAAATCCATTCTATGAAAGTATTGGTGTAAAGATGCGAAAGGGAATGCTCCGATGGTTTGGACATGTGGAAAGAATGCCAGACGAGCGACTGGTTAAGAAGACATACAACGCGAAAGTGGAAGGATTTAGGTACAGGGGACGACCGAGATTCACCTACCTGGACCAAATCGGTCATGTATTGAAGGAAGGTGGAGTCAGGAGTCTCCGAAACCGGCGCGCGTGTATGAAAAGAATTATGAATGTTGGGGAAGCGAGAGATGTATGCAAGAATAGAGCCTCTCGGCACTCTGTTCTCTCTGCCTACACCGCAAGGGAAATGGCGTGATAATAAGTTAGTTAAATTAGTGCGAGCGGGATTCGAACCCGCGTCCCTTCCAATCCGGGGACGTGCTCTAGACCGCTAAAACATCGCACTGACCGATGGCCGTTCCCAATCTCCACATCACATTTGTCTTTACGACCCACCTATTGGATGCATTTACATGCATTATAATCCAATATAGTAAGTTTAATTTTGCATACTATTTGATGGCGCTATTTTTAAACATTTTGATCTGTATTAAAGAACAAGAACTTTTCTTTTTTTAAAGAACAAACTATACCTGAATGTGGAAAAAGAGAAGTTTAGTGCGAAAGGGATTCGAACCTGCGTCCCTTCCAAGACATTAGACGTCTTCCAGTCAGCCTTGGAGGTCTAAGATCTAAGCCCACCCGTGATCATGAATGCTGTAAAGTATTCGAAACGTCGGGATAGTATAAAATCAAGTCGCCGCAGTTAAAAAAAAAGCTAGCTAGGTTCCCTATACAACAACGGGATAAAATGTAAACCAGTTTTTAAATCTAATCAAGGCCTTTCAAATAAAAAAAGTTGCATCAAAATCCGTTCAGTAGTTTTGTGTGATGCGCGAACAAACAAACAGATAAACAGACAAACATACAAAAATTCTAAAAAAAAATCGTTTTGTGTTTAGACACGCCTACGATTACAGTATTTTTTTCTCAAATATCTTGAATGTACAGACACAGCTCTGTTACAGCTTTATAATAGTATTGATATAAAAATCAATTATTATTATCAATTATTAGAAAAAATTATTAATTCAATGTATTGGTAACTTTGTATAGGTATTTGGCTAACAGACGACTAAATGACAGCAACTGTCATTCTTTCTAATTCATTTGCATTACATTACAAGTAAGTTTCATTTAATAACCATCAAAATCCAAAGCTGCAGATTGATACTTAATCGCTGATAAAATAAATCCCTTTGCGGAACATATTAGTTAGTGTTAAGGAAAAAAAAATTGAATATTTCTTTAAAATACAGGCTTATTATTCACTTTGAGGAAAACGAATAAACATAGTAGTTACATTGTAGGGTCACCACGCGGTGTTTGTCGTGACATCCTTTTATATTCTCACAATCCTTACTAAGATTATAATTGCGAAAAATAATTCTGTTACGCTTCCACTCCGTATTTTGCCTAAAATTACTTTTGTTTGGCAATACTTAATTGTAATTTTAAATTGATTTTGTTTTATTGGCGATTATTATTAGCGTTATGTTTTCATCACATTAGTATATTTTTCGTCATAATGGTTCCGTTGAAAATACGAGTAATTATGGATTATGAGTACCAACGTAGCACAAGCGGCACGCGACATCAAAGACATTTACAGTGCAAATACTACAAACGAAATGTACAACCCGTTATTGGATTGCCCGCCTCTAGAAATTTTGATCTGAGAAATGACCCCATGGAAAAAAAAATTTTAATCGATGATGTCGTATTAATGGCGATTGTGGAATCTAGCTAGATTATACTCAATCTACGGCTGCATTAGCAGCAGTGTCAAATTGGCAAGGTAAAACGCTTGACAAATGAGGTGGCCCACGAACTTAATAATCGTCAGCGCCACGTACACATCGAGGCCTACCGTGCGTTGCTCAATAGGCACATCAAGCGAAGGAAATTTGATTTTATATGCGACGTAAAATGGATTTTGTTTGACAATCGCAAGTGCTTAGCAAGTTCTTTAGATCCTGCTTCAGCACCTAAAAAATGCCGTAAACTTTTTAGTTTACCCCTAGAAAAAATTATGGTCATTGTTTGGTGGTCTAATATCGGTGTGATTCATCACAGCTTCTTACCAAACAAAATGAGCATTACTGCTGATGTCTGTGAAGAATTGAACACCATGATGAAGAACTTCGCACATCTGCAACCAGCTTTAGTCAATCGCTTATCGCCGCTGCTCATGCACGACAACGCGCGACCCCATACTGGACAACAGAACGCAGACAAGCTAGCGAGAGAAAGCAGACGAGCTTGTTTCCTCACGTCAAGCTGATTTATTCAGGAAGGGCATCGGTAAACTGCCAGTGCGAGCACAAAGATACATCAATTGCTGACTTCGATTCATAGAAATATAAAGGACAATTTCATAGGTAGTAATGATCTATTATTATGTTTATTTTTCAGATGGTGTAGTGTTTATTCTTTTTAAGAACACCTGTACTAAAGAACAGTCCTTATATATAATATTAAAAAACATCAATCGAACCCATGATACCCGGCGCGGGAGGTCGGTATCTTAACCAGAATAGCAACCTCTCACGTTTAGTATTATACCGTGTGGGGCCGGCTTTAGAATTGTCCCACCCCTCTCTACCCACGGGAGTCGTAGGAGCCGACTGAGGGAATACCGGCGGAGTGGGCAGCAGCACTCCCTCGAGTATTAACAAAATCCACTGCGATCGCCAACCCACCTGCCAAGCGTGGCGATTACGGCACTATTCCTCATTTTGGGGAGGCCTATGTCCAGCAGTGAACGATGAAGGAATGATGGATGGATGGATGGATGGACGTTCAGTAGATACGATTCCTATATCAATTCATAGATACATATTCTGAGTGTTGCGGTTCTTCCCCCTAAAATGAGAGGAAGAAGATAACCATACTAGTCCAAATGCAGGTTAGCGTACCTACTGCACAAATCATCGAGAAAATTTCTGAAGTATGAGGTCTCCTCGGGAGGTTTTCATTCACGCTAGTTATACGCAAATAATTTTGCAATACACAGGCGCGTGTCTAGCAGTCTCGACCTCAGCTGGAAATCGAACTCGATTCATTTGACTACTTACATTATTTTGTCAAATGATAAAAATCAGTAGAACATTATTTAAATACTGGACATTTGTCTGGGCATATTAAAAAAAATTGGGTGAGCCCTATGTCCAGTGGTAGACTGCGACGCGCTGACTGATTGATGGAAGTGATTCATGAAAAATATCCTCCTTATTCTGTTTTATGCATTATTAGGCGCCATAATCCACGAAGAAATAATCACTTAAAACAAAACATCTTCCCGGAAATGCGTGGACAATAAAAAAGCATAGGTAAATAAAGTAAAAAAAAAAAAACTTACTTAGCACATTGAGAGATAAATTTCGAAACGCGTAATTTAATAAAACGCCAGTCATTTTTTATAAGTCACATAACATTCTGTAGGTAACACTGTTTTTTTTACTGTTATTTAATGTATCATTTAAAGTCTGTCAATATGAAATGTTTTTAAAGTTTAGAGCGAGCGGTGTGCTCTGGAGCAGAGCGAAATGATAATTGATGTACAAATACGGATTATTATACTGCCTGAGTTTGTATTGTCGTCTATTATGCTTGCATAGTAAACGTATACGTCATTTTTTACTTGGAAAAACCCAGCATCATCGACAGCCCGTAGGGCTGTCGCATTCTTAAAACGTATTTGCTTAAATAATATTTTCGGATTAAAAAATACTCTAGTTTAACTGAACTAGCTCTTCTTAAATACACAAATGCCCATATATTTAACAAACACTCCTTCAAGTTTAAAACGAATATTTGTAAATTTAATCGCATATTTATATAATGTTTCGTTTGTGCCGTGTGGGGCCGGCTTTAGAATTGTCCCACCCCTCTCTACCCACGGGAGTCGTAAGAGCCAACTGAGGGAATACCGGGGGAGTCAGCAGCAGTACTCCCTCGAGTATTAACCACATCCACTGCGATCGCCAACCCGCCTACCAAGCGTGGCGATTACGGTATTATCCCCCATGACGGGACCGCTCGTTGTGGCGTTCTCTTGGGGAGGCCTATGTCCAGCAGTGGCAGTTGGAAGGCTGATGGATGGATGGATGGATGGTAGTCGAACCTGCACAGATGGCGGAGTGGTTTAGATACCAGCGTGTATGGGTTCGATTCCCACACAGGACAACTCTTTGGTTGTTCTGAGTCTGGGTATACTTTGTGTCCATGAAATTGTATGTTTGTAAAGTCCCCCGCGATACAAGAATTATTCCTTAGTGCAGGTGTTGTCATTTTAGAAAAGCAAGAAAACTCGATAGCCTTCAGTCTAAGGCTAGTCCCGAAATTACTTTTTAATAGGTGTCAACGTTAATGTTGATTGTAATTAATTATGCGCTTAGGTACGTGATCGCTCGCTAAATATTTACATTTATTTATTTATTTTTAGAGAAGCTTACAGACTAATAGAAAAAACAGATAAATCTTAATAAATAGATAATTCTTGTTCCTAATTACAAGCTGTTGCATATAGAGGTTCATGTTAAATGATGACAGAAAAAAAAAGGAAAAACGAATGCTAATAGAGTGCATGCACCCACTTACGCTCATTTCTCTACTATTTTATTTCACATTTTTGTTTCATTTAATGTTTAAATAAAAGCATGTCAAGTGCTTAATAATAACAATATGTATTTCTCTCTGATATTTACGTGAATGTTACCCCAGCTGTACACATTCGTCTATTTGTCTCGTGAACCTCTCGTCCACTCTCGTCTCGTAGAAGCTCGACACGAGAGCACACCATGTACACGCTCCATGTACATCAATTGAACTTCAGATGCCCGTCGCGATGGACGTGGAAAAAACAATTGCGGCGTTTATTTTTTTTATTGGTCATTGTAATTTATTAATCATTTACCATAAAAAAAATATATTAAACCATGGCGAAAAATAACTTTTTAACTATTCAACAGAAATATAATTTTTTTATAAATCTTCCACGGGGATATCAAAATCGTTGCTTATCCGCAACCAAGCGTCGTGTTATAGTTGCTTATACTTGTGCCTGACATTCTTAGGATTCCATAATTGCCTTTGGTAGGCTTCTAAAAAGCGTTAAAACCAGGCCCTGTCAGCTTCGTCCTACAAATTGTTTATAGGTGGGTTTCGTTTTAGTAAGAGACAATGCTATTAAAAAGGGGCAATAATATCAATGTAAAAGATCGTCCGCTGTCGGCACCGGAACGCGGAATCAATCATTAACATATGTGGCCCTAGATGTCGCTAGTGGCAATTTTTCCGCTATCGCTGTTCGCAGTTAGGTGTTTATAAGATACAGCCATATTAATGCGATTTTACACTTGGAAACTAGCGACGTCGATTTGTTTCGAGTTACGCCATCTTTTTTGGATAAATATGAAATATTTAAACAAAGTATATTAGTTATACAATTTTAATGGCGTGTGTTTACCGCCCTCGAGGTTCTAATTAGTTCTGGGGTTTTGACCCAGATGGCGCATGTCGGTAAGAAAAAATGTCCTCAAAAAAAATGTATGAAACCGTCATTCTTCTCGTAGAGTAAAAATGTTTCGTGGTTAGAACACATCGTTGTCGCACGCAGAAAGCACGTCTTTACGTGAACGCAGTTGGCGGGCAACTAAGTAAGCAAACGAGTGTGTACAGGCGCGGTCTCTTTTTCATCGCGAGACTCACCCCCTTTGACTCGTGCACAAAAACCCCACACTCTTCCGAGACATAGCAAAAGCCCCGATACGAGACGAGGCTACCATGTACACACTCGCCCTCGGTCTGTCTCATTGTGTCTCGATAAGTGTGTACAGCCGCCGTTCCACATTTTGAAATAAAACTACGTTTACGGAATCTATCGCGATAACTTGATTTTCTACTATCCCGACGTTTCGAATACTTTACAGCATTCATGATCACGGGTGGACTAAGATGGTAGACGTCTAGCGGGATAGTAAAAAATCAAGTAAACGCGATAGATTCGGTAAACGTAGTTTTATTTCAATATATATAATATATATGTATTTCAATCTAGTTTTTTGGTGGACGCAGGGGTCAGTGACCTTCTCATCCATGAAGACGGGGCTTTTCAGGGCCCCGCGCGGGCTTACTGCTTATTATACGAGCGGTGGATGAGGTCTGATGCAGACCACCGTACGGCCCAAACGACGGCCTGAACCGATACCGACCGGGGACCCATGAATCGCGGGAAGAAAACTCCTATAAAAAATAACCCCAACCCAAGCTCTACCACCCGACGAGGGATGAATGGCTGGAGGGTAGACCAGTCGCGATAGTGCGCACGACAGTCAACGGACTATAAACAAAACATGGCGGAAGTGAAAAACATATGACATACCTCCGAAGGGTACCAGGCGCGATGCGTCCGGAGCATCCCTTACCACCACGTACCCAGACCGGCCCTGTCAGCCCCACGTATCGGAGGGGGCAACCAACGCCTTAGTAGAAAAAAGACAGGTGATTGGAAAGAAGGGGAGGAAATCATCTCGCAGAAGAAAGCGCCATATAGGGCCAGGGAGGTAGATCGCTCGCGTGTACCTGTGCCTGATGCCAATCTAGACTCTGAGGTCGCGGGTGAATGGCCCGAGGAACGTCCGCCACCCACCCGCAATGACTCCTGCGACGCTTCGATGACCAAAAGCGTCGTTCAGAGGGACCCGTAAGGGTAAGCCCCCGAGGGACCACTGACGTAATGTGTTCCAATTCCAATGCTCCGCCAAAACAGGCATAGAGACGGCACACGGCGGGTTTATTTAGTGGGTGAGGACCCCACACTATCGTGTTCGTTGCCTCTAACGACGGGGTGTGCAGTTAGACACATTTTCCTGCCTTACCAAAAAAAAGTGGATATGTCGGAAAAAGCATCAGACAGAGATATGTCTGTAGATATTAGCCACTGACTGCCACTGTCACCGAAATACGGTAGAAGCACGTGATCACTGCAATTTATTCTTTCTCTTATTTATCATACACAATAATAATGCGTTGTTTTTAAAGCCAAACACTTTAATCTCTCGTTTCATCTCACACGTTCATAAACAATATGAGTAAATATTTAATGAGCATTAACAAACCGTCTATCATTGCTTATTGAATAAATTATTATCATGGCTACCTTCACAGAGCACGATAATGTGTCGCTTGTACTCAGTGCCTAATAGATTAGACTAAAATTCGAGTACTTATACAAATTTCACTACACCATTCTTTCCTGCGGGTGTCGTATTTGGCGACTAAGGGAAGTAAGTAATTATTATTAATGGTGGATGTAGCTAGATATAGCCGTCAATCATTTTCCAACCGCAAATTCAATCAAAAATAATAAAAGAATCAAAATTGTATTGAAATGGTGCGTTGCCGATTGGGCTATATATCTGCAACGCACCATAATTATATACATCAATGTTTGCACTCATTTTAGAATTTTTCTAGATCATTCCAGAAATTTTTAGAACATTCCAGTTCGAATAACTGTCTAGATCAGGGGTCTCCAAACTACGGCCCGCGGGCCAAAACCGGCCCGCTAGTGATATCAATCCGGCCCGCGACAGCCAATGTCTTATTTTCGTTAATATACTATTGCTGTGAAAGTGATAAGTTGAAGAAGAAAACACATAATGATAATTACCCGGCTTTATTTCCTTGCAAGGTAAAACTTAACGACAGAAATTATTACGGAGAAAACTTAACATAGGCATATTAATAACTAACAAATAAATAAAATGAATCCCACTAATTACAGTAAAACAAAAAAACATTAATTACATTTATTTATGTAAATGTGTTTTGGCCCTTGGAACATACTGATATTAATCATTGTGGCCCTAAGGCTTCAAAGTTTGGAGACCCCTGGTCTAGATCATTCTAGAAATTTTGAGATCTTTCCAGAAGTCCTCATGAGTTAGAAAAGTGCAGAAATATATTTTTTTATATTTTCGCCATCCACCGCGACCAAACTCCCTTACTCTCTGGTAACCAAGGGGTATTTATATTTACCACCCCAACGGGAAGTTGATTGGAGTGGATTTGTGATATAGAAAACTGTTTTACGTACTAACATTAGCATTTAATATATAAGTATATTATATTTAAATTAGATATTAGATTTAGATTTCGTGTCACGTTGTTTGTTCGCGATGAACTAATGAAACGCTAATGAATTGAAATTTTGTACGTGCACATCATTGATATTTAAACTATAGATGCACAGTTTCGAAGAAAAGAAACGTCCAAAACTGTCGCCAGTTGTTCATAAGTAGTTATAGTTATGATATAAATGCATTCTTTCCAAAATTCAATTTTACACGTATGGTTTAAAGTTGTATTTACAAAGCATTATGCAAAAAGCAATAAAATTTTACGACCGAAATTTACGGGCAGGATAAGGACGGAATGGAGACGAATATTTTTTTATAATTTTTATGTATGAACATTTAATTAGTTTATTAAAATTGTTTAATTTATAAATGTGTTCCAAACTCATATTTATAATTTTATTTGATGGTATTAATATGCTTTTAGGTAGAATATTTATTTATATATAAATAAAATAAAACTCGAAAATATAATTTTTAGTTTTTATTCCCAATATAGTAATTCTAATATTAAGTAGTATTCCCAATATAGTTTTTATTCCCAATATAGTAATACAGTAATTCTAATATTAAGTAATTCTAATATTATTTTTAGTACCCAGATCTATTCTAGTCTAGATAAATGGCGTCATAATAAACATTGTCAATACAACATTGTCAATTGACCAACTGTAAAGTAAGTAAATCAATTTCCTTGAAATAAATGAAGCTTATTGTAGAATTGTCTTTTTGAATTAGATTTCAGCTTTTCTGTTGATTTTTTTTTGCGATATAATAGATGTTAGTTTACACTAACATCTATAAATTTTCTATAATAGCTTTTATAAGACTAATTTTATGATTAAAAAGAGCAGGTTGTTGAAGGGAATGTGTAACAATACCAGAAAATATATTTAAATTGAATGTACATTTTAAAACTAAGGAACACAAATAGGCCTTGGTTGTGTTTTTTGACCACATATGCGCTGTTCTCGTCTTATTATCTCATCAGTTTTATTAAATACAGTATAATCATCTTCACTAGCGTAACATAGACCACCAAAAACTTTTAAATCTATTAGTATGTGAAACCATAATTTATACATAATACAACATTTCAACATTCATTATTGAAAGCCATAAATTCAACAATTTAAACGATCATCTTATAAAATACTAGTTGTGCCCTTCGAATTCGCTCGCATTTAATTTAAAAAAAAGAATACATATTTATAAATAATTTAGAGCAAGCTTTATCGTCTGATTGGGTCCCTAGAAAAACTAAAATAAAAATCATCATATAAATGACAATGTTACTGATATTAAAACTTTGTAAATAAAACAATGTCAACTAATTACTTAATATATATAAAAAAAAATACATTCAACAAGGTGACCCGTGACTCTATTCGTTTTTAGAACCGAGAACGTCGTATTATGCGATCAAAGTGAGCAAAATGCGTTGAAGTATGAGCATGGTTCGAGACTGCCTTTGTTTTAATACATATGACTGGTTCATGCAGGGCCATCGTAGATAATTTGAAACAAAATATATTGAAAAATTAAAAAATGCGACTCTAAAGCAACAAAATATGTATGAAATAGAAATACTGTCTATTAATACTTACCGAAAATAAGAAACGCCATCCTTTTTTTTTACTTTTAATGCACTATTTCGGCATTTATTCATCGAACAATTAGACATTTTGACACGCTTCGTCTACTCACGCGTTGAAATAATACTAAACGAAAGGAGTGCAGGAAAGCGTAATCTGCACACATTTATAGTGGACACTTTTCGTGCCTGATTGTGTATCTTCTCTTTTTAATATCAATGGTGCACGTAGCAAAATTATATATGCCACAGCAACGTGTGGCCGGATCTTTGCCATTTGTAACAAACGTGAACGCGAACGAGATAGCGGCTGCCTTAATTTTATTGTAAGTCGTAATTGCCGTTCCTGATCAAAATTGTTCTGTTCTAGTAGCACCGAGCTTTTTATTCAGAATTCAGGCAGTCGGTAACGATCCATCCATCAGTCTTTCGATGTCCACTGCTGGACATAGGCCTTCCCAAGAGAACGCCACAACGAGCGGCCCTTTGCGCTCATATGGGGGATAGTGCCATAATCGCCACGCTTGGCAGGCGGGTTGGCGATCGCAGTGGATGTTGTTAATATTTGAGGGAGTGCTGCTGCCCACTCCCCCGATATTCGCTCAGTCGGCTCTTACGACTCCCATGGGTGGAGAGGAGTGGGACAATTCTAAAGCAGGCCCCACACGGCGGGAAACGATTGCGAGGATGTTATTTCACTGTCCGGATTCACTGCCTGCCGAAAAACGGAGACGGCCACCTGTTCACAAATAGGTGTTTACTTCAGACATTCAACTGATGGACGGAGTATGCGGATATTAATTATGACAATTTTTTTTATTGCGTATGGTGGCAGACGACCCACGGCCTACCTGATAGCAAATGGTAACCGTCGCTCATGGACTCAACTATACCGGGACTATTGTCAAGCCACTGCTCATCATTTCATTTCACAGATATGTAATGAAAGAATAAACTGCTATCTCCTGCTACAGCCAAAACACACTGATGTGCTTCATGGCCGGTTACACGGGTGATGGTGGTACGTTCGGGCCCGATAGCAAGTGAGTACTCTCACTTGGTACCCAGCCCTACCACCAGGAATGCAATGGGTGACAATTGCTTACTTCCCTTAGTCGCCTCACACCGACACCCGTGGGAAAGAATGGGGTGGTGACACCTGTATTCTTAGTCCGTCACCACACGGACAGATGCGTCTGTTTAAATACGAAATCGAAAACTCAAAATCAATTTGACTGTTCCCATTTATGCTATAAATTCCAACGATCTACTATCACGATGGGTTGGCCGACTTCGCAAGTCATTGAGAAAATTCTTAGACATTTAGACATGCGTTCAGTAAGTACTGCTTATAAAACTTAAATTATTATTAGCACATGTGAAATAGATAATATTTTGATCTATATTTTAGTACTTGACATGCTCAACTACTCTTAAAATACAAATTATAATTTGTGAATAAGGAAAAAGAGAAAGGAAGGGACGCAGGTTCGATTCCTGCTTGTACTAAAATACTCTTTTTCCTTATTCATAGATAATAATAGTTACGAGCGGGAATCAAACACGCGCTTACTGTGGCGTCACCCAAGATAGTAAGAAAGAAGGTATGTGATACGAAAATCGGTAGCTCCAAGCTGACTGTTAAGTAACTAGTAACAGAACTTCGAACCGGTGTTCTAGAAAGCGCGGATCCCACCCTTAACTATCTTGTTCTATTTCACATTTGTACATTTACATAATATCATGTTTAGTAGTCAAGTCATTAATACATAATATGATACATCTATTATATATAATTCCAGTGTCACGATGTTTGTCCGGGATGAACTCTGAAACTACTGAACCGATTTTAACTTTTCTTTTTTTTAAATGTGTGTTTTGTTCCAACTTAAGAGATAGGATATTTTATATCTCAATTTATAATTGCAATATTTATTCATGAAAAAATACATATATGGCGGTACGAAGTTCGCCGGGTCAGCTAGTATTATACAAAATATCAACATACTTATTATATTAAATGATTATAGCAGCAAAGTACTGCATATCTAGTCCAAGTTCATAAATAATCTATCATTATCTAACCCTGGCTGTACACACTCATGTATTTGTCTCGCGGACCTCACGTCCACTCTCGTCTCGTGGAAGCTCGACACGAGAGCACACCATATACACACTCGTTGTATCAATTGAACTTCGGATGCCCGTCGCGATGGATGTGGAAAAAACAATTGCAGCGTTTATTTTTTTTTATTAGTTATTGTAATTTTTTAATAATTTACCATAAAAAAATATATTAAACCATGGCGAAAAAGAAACTTTTTAACTATTCAACAGGAATATATATATATATTTAAATCTTCCACGGGGATATCAAAATTGTTGCTTACCCGCAACCAAGCGTCGTGTAATAGTTGCTTATCCTTCTGCTTCTTAGGATTCCATAATAGTAATTGCCTTTGGTAGGCTTCTAAAAAGCGTTAGAACACATCGTTGTCGCACGCACAAAGCACGTCTTTACGCGAACGCAGTTGGCGGGCAACTAAGCAAACGAATGTGTACAGGCGCGGTCTCGTTTTCATCGCGAGACTCACCGAGACCCTTTGATTCGTGCACAAAAAACCGACACTCTTCCGAGACATAGCGAGAGCCGCGAGACGAGACGAGGCTACCATGTACACACTCGCCCACGGCCTGTCTCGTTGTGTCTCGACGAGTGTGTACAGCCGCAGTTAGAATAAGTATAATTTTAAGTTTATGGCAACGACCTATTTGTCAAAACAATAACAATACAACAATACGAATCCTTTTCAAGATTTCATAGTACGTCACAAACCTCCCAATGACGTCAGATCTTTCCAAGATTCCTCCCACACATTTTCCATCCATCCATCCATCCATCAGCCTTTCATCGTCCACTGCTGGACATAGGCCTCCCCAAAATGGG
Organism: Leucoma salicis; assembly: GCA_948253155.1. Lineage (NCBI taxonomy): Eukaryota > Metazoa > Arthropoda > Insecta > Lepidoptera > Erebidae > Leucoma > Leucoma salicis. Next base: position 1,458,735 of record OX411808.1, on the reverse strand, counting down.
GGTTTTACCATAATCGCCACGCTTGGCAGGCGGGTTGGCGATCGCAGTGGATGTTTTTAGTACACAGGGGAACGCTGCTGCCCGGTCCCCCGGTAATCCCTTAGTCGGCTTTTACGACTCCCATAAGAAGAGACGGGGTGAGGCTATTCTTGGTGCCGGCTCCACACGGCAACTCCACACATTTTCACTAGAGGGCAAAACTTATGTATTTTGTCGACCTCTAGAGGAGTATTATACATACGAGTAGATATCTGCTAATAAACATGACTATGATTTGATATAAGGTACTTCTATATATTATTGACGGTAAAACCACCGTCCTGTGATCTTAGATCTCGCCTCCCCCTCACCTGGCCCCTCTGGCCAACAGGACAAAATGATAACGGTGACAGACTGGGGACGACTGGAGAGTAAACTCCGATCGTCGTCGTCTGTACACCTAGACCAAGTCCCCCCTATTATTAGTACTGTAGAGGAGACGGTGGCTGCGGTCGACTGTTTCACAAGCCACGTACAATCGTTAATTAACGATTGTTCTCGGCAGGTACCAGACACGAGAAATAGTCGATGGCGCCTACCCGATGACGTCCATGACTTGCTCAGGCAGAAGAACGCCGCTATCCGTGCCTATGACCGTCATCCATGCGAGGATAACCGCATCATAATGCGCTCACAACAAAGGGCTGTTAAGAAATCAATTGATTCTCTACGTCAATCAGAGTGGGAAACCAAGCTGAGACCTAGAACCGACCCATCAAGCCTTCTGGCAACTGTCCCGCACCTTCAAAAACGACAGTGTGTCTACCATGCCCCCGCTTAACAGACCCAACCTTCCACCCACCTTCGAGGACAAGGAGAAGTCCGAGTGCCTAGCCGAAAGTCTGGAGCGACAATGTACGCCGAGTACATTACACGTAGATGATACACACCACGCCTTAATTGACAGGGAAGTGGAGTCGAAGGCCTCTCCCTCGGCCCCACCGGTAGACACCTTAGGTAGGGACCTAGTGGATCAGCCACCTCCAGTCACCACCATCGAACTGGAGTCTGTAATTAAAAACCTTCATAGAAAGAAAGCCCCCGGTTCGGACGGAATATCGAATAGGGTCATCAAACTCTTCCCCCACTCATTATTAGTCCTTCTGAAATGTATATATAACGCAGCGCTCAACAATAACATCTTTCCCCCTCAGTGGAAAGAGGCCGTGGTAATTGGAATCCACAAACCCGGCAATCCGAACCAACTAGTTATAGACCGATAAGTCTGCTTAAAGGTTTAGGTAAGATTTACGAGCGTTTAGTTTTGTGTAGGCTGAAAGCATACGCCGATGCTAATAACCTCATCCCCCACCACCAATTCGGCTTTAGAGCCAAGCACTCCAGTGTGCAACAAGTCCACCGCATCGTAGAGTATACCTACTCGAAAATGCAACAAAACAACCTTTTTACAGGTGCACTTTTCTTCGATGTAGCGAAAGCATTCGACAAAGTCTGGCACAACGGCCTAGTATACAAGCTACTCCACTTAGGAGTACCGCGGTATCTCGTACTCATCATACGAGACTTTCTATCTAATCGCAGTTTCCGCTATAGGGTGGAAGGCACACTATCCAAGAAGTCGACGACGACATAACTCACGCTCAGATACACAGCTCGCGCAGCTAATACAAGTAATTACCCACGGTTTCGTCCCCGCCGACGGGGGCGAAAGACGTGTCGCGGTCAAATCATAAACGTGGGAAATCCCACTTTGCCAGCAACAGCCCGAGCCAAGGTCCTTACCTCACAGGGTGCCCCCGGGTAGCGTTGCTTAAATGTGGGGTTGAGAGCCCTCTGCGCTCACCAATTGTCCGGGTAAGGTTGTCATAGCCATCTGAGGCTAACAACCAACGTCACACAAAAAAAAAAAGAAATTGACGGTAAAAGCACACTGATTTTTTCGTATAATATAGGTACTAGAGGCACACACTGGGCTCATTTTTTTTTGTAAAACAACAATGCACTAGGGAATAATTCCTGTATTAGTGGTGGCAACATACAATTTAACGTCACCTAGTACACCCACTCAAGAAAATTGGACATAGTTTCTGAATAACGTTCCAAACTGCCAACCCACAATGTCAAGTTTCGAGAAAATTGAGTTTTTAGTTCAATTATGTATTACTATGTCACATTTTGCATAATCGAGTATATATTTTATAGATTGTGTGTTGGAACGTTTTTCAGAAACTATGTCGTCCAATTGTCCTGTGCGGGATTAACCACTACGCCATCTGTGCATTCAAATTATTGCCAGTGAAGAAAATCATCGTGGGGAAGATTTTCTTCACGGCTTATGGAGTCTAACGAATCTCACTAGGTCATTATGGTAAACCCTTTTTACTTTGAGAGTGAAACCGTCCCCAGCATTGTAATAGGTAGTGAAAAATGCAGGTTTGTTTTATGATCTACTGAAGTAATATCTGACAGTTCCAATGGTTCACAAGTACAGACGGAGAGAGGGCAACACGGAGCGTTTACTTAGTGAGTGAAAGCCCCACACTACCCTGTTCGTTGCCCCGAACGACGGGATGTGCGGTTAGGTAATTTTTTTCCCGTCATTAACATAAAATATGGTTTGTTTATGATGTTTTCCTTCACTGGACCGTGATAATTTGTGACCAAACAGATAACATTTGTAAGTCAGAAGCGCGTGCCCTACCAGGTCTTGATCTCAAATTGATCGAAAATCCTCGGGTCTGAACTCTCAAATTCTTATTAGATAATAGTGATTATGTATTTGTCGTAATTTACTAACATTAGGTCCAATGCCAATCTTTAGTACTTTAAACACGGACGGACACAAATTTCGGTATCGTGTCGGTTAGCTGCCTCGGTGGACCAGCAATAATGTATACGACTGCAGATTGTGAGGTCTAGGGTTCGATTCTCGGGTCAGGCCAACAAAAAAATATTGCGTATTTTCTGTCAATAAATTCTCAATAGCAGCAGTCAGGGAGTTGGTGGTGTTTTAATTACCTCGGAATGCACGTAAAGTCATTGGTCCTACGCCTAATCTCATCTCTCCGGTCGTGTAAGATCGGAATGCCGTCACATATGACTATGATACGAAGGGAATAGTGTGTACGCATCCACTCGTGCACTGTAATTATACCCATACATGGAAGACCGATATTACCGTTAGGAAATCATTATTATTTATATTAAGTCAGCGTAATGTCGAATTTACTTTGTGATATAAACACTGCAACAAATTAAGCTCAAAAAGTAGTTACCCTAATTAAATTAGTAAGTTTAGTCTTCTATTAACGAATACATGTTTTTAAAATAACTAGTTAATTTATTCTCTAGCCAATTTTTTTTTTTTGTCTTTTAGAACCATAGTTTGACACAACAAAAAATAAATATTATACGAACGAATATTTATTCGATATTTTAACATATTCGTCTGTTAAGTACAAAATGGATAATTTTATACGATCTCAATCACAAAAAAAAAACGCAAATACATATATCTGAATATAAATACACCATCACCACAGAACATATTAATACTACACACAGAACGGACACTTGAGGATGGAGCTCCCACCAATCGGGCTTCGTCACTCTTATTGTAAAAATGGCGGATGTAGCCCAATCGAAGATGAAGCGGCTAAAATGTTTGTATTATCTGTACTCTATATTTGGTACCATTAAAATGCATTTCGAGTTTGAGAATTGTACGTGCATGTCAACTATGGCATTAAACACAAAGCGTTTTACTTTGTGTTTAATGTATAGTGCTAAGCATGTCAAATGGTAAAAATATATATAAATATCAGCTACTTATGGCATTTATAATTTTATACAAATGAAGATATTCGTTATGTACAAATTGTAATATTCAAATGCAAATTAATTTGAATAAGTACGTAGTTGTGCAGGAATAGTACCATTAATACAATTTACAGTGTTGTCTCCACAACCTTAGGCTTCACACAAATTACATTTGTATATAGTATGTGTAATAGAGATGTGTAACTCAGGAGTGATTGATACAAAAGATGTATAATCCTTTCAAAATGCGTAATCAATCTTTAAATCTTTGGTTTCGAAAATACATCTTTAACTCACTAGCTCACTACGTTAGGATTGAATAGATGGAATGATGGACGTAGATTTAGAATGAGACAATAGATAAAGGATATTGTGAATTGAAAAGAGATAACATAAGTTGTAGGCACGCACAAACGCACTCTTGAAATACGATGACGATAGGTACACAGAAACTTAAGACTCTCTGTCGTTTTAGTAAAAAGCTCAAAACCTGTTGCGACTTGAGGGAATAAGAGAATAACTACATGAATCTATAGATATTTTCATCACTTTTCAATATGATCAACTGAATGAATAACGTCATTCGTAACCAAAGATTTAAAAGAGTGATTTAAATCTTTTGAAGAAAAAGATTTATAAATCCCTGATCTCATTGGTGATTTAGTTTGCGCATCTCTGATGTGTAATAGATATCTAATGGAGTGTTCTTACTGTTTACTTTTGTCTACTGTGCCATCACCTAAACATAAAAAGAAACAAACACGTGTATATTGCACTATGTACTAATTCAAGGTTAAACAGTATAGGGCCAGCTATATCTTATACAAATATGATTACGCGTCTCTCTGTTTATCAGATTTCTTCTAAAGACTTCTTCTAAACCACGCAGAGGATTTTAAAACGGTTTTCACTGATGTTTAGGTAATTTTTCAATTAAGGTCTACATGTTAGTACATACTGATTATTTTTTTTAAGAAATGCCTAATGGTAGAGCCCTGCTTATCCTAGCATGAATGGGCCGGTTTGATCGGGGAAATACCATCCTTTTACAAAATCAGCGTGAAACAACGGTAGGTACTTACCGTTGTGTTTCGTATGCTGAGTGAGAGCGCCGCAAGTCCAAACCGCCCTATCCTCTCCTTATAATTTTATCCTTCCTATCCTGTCCTTCCTCCTCTTCCTATCCTTCTATCCCTTTCCTTGGAGATGCCGAAGTGCGAGTGATGCCTCTGATGTTGCTAGCGTCTATAGGCACCGCTTACTATCAGATGAGCTCTATGCTTGTTTGCCACCCTATACACCTTAAGAGATACTTTAAAGTACTTTAATAGAAAATTGTAGTTCTTCAAAAATCCTAAATATATTCTGATTAGTTTATTGAATACGTGCGAAGCGACTACAAACTAAACTAACTGCCTCTGTGGTGCAGCGGTAGTGTGAGCGACTGCTGATCATGAGGTTTTGGGTTCGATCTCCGTCGGGCAGTGTTATTAAGCTTTTCAGTAAAAAGTGCTGATCATGAGGTCTTTCTTGAGTGCGAAAAATTACCAGTAGGAGCCCGGAGTTTGGAAATGTGCCCGGTAGACGGCAATAGGCTCGCCCCCTATTACATGGGACTTAAACATAGCTGGCGAACCGTGGGTGTGTAAATAAACCTCTACAGTAATACAGGCATGCTATGCGAAGCGAACTTACACTTCAAAATGACCTTTTGCTTTATTAAATCCAGAAATAAAAACTAGATTATATAAGATTTCAAACTGTTATGGTCACTAATAATACTAGAATTGTTGACGGGATTTCTACCATATTACCTATATTTTACTTACGAATTTTATTCGCGCGGTTTTTTGTCGCAAAATTCTCTGACAGGAAATTGTAACAATGAGCTGGACGCACTTGCGAAAATAAAATCGCGCAAATTAGGTTCCAGAACGCGATGCCTTTGTCCGTCGAATGTCTGGATGACTGCCAGAAAAAAAATCGCGCGTTACTTTAATTAATGAATGATTTTCGTAATCGCTATGATGACTTACTGATAAGTCTGATAACAGTGATTATTACAAATAAATTAACAACCTGATGTAATGTGTTCTTCATTTTGCAAATGATATCAGCTGTTGATATATTTATTTACTAGCTGACCCGGCAAACGTTGTTTTGCCATATAAATTATTATTTTTAGGTAATTTCTAGTGTAGACAAAAATAACCGACTCATTGTAAGTGTGTAAGGATGTGGTATATATGCGTGAAATAGGCATGGAGCGCTGTGAACGATGAGAGAATATAAAAATAACAAACGCCAAACATTATTATTTTTAAGTTATTGTAGGTTATTTCTTAAAATTACATTTCACTAATTAATTACGACAGTAACACTAACAAACAATATCAGTCTCTTAATGCTATAGCGTGAACAATATTTTTTGTTAGCCCATCTTTAGCTAACATAGCGGTCGCCCGCGGCTCCGCCCGCGTGGATGTCGGTTACCGCTGCAAAAAGCCTTCCCAGGAAAGACACGGTCAAAGAAATTTTTACTGGAAATTGGAGCCTTTTGAAGGGTATAGGCAAATCAGTAGGAATCATGGGTATTCTTGGTATATGAGCTAAGTCACCAGCTGCAGGGCCGGTGATAATCTTCGCTACTATTAAATTATCTTTTAGCTCCTTTATAAGAAGTCTCGTGCCATTACACATGTTGGTGGGCCTTAAATTTCTGAAAAGCATTATCGGCGTGTCAACTTTTAACGTCAGTTCATGAGGTGGTAGCCCAGCGGGGTTCAGAGAATTTAAAAATTCCTGGGGGTAGTGCACTGCGTCCTCGATGTTAGTGACGGTGTCTATGGATTTATAGCACTTTACTTCACCCGGTACTTTCTGCATAATTAAATTGTTTATTTCGTTGACTGTTTCATTCCTGGGAGAAACTATTGCTCTACAACACAGCCAACGAAAATCATTTTGATGTAAGTTTTCGATGTCAGGATATATAGCATCTATCAGACTATCTAAATTATGGACTATTTGGCCTAGAGACTCATCCAAAGTAACTGCATAATCGGTGCCCAAATTTAAAGATGGAAAAATTCCTTCTCCAAGTTTCAGCAGCTGTTGTGGAAAATTGCTATGCGTATTTCCATGTAGATGAGCTCTCATATTGGTGCGCAAATTCAAATGTTGAACAGATGTCCAAAGTTGAGACGATTTTAAACATGCCTTCATAATATCTGCTCGCGTACCTCTGTTAACGACTGGAAGCGTTTGTCAGAAATCTCCAGCAAATACAAAACTGATAGCACCCATGACATTAGCAGAGCTTCGGAGGTCTTTTAAAGTACGGTCTACGGCCTCCACATGAGCTCTATGACTCATGGTGCATTCATCCCATATTACCAACGACGCGTCTTGCAGTAACTTACCAAGAGGCCCATTTTTCCGAATAGAGCACGTAGACCGTTGATCTAAAGATACGGATAGCAGGAGTTTAAACGTAGAGTGAGCAGTTTTTCCTTCGTTCAAGAGAGTTGCAGCAATTCCTGACGAAGCAACTGCAATCGCTATCTTCCCTGATTGCCGTATCTTAGCAAGTATCAAATTTGCGAGAAAAGTCTTTCCGGTGTCTCCTGGTGCGTCCAAAAAAAATAATCTCCCCATGTTATTGTTCACGCTATCCACAATAGTCTTTGATCTGGTACTAATTTTGTACTGTTGTACCATTGTGTAAATAGTATTATTCTGGGTACGAACGGGAGAAGGTAATCCAAAATCACTTAAATTTTTGTCGTTTAATTCTAGTAGTTTGTTTTCTATTTCAATTAATCCTTCATTATAAATGACTTCAGTGAAGGGTAAAGTGTTATCCTGATTTTGTTGTCTGATACGATGTCTAATATCTTCACAGAACTGATCTTTGAAAGTATCACATAACTTCAATGGTTCCGATGGTTGACAAAATAAAAGTATGACTACGAACAATTCCCTTAGTTTTTTTGGACAATGTGATAACGAAGCTTCGCTTAAAGTGTTACCCCAATGGTCATCGTTTTCAAGTAAACCTCGGTCACGGCAAGCTGCTTGATACGTCTCTTTGACAATACCGTTTACAGTTTTAAGGTATGCAAATGAAGTCGGACCGCGTACGTGGTGCAGTAGAATCCTAAGATAAAAACACTGATTATGATGGATGTATCCCTATCCTACCTAAAGCGGCATCTTTTTTTATCTCCGGATAACAAACTCCTTCTAGTGAATTTATTATTTGCCCATGTATAGTATTGCGGGACCTCATGATACAGAAGAGGTTTCGCGAATTCATCTTCATTACAGAGAGCAAAAAATGCAACTAATGTGGTATTGCGTGGGTTTTGGACAACTTGATGAGCTGTCCCTGGTGTAAAATACACCCTTTGACCGTTCTCTAGATGAACGGCCAAATGCACTACAGTAGGATGCCGGTCGTGAATGGGAAATTCAAATAAGCGCCAGACAGCTTCAGACGTGCTTATGTACCTGCCATTTAAATAGTTTTCGACCTCATCGTGTGGGTTTCTAAGGCTAAAAGTTGCCTGATCTGAACCCTAATTTATATACTTACATATATATTTAATGGCTTGGACAGAGTGGCAATACTCCACGTTTATATGAGCGTTAAAAGTCTTACATAGTAGCGGGGAGTATGGAACAATCCATCTATTATCTATCGTCACCATGTTGTCCCTGATTTGCAGCGTAGTGCTCCGACCGCCATTTCCTGTATCGCGCCTACGATAAACTGGATACCCATCCTCTCCGGTCTGGATTTCGTTCATGAAACGGCGAGGGTATTTTTTTGTGCAGACACCGTTCTTCATGCATGGTGCAGCTAAATTATGTTCTCCGCAGAATCCATGTACCATATTTTTAGTTATAATGTCGTGTAGTACCGGATCAATTTCTTGATCGGGTAGCTCCGCAACTATGACACTGTCAATCTCATCTGGTTGTATTTTAGTTCCTAGCCAGAACAGCAAACGACAATGAGGTAAACCGCGCTTTTGCCACTCCACACTTGCCATATAATATTTTACTTTACCGAATATCTGTTCTTTGACAAATAATTTGATGAATTTCTTCATCGTTAAATGAAATACACGTGAAATTATTTTATGACGGTCGAAAGACCGTTGTCCTGGTAGCAGCTACGCCTTAATTTCAGACCATTCGGGGTTACATGCAAAAGTAACAAATAAGTCAGGTCTACCATAATTTCGGACGTACGTCATCGCGTCCTGCGTTTTCTCGTGCATGAAACGCGGAGAACCCGTAAATGACGATGGCAATATGACATGTTGACCGATATTTGATGGATCAACATTTGCGTCATGATTTAAGGCATCTCTGAGATGAATGTAGTCATCAGCCCTCAGTCTTTGTTGATTCCGAGAAATATAATTTAATCTTTCCGATATCATTTTCGCCATCATGTCAACACAATATTGACTAAATAAGTCTATGTAATAATGTAACGGATTAAAAGAGTTAGTTCTAAACATTAATCTAAATGCATACACGAAACAGTTTTATTACGCGCAGTACCCTGCTGAGGGATAGTCAAATAATAACCGTCTTCTCCTGTCACAAACATTATAGGATACTGTAGTGGATCATAGGACCGATGTAGCTCAGAAACTCTTTTGAGCTGCCGTGCTACCGTGTAAGACTATATCCCCGGGACCTTTGTCTTCATCGACCAAGAGAACGGCTACCTCGTTTACAGTAGGAGCATTATATCTGCCTCTGTGTGCTGTCTGTGGAGTGCGATCTGAATGAATAATTAACTTTAAATTATCTGAGGAGTTGAGTTCTAAGTTTTGTTTAAAACTTCGTATATACACGTTATGATTATTCAGAGCGGTCTGTAATTCGCGAATTAAATCCATTTTTAAGGTTGGTGCGATGCTTGATCGCAACGATAACTGGTCTGCATCCGAAATAAAATATATTTGCGAGAACTGTGGGTTTTGGCCTGATTTTGGTAAAAGGCTACCAATGAGATGATGGACCTGTCCTTAAATTTTAAAAGTGGGCATAAAATTACCTTCCCTGATTTCTTTTGCGCCAAAAGAAGTCATTTGAAAAAGACTATTGTATTTACGTATATTTATTAAAAAATGACCAGATAATGGATTGTTATTAGTTAAAGATTTTTTATTGGTTGTGGCGGCTCCTGAAGGTTGGGAAGACAAAGTTTACCTGAAGCACAGCACATACCATTAGGTTCGTCCGCCCATTTCTTGGCAGAGCAGTTAGAGCAGATCTTATTCATTACTCCGATTTGGACGGACGCTCATTGTGCATAATCAACCTGCGGATCATATCTGAAAGCCAGTCTGTTGCTGCTAGCTAAAATTCGATTGCGAACTCTATTTGTGGACAACTGCTGTCTCTCTGCCTGAGCTCTAAGTCGTTGCAAACGCTCGACACTCGACTCTTTCGCGCAACTGAGAGGTCCTTATATTTTGTTCATGAAGACGTTGGGAACGCTCCAGCCTCGACTCTCGTGCACGTAACTCAGAGGTTCTCAGATTTTGTTGTGCAAGGCGTTGCGAACGTTCGACACTCGACTCTCGTGCGCGTACCTGAGAGTTTCTCTGATTTTGTTCAGCAAGGCGTTGTGAACGTTCAGGTGAAGATTCTCCCATACGACGTATTCTTGCTGCCCGTGCTTGAGAACTATGTTTAGAAAGTTGAGACCTGGCTCTCTTAGGCATTTTCAAATGTTTAAGAAAATGCTAATAGCGTGTAATATTCTAGCTCTGAAAAGAACTGTTGTTTAGCCCTGAAAAGAACTGTTGTTTAGCCCTGAAAAGAACTGTTGTTTAGCCCTGAAAAGAACTGTTGGTTACCCCTGAAAAAAACTGTTGGTTACCCCTGAAAAAAACTGTTGGTTAGCCCTGAAAAGAACTGTTGATTAGCTCTGAGAAGAACTGTTGTTTAGCTCTGAGAAGAACTTTTGCGTAGGTGTAGTTTTAAGAAAGAAATCTAATAAAAATCGCACGAAAATTATTAGACTTCGCGCACGACCGCTGCGTAGGGAGCCGACCTCGCGTCTGAGCCGCGCGGGTACCTTACTCATAGATCTAAACTCCCCTCCCGCATGCGCACCCCCGCCAGCAGAAATCGTAATATTTTAATTTCGCCATAACTTCAAAACCAAATGTCCAATTTTAATCATTCAAAGACCAAATATTATCTACATAAACTGTACTTAATTATGAAATAATTTAGTTTGATAAGGATTAATAGCATGAGTAAAATAAATGCGTTTAAATGTAGTCCAAAAAAAATTCAAGATTTTTAAATAAAAAAATGGTTGTTTGGCCTCACTCGACATAGATAGTGTGCCGCGGACTTTTTGTAGATATTTATAAGATCTACAATTAATTAGAACATTTTATGGTTCTATCTTTTATAGTTTAGGCAGCGTACGCAAAATAAGTAACTTTTCTGGTTGATTTTTTACACCTTGTGTCCGAAAAAACCCAAATATCTTACGGAACCCTATTTTTTTACAATGTAAAATTTAGCCTATGTTACTCGTGGATAATGTAGCTTTCGAATGGTGAAAGAATTGTTAAAAACGATCCAGTAGTTTTTGAGCCTATTCATTACAACCAAACAAAGTTTTCCTCTTTATAATATTAGTGTAGATTTATAACTATACTACTAGTACACAATACTGGTATAGAGGAGTTAAGAGTAAGGGGCCGGCAAGCTTTCGTCGCATTTAATATTCAAGACTCGCAATTGACATGTTAGCGCATCGTGCAAAAGTTAGTGAACCGCTTTTGAGGAAACTATTTTCTTTGATAGCTTTTAATTAGACTTATAAAACTGGGTACAGTTCAACTCATAATACAATAAACTATTTGCTACAGCGTTGGCGTGGAATCAAATGTTTATTTCAGAGCTGTTGCCTATTCTTTTCCAAATTTAAAGAAACCTGAGCTACTCCTACAAATAGCTAATAGCTACAGCCGTATAGGAGATTAGGCGGAACAAACACAAACAAACAATTTTTTTTATTTTTTGTATTCTTACCGTACCCTACATACTTACTTTGATATACAAAAACTTCATTTTTATTTATTTATAAAAGCTACTTTTTATCCCAGAAAAATTTAGGTTTATTGTGAAATGGATATTTTATTTTTATATTAAGTAGGTACAGATTATTTATGTGCCAGATGATGATGTATGCAACATAAGATTCATATTTTTAACTAATTCGTTAAAAATATGAACTAATTCGTTAAAAATATGAATCTTAGGAAACCTGATGGTAAGTGGTAACCAACGCTCGTGGAGTCATTATTTAACAATACAAGGGTATAACCAAGTCACTCCATCCATCCATCAGCCTTTCGACGTCAACTGCTGGATATAAATCTCCCCAAGAGAGCGTCATGACGAGCGGTCTTGTGCTGACTGCATCCAACGGCTTGGCTAAATCGTCAGTCCATCTGGTGGGAGGCCGTTCTACGCTGCATCGTCCGAGACGTGGTCGCAACGCAAGAACATTTTTCCTCCAACGGTTGTCGGTTCGTCGAGCGATGTGGCCTGCCCATTGCCACTTCAGAATGCCAACCCAGTGGGCTATGACAGTCACTCCCGTTCTCCTACGAATTTCCGTATTACGGATTCGATAGAGTTACCAAGCATAGCCGACTCCATGGCACGCTGAGCGACTTTAAGCCTTGATACAAGGCCAACATTCAGAGACCACGTGTTGTTCCATATGTCATCACTGGTAACACACACTGGCCGTAGCCCTTCGTTTTCAGACACTGCGGAATATTGGACGAGAAGATCTTCCTTATCTTCACGAACGCTGTCCAGCCAAGTTGCATTCCTAGATGGACCTCTTTCTCGAAGTTGTGCCTATTTAACTGGACTATTTGTTCTAGTTAGACATAGTGATTGACAACTTGGAGGAGCACATTTCCGACTAGGACCGGTGCTGAAAGAACATGGACATTCAGACATGACTTTCGTAAATAATTTGTACTTTAAAGTAGGTGAGCATGTCAAATGCTAACAAAAAAAACATAGCATCACGCCTGTATTCCCCGAAGGGGTAGGCAGAGGTGTATTACACACCCACGATTCGCCAGCTGTTTAAGCCCCACATAATAGAGGGCGAGCCTATGGCCGTCTACCGGGCACATTTCCAAACTCCGGGCTGCTACTGAGAATTTTTCTTTTTACGAAAAAGCTCAATAACATTGCCCGACCCTGGCATCAAACCCGAGACCTCATGATCAGCCGTCGCATACACTACCGCTGCACCACTGAGGCAGTGAAAACACAGATCAAAATGTTTAAAAAATCGCGCCATCTAATAGTATGAACATTTGATCTGTATTTTAGTACTTGACATGTCCAGCTACTTTAAAGTACAAATTATTTTTGAATGTAAAAAAAGAGAACTAGTGCGAGCCGGAATCGAACCTGCGACCCTTTTTTGGTTAAATTCTCTTTTTCCACATTCACAAATAATTTTTACTTTAAAATAGTATGAACTTTAATTGCAAAATTAAACTTACTATATTGGATTAATGCATGTAAATTCATCCGATAGGTGCCGTGGGTCGTAAAGACAAATGTGATGTGGAGATTGGGTATGGCCATCGGTCAGCGCGATAGCTTAGCAACTTAGAGCACTCACAATAAACACAATCCGGGGAGGATTGGAAGGGACGCAGGTTCGAATCCCGCTCGCACTATAGTTCTCTTTTTCCACATTCACAAATAATTTGTATATTCGTATCCATGTTCATATTTAGACCCACTCGTCGGGAAACTCTGCTGAGATCATTGATCTTGGTGCCAAGGCTCTCCAGCGATACTGCGATGACTAAAATATCGACGGCACATCAAAGGTGCATGATGTATTCGCCATTGATGTTGACGCTGAAATCCAGTCCAAGAGCTTGAAGACATCTTTACGCTTTCGAGCCTTGGTACCGCTCTATCACCTCTTTACTTAATATACAGGTAGTATTAAATTGGTGACTATCATGTCCTACAGCCTTGACGATGTGTCTGTTTAGACAGGAGCAATCGACTGAGGACTGGACTATCATTTATTTTCTAATTTCCATGAGGTTCCACACAGGTAGTTTCGTAATAGTATGCATTCGAAGTGATGGGCAAAGAAAAAGGAGCGACAATAAGTAAATATTCATTTATAAAAATTTCAACAAAAATAAGCATTACAAATACTTCGGAGAAACATGCTGGGCAGCATTGGACACAATAAATGGTTGCTTTTCAGTTTCCTAAATAAAATATCAAAATTAAAAACAAATACTTACAGCGTCCGCGTCAGTACATAATTAAAAAGTACAATAAACACGTTCGCGTCGCTTACAGCAGATTTTCAGGGACTCGGTAAAATATTTTTTTTTTCTATTATGTAACTAATTAATCCTGTTATTCACATCTAACGACATTCCCGAGAGTGATGTGATGAAATAATTATATTGAGTACCATAGTCGGTGACTACGCTTGCATTTTGGTTAGGTGTGCTATCCTATGAGGAAGTTTGTTGAATTAGGAGCTTTTCCTGGAACACCAATAACTTTTGGTATTGCGGACGTGCCTATCGACACTAATAATGATGTATAATTAATACCACAAAATAAGTCCGCACATAAATCAATTAAAGTCCGCACATAAGTCAATTAACGAATTTATATGAAATTTTTACTTTAGCGAACTACAGCTAGTTATGACGAAGCAGTCTTAGATGTTAAACTGCACATGTAGTTCGCGATATAGTACCGAGATTAAACTAGTTAAAAAATTGATTAAAAAAGTTCTTTCTTGGATATCCGGATGCTGTATGTTTCTTAACACGATAACGACCGAAATACTTTAGTAATCGAGTCTTTTTTTTTTCCTTACGCTTCAGTATTAGGAATAAGAACCCTATTATTTTTTTTTTAATTATATTATTTAGAAAGTAATGATAGGCGTTAAATAACTATAAATGACCTAAGTACTATGACTTTTAATCAGGCCACAACGTCCTTCCTAATGGAGGGGATACCTTATCACTCTTCCTCTCCACCTCGTCTTTTTCCTTCCTTTCAGAGTCTGCGACGTGCGAATAATACCGCAGGTGTCGCTATCGTCTAGAGGCTTTGGTAACCTAAAATGGTAATTAGGATGTATTCTTGTTTGAAAACTTAATTTTTATTATAATCCTTCTATATGTGTGTTTATCACTGAACTTCTCTTAAACGGCTGAAACGATTTTGACTAATTTGTTTGTGTTCGAGTGGGGTGATTTAGATTCATAATTGGACTCGGTAGACCAGGACCAGGATTTTTCTTTGTGTATTTTTTTTATTTATTTATCATTTCTCACATATCAGAGGATAAAAACCGCGCTACCGAACTATTTTTTTTTTCTGGTGGCCATGACAGGCCAAAACAGGGTAGGAGAAAGTCCAGCTGGTGTATATATAATAAAAACAATAAATAAATAAATATTCACGGACATTTTCACACAACGATTAACAATGATTCAATATACCTACAATGACATTCAACATACAATCTCATCCTTATCTTTACTGCCTTACTAATATTATGAAGGCGAAAGAGAGTTTCTTTGTTAAGCTTTCTCGCCTAACTACTGAACCGATCATCTTGAAATGCATTGCAATCTAGAGTCCAGAAAAGTACATAGAATACTTTTTATCGCGGAAAAAGAAATATTTCCTATGGGATAACTTTTTATGTATCATCTCTAATCAATGTGCCGTAGAGGGACGTATTTATTTTGACTTTTGACCCGGCCCGGCAACGCACGACTGCAATGTACTGATAAAGGCCGGCGCTCACTTGACGGGATGGCGCGGGCTGGCACGGCAAAGTATCATCGGAACGCCGAGGGACGCCGCCGTCGCATCCCGCGGTATGCTCGATCTGTTTGTAACGATATCAACAAAATTTGTGTGCCAATAGTATTATATTAAGATTTAAAT
Source organism: Leucoma salicis (assembly GCA_948253155.1). Taxonomy (NCBI): domain Eukaryota; kingdom Metazoa; phylum Arthropoda; class Insecta; order Lepidoptera; family Erebidae; genus Leucoma; species Leucoma salicis. Next base: position 1,442,877 of record OX411808.1, on the reverse strand, counting down.
TCATTTCCTCTTACAAAAATCCTTTGGCATTTAGTTGTGTATTAAAAAAAATAGTTTTAGTGATAATATCAGTTTTCGCTTAAGAAGAAAAATAAATACGTGCTGAAATAAAAAGAAAATAATTCTGGGTACATAAGCTAATGGAGACAAAGATGTGCAAAAGGTGGTTTAGCAACTTGTTCAATGATTTAAGATATGAGGGGTCTTGACCCGCTCTCCATACCGCCATGACGTCCCGAAGCCTACGTGGCATGCCAAAACATGCCGCGGCAGCCACAGAGACGTCGCGGAAAGCCGCGGCGTCCCACGGCATCCCACGGTATGACGTGGTACGCGGTACGACTTCTATATCTAATTTGAAAATACATTCATTGGCTTTTGCAAACACAACCATGGAAGTGCATTCCAGTTCTCTATTGATTCAACTCAAGCACATGTAGGCATTGAGATGTTGGCAGTAGAACAAGTTTTATTATTCATCTCAATAATGTATTCAGTATGACTAAAACTGAACTAAATGAAAGTGTTTAGTAGAACAATAAAGATTTTTAATTTTAATGTTCTTTGGTAAATCTCATTGACTAGCAGCCACCCGCGACTTTGCTAATAATTCTATTCAGTCCTATTAAATTTAAAAATGTAAGTTTGTGAAGATATATGGATGTTAGGAAGCTTTTCCATACATCTACTTAAATATCTCGATGGATTTGAATGAAATGTGGTAGGTAGATAGATCAGATATTGGATGGACATAAGGTAATATTATACTGGTTAAATTGAGAGTTTCCATACTATAGGCTATACCTAAAACTAAATAAGTTTCAAACAAAGTTGCAAGGATTTACTTAGTAGTATTTGATAAAAATGTACCTAATATGGTTTTAGATTTTTGTCTCTTTAAATTTTTTTGCACGTCAAGTATAAACCAAACTGATTTTCATGGTGGTAAGTTGAAGTACTCACAGCATATCAGTATGTTCTGATTGGCTTACTTATAGAAGGTTAGGGTGTGGAAGCCGCCGGTGGACCACCGAAGGGATGTAACATAGTTCCAGTGGCCCGCCAATAAAGGCGGAGGACGGCACACCGCGGGTTTCTTTAGTGGGTGAAGGCACACCCCACACTACCCTGTTCGTTGCCCCGAACGACGGGGTGTGCGGTTAGTTACATTTTTTCCTGCATAAACAAAAAAAAAGAAAAGGGTGTGGAAAGATCCATTATTATAAGTTATGTCATTTCGATAGTTATAAAGATATTATTCAAATATTAAAATACTGTAACATATAATTGCCACATTGTTTACAAACAAACTCCAAGTATGCTTCAGACATTTTGTCAAGAGCCTGTTCTATTGAATAATCTTGGCAGTTACTGTAGTAACATACAATCAAATGGAGAGGAAATACACCCAGACTTAGAACAACAATTTCTAGAACCTTGTCCTGTGTGTACTATCAGAACCACAACACTCGGCTTAGCAAGTTGGTGTCTAAACTATCATCTGTGCAGTAAACAGACTCAAACAATAATTTATGGGTCATCAAAACATATGATCTACATGGTATATTGAACACATACTATATTAAACACAGGTGGGTCACCTAGATTTTGAAATTGGATTAAAACTTGTATCTTATAAAATGAAATAAATAATTTAAAAAAAATTTCATGTACTTTATAGTAAGTAAAATTAGTACAATGCTTTTGTCTGCTCCTAATTTAGCACTTATTACTCGACAATTATTATCATTAAATTGAATTAATGGAAGGTAGAACTAATCCAATAACTTATTGTAGCAGAAGAGTGGGAACTATCCCTCATAGGCTCATGGATAGCAACACCGCTAGCCTGCTGCTCACCATTTCAGATAGGAAATGATTAGATTGACGACAATGTTGGAAGGTGTGGCAAATGGTGGTTCAAACTAATCGCTAAATAACAAGCGAGTACTCCTAGCTCCAACTCCAAAATGCAATAGGTGATAACTGCTTACTTGCCTAAGTCGTCTCATATGAAAGTCACATGAAAAACTTGCAGGAGAACGGTTAGTATTTGCTATCTTAGTCCATCACATTACGAGTTTTGGATAAATTCTATGAAATTTCATATAAGCATTACACTGTCATGAGATAATCTAAAGCACTTTGTGAAGTTACGTAGGTATTATGTAGGTAATTGTATAATATAGCTTTTTAATATTTATTAACTTATTATGAAAATAAAATAATTGCCAGTATTAAAAAAGACAAATGTATGTTTTGTCTTAATCAAATAAGTCTCTTATAGAAATAATGGGGTCTGGCCTGTAAGCGCTGCACAGATTGCGTAATGGTTTAGATACTGGCCTTCATAACCGAGTATTGTTGGGTTTGATTCTTACATTAGACAATTTTTAGTGTGATCCACAAACTACTGGTCTGTCCGAATGAGTCAGAATGCACTCTGTATATGTTAAACTGTATATTAGTAAAGTCCACCATGATCCATCCATCCATCAGCATTTCGACGTCCACTGCTGGACATAGGCCTCCCCAAATGGGGGATAGTGCCGTAATCGCCACGCTTGGCAGGCGGGTTGGCAATTGCAGTGGATGTTGTTAATACTCGAGGGAGTGCTGCTGCCCACTCCCCCGGTTTTCCCTCAGTCGGCTTTTACGACTCCCATGGGTGGGACAATTCTAAAGCCGAGCCCCACATGGCAAAACCACCATGATACAAGGAGTTTATTTCTGCCTCTTGTTTCCAAACTGCCTGACATATAAAGTACACAAAAATTACTACTGAGTAGGTACCTACTTACTCTCAAAATATACCTAAGCAGCTAATAAAAATCAGCTTGAGACACAAAGATACTCTACAAATAGTTAGTACCAGGTATATTTATAACATTAGTACATGAACATTGTGTGAATGATACAATGAACAAGTGTTGCACAGATAACAGGTAAAATGCAAATAAGATCATTGGCTTGACAAGGAACTACAAGCTAAAAATAGATCACATGGTATAGAACAGTATTTCTGAAAAGATGCTACTGAACAGTGCATTAAGGTATATGTGATAATAATAAAATAAAATAGAGCATTATATCTAGACACAAGAAAAGCGTATGTAATGTAATGTTACCACAGACTATCTAGCCTACGACCAGCTTTTAGGATATAAATAGATTATACACTCAACCATCCAGCTAACTAAACTAGACCATTGGAAAGCTTACTTATGCATACTACCTAAATTAAAATTTTTACATTTGGCTGAATGATCAAAATTCCTTTGCTTATTTTGCGTGCAAACAACTATGTGCAGGGTATAATCGAAAAAAAACAATGTATGACATTTTACAATCACATGCATGTCGTCCACACAGTTTACCTCCGTTGTCCATGGCCCTGTACGAGTATGCCGCGGCCGTGGACACCTCACAGCGGTCCTTCCGCACGCGACAATACCAAAGCGCACATTTAAAACTTCGTCATAACTCGTTTTGTTTTATAACATTGCACTTGCCACTTTCTAAGTGAATTTTGGGAAACTTTGATCGCACCAAACCTCACTTTGTTAACTTATAGTGATTAACTCGCAAACACACACGATGTACTTCACAAATTGTAAACTATACACGTACCTCCAGCATCAATGATCCTATAATAATAACTGTGAACCGTTTCTTCGCTCTCGCTCGACGAAGGAACTAGTTATCAAGGTCTCCTGTCTTAAAGATTGTTTTCAAAAATAGTGTATATGAAATTAACACTAACACACTGTAACATCAATACACGGCTTAAGAATATGTGATTGTTATGAAAAATAACTCGAAAATATACTATTAGATACAAATCGCGACGTATAAAAATCACGGGTAAAACTAATCCGAGCACCGACGTCCAAACGTCAAACTCAAAATAATTATACTGATATAGTTTTTAGCGGTGTGCGTGAGCCGTGAAGCTCTTTCGTGACTAGGGTTGCCAACTTTTTTTGGAGAAAAAAACGCATCGTATTTTTTTGAGCAGAAAATATAAAGTATTTGAAAGAAGAAAAGAGTATTTAAAAAAATATAAATTATTTATTTATTGACAGATTTATTAACAGTTTTTATTGTCCTTGAATTTTTGGAAGCTTCACAATCCCAATTAAATTTAAAGTAACAAATAACTCATGTTTTTTAGTAAATTTATAGATGATGATATAATAAATAATTTTATTTAGGCTTATATTATTATTTATCAGATTTAATTTTATTTATATAGCCATTTGTCAATAGATTTTTTCTAAAAATTCTTTATTGTTGTTAGTAGAATTCCTTTGTATAACTTCAATCTTATTGACTTGGAAATTAAATTGTTAATATTCAATCAATCTTATAAATATGTTAAATAGTAACGCCTTCGCGTTCTTTTTCAACTTAAAAGTATCGATAATAGTTCAGTTATTTAAATAAGTGTTTCATTTTAACCATCACAGTAAAGATGAATGGAAATGGAGTATTCTTACATACTTTATTAAAATACATAAGTATATTTACCAAACATAAAGTAGGATAAGTTATTATAAAGTATAATTGACAACCTTATTCGTGACACTAGCAGCAACCAAAGAGTAATATGATAATACTACCCATAGAGTAAAGTAATCATACTAAAAATACTACCATACCAGCAACTGAGAGAATTTGATTGGCCACGATCTGACACATGGTGGACGTGTGACGTAGACAGCGCATGCGTACTGTGAGTTCATTATTTTTCGCAAGTGTGAGCGAGAAGAAGCTATCTGCCACACCTGTTTTGCCGGCTAGCAAGTTATATATAGTTCCCGCCAAAATCAAAACGATGAACTATGCAATGCATAGAGTAACAAAGGTACAATTATGTTTCAAACTTAAACACAACTTTTACGTATTTAGCATCGATAATATTTAACCTTAGATTAATTATATTTCTAGATGGACCCTCAGCGTTGTAAACGCGTCAAAAAAATTTTCCATGTCGCTGTTAGTGTCAATCGTGACGTCACTTGGCAAGGTCGTATCCAGGAGCATTAGTGTGTCGTTTAAAATTTCAACGTGTGTTTGTGCCGAAACTACAAAAATTGGAAAATGAGCACTAAAGATATTTTTTATCATCAGTTAGTAACATTATTTCATACAATAACTGGCTAAATAAGTCATTTAAATATTCCGAAAATAAATTAATTTTAAGCCCGTATTTTTTTATGTGATACCAGTTTATGAACTTAAATTTCCCGCGTAATCTTGCAAAGTTGATGATATTTTAACGATAGAGAGTAATAGAAACATTACCTAACATAATTATTAGCGTTTTTAATGGATCCATAAAGCCGCACAGTCGTCATTTTCGGAATTAATTACAATATTACTATTTGTAATATTATTATTTATTTTAATGATGAAGATTGTTTACATATTTAAATTTATAATTATCGTGGGTTATAGTAGTATTCTCTTTAAAGAAGAGGTTATAATATAGTATATATTTTTTTATAATATATTAAGTTTATGAGAGTAAATAAAAGAGATAATTGACTATATATCTACGAAATATTTTGTAGTATAAGAATGTCTTGAATCTATAATAATATAATTTTCCCATAATTTAATACTAGTACTGAAACTGGTATCATTACGCACGCACACAGACACAAATTGCACAAACGTAATGACAGCTGTCACGCACACTAGCATAATAATTCCCGCCCGATTTTTATGACGTTTATAAGAGTAACAGTCCTTATAGATATATAATTTAATCTAAGTCTTTAGCATTGCGTTGCGTGGAGTAGTTTAATAAAAAAATTTTTTGGGAACAGAAATTGGACATTACTGCTGCAGTCAATAATATTTATATTGTACTTTAATTTATTCAGCTATTTGGCTGCACTAAGAGTAAAAGTTGAAGGCCATTTCAGCGTTTATTACGTACGTAACGAAAATCGGCTTTGTCGCACTATTGTTATTATTCTAAGATCACTATCATTTTCCTCATAATCTTTACTTATTTTTCTCAATTGTATTGGGGTTAGCCTTCTACTATTTTCAGTTTCGTCACAATGCCAAGTTTGGCACGGGTTGAATGTTATCTGGTCTTTTTTATTTAGATATTTTTATATATATTTTTAGCATTTGACATGCTTAGCACTATACATTAAACACAAAGTGAAAAATGTGAAATCGAAAATAACAGTCAGGAGCAGGATTTGAACCTGCATCTTCTGGATACCGTCCAGATGCTTTACCAATTCAGCCATCCTGACAATTGCTTCTGACTGCTAATTTCGATAACACATCATACTTAACGTCTTTGAGTGACGCTACTTTGTGTTTATCAGGTCTTGATAATATGGCCTTAGAATCTGCTCTCTAGATTATTATTATTTTGAAAGCCTACTTTATGGCATTTAGGGGTCACGGGACTCTCGGGTGGCCTAATAATCAATGGTGCGCTTTGGCAACAAAATCTTCATACCCACATCTTAGGCCCACTTGCGCGTTGCAGAGTTAATATATATAACTCCGAGCGTACTGCTAACGCAGGGCTAATTAATTATTTTTGCTTGCACTGCTAAGAGCTAACACTATACCATGCTTAAAATATTTAACTATTAAACACGCTAAAGTTGGAGGGTTAAATGTCTATCTCTGGGTTTATTACGTCAAAGTGACTTTTTGGATTCTGATGACAAAGAGTATATATGAAGATCTGATGATGTATTCATGTGTGTTCAGCCCTCCTAGACAACGGGATATGCTTATTATATTCTCGTAATCTTATGTCAATCTCATACATTGATTATTAGACTAATTCTTCTATTTCATTCGGTTCTACTAGCATTTATGCCACTTCGCTATATATAGTAGGTACATCATCTATGATGCCACTTATCTACAGGGCCCGGTCAGTTCAAGATAGCACCAAAAGTATTTGGTTATTAGATATATCACAAAGAAGGAAACTGCTCCCACTTGTTCACATAGGGGCCACATTATACGAGTATAAGATTTCCTTCACATTTCACAAAATAATACAGATATATTGTCACAAAATACACTCAAGATAGTAAACAAACAATAATTTGACATAATGACATATCGCCATTCAACAAACTACCAAAAATACATGGCGTCAATTCAAATCTGACATTAAACAAAGACTTATGCGAGCATGGCCCAATAATACAGGCCTGCAAAAGGCAAATCGTTGACAGATTGCCGCAACTACGTCATAATGACGTCACATTTTCCATGCCGTTTTTCAAATAAAATTATATAGGGTAAATAATAACAGATGACAGCATTTTAATAATAATAATACCAATCATATACTCGTCAAAAATGAATGTTTAATTGTTTACAGTAATTATAATTTCAGAATTTCAAGTTTAAATTGGTGTATTTTTATAAAAAGGAATCTTAGTTATTAATATGAGCAGAATCGTAGTTATTAGTCTGGCAGCATAGCGTGGTTGTTGTATATGACAGATACATGACAACTATCGCTTTTAGCCGTTTCTCTTTCAAACCAACGAGAAAACTAGCTCGTACTCTTTCTGTTAACATTGAATCTCAAAGTTTTTCCAACCATGGTGACATGTTACATGAAAAATATACAAACTAATAAGTGAAACAATTGTAGGTACACCTACTATTGTTTCGTATGGTGAGTGAGAGCGCTGAGGCCCTCCTTATCCTCTCTTTGTTATTCTTCCTTTTTACTGCCTATCACTTTCCTTAAAGCAGGAGTCGCGCGAGTAATGCCTCTGGTCATCTGGTGTTGCTAGCGTCTATAGGCTACGGTAACCGCTTACCATAAGGTGGTGGGTATTTTAAAAGAAAAAATGCTGGTTAGAATGGAGAATAGAACGTTTAAATAGAAAATTTGAAAACATGCTAGAGGCTCATTTATAAAGTGCGTTTTCAGAGATGTATTATAATATCCAATCAGATCATTGCAATAAATTGGAGTATATTTAAATATTTTTTATAATTTTGTACGCCAAATAAATATTCTACTCATCTTCGAATTTTTAATCCTTGCTATAATATAAATGTGAAAGTGACTTTATTTGTTAGTTTTTTTGTTACGCTTTCACAGCTTAACTACTGAACCCCAGAGTACTAGAGCTCAGAAAAGGACGCAGGCTACATTTAATCCCGGAAAAATGAATGTTTTGTTCGGGTTAGCTATTTTTGCATATAGCTAATTAAAGTGCAGTAGTGCGACATACTTATATTCTGAAACCACCCAGATGGAGTTGTGGGTAGAGTTGTGTGTGGTCTAGTTGAATATATTTTAGCTTTTATAGAGAGTAATACTTTTTTATTTCAGACTTCTAACCTATAAGGGGTTTGTGGGTAAATTGTGGGGAAAAAAAATTTGAGAGCTAATGCTGCGTTGTTGATGACGTATGCATGGCAAAATTTTGTATGTCACTTCGCGATTTGAGCAGGCCTGTATTATTGGGCCATGTATGCATGTAACTGTTGTGTGTGAGAGAGAGAAGAATACTTGTGTCGTTCATCATTCATTCCTATTGGATTTGGCTGGATGTAAGTGGAATGAGGTTAGTAAAAGCTGCGTGATTTTTTTAACGTGCAAGAGAAATTTTGAATTACAGTCGGAATTATAATTCAATTCTACATTTGACATTAGCTACTGTCATTTTGTAAAATAATGATACCACATATCAATAGTGTAGTGATGAACACAAAAATCGATAAACAATCGCGATTTATGTTTATGTAATCATAATATTGGTGTGCCAATTAAAGACTAAATTATTGATTTTTATTTAAATAAATATATAATTATTCTTAATAATTATTTATTAATTAGTAACCGCTGCTGTATTTTATAAAAAGTTAATATTTTTGTTTTTTATATTAAAAACAAAACTTATAATAAAAGAGCCTAGATAGTTTTCTGTATTGGCAATCCGTGCGCGCTCGTGCAGCTATCGCCATTTTGTTTATCTTGTCATTCGGCTTCATTCTCCCAGTCTAACTGCACGAATATCTTGTTTCATTGCGAATCGATATTTTGTTATTTTGTTGGGTTTTTGTTAAAGTTTTGTTTTTATAGTACAAATTGTACAAGCGTAATCATAGCTGGTGACAGCTAGTGTGCGTGAGCACACTAGCATAATACCTAATTCCCACGGCCCGTCCGTTTTTATGTCGTTTGGAAGAGTGCACAGACTAGTAGTGTACTAAAGTACAGACGGGAATCACAATGGGCAAGGGGCTTAGAAAAAGGAGGAAAAAGGATATAGACAAGCTATCAGCGTATGCAGTGTCGAGATAGCAATAGTTTGACATATGGTAGCCGGAATAATTTTAAAAGACAACTATGGTTATAAATTTGTTGACTAAAAATGTACTACCTATTTTAGCCGGATACAATAATGACAGGACATAAGAAATTTCAGTTATGCTTATATTTTGCTTAAAATGTATTAGAATGTGTAACATTAGTGTATGTAACGTGATTAATGAAGGTTTTTTTTACGTAAATACAAAAATAAGCTTACATACCGATGATGGGGACGGTTGGCCACTTATTGTTTTTACCCCGTTGATTGGGTCCCAATACAAATAACGTATACGCGAAAAGGATAATATACATGTATCTCAGTCTTGGTAAAACTTAATATCATCCTTATCTTCATCCTTAATGTCAAAATAGTAGCGAGTCTATATTATTCTTCGTCTAAGGCGAGGGGTATAACCATAGATGTAGGTATAGAGGGTAGAGGTAAGGAGGACCGACTCATATGGGGGACAAACTGAAAAAGTGTCCAGCTGAAAGCATGAAATAACAGTTCAAAAAGAGACCAGAATGGCGCTTGTGTAGATTTAGGTTCGATACGAACTTAGCGGTTGTAGACAAAGTGAAGTGTGCTGAGTAGAAATATTAAGTATCTCGGGCAACTACAGTAGTTAATGAAACCATCGTAAATAAAAAGTAAACTACTCATGCGGTCTAAAAGAATTTAGTAAATATAACCTAAAATTTAAACTGATACTAACTCTACAATAGCGCCACCTTTATTCGCCCTTGTTTTACGGACAATTTTTTACACACAGAGATGGTCCTCCTTACCTCTACCCTCCATACACCTCTACCCTCTAGAATCTATGGGTATAACGCTCACAGAACATTTTTACTCCACGAGATACACACTTTCTGGTTATACGTATTACTTTTTGCCAGTCAGACTGTTTTGGTTGTAGCAGAAGATAGCCGTTTATTCTTTCATTTCATATCTGAGAAATGAAATGGTGCGCAGCGGTTTTACAATACCCTCGGTATAGTTGAGTCTATGAGCGACGGTTATCACTTACCATCCACCACCACCAGGTGGGCCGTGGCTCGTCTGCCATCATAAGCAAGTATGTAATACCATAGTAAGTATATACCATAGTAATACCATATCAAGTAATACCAAGTAGTACCATCATAAGGTATACTTTTCTTTGTCACCGAAATGCTCGGAACATATTTTTGTGTATCTAATTGGTTTTTAACATTCTTCGCTTCGATTAAGTCGGATTGGTTGTATCCATCGCACAGCAATAATCGAATCTAATGGAAATCTAAAAACGAATAGAATTAAATAGATTTTTTTTTGATTCGGGGTAAATATTTTTACTAAAGCTGGCAATATTTTCATAACAATTTAATTTTCTGTTTAGATGAATGTATTACTGAAAATTATTAATTATTAAAGAGTACTTACGAGTGAAATATAATCTTCATATCATTATTGTGGTTATGAGACGCGTTGTGACATTCTTTCACGGTGCAGTAAGTCATTTTTAAATAAAACTATATGAGATGTTTACAATGACACTTTATCATGGACACTAGAGATCTGTAACTCAGGAGTGATTGATACAAAAGATGTATAATCCTTTCAAAATGCGTAATCAATCTTTAAATCTTTGGTTTCAAAAATACATCTTTAACTCACTAGCTCACTACGTTAGGATTGAATAGATGGAATGGATGGAATGATGGACGTAGATTTAGAATGAGATAATAGATAAAGGAAATTGTGAATTGAAAAGAGATAACATAAGTTGTAGGCACGCACAAACGTATTCTTGAAATAAATGACGATAGGTACACAGAAACTTAGACTCTCTGTCGTTTCAGTAAAAAGCTCAAAACCAGTTGCGACTTCAGGGAATAAGAGAATAACTATATGAATCAATAGATATTTGCATCACTTATGATCAACTGAATGAATAACGTCATTCGTAACCAAAGATTAAAAAGAGTTAAAGATTTAAAAGAGTGATTTAAATCTTTCGAAGAAAAAGATTTATAAATCCTTGATCTCATTGGTGATTTAGTTTGCACATCTCTGATGGACACTGACAGAAGGAGCCACGCAAACTTGAAAGTGCTTCACTCCGTTTGGACCTACTCGGGTTCTAAGCGTTATTATTCTAAGTCTATATATATGTAATATCTGTATATTAAATAATATAATATCCTATGATAATATTAAAAAAGTAACTGAAAAGGGTGGAAAAGGTCAGATATGAAACTAAAAACACATTAGTGAATAGTCTTTTTAATGCATTCTGCCTTTACACTTATTGGCGAATTTATCTGAAGCTGGTTTCAGTGAGCTTCCAGCAAACTCCGTCGTAGTACAATCATCAATCAATATGTTGTTGTTGTTCAAGTTTTACAAAGCCAATTTAAATTATTTACAGCTTTAACCATAACTGAAATCTTCATTCAAGTCTCGGAAAGGCAATATGATACACCTTAGGTACAGCTTAATAGTTCATCCTAGAACCCAAAACTTAAGTTAAATGTTCATGTCTGGAACACTATCCACGAAAATACCAATAAATCACTAACAAGCACGAACGATAGATATCTACATAAATAAACTGATTTGTGCTAGCGAGTAACGACACAAAGAAAACTTTGGGTTTGAAAACTATATGTATTACTGTCCGAATTAATAAATAGCAATATATAAACTAAAAACTAACAAAACAAGGGATTCAAAGGAAACTTGAAAATAAAGACAATAAGAAGAAAGTGATGATTATTTTATTACTCTGTCTGGTCTGTGATGGAGTGATCGTAATTAATCGGAAACGTTCGCTCTCTTTCGCCGAGCGCGTCTAGTGTATCGAACTGTCAAATTGGTAGCGTTATGATTTTTTTCTATGAAGATACCATGCTATGGAAGAGTGACAGTGACACTTCATAAACATATATTATTAATCTTAGATCTAGACATATTATGAATCTAAGGGTCACTTGCGCGGAAATTTTGAGATAATGAAATACCTTTGCGTTTACTAACTTAGGTTACACAAATAACTATCTATAGTCGGAATTTTAATTCGATTCCAGATTTGACAATTTCAGTGTTGCAACTTTGGGTATTGTAATCTTTGGTTGCAACGTTATAAATAGTGACGTTGCGAAATTATTCGATATGGAAATGGAATATTTCCGGATCGATTCCTCTCGTATATCTAAACAACTACTACTATAATAGAAACTAAGTATATCAGGAAATTAAATATTTCTGAACGGATAATTTAGTTATGACGATTAATTTTATTAAGGATCTGAGAGTTTTCTTTAATAATTGTGTGTGAAATAAATAAAAAAATGTGATCATGAAGGAACATGAGAAATAAAACAAATAGATGTATTATGGTAATATTTTATTTTATAAATCGTCACCGTCATCGCTATCGCTATCGCTGTCACTTTCTGTAACATTTATTATAAATGTGTCTGTGTTATTGTCAATTAACATATCTAGCCTACTCATTTTTTCCTCTTCTTTGACAACATGGGATACGCATTTAGACCATTCGCCATAGCCGTAATTTTTTGAATGCCTTCCTCTAATAAATTTCTCACGTCTGTCAATTTGAAGGTTTTATTATTATGAGCTACATGCCCTTTTACCTGCGCCCATATCAATTCGATAGGGTTCAGCTCGCAATGGTAAGGGGGCAGTCTTAAAACCGTGATCCCATGTTGTGCTGCCATTTCGTCTACAGCGTACTTATTAAAAGACTCGTTATGTGGAATCAGTTCTAAAAGCGTAGATTTAACCATATCTGGTTCGTAATGAATATTTTTATTTAAAAGCCAGTCTTGAATTGCAGCTTTTTTCCAGCTCATTTTTGGTGCAGTTTCCAATTTTCGGGAGTGGTATGGTGCATTATCCATCACCACAATTGAGTTTGGTCTTAATTTTGGTGAGACTCCAGCGAACCACTCCTCAAAACAAACTGCATTCATTCCATCATGGTAGTCTTCACAATTTTTCTTTGCTTCAAAAATCATGAGCCCCTATTCCAGGAAGCCTTCTTCACTACCTATATGGCTAATTACGAGACGTTTGCCTATTCCAGATGGATTTTTTAATCCAGTGGTCAGTCCCTCCAAAAACGCTTGCCGAGATGATGTGACTTTCTTGTCCACCCAAGTTTTTTTTACAGTATGACCTAAAAATAAATATAGTACATGAAAATTCAATATTACTATTAAATTTAATGTAAAATGTATATAAATTCAAAATGTTAACCTTATCTGCGTTAACCCAAGTTTCATCTTGATAATATATATGTCTCCCTTCTCGTCGAAACTGACATACAGATCGCAAGTAACGCTGGTGCCATGTTATTATATCATGTGCAACAAATTTAAAACTAAGATGCTTCAAAATTTTTCTGAGGGTGTCTTTGGAAACCTTGGGCATTTCTGGATCATCGTTCATCACTTGTAAAATCTAAAATAGTAAATTTTATAATAGTTTGAAATCATTAGTTATATATAAAAGATGTAGGTATAAAATAATACTGTCTGACTGATTGACTAACCTTTGCAATGGTTGGAGGTTTATTTCGGTAAAAGAACTGATGAACAATTCTTCGTATTGCGGAGAATGTAAATTCATAAATTTTATCTTTGAAACTTCGCTTTGGTCCTGTTTTTTTAGGAGGAGTTGGCGGCGCACCTTTATTTACTTCCTTCAAAACGTTACAACAGAGCGTGAGGTTATTCCCAATATGTCAGCAACTTTGCTCATACATTCATTTTCTTCCACAACTTCAAAGGCCTCCAATTGAAAGTGTGAAAGCTTTTCGTGGACGTTTTTTTCTTGGGGACAAGAAAACATCCACGTCTTTTTGGCTGAGGATCCATTTTGATGGAAAACCAAAACAAATAGATTCACTCAAAGTTCACAAAAAACTATAAAGGTAACAACAAACACAACGTAACAAAACTTTAACAAAACCCCCACAAAATAACAAAATATCGATTCGCAATGAAACAAGATATTCGTGCAGTTAGACTGGGAGAATGAAGCCGAATGACAAGATAAACAAACTGGCGATAAAAATTATTTGCGAATAAGGAAAAAGAGATTTTTTGTACTAGCGGGAAATGAACCCGCGTCTTTCCCAATACGGGGAAGTGCTCTAAGCCACTGAGCTATAGTACAGGTCTTTCAACCATCTCAATCTCCTTATCACATTTGTCTTTACGACCGACGAAAAAAAATCTCTTTTTCCTTATTCGCAAATAATTTGTACTTTAAAAAGTGGCGGAGCATGTCAAATGCTAAAAAATATAGATCAAAAATGGCGATAGCTGCACGAGTGCGCACGGGTTGCCAATACAGAAAACTATCTAGGCTCTTTTATTATAAGTTTTGTTTTTAATATAAAAAACAAAAATATTAACTTTTTATGAAATAAAGCAGTGGTTACTAATTATTAAATAATTATTATGAATAATTATGTATTTATTTAAATAAAAATCAATAATTAGTCTTTAATTGGCACACCAATATTATGATTATATAAACATAAATCGCGATTGTTTATCGATTTTTGTGTTCATCACTACACTATTAATATGTGGTATCATTATTTTACAAAATGACAGTAGCTAATGTCAAATGTGGAATCGAATTATAATTCCTACTATAGTGCGCGTAATGATACCAGTTACAGTAGTAGCAGTTCTATTAAATTGTGGGAGAAATTATTAAATAGATAATTCTTGTACTACAAAAAGTTTTGTGGGTATATAGTCAATTATCTCTCTCTCTTTCTATTAGTCTTTCTTAATCATCGTTAACGGAACGCTTGCAATCTTTTTTTACCCTAATATTTTTTCCTATTCCCCCAGCCGCATTAAAATCTAAACCTAGCAGATGGCGCTAGTATACTGTGGATGGTGCGCGCGCGCTGTTTGTTTTGTGAGGGCATTAAATTGACAGATTGAACATGTGACGGCCGGCGCCGGCGCCTCGTATATGTCTGCCACTATTTATATAGCTTTACTCTTTGTCCACCACGTCCGCGAGCCTTACCTACAGTATATATACCTAGTTACTCTATACTTGGGTACCTATCTTCGGCTACCAAATACGAGTCTGGACAATTATAAATCGCATTAGGGCCCCTTTCTTCTTCTTTCGTCGATTCTATAGTACCACATCGGGTGGTGCAGCATACGTGCAATAGCGAAGTCAAGAAGCAAGGATCATAAGGAGGTTAGGAGTTACCGAAACCTGCGAGCGTGTAGTATATTTATGAAACCAAAAAGTGACTCATTTCATCAGAACAATAAAAACAATGGACACAATGTTATTCTGGTGTTGTTTTTCAAATAAGACATACAAATTATAGCATAGTAGAATTAAATAGAAGAATTATTTTAATAATCAATGTATGGGATTGACATTGCCAGATTACGATGATATATTAAGCATATCCCGTTGTCTAGGGGGACTGAACACACATGAATATATCATCAATGTAAAGATGCGTGATGAGTTGCGAGCGTCGCATTTAGAAAGACGCCGCTGCCGCCACCGCCGCCGTCATAGTTTTGAGAAAAGCACTTTACTCACAGTAGACGGTGGCGGCTTGGCTGTACCCTTGGTGTTGTCAAAGTCCATGAGCGGTGGTTACCACTTACAATCATGTAGTGTAGGCCGTTTAACAAAAAACCCCTCATCTCATTTTACTTGTCACCTTTTGACCAAGCAATACCCCGTCCCCTTCTTTATATGCGAAAGTATTTTCAAAGGTCCCTGATCTACTTGAATTAAAAAAAAAATTACTTTCCAAAATTAATATGCGCTTCAGCTACTACGAAACGAGCAATGCCCCTCTGCGTTGCAGTTAATATTAGTCATTCAGTTTTGTCACCTGAAAACACCGAGTACCTTTGGATAACGGATCGCATATTTAAAGTTGCGAACATTGCCCTCCATTTTATTTATGTTCTCGTGGTCATTTAATCACTAATCTATCAAACCATGTCGTCTTTATTCTAATATACCTAACCCCTCTAAAAAGTTAAAAAAATGATTAGTAATTTACAGGCCTATATTTTCAGGCCTCGTCTAAGCGTGAGTCACACTAAGAGTCTGAATAAGGAAGCGTGGGTGTTTCAATTTTAGTAGATACGTTTTAATAAAATTGGCCAATGATACCCGATGAGTCATAGGCTGTTACGCATACCCTAATCTTATAACTAGGATAGATAATAATTTATCCACTGAAAGTATGGATTCAGAACTCTTATCGGATATGATTTCGAGGTTAATCTAGCTATTTTTGTTTTATAGACTTAGGTGCACGGATTAACGGAACTATTGCATAAAAGAAAATGCTGACCTCACCTGTACGGAATAATCTGTGAAAATATGTCTTACTAGCGCATTAACCGCGGCTTCGCTCGCGTCATAGTTATAAATCAATTTCGTATAAGATTTGCCTAAAACCCTTTCTAAGTGCTCACCATCAAAGAAATCTATATATAAAAATTTTCACGATCCTAGCCCCAGGAGTTTAGGCTGTGCCTTGATATGATCATGAATGAGACTAGATAGATTACATAGAAGATAGACAGCGTCTCCCTACTTCCCAAGAAAGTGTACTCAAAGTATATTTTACCAACTACCTAGATCTCCATATTAAAGACAGGTACCAGCTCCTGTCAGTTTACCGAGAGTGCATGTCGGTACTAGAGGTAATAGATGGACTATACAATACAGTGTCCACATTAGGCTGCCTATACACTAACCATAGCGAAGCGGGGCACGTTAGGCAGTGGGTCCCGGCTGTCAAATAATATCCGACTGGCAGTATTTAGAGATAATTCGTATCGTTTACTAAATGCTCTCTGCCGTTCACTTAAATGATTCGTCGCGTACATACTCTTAGCTTAAGACCGCAATCCGTATTTCCGCAATGCCACTCCGTATAAAATGTCTCGCATCGCCACGCTCAATAGACATCTTTGGTGGACAGACAGTGTAAGAGTACCTACTAAGTATCTAAAATATTACCAAATCTCATATTTCTCAGAGGTGACCCACACATATGATAACCAGGGGCCGTTCAGAAAAACTGTTCGCTAACAAGCGCGGAGGGGGTATTGCTTGGTGTGATGTACTTACTTACTTACTTATCATCGCGCCATTTCCCTTGCGGGGTAGGCAGAGAGAACAGAGTGCCAAGAGGCTCTATTCTTGCATACATCTCTCGCTTCCTCAACATTCATAACTCTCTTCATACAAGCTCGCCGGTTTAGGAGACTCCTGACTCCACCTTCCTTCAATACCTATCCCGATACTTCTAAAAAAGATGGAGCATATTGGCGTGAGAGGAAAGCAGTTGGAACTTTTTGTCGATTACTTGAGCCACAGAACACAAAGAACAAAGATTGGTGAATACGTAAGTGTCGAGCTTTTGGTTCAACACGGCATTCCGCAGGGTAGTATCTTAGGGCCTACTCTCTTTCTCATTTATGTTAATGAGCTATGTAACCTCTAACTGACAAATTGTCTAATAACTGCTTTTGCAGATGATACAGCCTTGTCATTTAAAGGCCAGACATTGGAGGAGGTCTTTACTCATGCCCAAACGGGTTTTGATACAGTTACCCAGTGGTTAAATTAAAGTGTTTTGACGCTAAATACTGAAAAAACGAAGTACATTACTTTTACTAAACGCGGCTATCCACCAAACCTTTCAGGCGCCATTTTGGCTCACCGCTGTGCTTTGCCATGTTCTGCCTGCTGCGATTCCACCTGCCCTAAACTCTAGAGCGTAAATATTATAAAATATCTCGGAGTTCATATTGATCACAAGCTGAGTTTTGGTGGACACATTGATTTACTGAGTTCACGTTTGCGTAAACTTATGTACGTATTTAAGAAACTACGCGGAGTTGCAAACAGAGATACTATTAGAATGCTCTAGGCAAATCGCTAATAACATATTGTGTCACGGTTTGGGGAGGTACCTATAAAAGTTCACTCATAAAATTAGAGAGAGCACAAAGAGGAGTATTGAAAACCTCACTAGCTCTTCCGTTTCGTTTCCCCACAGTAGAACTTTATAAATATTGTTCCCTTCTCAGCGTTCGTCAGCTCTTCATCCTACATGTAATATTAAAGCAGCACAGTTCACTGCCATACGATCCTTCTTCACAGATGAAAAGACGTAAACATGTTGTGTGTCAGAGATCTCCGTGTTCTTATTATTCCCACAGATCTTTCTATTTCTTAAGTGCCCTACTATATAATAGATTAAATAAAATTTTGAATTTATACCAGAAAACTAAAATAGCCGTTAAGGTTACTGTTACTGAGTTTTTACTTACCCTAAAACTACGACGAAACAGAACTTTTATTGAAGGTAGAAGTACGAAGGTATGTATAATACAAAAATAGCTATTACAATACATCATATTACATAAACGCCCGTGCGTTATTTACTTATTACTTAACACACACTCACACACACAAGCACATGCACACGCACACACACAGACACACTCACACACACACACACCAGTTGAGAATATTTCCGTTAACTTACCTGGTTTAGTTCTCCTAGTTAATTTTGTCTTTTTGTTGTTTACATAACTAAAATTTAAGCGTGTAATCATAAATGTGACTCTTTCCGTGGAATGGAGGCCTGGTTATCCATAACACAGGTTTTTACCTAGTTTGGAAACCAGTCTCCCATTTTATGTCATATGCTAATATTTATGTCTGTATGTTTTTTGTACTTAATTATGGGAGAAATAAATAAAATTATTATTACTATTAATACATGACCAATTTGGTTTAGGTTAGGTTAATCTCGGTCTCCCCCTGTACCTACATCCTTCCACTTTCGCATTGTATATCTTCTTAGCCAGTCGCTCGTCCGGCATTCTTTCCACATGTCCGAACCATTGGAGCAATCCCTTTCGCATCTTTACACCAATACTCTCTTTCATACCTACTCGCTCTATTACGTCATTGTTACGAATGCAGTCAGTCAGCCTCATTCCACAGATTCTCCGCAGAGATCGCATTTCGACCGCATTGATTTTGCTCTCATGCTCCTTTTTACATACCCAACTCTCGCTTCCATATAATAACGTTGGGACAAGCACTGCGTTGTGTATTGCGACACGTGCCTTCTGGCTGAGGTGGTGGCTGCCGAGAAATTGTCCCAATGCTCCGTTCACTCTATTTCCCGCATTCACTCTTGTCTCTACATCAGTGGTGTACTTTCCATCCCGACTGAATCCACATCCAAGATATACAAATTCATCCACTTGTTCTAGTTAGTAGTAGTCACACCATTTCCTATTGCTACTCTAACATCTGTTCTGGCTTCTTCTCTTTCAAAAACCATTACTTTGGTTTTGCTCACATTCACACGTAGGCCCCTTTTCTTACAATCTTCAATGTAATATGATAAAATATAGAAACGTCACGTTCGTATCTAAGTATCTAAGTAATCGCAGTGGATCATGTAAAAGGTAAGAAAGGTAAATGGGCCCCCATTTAGTTATTTATAACTGGGGATGCCAAAATGGTCACACTGTGTGACGACAGGGAGAGAGGGGCTCAAAAGAGTAGTTTAGCTTAATTTATTAGTGGTAACGAAGCGCTCTTGCACGAGTTTATTGAACGGAATTTCATAAATAGCGGGTGGTTTAGAGACCGGCCTCCCGCCCGAGTATTGTGAGTTCGATTCCCACACAGGACAACTCTTTGTGTGATCCACAAATGGTTGTCCTGAATCTAGGTGTACTTTGCGTCCGCGAAATTGTATGTTTGTAAAGTAATACAAAAAGCAATACAAAGTTTAATTACAACCCTGCACTAAGCAGGGTTGTTGTCTTGCCGCCGGCGGACCACCGAAGGAATGTAACATAGTTCCAGTGGTCCGCCAAGAAAGGTGGAGAGACGGCACACGGCGGGTTTATTTAGTGGGTGAGGGCCCCACACTACCCTGTTTGTTGCCCCGAACAACGGGGTGTGCGGTTAGGTACATTTTTTCCCGCCTAAACAAAAAAAAAAAACAAAAAAAAAAAACAAAAAAAAAAGTGTTGTCTTAAAAATATTCTGTATTCACAATAGCCTCAGATCAAAAACTTTTTATTTGAGCTGAGACAATAGCTAGGAAGCTGAGCGCTGAGCATGTAAAATTAAAATTAATTAAAAAAATCCTATTGTTTTATGCTAATAATCTGCGGATCGAATAATTTTTGTGTTGATATACTTACATGATAGTTGTTTACAGACATCAAAGCCAAAAGTCGAAATGGATCTTTCTCTATAGACTAGTACCTGCAAGACAGTGTGGATCACACCTATGCACCATACCAGAGTACATAGACACACATTATCACATGGAATTCAGTAAAACCTATGCTATAGGCTCACTTAGTAAAAACAAAAATTACCTACCTATATATTCGAATTTCGAAATTACGGCACCCGTGAGTCAGACTCAGGGTGGCGGCCACGTGTCGCGACCGCGTGCGTTGCGTGAGGCGCCGACCGCCCCGCCATTCAGGCAAACGTTAATTTAACCACCAGCCCTTTTGATATTTCACCCCCTATTGTTGTACACTATTATTTAATATTTACGCAATACGTCTGGGCCTATTAATAACATTAAATGCAAACGACATGGGTACCTAGGATGGTGTGATTTAAGAAGATATGTGTCCAATAAAAAGAAAATAATTATTTAACATAGCATCACGCCTGTTTCCCCGAAGGGGTAGGCAGAGGTTGATTATACAGTCAACTTTTATACGACTGAACACTGTCGCCCAAGATAGGCTTTATCCTAGTTTGGGAAACAGCATCAGTAATATAAATAATTATTCAATTATGTACTTACTTTTAAGACCAATAATGTAAAGTTTTTGAGACAAATAAACTACATATTCTTTTTTTATTTTTACACCCACGGTTAGCCAAATATGTCCCATGTAATAGGGGGCGAGCCTATTGCCGTCTATTGGGTACATTTTCATACACCGGGCTGCTACTGAGAATTTTTCTTTTTACACGCTTTTTATTAGCTTCACCTGTATGTTGTTTGTATGTTTGTAACCGACTTTTTGGGTGCGATTTTGACTCATTTTAAACGGCCATATTTCGTTCAAACTTTGTAGATTTATCGAGGACCGATGACAATACACTAATTTTATAAAATTATTCCATTTTTCAATTTGCAAAATAAGATTTGTTAATTTATATAACCTTAAAAGACACGCTACGGAATCTTCGAACGTGATTTTCAACCACTTCAAAACATCAGATTGATTTGAAACTTTGCATGAATGACAATGCAATAATTTGAGTTATCGAGTTTATCGGTTTTTAGGGTTCCGTAGGCAATAAAGAACCCTTATAGTTTAGCCATGTCCGTCCGTCCGATGAAGTTTAAAGGCAAATCATGGCATAAGTAGATTTTCCATCTATCCATCAGCCTTTCGACGTCCACTGTTGGGCATAGGCTTCCCCAAGGGAACTTCGCTCATATGGGAGCTAGTGTCATAATCGGCACTCATCGCAGTGGATGTTGTTAATACTCGAGGGAGTGCTGCTGCCCACTCCCCCGGTATTCCCTCAGTCGGCTCTTACGACTCCCACGGGTGGAGACGAGTGGGACAATTCTAAAGCCGGCCCCACACGGCAAATGCCCCAATAAGTAGGTTTTATTTCTTTTAAATAACAGTACTTTTGATACATTTTGAGACTAAAAAGAAGAAAATAAATTATAGTTTAAAAAACTAAATTAACACGCTTTAAATAGCTAGTTGATCTAAAAAGTAGGTAGTAAATAATATTACAAAATCATCATCATCAGGTCCTGGAAATCATCTAGGACCAAAGTACTCGTCAAGACTAATCAATCGAGTATAAACACGATGGGGTTGCGTCGTTTCATTACAGAGTTATTGTAACCATCTACTAGCTTCATCATCAGACCCTGGATAATATCTAGAGAGAAGGCAAGTATGGTAGGTAATTATATCGCGGAATGGGCCGGAGATAGCCTACTTCCCCACTCTTCCTACTATGCTCACACTACCGCTGCACCACCGAGGCAGTTAATAATTATTTATTAAAAGAGTTTTTAGACCTTTGATTTAGGGTAAAACTTGGTTAGTCAGTGATAGTTGGTTATTTGGTGATAGCTTTTATACAGTTTATAGTGGAGTTACTCGTATCTTTGAAGCTGACTGTTCATATTAGATGGATGGCGCACATTGTGTTTAGTTTGATAACTTTTAAAAAGTTTCCGAGCGACGCGTGTCAAATTAACAATAATGACATTTCGCATGGATTAGCAACTGTGAAAACGATTCGCGGGCTTTTGTTCGAATTACTGTTTTAGACTTATTTTATTTAATATTAAAGTAGAAAATATGCCTAAAAAAAGGATTGGATCCGAAAGGTTAGTAGTTGAACTACATTTTCATACTTTGTTGCGTATTGTATAACTTTGTTTTGATATCGAAAATCCTTAAGACCGTGTCGTGAAAAATAGTGTTTTTAGTCTCGAAGCGATTTTTGATATCACAACAATACTCTACAAACATTTTATTGCATTACTTTTTCACCATTTTTTACTTATAAACAGTTATCTAAGTTTAATTTTTGATCGTAGGACACTCCTAACAAGAAGAGGAAACCATTGAAGAAGTCAGCTACGGAGTACAGTGCTTCTTCGTTAAAAGCTCCCGTTCAAGAAGCCAGTGCATGCACCACTTATAAGGTTGCAAAAAAGAACGCGATTCCTTGCATTTTGGAATCGCGCACTCAAATCATATTATTATGACCATGGTACCATGTTCTAATTGTGAACTCTCAGATTAAATATATTTTTTGCATAATGCTGATTGTCACCCATAGTAATATTAAATTATTTCAATTAATGGGAATTAAATAAGAATTGGAAGATAAAATAAGGTCCTAATTAAGAATATCTTATAATTTTGTTTTTGATAAATGTTGATTTATTGAATAATAAAGAAATAGTTAAAATAAATAGGATGTTTTTCATATTATTGCCATATTAACTAAGTTTCAGGAATCTCACAGATTTACCTGATCCATATCACATATTTGCCAAGCTTATGTCACATAATATGTCTATTATCATACAATTACCTGACGTTTTATGATTCTTTAAAAAATTATAATACATAAATATAGGCAAGTTATTTCTTATATTAGTTAGACTCCTCTACAGATACTTATCTTTTATAGCACCTGTAAAAATAACAAAATTGTAGGACAGCAAATAAGAATTGATAGTCTCAATAACTAAACTATCACTGATTAACCAAGTTTTACCCTACTTTCTCACAGAACAGCGGATAACGACGTAGGAAATGAACGCAAATGGAAATTTTAAGAATGATCTAATCAGCAGTTTATAATTATAATGATTTAGTTAGGTACTATAATAAATGTTAGTAGTTTTACACAATTCAGAATGTCATAACCCAAACTTAAAACAACTACCTAGCTCCAGCCAGGCAATGTATTCGTAGTAATGAATCTCATAAATTTTTGTCCTGTACAGTATTGAACCCACTACACTCGCGAGGCCACTACATAAGCCTAAAGGGCCCCATAGATTAACTGTGTCTGTGGTCCCTGGCCTGTCCAAGGTCTGCATAGCCCACTCATTAAAACGGTTATTGCCTGCCTGGCTCTGGGTCTACATTGGTACTAGCAGGCTATAGTCGGCAGTTTCACACTACAACATCACGTACCGGTCACGGCCTGAATATCATTTAGCCATCAGCCAGCCGACTGCTGTACAAAAACATTTAGGTAGAAATAAAACTATTTTTACAGAAACTATCGTTTTTTTTTTCGATTTTAATCGATTCCCACGTTTTGTTACTTTACAGCATTGTCTGTCCGTCCGTATCATGGTAGTTTTATTTAATAATATCTATGTACCTACCTAATATTCGTGTAAATATCAGAATATTATACCTACATTAAAATTTGGGTAAAGTCACATTTAGGTAATAAGTTGTGTCGATCGGGAAGTACCTACCAGCTTCTCACAGAAGAACAGCGTGAAACAACGGTAGTTCCTCCTACAGCCCCCTTAGGATGAAAAACGAAACGTTAGACGAACTTTCGTTTCGAGTCATTGTGATTGATCAACAGTCCGACGCGTGATTCCTGATTAGTCGAGATTTTGAAGCGTGATTCAGGCGACCAATCACAATGAAGCGAAACGAAAGTTCGTCTAACGTTTCGTTTTTCATTCTAAGGGGGCTGTCAATGACCCTTACCTATTTATTTTCTGCTTATGCCGTTCTACTTGACGATCGCTCTCAATGTGACCGCGGTGAAAACATCGATGACGTCATTATTTTCGCTCCCGACAGGTCACAATGACCGAAAATACGTTCCAAGTGTGCGTTTAGAAAATTGTTAAACAAACACTTAAAGGCAAGTGGAAAAGGAAAGAGCTTGTGATCGTGATCGTTGTGAGCCTCAAGTGGCATAGAATATACTACTAACCTACCTGAAAACGACACACGTGTTGCAAAAAATAAAAAAAATGATTGTAAATCCTTAAACAAAATGATTGTAACAGAACACAGGTGAATAAAGGAAGGGTGCTTGCCCGATGCGTCACGCATTAGGCGCGGGGGCGCCATGAGGGCTGGCGCCGCGGCCCGCCGTGAGTCGCGACTCGCGGCACAAGGCGGCCCCGCGCGTCGCCGCACGACATACACCAATGTCTGTGACAGTTCTACGAGTAGGTATCTCCGTGAAATTATAACCGTGCTCTACCTTGCAGCTGTAGTGGTATAAGTATTTATATCTCGACGCGCAAAAAAAAATATAGATACAAAGTGCGTAAATGTGAAATCGAAAATAACAGTCATGTGCAGGATTTGAACCTGCATCTCCTGGAAAACCGATCCAGATGCTTATCAGCCATCGTAACATTTGCTTAGGACTGCGAATTACAATAAAACATTTTTTTATACTACGCGTGTAGCAAACAAGCATATAGCCCACCTGATGGTAAGCGGTTAATGTAGCCCATAGACACTAGCAAGGCGACATCTTCGAGGAAAGGAATAAGAGTGATATAAGGAGAGGATAAGAATGATAATAAAGATAGGATAGGAAGGATAATAAGGAGAAGATAAGCCTCCGGCGCTTATACTCACCAAACACGACAGGCTTCAATATTGTGAGTCAGCCAAAATGTTATTATATTATGTTAGAATGTTTTGAGCCATAAGATAGATATTGCCAACGACATGAGAGATTTAAAAAGGAATACTTTATTAAAATAAGATTAATTATACTTACAATATATAGAAAATATTACACAGCAATATGTTTTTTTCTTAAATAAGTGTTATGTAAACTGGCTGTACATCGGAAACATTACCTACACATACTTTCGAAAATTTGAAGAATCACACGACTGTGTTTGCTGGGCGATGTCTTAAATTCAGACTGGAGATCGAACTAACGAAACCCCTAAAAGCTACCGCTAGGCTATCACTGTACCTATCACCGACTTTTGATTATTTGATTACCTCAGAAAAAATGACCAAACCCTACTTTTATTGCAGTTTCAAACAAATTGCTAATAAATAAATCGTAGAAACTGTTAGTAGGTAGGTACTTAAGGCGGCAAAAATGATTACTCGTGTAAATAGTTAAGCAATGAATAGAATCTTTTATAATTCTACATTATCAGTAAAAAAAGCCGCTTAAAAAATAAAAAAAAAGTCCAAATTCAAAATAGTTTTGGAACAAATGTGTGTCACCTAGATTGTACTCAACTGTCAACAGCACCGTATAGACAAGTTTGAATTAATATCGGCGAATACACGTAAAGGTTTTGAAATGCCAGAGCAATTGGTGAAGGTCCCTCGTAGCGCTTCGCCTGTCGCTAGGGCAGGCGCTGGAGACATATCTGAACGAGAGCTGTCGCGGGAAAGGCACAACTTGCAGACTACGCCGCCAGCGTGAGTTTGACCTCTATTTTTTTTTAATTGCGCTGATATGTGTTTATCATTTTATTTTTTTTCCATCCATCCATCAGCCTTTCAAAGTCCACTGCTGGACATAGGCCTCCCCAAGAGAACGCCACAACGAGCGGTCCCGTCATGGGGGACAATGCCGTAATCGCCACGCTTGGCAGGCGGGTTGGCGATCACAGTGGATGTTGTTAATACTCAAGGGAGTGCTGCTACCCACTTCCCCGGTATTCCCTCAGTCGGCTCTCACGACTCCCGTGGGTAGAGAGGGGTGGGACAATTCTAAAGCTGGCCCCACACGACCTCTTATTTTTTTTAGTTGTGAGGTATTGGTTCATCCAAATCCAAATATTCCATGCCAAGGTGAACCAAAATCACTTTTTATAAACAATATAAACAATGTGCTCAATCCTGCTCGTGACTGTTATTTTCGATTTCACATTTTTCACTTTGTGTTTAATGTGAGGAAACCTGCCTGAGAGATTTTCTCCATCGTTTGTGTTTGCCCTGGAGTGGCTTGGTGGACTATCCTAAATTCCTCGTTCTTAAGAGAAGTGCCTAAAAGTAATGAGACAGTATGCACGGAACACTATTAGTATCCCTTGGGTATACACGTAAAACTTAAATTTGCTTATCTATGACTTAGACCCACCGTAAAAGGGGAAAACCGATGGCCATCCACAGAGCACAGTTCCAGATACTAGCTGCGCTAACGATTTCCCGGCGGGAGAAACCGAAAACACTTTTTGGCATAGAACCAAAAATCTCACGGATCTCGTACTTGTGATGAGAGCAATGGGTATTGATGATGATTGATGAACTGTCCTCGTCAATAGTAGTCAAGGGAGCTTAATCCAAAACTAATACTACAAGTCCGTAATTGAAATACTATTACCATGTGCTGCACATGAACAATATGATTGATTAACTGATTGCATAGATGGCGTAGTGGCTGGTATCTACCTATCGTGACAAGTGCTATGGGTTCAATTCTCACTCATTGTGATCCACAAATGCTTCAGTGTTACTTTACTTTGTGTCCCCGTATCCCCAGCGATACAGGGACGATTATTCCCTAGAGCAGGCCGTTGGTTTTTATAGTAAAAAATCACCTATATTCACAGCCGCCTTCAACCAGTTCATCCCAAGAAAAAGCTTTTCCTGACTCCAGTTAACAAGTTCACAGCCAAATTGAGCGCACCGAGCCCCAAGTTAGCCAGGATCCGCAGCTGCCTCGATGAGTACAAGCGCCAGGATGCGCGCATCAGACCTGTCAATAAGGAAAAAGCTGTGTCAATGGAAGACCTGACGCCAACTAAACGCATTAAAGTTGATAAGTAAGTTAAGACTTATTAATCCCAATATCATGAGAGTTGTCTTTGTTTTAGGAAAACCATGTTTGACAGAAATAGATTATTACGTATGTGATTCACACCTATAAAGTCTTCGAAGTCCATTCCATAAGCGGGAAAAAAATTACCTAACCACACACCCCGCCGTTCGGGGCAACAAACATGGTAGTGTGGGGCCTTCATCCACTAAAGAAACCCGCCGTGTGCCGTCTCTCCGCCTTTATTGGCGGGCCACTGGAACTATGTTACATTCCTTCGGTGGTGTTCCAACAGCCCTGCCCGGTTAGAACTAGCGTTGATGTCACTCGTAGTGACAAATATTAACTTCTGTATCGTTGTAGGAGACGTCGGTTAGAAATGTAAATTGGAAAAAGTAGAATATCTGACAAACTATTTATAAATGGATTGCCCAAACATAATATATTTAAGACGTTAAGAGTCCATAAAAATCCCGCAGTTGCATCTTCAATGTGAAAGTACTCTTACAATCAGGGTCATTTAATTTTCGCAAAATTGATTGTATTGGTTAAATATTGAATGATCATGAGCACTTAACAGGAACTTAGGAACATCATCGATCGTAGGGTCCTGGTTATTTTGCTGAGTGGGAAAAATGGGCCTGATTACAATACAACATTAATATTCGCAGGAAAAGTAGTGACCTACCAGCCGTAAGGTCGCCAGGTCTACACGGAACATCAGAAGAGACGGCTGCAACAAAGATCTGCAAGTTCATGCTAGTGGCGGCGTGGAGACGTCGACGGGAGGATGTTCGTTGTCTCAGGAAGACATTGGAGTCTCAAGTAATAACCACTGTAGCTTGCTGAATTTTGAAGAATAGATTATTTTACTTACATACCTTTTGCTTTCCAAGCAAAGGAAGGGAAGAGACATCTGATAATACAACTACTAATTATCAATTAATTTAAATTAATTTATACGTTTTTACAAAGTTTCAACTGATACTCGAACGTTCATAAGACAGAGTGACAGTTTAAAAAGTACCATTGCTTTAACCAAATCTAATTATTTTAATTTACTTCCATACGAATGAATTTGCGAGCCTAATCTAGCACTATAATATTTTAACCTCTCTTCTCTTTTCAAAACGTCAAGGTGTCTTACTCTGAGCGCCTCCGCATTCAAATATGTGCACTGAAATCTCTTCTGGACTCGGACAATTCTAAGGTCCGTATGGCGATGCGAGAACTGGAGCGTTTGAAGCAGTTACTTAAGGACAAGGAGATTGAGAAGAATGTGTTGGAGCGGGTGAGCTGTAACGATATTTGTCAAAGCCTAGGTCTACAATGCTGGCCTAGAACTGGTTAGCAGACTTCACAAACTGTTAAAGGAAATTTGACAAGTAGATTTCTTTTATTATGTTTTCCTTTGTGATGAGTCATAATTAGTAAGATTAGGCAGATATAGTACATAGTACCTCTGAGAAGGATAAAATAGATTTTGGCTATTCAACTACCTTCGACAGTATAGAGACCCAAAATAAAAAGCTGTTTTTAATACTAAATAGCAAATTTTGGGCCATTACAATTGAAAACCCGTTACAGTTAACTAGTTATTTCCTGATATCTTTCGAGTAAAAATTCCCACTGTACACAAGGTCGGCTTAGGAAGCGCAATGTTCTTCAAAGCTGACCTTGTTATTGAAAATTTTGTCAATAATTTAGAGACATTTTCAGGAGAAACTGGCTTTAGAAGACGATGTATGCGCCGCCGAAGATAGGGCGTCAGAAATGAGCATAGGTAATGTTTGCTTGATTAATATTTTGCTCAGATTCTTTTATCACATAACAGGTTTTAATAGTGTAGAATCCAATTACATGTATTTTTTTTAATAAAACCTTATTTTAAGCTTATTTTAACTGCAATCTAGTAACTAGAATCGCACATTCTATAACATTATTGATTTGTTTTTCTTTACCAGCATATTAAAATTAAATGCTCTAATATTTGCAGTGTGAAATTCCGCCTAGGAGTATCTATCTAACGAATTTATTTGTGAAATGTAGAAAAAGATACCTTTAGTGCGAGCGGGAATCGAATCTGCGTCCCTTCCAATCCGGGGAAGTGCTCTAACCGTTAACCCATCGCACTGACCAACGCGGTGTGTGATTGGGTATGACCGTTGGTCAGTGCGATGGCTTAGCGGTTAGAGCACTTCCCCACATCCCTGTGTGTGGCTAGCCCTACAACCAGTAATGTAATAGGTGATTATTGCTTACTTCGCTTACTGACCTCGTAAGACACATTTCCACTTGTATTCTTAGTCCGTTGACTAATATTTGCGGTAGGCGGCGGCTCGGCTGTGCCCCTGGTGTTGCTAAAGTCCATGAGTGGCAGTTACCATTTACCATCAGGTGGGCCGCTTGCTCGTCTGCTACCGTTGCCAATAAAAAAAAAGTTGCGGGACGTCTGCCTGATGTGAGAACATCAAAATTACTTTTTAGAAATAATGAGTAGAACTAAAATGATCACAACTTTTTCAATGTGTGCTTGTATAAAATTATGACATGTGTAAAATAACGGCGATGGACATAAATCATCATCTTCAGGCCCTGGATATCATGTAGGACCGAAGTACTTGTCAAAATGAATCAAACTATTCCAAAGTTGATGGGATTGCGGCGTTTTATAGCATAGCCCATGGCCATCCGGCTCCATCATCAGACCCTGAATATCATCTAGGACTATTATACTATTTAAGATAACTCAAACTAGCCCTAAATCGATGGGTTGCGACGTTTAATTACCGAGTACTCATGGCCACTTTCCAACTCCATCATCAGACCCTAGAGACAAAGTACTCGTCAAGACGAATCATACGAGCCCAAACTCGATGGGGTTATGTCGTCTTATATTGGAATTCCTATGGCCACCTTCTAGCTCCATCATCAGACCCTGCATACCACCTACAGACAAAGTAATCCTCAATACGAATCAAACGAGTCCAAATTCGAAAGGCGCCGTTTCATTATAAGAGTTCCCAGGTCCACCTTCCAGCTCCATCAGATCAGCTCCATCGTATCATAATATTGCATTGTCACGCAACAAGTAAAATAAAAGCGTCGCCACGCTAACAGACGTTTTTATCATTATATGTTTCACATCAAAAAAAAAACTGTAATAGTAAATGATTCTTTCAAATTCCACCTATGCTACTAGCGGTTGGGGTGTATTCAATAAAAATATCCAGTTTAATTACTTAGGAAGGCCTAGAAAATTTATTTGGCGATCAACATTGATCGAAGCTTAAGTAAGCTTAAGCTTCGTAGTAGATAAATTTTCTAGGCCTTCCTAAGCTTGGATCAATGTTGATCGAAGTTCCTAAGTCATATTTTATTGCCTATTATGTATAATGTAGACGAGTTAGCGACCTACCCTATAATATATATAGGGTTTATGTATTTAACAATAATAGAGGCACAGCCAAACAAATATCTTACACGAACATGGAACTTGTGATTTTCTTTCAGTGGCCTTTTATGTTCATAACTCTTAGATTTGTTTGTGGAAGGTCATACCATAGTATAAGGAAAGAAGTAGGTACATACCCGTGCACGCGATAATTACCTACGCACGCAGGGCTGGTCACTTTTAGTTTATTCAATCGTCATAAATACAGAGCTAGTTTTTAATTCGAAATTAAAATAAATTGTCTTGAAACTTAAGCGGAACATCAGGGATCCTTAATACAAAGTTTCTCAATTATATGTTTTTATGCATAGACTGAGAGCTGAGTATATTTTTTTGCAATGATATAATTTTTTTAGTTTTGTGATTTGAGAAGATCCCATCTATATGTCATCCAAATACAATACAGTATTTTCTTTTCCTATATGTAGTGTATAGTATCTTTGAGCTTGAATGAATAAATACCGAGCGGTAGCGGCGATCAGCGAAGTCTGGGCGCACGGCAATACATAGGAAACGACGGCGCAGCCGTGACGGACGCACCTTTAGCAGTTTTAAATTTTGTTATTGTTTGCGTGCGGCGACTCTTAGGTACTGGCACTCTCTCAGTTCGTTTGTATGAAGATAACTTACTCTATGATCATACTGATTATTTTAGTCAGTTAATGACGGTGAAGTAATAAAATCTCCATTTCTATTTTGGCGCCCTGGCACCTGGAGATACTTCTTTCGCCGCACTAAATGCGGCCTGGCCCCATTTTATCTGAGACCCCGACCCCGCGTGTGCCGCAGGCTGGCGCAACAGCCGCAACGAGCTGGACGGGGCGCGCGCCGCTGCCGCTGCGCTCGAGCGCGCGCTCTCTCTCGAGCGCGCCGCGCACTCGGAGACTCGCATGCAGCGGGACCAGGCCTTCGATAGGGTAACTACGCTTATGTATCTGTAACTGGACGGGGCACGCGCTCTCTCTCGAGCGCGCCGCGCACTCGGAGACTCGCATGCAGCGGGACCAGGCC
Organism: Leucoma salicis; assembly: GCA_948253155.1. Classification (NCBI taxonomy): domain Eukaryota; kingdom Metazoa; phylum Arthropoda; class Insecta; order Lepidoptera; family Erebidae; genus Leucoma; species Leucoma salicis. The sequence goes on along the minus strand of OX411808.1, from coordinate 1,410,696 downwards.
TTCGATAGGGTAACTACGCTTATGTATCTGTAACTGGACGGGGCACGCGCTCTCTCTCGAGCGCGCCGCGCACTCGGAGACTCGCATGCAGCGGGACCAGGCCTTCGATAGGGTAACTACGCTTATGTATCTGTAACTGGACGGGGCACGCGCTCTCTCTCGAGCGCGCCGCGCACTCGGAGACTCGCATGCAGCGGGACCAGGCCTTCGATAGGGTAACTACGCTTATGTATCTGTAACTGGACGGGGCACGCGCTCTCTCTCGAGCGCGCCGCGCACTCGGAGACTCGCATGCAGCGGGACCAGGCCTTCGATAGGGTAACTACGCTTATGTATCTGTAACTGGACGGGGCACGCGCTCTCTCTCGAGCGCGCCGCGCACTCGGAGACTCGCATGCAGCGGGACCAGGCCTTCGATAGGGTAACTACGCTTATGTATCTGTAACTGGACGGGGCACGCGCTCTCTCTCGAGCGCGCCGCGCACTCGGAGACTCGCATGCAGCGGGACCAGGCCTTCGATAGGGTAACTACGCTTATGTATCTGTAACTGGACGGGGCACGCGCTCTCTCTCGAGCGCGCCGCGCACTCGGAGACTCGCATGCAGCGGGACCAGGCCTTCGATAGGGTAACTACGCTTATGTATCTGTAACTGGACGGGGCACGCGCTCTCTCTCGAGCGCGCCGCGCACTCGGAGACTCGCATGCAGCGGGACCAGGCCTTCGATAGGGTAACTACGCTTATGTATCTGTAACTGGACGGGGCACGCGCTCTCTCTCGAGCGCGCCGCGCACTCGGAGACTCGCATGCAGCGGGACCAGGCCTTCGATAGGGTAACTACGCTTATGTATCTGTAACTGGACGGGGCACGCGCTCTCTCTCGAGCGCGCCGCGCACTCGGAGACTCGCATGCAGCGGGACCAGGCCTTCGATAGGGTAACTACGCTTATGTATCTGTAACTGGACGGGGCACGCGCTCTCTCTCGAGCGCGCCGCGCACTCGGAGACTCGCATGCAGCGGGACCAGGCCTTCGATAGGGTAACTACGCTTATGTATCTGTAACTGGACGGGGCACGCGCTCTCTCTCGAGCGCGCCGCGCACTCGGAGACTCGCATGCAGCGGGACCAGGCCTTCGATAGGGTAACTACGCTTATGTATCTGTAACTGGACGGGGCACGCGCTCTCTCTCGAGCGCGCCGCGCACTCGGAGACTCGCATGCAGCGGGACCAGGCCTTCGATAGGGTAACTACGCTTATGTATCTGTAACTGGACGGGGCACGCGCTCTCTCTCGAGCGCGCCGCGCACTCGGAGACTCGCATGCAGCGGGACCAGGCCTTCGATAGGGTAACTACGCTTATGTATCTGTAACTGGACGGGGCACGCGCTCTCTCTCGAGCGCGCCGCGCACTCGGAGACTCGCATGCAGCGGGACCAGGCCTTCGATAGGGTAACTACGCTTATGTATCTGTAACTGGACGGGGCACGCGCTCTCTCTCGAGCGCGCCGCGCACTCGGAGACTCGCATGCAGCGGGACCAGGCCTTCGATAGGGTAACTAAGTATCTGCCATAATGTAGATTGTCGTAGATAACCGAAAAAAAAGACCCTAGAAATAGTTGCTTTTGTATTATGATCTTTAGTTTATTTCTTATATAAAAAATGTAAACTTGAGACATGAGATATGCAAGAATAGAAGTTCTTCCGAGAAATGCTGCTAGAGAATGGGCTGTTTTAAAAGGTACAGATTTCTAAGCAATTTTTTGTCGTTAATTTATTGGTTGTTCTTTAACACTTTTTCACTTCTGTTTACTTTATAGGTTCTGATATAATTCCACCAAGGATCAGTCTTAGTAGTATGTGTTTTCCCTCTATCATACTTTTCCCGCACAAGGAAAAAATAATACTCACAGTGCATCCTCAAGTATCTCTTAAATATTATGTTTAGGTGGCAATGTTGGAAGATGATTTAGCTCAGCACGAAGACTTGCTGTCTTTGGCCGAAGCAGAAGTAGCTGCCCTACGACGTGAAACCGACGATAAACAGCGGGAATTAGAGGAGACCAGTGAAAGGCTGAGATGTGAGCAAGAGTGAGTATTTGACTTAGAACGCACAGAGCATTGAGCATGAATATGGAAAGTTGTAAGTCAAGGGTGTCTATTTAAGCGACTTAGGCCTTTGATGCTCTCACCCACCACACGAAACACAACAAGTAGGTACCTATAGTAGTTGTATGTTTCGTGTGTAATACTGTAGGTACCTACTATTAGAAAATGTTTCTTCCGACGCCACCGGAGGTACCTGATCTCTCAGGTACAGGCACCAGGACCAACAGCTTTACGTGTAACACCGCTAACATACCACAAGACCACTGAAAAGAGATAGGAGAGGACAATACAGTAACAATCAATGTGACCGCACAGAGCCCGCGAGGCGTGTGCTCGCGAGTGCCGCGAGCTGAGCGGGCGCGTGGACGCGGCGGCGCGGGAGGCGGCGGCGCTGCGCGGCGAGCTGGCGGCGCTGCGGGCCGAGCTCGCCGGCCTCGCCCGCGACCTCGCCGCCGCGCGCCTGCAGCTCGACTGGTGGCCGCGCCCGCTCACCAGGTGCGCATATCTACCACACTACCATGATCGTTGCCCCGAACGCCTTCAACGGGGTGTGCGGTTAGGAACATTTTTTTCCCGCATTAACAAAAAAGAAAAAAAGGTGCGCACATCAAAAGAACTACCGGCATTTCCCAAAGAAGGAAAATTGGACTCGTTTTCCATGTTTTGGCGAAAGATTCAGACTGCTGCTCTCCTGAACGTATTTATTGCATTGTGCAAATGAAGGTTCGTACTAATGACCTATGCAATACAAGTCCCGTACTATTGACATCTCTGATATATATGATGACGAATTTTGCACGGTAGCCCAATGGTTGAATTCAACCCCTCGTAACATAAATGTCTCTATTATTTTTCGTT